>OU862921.1:49031507-50231507 GCA_917880885.1 Limnephilus marmoratus | reverse complement strand
AATCCATTAATAAAATATTTTTACACATTTGATAAATATCTCGCGTTCACGTGCTCTTAAATTCCTTCTTTCACTTCCTTAGCTATATAATTTTTTATAAGAGGAAAATATTTTCCCTCAGGGCTCATGTCATCTTTGAGGAAAAGAAGGAGAGGAAGTTCTGGGAAGGAAAAGAGTAAAAGGGGAGGGTGGGAATCTGGGGGTCAGTCCAGGAGTGATGGATATATGAAACGAATGAATAAATGCCTCCAGCCAATGGGTCGACAGAGTCCGGCTGTGGTCAAACCGACCTCTTCCGATCCGACTCGCCACGCAGTTGGCGGACAGACGCTTCCATTAAATGGTTCCATTGAATGGTTCCCGGGGCGGCGGTATACGTACCCGCCTTCCGAATCGGGATAATAATGGTAGTTCTCGATTTTTAGAATGTTATGAGGCAGGAGCAAGTGGATCATCAGGTAGAACCTGACTAATTAGATCTCGTCACAAAACAAAAGCAATATCAAGCAACTTTTAGATTTTGTGTAGTGAACTCTCACCGGAGTGATAGTGAGATATATTCCACTCAGTAACTTGGTGATAACGCACTTTTGTATTATTTAAAATCAATATTTTTATGTAAAACAGCAAAGCAGGGATCCCATTTTTCATTCATAGAGAAGCATAAAAAAATTGAAAACTAACTCCTTAAACTTTTTTCACAATCGCAAAAAACATATAATGTTTTTGTACCTCATATCAGAAAATATATATATATTTTTTTTTTCTTTTTATTGAGGAGACAAACAGGCATATAGTAAAATAATTTTATAACAATAAAATTTCATATGTTGTCGACCAATTAAGTTCCATTATGTTAAATATTGGTTTAGTATTTTTATCTACTCAACTTATTAAATGACAAAAAGAAAAAAAAAGAAAAACATAATAAATAAAAACATAAAATTATTAACAAACATGGTTATACTATTTACAATGGTTGATAAAAAATATAATTTTCACGAAAAAGAGAAAAAAAGGTATTTTAAGTTATTAATTTATTAGGCTGCATTTTATATGATTTCAAATCATGGTTGAAAATGTCTACATCTCGTAAGGTATTGTAAGTTTCACAGATACGTACTATTACAGAGTTTTGCGCGTATTTAGATTTACTGTGTGGTATTCTAAATAAGTCGTTCGATCTGGTGTTTTGTTTCAAAAGATGTTTTCAAAACTTTTTTTTTCATCGAAATAGCTATATAAACATTTTCCAAGAATGTTATAATTAGTACCTGTTTACCAATCGTTGTAATTAGGCATAACGTTAATTACGTTAATACTTTTTCTCAGTTATTACAAACTCCTATGCAGTTTAGAAACGAAAATAAATTAAAACATTGCACGATGTGCAACCGAACACCGAATAGTTTCTATAAAAAATTACCGCTGCTTCCAAAAACATTGACTAAAACAAAGGCAGGGCCGCATTTTTATTAAGCTGGGATTACAGGAAAAAATACCATATTCCTAGATTTAAAAACAAATTTAAAACTTTATTATCTGATAGTCGGCATAAATTTTTCATTTTTACGGGCTAGTTATTAATTTAATCCATTTCTTTGACAAACGTACACGCAAATTCCAAATATTAATGGCATGTCTAAAAGTAAAACTGAAATTATTAATTACAACAATGTGGAGTTAATCAGTTATGTTAAGTACACCATTATTAAAAGTGTATCAAAGGGAATATGCTCGCTAATCCAAGTATTTTATTACATTTATTATTGCATAAATGTCATTGTAGGTGCATCTTTTCGTTACAGCATAGGAATGGTGTAGTGTATGTGATTAAGCACGTAGCTTCAATGTCACTCAACAGATGTCGTTAGTATAGGTAGTTATATTATATTATAGGTACATAGTTACGATGATATCCGATCGACGGGTTAGGATCTTCAGCGACCATTTCCCCTGCCGCGGATCAACACAGTGCATCCTTTAGAATGGACCTTAAGTCTAGTTTAATATATTAATTGCAAATAAGGCGATGAGTACCCGTAAATTAAATACATATTTTATTGTTATCTCATTCTCTCGCAGGCTAAATCCTATAGATGTATGTGTTTGTATCTTAAGTGTTGCTCGATTCAGTTTCATCGAGTTTCAAATCAGAACGGTGCTGAAGAAATTTTCACTTCAAATACCAAAATGGCGCTGAATTGTCATTTGATGATCATCCTTAATTTCTGTGAAACAGATGGCCGCGCGTTTACTTACCAACGTCATATAATATTTGACCGTAGAAAGAAATAACGGAGCATTAGATGTACCATTGGTTGAACTCTCGTTGATTAATTAAAGATAAGACCGATGCATGTGGGAATCTAGGTGCAGTTTTCTGCTCTTAAATAAGTAAAGCCACTTCTAATTGGCACCATGAACCTAATCCACCCCTTTTACTATCGTCTGACTCCACAGGAGACGAGAAATGGTTGACATTATAGCGACTGACGAGCGAGTCCGAAACCATGGGACGTCCATCGGGCGACACTAAAAATCAACCAGTTTGGTGCAGCCACAGAAGACAGTCTCCAACAACAGCGTACTATTCCAACAGTCTTGTCTTCAACTCGTCTCGTCTCACGTCATTCACGTAGTTAACTTTCAATTGATTTATCTTATGGGATACGTTTCTTAACGCGCGGTGGAGTCCGACAAAAATAATGATCAATTAATTAGCACAATGAAACAAACGACATGGTGTAATGTGTACTTCCATAAAATTTGAGGAATTTACTTAACGGCTCTTCGCCACGTAATGCTATCTCCGTTTTTATCAACGCATCGTTTTAATAGTCTGGTAAAAGCGGTTATATTATTTGGTGGAAAATGCATGCATTTGTTTTGTTTCTTTTCAAGGTGATATTGTACAAATTTAGCAATTTTTGTCGTGTTATGTTTTGTTTACCTAAATACAATTTGCACAATTTAGTAATCGAATGGTCGGTAATAGAAAAAAGGTATAAGAGCACAGTGTTGAAGATAGAATAATATAGTACTTATATTAAAGTTAGGCATAACCTGCCTCCCCAGCACCAGGCGAACCATATTGAGGCAGAATTTTTAGCAAAATTAATTAATGCACAATCTATGGATTCGAGAATTTTTTTTCTAAGACGTTCCTATAAAACTGTTTATTTTATTATTAGTACAGGTCCTGGGTTCAATTCCTAAATACTTTTTCTAATTTTTCTGTTTCAAATTTTCGGTTGAGCATCGCTAATATAGTCTTCAAATATTGAATATAAAAATTTGAGATTTTACTTATTAAGTTATTCCAAAAATAGACAAAATATTCATACAAAAATGGATATATTTATCCAAGACACTATCTAGGTTGCATTTAGTTCGGTAAAAATCTTACAATCACAAGCTAAGATAGCAGGCAATAAAAATATGCTTTAAGAAAATAATGTTGGTAGTTCTTAATCGGAGTATGATACAGTTAAAAACAACCGAAGGGGTTAAGGTCGAATTGGTTCTGTGCTAGAGCAGAGCCTCGGCAAGGTCGCATCTAGGGTTCAATCCCCAGATGCGGCCGTATCTTTTTCTACAATTAAAACACATTATATATTTGTTGTAGCACTCTACCATTCCTTCGTCAGGAGAATATTAAAAATTATAATATCTTGACGAAGAAAGTGTGCTTCTGAAACCGGTAGAGTGTTTATAAAATAAAAGTGGTCTACAACAAATTTATATGTGTTTTTATTGTAAATTATGGCGAGCCACAAAGTTAATGCTTTTTACAAATATGTATCTTTTTCTGTTTCAAATTCTTCCCTCCTTTACCTAAGATAACATTTACCATGAATACCTACTGTGAATTAATTATTAATAATGTTTAAATGGATGGCTTTTCAACTAACAACGGTATAAATTTAATATCTTCAGTTTAACTTGTAACGTTAGTTCTAAATGAGTTTAAACAAGCAATCAAAATTATATAAAAGTGGTTACCTGAAGACAGCAGGCTTAACCATATTTAATCATGACAGAATTGGTAGCGTTCTATCCGTATTATCTTCTGGTAACCCTTTTGGTACGATGGCAACATTAAGGTTTAAATTTTGAAAGTAGTTAGTTCACAGAGCGTGGGTCGGGCCAGAATGGAGTCATTAGACAAACTATGCTTGTTGCATCAACGAACTGAACAGACCTACTGCTGCTTTAGTGTCCAATTGCCGTTTTTATTAATTACGGAGGAAATGTTTCCAACTTCACATCTCTATAATAAATTTAGAAGTTGCGCAATCTGGTCCGCTGTGTTAAACTAAATTGACCGATGGTAGTTCAGTCGAATAAAAATGGGATATCATTAAAGATTTCTTCGGTTGTTGTTATTTTTAATGTTGTGCTTATTTATCTATTTTTTTGGAAAATTGAAATTGTCTAGACTGCCGAGAGCAGCTTTGGTTTTGTACGTTGATCAATTGTTTCAAAAGTAGTACATTGATCAATTGATGAATAACACCGTTAGCCAAATTGATAACATGAAACCAGGGCCGTATTTACACTTTTCATTAGTATAGGCCACTTTATTTGCGCCGCCCCTTCCTCCTTCTTAGAAGTTGCCACCCATCATAATCATTCACTTATAAGCTTTAATTAGGTGACACACAATTTTAAAAATAAATATTCTAATAAAAAAAATGTAAAAATAAACGAATGAATTATTCACAAAATAAAAGTAACATGAAACCAGTACATTTTTTTACGGGATTTTTTATTTGACTGAATCATCTATAATAGCTTCGTAGTTTATAGTATTCAATCTGCTTGTATGCATAGAAGAGTCAAAGAGTAAAGTTTTTCTTGCGATAATGAAGACCTTTGGTATTTCTTCACTCGCTTCTTCAACTCCTTTCTCCAGAACAGTTTGCGGCTGGAGTGCAAAGTGCAACGCGGGGAGCTATATCCAAATTTGGGTAAACGTTGCACAGAGATTGTTTCCTCTAATACTTTCCTTAAAAGATTCAGTAATGATGTAGATTCAGGTTTCTCTGCCGTCTTATTAGAGGAAATGTGACCTAGAAGAAGATTTAGTTCAGGAATATGCAAAGTGTGCACATTCCTGAACTAAATCTTCTTCTAAATTATTGCATAATATTGAATAAGAGACTGAGCTTTTTCTGGGACACTTTGTGTTGAAAGTTCACATAATTTTTTTTTTAAATTTTTCCTTTGAAATTCAGCTCTCAGTCAGGAGGTTGTTTCAATATCCTCATTTGATCTTTGGTCTGTACATTTTTTTTTCTCTTATGGTCATCTTACTCTCAATGTCGCCCTGTTATTGCTAAAGTGCGCTCATTTCAATTGCACTTTCTTCGAAATAATCATAGTTTTCTTGCTCTGGTATAATAAACTCGAGAAGAGATCCATAAAAATCAAATACCGTCAGTACATCAACAGATGAATTCTGAATCTGAGCACTCTCTTTATTTAGTCTTTCCAAAATAGCATTCCAAAATACGATTAG
The DNA here is from genome assembly GCA_917880885.1 of Limnephilus marmoratus. Lineage (NCBI taxonomy): Eukaryota > Metazoa > Arthropoda > Insecta > Trichoptera > Limnephilidae > Limnephilus > Limnephilus marmoratus. Next base: position 50,225,983 of record OU862921.1, on the reverse strand, counting down.
TAACCAAATAAAGGTAGCCCACTGTCCAAGGATTTTTTGTGAAATATTTGCACTATAATCGCACGACGCAATCCGCGGTCCCGTACGAGATCACAGGGCGTCTGAAGGTTTCTTTGGGGAGAAATAGGTGTAGAGGCTTAAAAATTTTTTTTTCATATATCGATAGAATTATTAAAAAATATATTCTGAAAATTTCAAACCAATATACCACGCCATTTAAAAGTTATATGCGTTTGAGTGAGTGTCCCTCGGTCGAAATAACACTATTTTACGGCCACTCTTATTTTCAAACGCATTTTTCTCGAAATTACTTTTTTCGAATTTGTGTAACCTCTAGCCTCTAGCTCCTACATTTTTTGATCAATCATTATCAAACTTAGCACATAGTTTTATTATATAAATCCTAAACCATATTTTTATTTTTACTATTTTTATGGCACATAAAACGTACAAAAGAAGGTAAAAAATCATACAAAATTTTTACATTTATAAAAAAAATATTATTTTTTGATTTTTTTGTAAGGAGAAGGTTCAAATAGAAGAAACACTTATAAAAAAGTAAATTCTTTTGAAAAATTGAGTTCGGATGAAAATTGTGACCACCAGGAGTTACACAAATTGCCCAGCCGGATGGCGACTTACAATGCGCGGCAGCTGATATCTCCGTTACTTTATGAGGAAAATATTTGAAAATTTTAGAATATACTGTTGAATGTATGTGTAAAATGACCCCAAAGTAAAAATAAAAAAAATATGTGTATATATTCCTTATGTCTTAAAAAAATTAATGAAAATCACTAAAAATACGCAGTCCTACACCTATTTCCCCCCTTAAACGCTCGTTCGCGGCGTGCAATAAAGATAGATCACTGTCAAACCATTTTTGTGAAAAAATATTCGCACACTACAATTACCCGTCCCGTATTGGACGGTTGGGCATTGAAAGATACAAATCCGCGGTCCCGCATAGGACCATTGGGCGTCTAAAGGTTTATAGATAGAAAACTATCTATCCACAGTGACTTTTTTTATAATCGTACACAAACTTAATGGCTTACCAAAGCGAACGAGCGCCGCCCCCTGAACTCTGCCGCCCCTAGGCCGCGGCCTATAAGTCCTATTGACAAATCCAGGACTGCATGAAACACAAATGTTTTATTTTTACGTAATATTAGTTTCAAATGTGCATTAAAAGTAGATTGATATTTGTTAAGTTTGTATAACCTTATTAATTTTACGTTTATCGTCTATTTGTTGTTGTTTGCCAACGGATGGCATATACTGTATATAGAGGAACTGTAGTCCAAAGCTCCGGTGACACAGTTAACTCTTAGTAGGTACGTTCGACATTCGGCCATTCATTTTTTTTATTACTACTTTTTGCAGTTGTGTTGGTGTTACGTTTTGTTTGTTATGATTACCTCATCTTCAGGATTATTGATTTCTCATCTTTGTTTTTTGTGTGTAAACTGTTTGTCTCTTAAAAATAATTAAATACATGTTTATTGACTGTAGGTTCTGTGGGCTTCATTTTTTTCGATTTCTTCATCTTCATGTTTACTTAGACATATTTTGCAGTAGTTTTTTAACTTGTTTATCTCCATAATATACCTAATTAATATCATTTGAAAAAGCATTGTATAATTTTGCAGCATGTAATGTATGGTTTTTCTGGCCAAAAGATGTTAATTATTTTGGGATGTTTTGAGAAGTTTTGAAGTTTTCATCTCTGTAGTGTGGGTTTATTGGTCAGTAAGGTAGAATGATAAGGATCATGGACCTATATGAAAATTATTTTTATAATATTCGTGTTAAATCAACTTACCTACAGTCACAGGCTAAAGATAAGTTACTAGAAACTTAGATGTTGTATAATATAATAATGCAACATCATATTTATGCAGGAACTGATGCCAACCCAATGTACCTACTCACAAAAGTTATATTATGAATACATGGGGTTTGATGATCCCGAACAAAATATTACGTTTATACACCATTCCCTAAACTTACTTTATTCGTACGAAGAGCGTAAAATTTTATCACGCCAATAAATTGGAGGAAAATATGTTTGAGATAAAAATCGCGCGCGTTTCGTGGGTATAGGCTAATTAAAAAATACATGATTATTACAGACTCAAAAACGGTCGAGATGGTTCGATAGCCGCCTCATCGGCCGAGAGAGCTTTCCTAAGGAAACAAAACTCGTAAAAACTTAATTTAGACATTTGGGAATCGATTAAAATGTTCATAAGATAATGTTATTAAAGTGGAGGAACTGGCGTCTGTCGTGGTAAGATTGACAAATAAAGTAATGGAGTCTTTAAACAGAGACGTTTCCATGGGTTCTAAGATTTTCATTAGTTCAGATATCAGTTACTATTAATTATTATTACGAGGTAACGTTTTATTAATTTTAAATAGTGTTGTTATCTGGAAGTAAGAGAACTTTTCTAAGCCTTTAATTGAGACTAAAGATAAAGTATTATCGTGATTAGTGCTTTGGTTTATTATATCGGGTTGGGCTTCCTCCTTCTTTGGCCAACGTTCAGGACAGATCACACCTGTCCTGATGTAAGGGAACGTACCCATACTACGTGACCAACTTTTTGCAATTTTTAACCCCCCCCCCGGTGACCAAAATCCTAAGCAACCCGCCGCTCATTTGTATGGAGCGTGACATTTTGAAGCCCCCCCCCCCCCCCCTAAACGTGTCACGTAGTATGGGTACGTTCCCTAAGCTGTTTGAAACGTTGGTTAAAGAGGGAGAAAGTGAAAAACGGCATTAAAAACTAAAAAGTTAGCACGGTAAAAATTAAAAATTGTCTAGATTTATTTTTTTAACCACTAGTTTTTTGGTGACCATTTTGAATATTTTCCGCCCACATTAAAAAAAATCATTAATCCGAATTTTTATATGGAGGCGTAAAAACTGATTATAGTTCTACACAGCCAATGAATTCACCTATCTTTTATCGATTATCACATATTCGTAGGATTTAAAAAAAAATTATAAAATTGTAAACTTCTTCTTAATTACTTAGAAATAAGAAAAAAAATGCCCAAATTGGCGGCAAAGCAATCCGAGGTATTTTAAATAGTGCCATATTGTGACAAAAAGTGCTCCAGTGGTTAAATCACGACAATTTTTAATTATAATGTCGGAATATCTGTTAACAATCGTTGACCGTGCTAGCAAATATTGATAACTGACCATGCATAGATGACGGTTTTGGTTAATATCGTATTGATATAGGATTTTATCTTTCTCAAGACCTTGTGGGACATTCTCCGCCATTTATATGTAGCAATTTTGTTTGTCTAATAAGGTATGCATTTACTTCTGCAAGTATTAAACAGTTCTCACACTTTCAAAGTTGCACCGCTTTGTTGTGTTCCCAACGAATCAATGCATAAATCACCGCTGATATTCTCTCAGTATTCCGTTTCCAATAAGAAGCTTATCTCTGGCCAATCTGCATAATTCACAGGTAGCGTACGTAAATCTAAGTAGTTAAAGCAAATAAATAATGTACGGAGCAGTGTTGGGACGAGATGTTTTGGCTTATGGCAGCCATTCAAAAACGTGCTACAACAATATGATCACGATATGTGTCCAATACGATATGTGGGGTTATAATGTCCGCTAAAGAATATTTTTTGAATTAGAATAGAACTCCCAAGAGAATTTTAATTCTAGCGTTTATGTAGAAATGTATCTTTATCGTAACTTCTGGTGCTTTGTCGATGCGTGTCCTAGTATCCAGATTCCAGATACTAGACATATTAGCTAGGAGCGCCACAAGAAAATTGTTATTTTTGTTTTGGGCTTGGGCTTTTACTTAGATTACAAGAACAGAATATGCCTAATCAGCTATCGAAAATTATACAAAAAGGTTTAAAAGCATGGGGTATTGTAAAACTGATGAACTAAATATGAGATTAAAACTTGGAACAGAACGTAACACAAGACAATTCACTAAAACTACATTCTCTTGGCCATTTAAATTTATTTATTAATTAATCTTTGCCAACCAATTATAGATCTCCTTCTTGTGTTGAGATATAAACAGAATTGACAGAACAGATTTATGTAAAACAAAAATAAACAACAAAAATATTATAATGTAATGAGAAGACAGAATGTATGTAGGGTAAAATAAATTAAATTCATGAGAGAATTGTATAAACTGCAACAGAGAAATTCCTCATCACTCATCACGTGTCAGAAAAGCACTCTTTTAAGAATTTTTAAAATTTATTCTGCTCTCAATTATATAAAACAACAACACTAAAGCTTAATCATGGCAATAATAATTCAGAATTTGAAGTATTAGGCAAAAAGCTGGTGAGGATAACGCTTTTTTCTATAAAAGGATTCAGTAAATATATCAATAGTACCCACCTATCTCCAAACCTGATGCCCAGATCATGCAAGCATTTAATAAGTTTTTCTGATAATTGGTTGTGTATGTGTTGCAGAAAAAAATGCTACGTTTTGTCTTCATTTACATAAATATTTTATTCCGCGTACGTAACAAGCTTAGTACAGGAGTACGAAACTGATAATAATCCATGGAAAGACTGGTGGATGATGTGATAGAGGGAGACGCCTTCCCAGTGACCAACAGCTTATACATAAAATATAGAGATACATGTAAACAAAGTTAAAGACAAGCCAAAAAGGTCTCCCGTGAAAGTAACTTGGAGATTGAGTTAAAATTGATTTTGACAATATACCCTAAAATATGTTCAGAATCTTAACGACGTAAGTAAAGAAGCCATGTATACAAATTGCGACTCGCGACCCGTGTATTGGACAGACCTACTGTCGAATTTGCCCTATCAAAGAAAAGAAGAAGAAGAAAAATAATGTGGGAATCTTAACGACGTTAGTGAAGAAAGCATGTAAAAAAATATACGCCGCGGCACGGTGTATTGTACAAACGGTCGAATTCACCTTAGCAGGCCTGGAGATTCGACCTTTCTGCCGCGTTCAGTTTAATTAATTCTGAAGAACGTGTTACAAATATTTAAAATGTGTCTCCATGTTGTCCTCCCGAAGTTATTGATTCATCTAAATTCGTCTAAAAAAATAAAATCTGGCGCTTACCGCTAACTTTATAGTTGAAAAACGGGTTATAAAGTTTTAAAATCGTTGTACGTAAAATATATTAATGTTAAGGTACTGTTTTTATTAGTCTAACTCGCATTCCTTGTCCGACATAGAATTAAAAAAGTTATTACAAATAGGAATTCGCCGGAAATGATCAAAATGTGAGTTTTGTGAAAACCAAAATTATTAGGATTGTGTACCGCCTTAAGTGGGGATGAGAGGAAGAGGAAAATGGGATAAAGATAGGAGATGCTCCCGATATATTTTACACTAATTTATTAATTTTCGATCGTATGCGTTACTTCTGTATTTCTGAAGGGTATTATTAAAAATGTGTACATTGTAAACTTTTGTATTACATTGCGCACATATACGGGTAATTGGGGATTTTTTTTAATGTTAGTTCTACATGTGGGCAAATGAAATAAATCGGATTGTCTTGTTGATCTTGCCGGAATATGATTTTTTAATTAAGTTGGTAAGCTCTGGCGTGTCCAGGCCATTATTCAGAATTTTGAATATCAAGGTTTACATCGTGTATAAAGGGAGTTGGAGTTGTGAAAGTTAATAGATTCGGTGTAATTTGAAAAGTGAACTAAAGGTACGAGTGAAATATTACTAAAGAACAGTTGTTCCGAGCTGCAGTCCGTAGGGTGAAGATTAAGTACTCTGATGTTAACCAACTGCCGATAGGAAGAGAGCAAGAGAAGAAGAATTAACGTTTTATCTTGAACCACTACTAATTACTCGAAACATGTTTTTATAGCCTACGGATTTCAATATCTTGGTACGATACGTAAATGTATTTGTTTTTAACTCATTTTTACAGAATTATTTCACGTCCTCTACCATAGTCTTCGTACCCTTGTCCTGACTCCAGGACAGACTTCTTATGGTACCTACGTCATACAAACAAAGTTTCAATTTATGTCATGAAATGAAATATACGTGTTCTCGAATCACATTAAAAATTTGAAGAACAGAATATCACAAGTCTCTGAAAAACTGTAAAAACTGAGCTTAAATTATTAAGACATAAAATTTCTCTTCAGATTTGATCGGAAGACCGTATTCATAGTTGATCTTTATCCGATATTATGATCATGTGTCGTCTTAGCTCACACTCCAAATGTCAGACCTCTGTGTGAAGGCAAACATTTTGTTTTTATTCACGTGTCATTTGATCAATCAGGGGTCCGGGTCCGGGTCCGGGTCCCAGGGGTATTAAATCAGAGGCATCAACCTAAACTGCATTAAAACAATAATTATTTTCTGTAGCATGGATTAATGATGACAAGACATAATATATACTCGTATACATACATACGAACATCTTTAAGATGTTTCTTCCTTTCTACTAAACGGAAGAAAAGTGCATCACACACTTGAGTCTCGAAATTGTGCAAATATTTGGTAAAGCAGAAAAGTACGTAGGAAAATTATTTTCCTCAGGGCTATATCATCTTTGGGGATAATGGGGATGCTGTGTGCTGTGCCTTTTTGTGGAAAGGAATAAGTGAAACTGGGTCTTGTTGTGGGAGGGAGGAAACACAGAGCCCTGCAAATCTTTCCACAGCCGAGCTGCTGAACTCAAGAACGAATCGAAGAAAAGACCAATGTCAATTGTATACAAATGTTGGATGTGCGTTTGGCGTGTTTCCCGACTACGCATCGGTGCCGAAGGAATCAAAGACACCAGTTTCTCGGAGAATCTTCCATTGAAATAACGGTAGAAGAAGGACGGCATTCCCACCCGACGCATGTGCTCTGACAAACAGAATTGTATGACGTCCTATATAAATACTACATCTGCTGAAAAAGTCGTAACGGTTAAGTTTATTGATAATTTCAAAACTTATAAAACTTATGTGAGTGGTAAGCCAGCTAAAAACCTTTATTACACAAACTTTTAGTACATACTTTAAGAGGTATTTTCTGCTTATTTTCTTCTTCATTGATTTTATCTACCATGTAGGTACTAATGTAAATTCATGTTTTCTTTTCTTTTGTTTGCTAATACATAATATAATAATTATTTTTTTAACTTCAGACTTTATGTCCGGGTTAAATCTTCCCCACAGGAAAAATTAAACCCTTTCACACACTTTTCCACAAATGATCATCTAGTCAATCCACGCTATGCAATTGCACTATATAAGTATAATAAATACAAAATAATACAAGAACAACATGTCAACCTACCAGAGACCAAATGGGAAAATAATTCACCGACTCCAGATATTTTCATATCAGAGGGTTCGGCTCGGTAGAACTCCTAATTGAACCTATAAATCCTACTGATCCCTCAATATAAATATTTAAAAAATCTTTTGTAATCCTACATGTATTGAAAATGACTGATTTTTGCATTTTTATATATAAATTCTTTGACAAATCTAATATGGCGTTCATAGATTTTATATTATTTGTACTATAACTATTTTTTTATTATATTGTATCTAAATGGCACTTGTGCCGTTGCATATAAATAAATTACGAGAAGAGAGTTAAAATTTAATTATGAAAATGAAGGTGAAAAAATCGCTGCAATGTGATGTCAGGGATAAATAATGTTCTTGATTACCTAAAGGTGTATAAAAATGCATTTCTCTTAAGTATTAACATAACTTAATAATATTATTTTATTTAGGTCAAAAACAAATATGGAGACGATGCCTGTGAGTTATAAATTTTAATAATCCTAAGAATTTATTTCAGAATTAAGCGTGAAGTAAGTATGCACTTAGGTGGGAACTATTGTGGTTGAAGAATTTCAAATTTATCCGATTATTTATTTTTATGTTAACTTCGTCCCCTGACACTTGACATAAAAAGGGTTCAGAGTGAAACCTAAGCCTCGCCTAGAAACCTGAAATAAAGGAGGAGAAATCCCTTCTATGAAGAGTCGGGGTAAAACATAACCATTTGTTATGGTCTTATGAAATAAAACTTGGTAACATAATCCCCCATTCAAAATCTGACACCTCCGCTAGATGCGCTCAATAAAGGAGCCTGTCTCTGATATTCGTTTTAATAACAGCATCGTAGAGATCAGGTACCTACCTACCCGTAAGGTAGTTTGTACTACAACCTGAACATACCTCTAGAAATCTAGACTCTAGACTTAGAGCCTTGGAATTAAAACTTCCTGCACCATTCAGGTGGTCTTTGAATTCAACTTATTCTTCACAAATCAAATTTCTTGTGATTCCGCCACCAACATTTTTAGTTATTGTTTTGGAACATTTACAGGGGGTATTAACATAATATATTTATAAATTTATCATTGGGAAGTTCGTAAGTGTAAATGCATGTTTTATGGTGTAAAATAGAAGAGATATAAAAAAATAACCAAAAGCGTGAAGAGAAATTAGAATAATAAAACAAAGTAAAATCCTTATAGGGAAAAATCCTTATAGCACCACCCACCATTAAATCATGATTTTACTTTCCAAAATACTCTCATCAAAGAATACATTACATATTAATATTAAAATATTTTTCAGTATTAAATAATATGTGTTCACATTATGTCCTCTGCGTGCGAACTCCATCTAAATTTCTTTAAATGTTAATACAGTGTTAATTTCAAGCGACCTCCCAGGTAAGTATGGTCCTGTTTTCATTATTTTTTAGGCAGCATCGCGTTCATTGGTCAAAATATTGTACATATATTTTCGTATCGGTGATCAATGAACCGGTGTATTCAATTTGAAGCCATAAGTTGTTTTTAATTGTTTGTCTAGCTTGTAGTTTTTTTAGATTTTAGAAATGTATTATAAGTTTGTATAGCGCCCTTGAGGTGATTTTTCATAAAAACGGCGCTATATAAATCATCCAAGTATTATTATTATTATTATTAAAGCAAAATGTAAGATTATAAAGAAAATTAAAAAAAAAAACAAATTGCAACATTTCTAATTACCAATATTCTCCATGTAGTTTATGTAGATTTTTAATATAATGGATGCGTCTGCCCACCTACCGTGTGGCGGGCCGGATTTGGACTGGTTAAGGGAGACCTTTTTCAGCACGACTCTCTCGGCCCATCCTTGCACCGTAGTGGGAGGGATAAATTTAGACATCCGTTACTCCTGGACACACTGGCCCCCAGATTCCTATCCTCCACGCATACGTATTTCTTTCCTGATCTTTCTCTCCTTCGACTCCTTCTTTTCCTTCGAAAAACCTTCACACAGCATCCACAAAGATGACGCCCTGAGGGAAATTATTTTCCTTATGGCCTCTTGTGTGGAGCTAATGTAAAAAACACATTGTGAAGAGAAAAGATATCTCCGCAGTGGGTGGTTTGGAATTATTCGTCTGTCACTTCTGGACACACTGACCCCCAGATTCTTACCCACCCCTCATACCCTTTTCCTTCCCAGAACATCTCTCCTTCCTTTCCTAAAAATACCTTTCACACAGCATCCTCAATGATGACATAGGCCCTGAGGGGAATTATTTTCTTCAGTGTGGAGCTATTTTAAAAAAAAATGCCGAACACTCATGTCATTAGGTATCTCAAAAACAAAAGAACTTATCGACTAAAAAATCAACCGCCATGCACTAAAGTCTATCGGCTACTAAGTTGACATGTTGAGACGACCTCGCTCTTGGTAGAAGCATTCAAAATAGGTAGCATTGCATTTGGTGAGCGAACTTTGGTCATCGAAGGTTAAGATCGATACAGAGATACCGAATGGATCCAACATGATAGCAGCTATTACACAGATAAAGTGTTAATATTTTAACAGTACGAATACCGTAGATTTAAATTAATAATACAGTGGTGCTCCAGATATGCCTTGATGCCGAATATTACTTTAGCCAGAGCTTTATTATTGAAAAGCCCTTGATTTATACAATTCTCGCTATTATTTAACCCGCTCTAAATTAAAAATTAATTTTCCATGAATCCGATGTTTCGTGGGCGGAGAATACACTCGAGAACAATCCACGATACAAGAATACTTCTCGTTATGGCCTTACTACAATACAGCGATTTATAATATTTAATGGGCCGTCTTTACCTGGAATTGAGCCATTATTTCGTCATAATTAAATATTATTCTATCTGCTACCTGGCAGCCATTTACCTGTGTCTGATATCTGGAACAGTATTCGAAAGCACAAATTGAATGTAATGAAATGATGTGATTAATTAATTCTACAAGGTTTGTATTTCGTTGTGATTTAGCAAAAATTAATATATTTCTATCTCTGATGTCTGAAGTAACCTTATTTGGAAAACGTTATTAATTTCATCCTGGCAAATTTTTGAAGCTTATTGAATTCTCAAAAGAGGTTCTGAGAATATCTTGTTTAAGTATTTACCTTTATTTATTTATAGTTTGATCATAACATTATGTGCTCTAAAATAAAATCTAACTACACATTTCGCTTTCTCTTTTGACCCCTCGGTCCTCGATGATCCCCTCGGGGATATTTCCTCGAAAAGTGTTAATATTTCCGCTTAATTTTATTTTATAATACATTATAATATTACATTAATTTGCATTTGTAATATGGTTTTAGCAATGGCTTTAATTAAAGATCAGCATACCATTCATCTCAACATTCTTATTATGACTATAAGTTGTAATACTTAATAATAAATTGAACATTTATATGTGATGAAATACGCTTTCAAATTTTATAATTCGAAATAAACATATAATTTTTGAAAACATATAAAACGTTTTAAAAATGGCACACCCGCTGTTTTTTGTTACTGAAATTACTGAAAAAGAAAAATACACATACATATTATGCAAATCTCTACAAATAAAAATGAATCCCCGAAATGTATGTACGCGCATAACTTCCGAACGACTGCACCAAATTGGATAATTCTTTTATTTTTGTGTTCGTTATTGTCAGGACAAGGTTTGTATAAAACTATTGATGAGCTCTGGCATTATGAAATTTGTATAAAAAATTGCAATAGGTGGTACGCGAGCTGTTTTAAAACTGAATGCATCGGGACAGAATGTATGGTATGCGGGAGTGTGAGGGGGGAGGGAAGAGGGGGAATTCGGGAGGGGGGTTCGCGGAACGGGTGAAAGGGGGAGTGGAGTGGGGAGAGGGAAGGTTGAGGAGGCGGAGTGGAACGCGAGAGGGGAAGGGGACGCGGGAGAAAAAGAGGAGGCGGAAGGGGAAAGGACACGCTGGGAGAAACAATTTCTTTATTAAATGGCATAGCAACGCATGCCGGGAACCAGCTAGTGTATTATAAATGTTATCGTCAATTCACTTTTTTGTAGTTTCACGTAAAAATAATTTTAGAAAAATTCCTAAAATTTCACTAACTAACTATCACGCCGTTTCCCCGCAGGTGTAGGCAGAGAGGACAGACCGCCAAACAACTCGATCTTGGCACCCACTCCTTGCCTCGTTCACATTCTTACATCGTCTCATACACGCTCTTCTATTATTCCGACTCTTCACATGGCCCGACTCAAGTATCTGATTCACTTGGTCGTGCCATGTCTTCCTCGGGCGTCCCCGATTTCTTCTTCCATTCACATTTGCGTCATATATTCTCCTTACACTCCTTTCCTCGTCCATTCGCTCTACATGCCCAAACCATCTGAGCGTCCCTTTCTTAATCTTACTCATCACGCTTACATCAGCCTTGCATTCTTCGCGGATCTCTACATTTCTCACACAATCGTACATGGTTTTACCACACATACGCCTCAGGGATCTCATTTCTACAGCATTCAGTCTACTTTCATCCTTCCTCTGCCAGTTCCATGCCTCACTGCCATACATCAGGGTAGGTACCAGCACTCCATTATGGACGGCTAACTTCGCTTCTTTGGACAGCTTTTTGTTGGCGCCAACGGCGTTCAGTCCTCCATTAATAGAGTTGCCTGCATTTACCCTTCTTTCAATATCTCTGTCAGCCCTTCCATCTTCCCAAAATTTCATAATTCTAATTCGTACTGCGATCGGAAACTTGGTTTCATAAAGGTATATATTGATATTATATTATGGTTAACTTTTAGGTTTGAATATAAAGCTTGGTGTTTTTTTTCTTTCTAACACCGTTTAGACGACCTCCGTAGTCCAGTGGCTAAGACTCTTGACTCACATTCCGGAGGTCGCGGGTTCGAACCCGGCATGCGCAAATAAATTTTATTTGATTAATTTGTGTTATTTCACAATTAATTCATTTAAAATAATATATAGTATATTTGCGGCATGTTCCAGAGTGGAAGATACTATTAGTATCGCCCTGGTGTAAGACCACCATTCAGAATTGAAACGTTGCTTGAAAATGGCTTTAGCCGTGTTTAGTGACCAGATCTGAATAGCCAGGTACTTCCCAACCTTCCTCTTCCCCACCTCCTTCCCCTCCCCACTACCTTCAGCCTCACAACATACCCCAATTGGGGATGCCATAGTCTCACTGGCTCCAGACGGGAGCAGTTGAGATTCTTGTGCGGTATTCATGTAAAAAAAAAAAAAAAAAAAGATCATATATATCTAACCATGTTGGGAGATACAACGATTTATATAAGTCCTATATGAGTTGTTCCTAAAAGCGAACAGATTAGCCTGGAGGGTAAAGGAAAACTTAAAAGAATTCTCAAGCTGCTCTTTCATATACGACGCTGATTTAATTAATTTAAAAAAAAACACTTTTTGCAAGTTATGCTTTGCGCTCGTACATCGTGAATTTGTATAAATAGGTTTGTCCATATACAAACTCAACTCTTTCAAGAAAGGCGTGTAAGTGCAATTTTGTATTGGTGATTTAATCCAATTTTGTATTTGAAAGAACTGACATACGGACCAAATTTATTCTCATTCACAATTTATAAGTAAGGGCGCAAACAAATAATTCATGTTAATATTTTAAGGCATATCTCGTAAAAAGTGTTTTTTCCTAAAATGATTAATTTAGTGCCATCTGTGAAAGAGCAGGCTAATGGTTATCTACTGAAAGATACGTCAAAACAAACCCAAAGTACCTACATAAAAGGTTCCCTGCGGCAGCTGGTAAATTACAAATACGTTTATTAAGTTAGCCAAACGCAACAATCAATATCACCACATCGAATAGTATTAATAGGCTTGCGTCTGCGTGATTGAATTTCAGAACCCGGCTTCGTGTGCATCTCTGACGCCACGCCGTACGCATCGCGCCACAAATAACATCTGTGTACGTGGAATTTCAAACAAAGCTACCGTTGTAATTTGGCTTTGAATTCAAGATTTTTTTATTTTTTTTTATTATCTATTATTAAGACAAAAGAAATATAATATTTCACTTTCTTAACTTAAATACAGAGCATATATAGTATAGTAGTACAAGTATAGAAGTAATATTTTTAATTTTGTTCCAACATCTTAAGTTAATTCGTCACAAGATGTCGCCACTTCCGTCAGCAGGTCGGATGGAGCGTGTCCCCCCAGGTGTAACTGCTAGGAATTAGTGAATACGTGGTATCTCTCCGGATATTGGAAGATTGACGGTAAGACATAATTGTATCAAGCGGCTATAATAATAATAATAATAATAATTGGATAATTTATAAAGCGCCGTTTTTCTGAAAAATCACCTCAAGGGCGCTGTACAATTTATTAGGAATGCTTAGGTTCTAACTGATTTTACTATTTACAAATGGATACAGAAACATATTTACCTGGTAGGTCACTTCCGATAAACACACTTTAATTATAAGTTTATGCTAGGAGAAGATACGGCTTTGCACGCGGAGGACATTACAGTTAACACACTGGACATTGCATGATTTTACATTATTTGCTACCCTCATCGCTGTTAGTATTACATTTGTGAATAGATTAGTGGCAAAAGTAGAGTTGGTATTTATTTTAAAATACTGGAGAATTTAGGACTATATATTACATATGACGCCATTGCTTGTCTCGGTTACTTTGTCCCGGTGCCTAGCTACATTTGATAACAGTGGATCCGAGGAACGGGCTATTTTTGGAACCAGTTCCTATTGGACTAATAAAATGGTCACCAACACTAACTAGCGTCTGTACCGTTGAAATTTAATAACCCGACTTTGAGTACATCTCTGATGCCGCGCCTTATTCAAAACCATTTTCATCCGTGAAGTTTGTTATTATACAAAGCTACCCTCGTGTCGCCCGCCGCCCGCAGTACCTAGCAGCAAAAAATACCCCGGAGTGGGTTTTAAACTGCTAGTCCTTTTTTATTCGGGTTTCCGATGAGTCACACGAGACTGATCAGTACAACTATATCAACCTTCCTGGACAGATATACTTTACCAATTTTTGTGACGTGCGTTATTCTTACGTGAAAAATTTCACATTCAATGAACTCAAATTTGCTTTAAATTTAAGTGACATTTTCAAAATTGAAACTTATTGTATGTAGAATTATTCATACAAGTGATAAAGTAGGTACCTACCGGTAATTCAATATTTTAACAAAAAAATAAATTGCCTTTTTCAAAATTGTAATTACAATATCCCGGGATTTTTCATGCCTTTGTGCTAGTATCATAATGATTAAAGGAATATAAGTAAAATAGACACTCAAAATAGGTACCTATTTACCTAACGACTAATATTTTTTTTTGACTGGCAATGAATGTTCACGAGGTGTTGTGGAAACTGAGTTACAACAAAATTTACACCCGCCTCGCGGGTGATGTTGAAAAAAGATAATAGTCTAGCCACTAGTGTGATAAAAAAGAAAATATTCTAGTGTGATAAAAGAGAAGAAATGATCATATTGTGTGGAGTGCGTGGAGATAAATAATCTGCATACCCTCACAGAAGGAACCAACCGCGGTGGTATGCGGCTGGAACGGTCTCGCCTCACTTGGTTCTGGCCAAAGAGATACAGTTAACTGGATTGTTCATGCTATATCAAAAATGACACACTCTCCTTCTGCGATTGCGAGAACACGTAATTTGTCAGTATTATAAAGCGCTATTTATACTGTCTTATGGTAGGAAAACTTGTCTTACAGCATGAAAAAATGAGGTAACTACATATATATTTTGATAGTTTTTTTTTAGTGACATACAGGTCACCACCAATATATACATTCATGGTATCTATCGAGAGCAAAGTGTAATTAAAAAATATGTAATAAAACTCGCGTCCATGTTTAATAAATCAAAAGCAACGTTTCCTCCGAAGTTATAAGATTAGTGTGTAGGTACTGAAATTCCTGGCTATTTAATTACAAACCATATAAATACGTTTTTCTTTCAAATAAGGAACTGTACAATTTGTCTAAAGAAACGTCTCTATCACAATTAAAATTCTTTTTTCAATCTTTCTTCAGGCAGGTAGGTACTATAATAAGTCGAAGTTAGCCACCTACTCAAAGTTAGCTATCTAGTAAAAGTTAGCCATCTAGTCAAAGTTGGCCATCTACCCAAAGTTAGTCATCTGGTCAATGTTAGCCACCTAATCAAAGTTAGCCACCTAGTCAACGTTAGCTACCTAGTAAAAGTGAGCCATCTAGTCAAAGTTATCCGTCAAGTCAAAGTTAGCCATCTATTCAAAGTTAGCGAACTAGTCAAAGTTAGCCACCTAGTCAAAGTTAGCCATCTAGTCAAAGTTAGCCACATAGTCAAAGTAAGCCAACTAGTCAAAGTTAGCCACCTAGTCAAAGTTAGTCACATAGTCAAAGTTAGGCATCTAGTGAAAGTAGTAACGGAACACACAAACAAGCCTACAGACAGATGAAATATCAAACGAGATAAAACAAGATTCCGCTACGCTCAGTCAATAAATATTATGTAAAATGGATCAGTGAAGTAATCTACTGATATAATAATTTTACTGTTATTATAATTAACTCTGTAAACTCTGAAACTCGTCGTCTTTTGTTGTAGTGGTTTTCATAAAGGGTAGAAATCCAAAAATCTGTGTGGACACATAATCCTTGACTTCGTAACCTCTTTATCTTTTTTATACTGACGTTGTAAAAAAATCTCATAAAACTATCTCGTGTTTTCTATATCAATTCTCCTAAAAGCATGCATACATAATAATAAAACAAACGCTCAGATTAAGCATTATCTCATTCAAGTCTGAGGACGAATTCTGACCGCACTAAATTAAGCTCCGAGCAGGTAAGCCTGATAAGGCTATTGTGGACTCTAAAAACAATTCCGAAAGTATCCTGTTTACTTTTGGCTCATGAATAATTATGTTCCAACCCCAGGGAACATGGGACGGTGTCCAAAACTGTCATAACTAAAAGACCAACTTAATATCATAACACATAACTATAACTAACTATTAAAAGTGTCAACGGAACCGTGAATTATTTCGGACTTCGTCTTTCGGCTGATGATTATCATAAAAACACGCTTAGGACTTAGGATAGGCTTTTGTTGAATTCCAATGATCGGACGTGTCGCTGAGTTGCATTTTTGTTGGTTTGATTTGTGTTTATTGTGCAGCGATGTTATCCTACTACGATCCCACAGTGTTGGGCAGAATGTATAATTTACCTCGTGCTTATAACAGACGACACCAAAATGACAATAGCAATAGTCGAAACAACATGTTACGACTATTTATTTGCAACCAATCGAATTTAAAAAATCTGAGTGCTATTTACACGCGGTAGAAGTGAAGCCTTCAGAAAACTAAAATAGACAATAGTGGGGAGACTACGAAGCACTTTTTTTATCAATGTGAAGCATGATTTTTTCCATATTTTTGTCGTCGAAATCCTGTGCACCTTTTCCTATACATTTGGTCGTACTGTTAGTACTCGTGTTAGTACTTTTTGTTTTCTTCTTCGGAGTAGCTAGAGGCTTTCTTTTGTATTTTCTTTGCCAGTTCATTTTAAAGGAGGCCTGTGTGTGACCGTGGATTTATCGTAGTATATTGAAACCGAGTACCCGTGCAATAAATAAATATTTTATTGCTATCTCATTCTCTCGCAGGCTAAATCCTATAGATGTATGTGTTTGTCTCTTTTTAATGTCGCTCGCTTCCGTTTCATCGAGTTTCAAATCACAACGGTGCTAAAGAAGTTTTCACTTCAAAAGTGTTGTGAATTGAAAGCAAAATGAAATATGTCATAAGAATGAGAAGGATTTTCATAGATAAGTGTATATTCTAAAGAATTTAATAATGAAAAATGCAAGAGATAAAAGTTTTCGAGAAAAAATTACGAATATTTCCAAGTTTCATTCTTATCATAAGTTTTCCTCGGGCGAATTCATAAAATTGTAAAAGCTGACTAAAGGCAAAGAAAATAGAGAGATAAGCAGATGTTTACCAAAACTCTTTCAGAACTTATTATTCAAATCTGTACTTTTTGTTCAAAGTACTGACAATACCGAGCATGAGGGCAGATTAAAGGCTTTAATTTTGTTTACGAATTCCAAATTGTTCCCGTAATCTGCTTTCGCGTTATCAAGTTGACTTTGTTTAATTAAAATCCAGCCATGGGGGTATTTCTTAACTCGAACTTTTATCTTGTTTGTATGGAGCCGAGCATGCCCCTTATTACCGAACCCTCGGCACTTTCCTTACTCAACAAGTTGCTTTAGATTTAGGAATGTTTGAACAGTTACGATCTTTCTTTAGGGTGTGAGGCCGGGAGAGTAAATTATGACCACCATGATGTTTCCACCAATTCATTTCATTTGAATATATCAAGCTGTCGTCCTTAACTTTTCTTATTTCTCCTGTTTCACATTTTAACAAGGTTTCTGTTTCTTGGTTGTTTTGTTCTTGGATCTTTGGATTTATGTCTCTCTAGTGATCACCGCAAAAACACATCTAAAGTGGAATACCTTTAAAAATACTAAATTTTCTCCAACAATAAACTTCTGGTCTCATCATCATCGTCGTCACGAGACGTTTAATTTCTTTTGAGCGATTTAAAGCCCCCTTGAGAGAATATTTCACAAAAATGGCGATATACAACTTTTAAGTTTACTATTTATTACTATTTCCGACTCCCGAAGTAAAATCGTCGGTTTTTACTATATTTTTTCGGATATAGTTTAGTTTAAGTTTTATAGTTTTGATCACAAACGAAATACATTAGAACGGTGTTATTTATAAAGAAGCCATTGTTTATAAGATACCGCACAAGAGTTTCAACTTCATAGCACCGTGGTCCAATAGCATAATAATAATAATAATAATACGTAGTATTTATAGAACACAGTTTTGTGATATTTCACTTCAAGTGCGCTAATTATAGTAAACTTAAGATTAATCCTATAGTGTTCCTAACGAGTCCTTACAAAAATTAATGGCAACACTGGCAACAGTTCATAGTGCACGTATTTTTATATTGCGCGATTAAATATCACTAAAACTGCATTTATTCTCATTATATGCTACTTTACAATTGTAGATTTGATTTAAAACTGCGTCTGTATTAATTATAAACTATAATAAGGAGTTGTTTATCTCTAATAACTTGAAACACTAAGATTCTCAGAGAAACTGTCAAAATATATTGTGTCAATAACATCTTACCAGTGACATCAAGTGTGTACAGTCCAGTGCAGGGCTATTCAACTAACTACAAACAATAAAAATAATCTACTAATTTATAAAAAAATAAAAAGAATTACATTCAGCATGTGCTCCAACGACAACGCCCAGCAGTACATGGCCAATGCCAATAACTTGGTGAGTTCTTTAAATACGGCTATTATGGACCCTACCAACAGATTGAATAAAGAACAAATGGCAAAATTATTGCCTAAACCGTCGCCGTAGATGCCAAGGGAGCTAAGCCGCAAATTTGGCGAAAATGAGTTATGTATGCAGAAGTGTTTTAAAACCTTCAAAGTTACCATGGTCAATGGATTTGGGTCATAAAACACTCGATTTAATGAATATTTTGATAATTGCCAATAGATCTAACTGACATTAATTAAAACAATCAATGTAGTCAATAACTACAAGCCACATAGATCTTTTGACTTCCGAATAATGTAATATTGTGTGTGGCTTGACGCCATTGGCAACTGAAACTTCCCACGAAATTTGCAAGAAAGCGCGCGCCTCTGCTCACATTCGACAATGATTTATAGTGTTGTCCTCCTCTAACTCAACAAAATGCCTATCTTGTCGAATTGTTAACGCTTGGGCATACGTCTCGCGATACAGTTGAGGTATCGCGAGTCCCAAACTGTCAGTCAGTGTTATTTTTTTTATCCTTTTTTGCAATATTACACATTTTGTTCCTTTATCATTTTATTTTTTTATTTAACTCCACACAGCAGGCCCGGAGGGAAATTATTTTCCCCAGGGCCCTCCTGTGTGGAGGTAAAAAAATAAAATGTTATGTCATATGAGATGCTGTGTGGAGGGTCTTTTTGAGGAGAGGAAGGAATGAACATTGGTCTTGAAGAGACCCATGTTGTAGGAAGGAGGAAACACAAAAGTTGGCAAATCGTTCCACAGCTGTAAAGTACTTCCCGATGCCGGGTCCTCGGCTATTCCATGTGAAATCCGCAGTGAGGAACCGACGTCGATACAGCACCTTGGTCATCGAGGGTTGAGTTTTCTGCAAAAATTTTTCCTAACAGGTTAGCCTTTTCGGTGGCGATGTTTGCCAGTGAGCCGTCAGGTCTGGTAAGAGGTGGTAGACTGGATTTGCAGAAATTGCGACCTATTGAGCCCGCAAGCGACCAGAATGCTCTGCTGCCTTGCGGGCACCAGGGCCAGGTTTTTGTTGATCTGAAAGTCGAATTTTGACCTATTTATGATTTTCTTGGTTTCTTTTGCCATTTTGTGCTATGCTGTTTTGTCTTTGATTGTTCTAGACGTGTTGTTGGCTTGGTAAGCTGCGTTTTTTCATTGCACTGCTTCACAGCATTGTCGACTAAACCATGGCTTTAAACCCGTACCTTTTTCTTTAATAGTGGATTCGATGAATCCGTCCATCACGGATGTGATGACTTCACCAATTTTCTGGGCACATCTTGAGGGATCCGAAGTCCAAAAACAGACAGCTTACCACGGAAAAGCATTATGTGTTCGCTGACCGAACCATCTGCTGACCTAAAATGCCACACTTTTCTCTTCAGCCTTTCGTTTGGCGGTCTGAAGTTAACAGGGAATGACGTCTTCACCAGGCAGTGGTGTGACTTCAATTTTGAGTGGTTAAAATTAGGTCTAGCAGATTGGAGTCTGGACATCAGTAACCCGTGTAAGCTCCTAAACCATTTGCTCCAGTCCGTGGCAAAGGGCAAAGGATTCTGCCGGTCGTCCAGCAGAGTCTCTTGATCTCTTAAACTTCAACCAGGTTCGTTATGAACATTGATCCAGGAACACAAATTCTGCCGTAGGGTAGCGGGGCAAGAGGTCATCAATAGTATTATTTAAATTTTTTGTTTGCTCGGACATGTCTGATTTGCTAAGGTTTGGTGAGCGGTATAAACAAGCGTAGAATCTTACCATACTGGCAAGATTGTAGCGCACCCACATTAATGAATAATTACCACATAATTTCAACATCTGGAAAACTCCAGATTCAAAAGTCGTACACAGTAGACATCACACATTGATTCTATTGATGAAAAGGTCACTGCTCAGCTACAATTCAGGATTTCTCCTTGAATGCAGTTAGTATTTAGCGGTGCCTCCAATATAAAAAAGAAATTGAAATATAAAGTTAAATCAAAATGAAATAAACTGAATTAAAATAAAATAAAAATTACTGTGTGGAAATTCGCAAATAATGCAAGCGTAATGCGAAAGATTAAGAAACGGATGCTTAGATGGTTTGAGCATGTGATCGGATTAACGAATCATGTAGAGTGGATAAATCATGTAGATAGGAGAATATTATGTGAAACAAATGTTAATGGTAAAAGTCGAGGACGCCCGAAAAAGACATGGCATGATTAAGTAAATCAAATACTGGTGTCGTTCCATGTCATGAGTCAGAATAACCGAAGGGTGATGTGTGAAAGTGAATGACGCAAGCAGTGCAAAGACCTATTTGGCGGTCCATCCTCGCAGCTCAACCATAAGGGAAACAGTGTGGTGGTTAGATAGTTAATAGATTTTGCTTTAGAGTATCAGCCCACAAAATGTTAGTACTTTGTCTACAAATTCTCAGGCGTAAAAGAGGCCTAACTCTTTTGACTACTACATAATGTACCATCTGTTTATTTCAAAATTCAGTGGTCAAGAGATTTAACCCACATAACTTTAAAAATACTGTTTTTTACATTTGTTTAATCTAAATAGTATAAAGATAACCTCACAAAATATCTATGTCAAAAGTTTCACCCTTCTAACTTTAAAAACAAAAAAGTTATGACAAAAAAATTACACTTTTTTGCGACCAAAAATCTTTGAGGGCCGTTTTCTCAGCTTTGTGGTTTTGTGGCTTGACTCTCTTGGCATCTACGGCGACGAAACTATCTGAGCTGCTAGGAACCATTGGTCAAATGGGTATAAAGTTGGGAATCATGGAAGGCGAATTAGGCGCCTACAAACAAATTATACAAAACCAACCACTCCAGTCCAACACTCAACTTGCTAATACCCCCAATTTATGCGAGGCCCTCGACGAAATCGAAGATAGGAAAACTAGATCAAAAAATATAATTCTTTTTAATGTTCCTGAGAGCCAGTCAACAACTCAAGCGCAATGTATTGTCGAAGACACAAACCGTGTTACAAGCGTTTTAAATAAGGTCACCTCTTTGGACGCCAACAAAATAAAACTGTACAGACTAGGGGCCAAGCGCAGTGACAAAATTCGGCCCATTAAAATGGAGTTTGGAGAAGAGTCACAAGCTAAGTTAATCCTCAAGAATAGACATGTTATTTCTAATGATATAAAAATCATAGGTGATCAGACAATATTACAGCGGAAACAATTGTCCGACCTGAGGAAGGAATTAGATGATCGCCTACAAGGTGGAGAAACGAATTTAACAATTAAATACATTAACTCTTGTCCAAAAATAATAAGTACATTGCCAAAAAACTAAGGATATTAACACCACTAAAAATTTATTATCAAAATGTACGAGGGATACGAACAAAACTTCAACAATTTTCCAAAACTGCATCAATTCTTTCTCACGAAGTCATCATCATTACAGAAACTTGGCTTGTTTCCGACATCAACACAGCTGAACTGGGACTACCAACTCACAATGTCTACAGACTTGATAGAAACAAGAATACTAGTTCTAAATCAAGAGGTGGTGGTGTCTTGCTAGCAATTTCTAAGAAATTAGTCTCAAAGCAGCTTAACACTACCTATAAAAATGTGGAACATGTTTTTATTATGATTAACACTAACAAAACAAATAAAATCATATTGGGTTGTGTTTATATTCCTCCTTCATCGGATGTAATTATCTATAAAAACCATATCGATGAGATTCAACTATTGATATCTAAATACCCCGAAACAAAAATAATCATCGCAGGTGACTACAATCTACCTAACATTAATTGGGATCCTATATCCTCAGAATTATCCGGAACTAATCGCTCTAACTTATCTAACATTGAAAGTGAAAGTAACTTGAAATGTCCAATTTTTTAAATTTAAATCAATTAAATGAAAACAAAAACAGTAATGACAGAACTCTGGATCTAGTTTTTTCTAATGTCAAATCGGTAACCGTAACTAAATCCTTAGATACTCTTCTTCCTTTGGACAATTACCACCCATCATTAGATATAACCATAAACAACACTATAGGTGAAAATCCTAAAATTAAACAAATGTCTCACAACTTTCATAAAGCCAATTATACTGAAATTTGTGACTTCCTCCTTAAGGTTGATTGGGCATTTCTAAATGATGGTGAATTAAATGACAATATCAAACAATTTTACTGTATTTTAAAACAAAGTATAATAAGCCATGTACCTGTTACGTCATGTAATATATCAACTTTTCCTAAATGGTTCAACAATAATCTTATAAACTTAGTCTTTAAAAAGAAAATTGCACACCACAAATTCAAAACAACGAGGTCATTTCATGATTATACTGAATTTCATAAGTTGCGTAAGCAATGTGCTGTAACTTCAGATAAATGTTACAAAAACTATATAAAAGAAGTTGAAAACTCTATAAAATGTAATGTTAAATCTTTCTTTAATTATTCTAAGTCATTACAAAGCAATTATTCTTCTATCCCTAACATTATGAACTATGGTGGCAAGACTTGTACCAAAACTGATGATATTGTTAATCTATTTGCAGACTTTTTCAAAAGTGTATATGAGGATGATGTCCCTGTTGATAGTATTCCCGAATTTGTTACAGATATTAACTTGCAATTATCTGAACTAGTAATTGAACGTAACGATATTATTGCCGCGATTAAACTCTTGGAACCAAAAACAAGTTCTGGTCCTGATAATGTCCCATCCATATTCTTAAAAAATTGTATAAATTCTCTTTCTTATCCATTGTACAAAATCTTTAACAAATCTCTCAAAACAGGCCAATTCCCCAATAGCTGGAAATCCTGCTATCTCACCCCCGTGTTCAAGAAGGGTTCAAAAAACGATATTTGCAATTACAGACCTATTTGTATTCTGTCTAGCATTCCTAAGCTCTTTGAAAAAATCATTCTATGTAAAATATCCTCTAATATTAAACATGTAATTACCAATTGCCAACATGGGTTTGTCTCTTCTAGATCTACTCTCACAAACCTTACAGTATATGAAAACTATATAAACACAGCATTGACTAACAGGCTACAGGTAGACTCCATCTATACTGATTTTTCCAAGGCTTTCGATAAGGTCTGCCACAAAATATTAATAAATAAACTAAAAAAATTAGGGATAAGTGGTAATTTTTTGGCTTGGTTGATCAGCTACTTATCTGATAGGTTACTCTTTGTAAAGATCAATGACTGTTTATCCTACGAATTTATTGCTACCAGCGGTGTGCCGCAAGGTTCTCACCTGGGACCTTTATTATTTATACTATTCATCAATGACGTTACTAGCATTTTCCATGATATCGAAGTTTTACTCTTTGCCGACGATATGAAACTGTTTAAAGTCATTAATGATGTGCACGATTGTATAATCTTGCAAGAGAATCTCAATAGTTTTTTCAAATGGTGTTCAGGTAATAAACTTCAGCTAAATATTAACAAATGCCAAGTTATGAGGTTCTACAAAATTAAACGCCCAATAATATATAATTATGCACTCTGTAATGTAGACTTAATCTCTGTAGTCGAAATACTTGACCTAGGCATCATTTTTGACCAGAAACTTTGCTTTGTATCTCATGTAACTTCTATAGCCAACAGGGCTATGAAAATGTTAGGATTTATTTTAAGGATTTCCAAAGATTTTAAAAATATTCACACATTAAAAATTCTGTTCACATCTCTCGTTAGAAGCATTCTAGAATATAACTCTACAATTTGGTCACCTGTCTTTAATAATCACATTAATATCATTGAAAAAGTTCAACGCAAGTTTTTGAGGTGTATTAATTTTCGACTTGGAATCCCTTTAGAATC
Organism: Limnephilus marmoratus; assembly: GCA_917880885.1. NCBI lineage: Eukaryota > Metazoa > Arthropoda > Insecta > Trichoptera > Limnephilidae > Limnephilus > Limnephilus marmoratus. The sequence continues at coordinate 50,201,382 of OU862921.1, read as the reverse complement.
AATCAATTATGACTTTTTATTACACTCATTGAAATTGTCGAAGTTAAGTGACAGAAGAAAAATTTTTGATCTCATATTTTTATACAAAATTGTAAATCATCAGTTGGATAGCCCTGATATATTAAAGTTGATTCACTTTCATGTACCTACCATTAGATCAAGGTTCCCTAGTATGTATTATTGTGACAATTATACATCTGTCGCTGGATATAATTCTGTTATAAATAGAATACTCACCATTGGTAATTTTTATGCCAATGTTGCTGATATTTTTCATATTTCCTTATTAAAATACAAGGCTCTACTTATCAAGCATTTCAGCCTTACGTATTGTAACGAGGTTACTTCATAACAAGTTAATCTTTTTATTTCACTGTTCCTTTTGAAGTTTTCATTACTTGTTAGAAATTTTTTCTCTTATTATAAGAAATTTAAAAAAAAAAACAATCTTTCTTCACTGTACTATGACTGTTTAAATATAATAATAATACATGTTTGTAAATGGCACTTTGTGCCGTAAATTTTAAATAAATAAATAAATAAATAAATAATGTGAAACAAATAATATACAGTATATACAAAGCAAATCCTAAAAAACAATATTAACAACAATAGTGAGTGCTGTTTTGGCACAATTTTGACAATATATAATGATAACGGAGCCATTCAACAAGAATCATTAAAACTAAAATATAATATAGAATAGGAGACAGTTTACGTTTAGAAATAATACAAATTCAGAGTGCACATAAAACTATATAGGTAATCGGAACCAAACAATTACCGGAAACTTGAGGAACATGGCATATTATAGTAGATTGAAAGGGAGTTAAAATTCATGAAAGGTATGATTTTTAAAATAAGTTTGTTTTTAAAGCTCTTTTGAATTCAGCCAAGTTCTGGATATTAGTAAGAGCTGAGGGAAGTTTGTTCCAAATATCGATCATAGTAAACGGCTCGATTTGACCTAGAAAGTTCGATTAAACGAATACCACAGTATTAACACTTCGAAAATGATGCATTTCTAAACAAAGTTTGGAAAGAGACAAAGAAGGGAAAGTGAGTAAGTCATTATGATATATTTCTGGTCATTGCAATTTACTGTTGCAAGTAATGTTTTAATTCAAAATGTTTGGTCTCTCATCAGGTTATAAACTAAGTTTAAAAAATGTTGCAAATAACAACAGCATTATATAGGCATTCCACCTGTCACCAAAAGAAAAGAAATCTCCAACCGGTTGACCTCAGGAATACAATAAAACCATTTATATTTCACGCTAATCGTCCCATAAAATTGTTATTTGAGTGACAAAGAGTAAAACCGAAAACAAGATCGTAAGAAACATCAACCTGCATATGAGGCTGAGGTTATCTTAATTCCAGATGATACAAAGAGAACTAATGTTGATACGGTGAGCAAACACGCCCAGGGTGCGGGCGGTGCCTCGTAAATTCGACTCGCAAACAAAATCCGCTTCTTCCAACTTGGGACACAAATTTGTCAACAAAAAACCACACAAAAAAAGGTTAAAGCATAACCTGGCCCTACAGGTGGCGGCCATCAGACTCTGATGTTAATCAAAGCGATATTAAAAATGTGAGCTATCACAATTCTGTCTGCCAAATTAATTGTAAGGGTAGCCAGAAACTGTTGGGAGACAGGTATCTTTTTTGTTTATTAATAAGTCCTTTGTATGCGTGCCAACATCAAGGGACGTATTGTGTATGGTAAAGGATGGTTGATGGCGGAATTAAATCAATGAAACTGATGTCTCCACGACTATAAATTGATACTAATTCGTGAAGATGGATTACTAGAAGCCTGGCAGGAATAAAAAGGTTCATCTGATTGGCATAGGAAGGATGTTAATTTTATGCAACTGTCGTCAAACTAATAATTACAGCATACCTTTATATTTTAATATAATGTTGTCTATGAATGGTGTAAAAAAAATTACATTTTATAAAACTTTGCTAGTTTTCATCTAGACAATTTTTTGAAATGTCACTTCCAATGACATTACAGAGCATAAAAATATCTACATAGTAAAAATGTCCCTAGAAATAATATGTTGCATAAAATTATCATTAATAATGCTTGGATAATTTGTAAAGCTTGCCATGTTTATGCAAAATCACTTCAATGGCATTTAAAAATAATGTAATTAATATACATGGAAAATATTTAAAAGATCGTTAAAATTAGCTTGCAAATTTACTTAATGATTAAATGTTGCTTCAGAAAATAAATGATATTTGGTGTTACACATGTGCTGCCAGAAATTAAAAATATATATTAACAGATTAACATTTTGAGAATATTGTGCAAAACGATAAAACCTCTGTGAAGATGTGAGTAGGTACCTCTGAAATCTGTTTATCATCATTTAACACGCGTAAATGTTTGATCAAATTAAATAGCAATGTCTGTGAAGTGGAGTGAAATAGCATAATATGCAATGGGCATCAACCCTCTCAGGTGTTTGACCATCCTGCGGTTTAGGAGGAGAGATTATTAAGAGCCGGGCTGGGAAGGAAACGGTCTTGCGGATACGGTGGCGATGGTCGCATGTTCGATCCAGGCCACGGGTCATATAGTTTTACTCTGGACCTACGCGTATCAGGTTTAGCCCTTTGTAGCACGCGTGGCTGAATGGGAGGCTGACTAGAGGTTAATGACATACCTATTGCCTACTCCACTCACGCTTCAAACTGTTCCTTGATCGTACTACAAACCTACCTTTAGTTCATGTTCGTATATAAGCAGAAGGAAAATATGCTACACTTGTTATTTTATTTTTTCAGCCAGCGACATCACCAATACTTTCAAATTTCGTTAATTTTATAACAACTTGTTTAATCTTTTTCGTTATATGTTTTTGGGGTGTTGTGCCGTGTTGCGCTACCTCCTTCTTTAGCCAACGTTTCGGACATCGTTGCAGTGTCCATCATCAGGGCAGATCCGGCAGATCCGGTAGATGTGTTTAATCATTTATTTTTGTTATTTGTGGGATTTATTTTTTTAAATTACTAACTATATTTTCATCCCTTTGTAGACTTAATTGTGTTGCTTATTGGTGATCTCCTTTCTTGGTAGTCTATTTTCATTACACGTCCTTGTGTTATATCTGTGAATCTCCTTTTTGTGTATACAAATCTTTGTCTGAAAAGTGTTTTAATAACAGGTTGCATATTATTTTGCTCACATATCATTGCGTTCAATGTCAGCATCTGTTTCACTGTTAGGCAATCTTGCTCCTTTAAAATTTTAGCTACTTTGGAAAATCTATATCGCCCAGTTTTTTTTTTTCAATTATTTCTGGCTTTCACCCTTCAAGGATGTTCTAGGCCATCATTTATAATTACAGAGAAAGGAAAGGTGAATTTGTATATATATATTTTTTAAATGTGCAAATTTCAGAATTTTATGGAAGATTGGAGTGGAGTTCAGACTTAGAAGAGATGAGATGTTGAATGGAGGATTGGCAATTTTGGACAAATCTTGATAGAAGAGAGGATATTTATTTAGAGAAGGACAATCAAAAAATATGTGATCTAAAGTTCCCACATCTAGACCACAGAACGTACAATCTGGGGGATCAAGCACATGAATTTTAAAAACGTGAGAAGGAACGGAACAATGTCCGATTCTCATTCGAATAAGTAAGGAAATTTCTTTTTTGGAAAAATGGGGGAATTTTTGAAACCACGGTTTTGATGGGATAGTTCTTTGTATTGAGGCGTAGCGGGCACCCTTGGATTGACTAGCAATGTTCCAATACTCTGTCCAAACATTGCGGGATCTATCTTTGATGATGGAAAAAATATCAGACAGGGGAAAATGGTTTACGAGGGTAACGATAGGGTTAGACGCTTCTTGTTTTGCAAAGGAATCAGCAATATCGTTACCCACTATGCCAACATGTCCAGGAATCCAAATCAGAGTGACAGTTTTTCCAGAGCTTTGAATGGAGGTTACCAGTACTCGAATAAGACATTCAAAGTGATCATCAGGATGAAGAAGAGGACTGGATTTAAGTTTTTGGAGGGAACTGAGAGAGTCAGAGAGAACAAGAGAATGTTCAAAATTATTTTTTATTATATATTTGAGAGATTCAATAATCGCAATGCACTCAGCAGAAAATATTGAAAATTGGTTTGAAATTGAATAAAATATTCTTTAATTAGAATTATTGTGGTAAACGTTAATACCAATACCACAGTTAGGAGAGTCCGGAGATTTGGAGCCATCAGTAAATAAAAGAGAAGAGTTGGGCCATTTAGAAGAAATAATGTCATTGAACATATTATTGACAGAGAGATTGGAATGACTTTTAAGGATGCCGATCCCTTCTAAAATCGTTGGGGATAGGGTGACGTGACTATATATTAATTTGTACAAAGGAAGAAGATCATCTATCTATCTATCTATAATCGTATTGACAGCCAATTCCTCTTGGAATGTTATGGCTTATACGTGCCTGAAAATTTCAGCCGTAGTCGTCGACACGACTTGTTCAAAATACCGTACGGCAGAACAGATGTTCTAGCACAGCATAGCATGACAAGAGGAATGGTGCTGTTGAACGAAATATCGGAAAAACTAGATATATATAACTCTTCTTTAGATAGCCTTAAGATTTTTTTGTATAATAATCATCTTCCTAGGTGTTAAGACTGTCAAAATGAGAAAATTGTACAGTAATTGGATAAAAAATCTGTTGTACAATTAAAAAAAAAAATAAAATAAAAAAATAAAATAAATAAATAAAATAAAAATAAAAATGAATCTCCGAAATGTATGTACGCGCATAACTTCCGAACAACTGCACCAAATTGGATAATTCTTTTTTGTTGCGTTCGTTATGGTCAGGACAAGGTTTGTATAAAACTACTGGTGAGCTCTGGCATTATGAAATTTGTATAAAAAAATTCCAATAGATGGCACGCGAGTTTTTTGAAAACTGAATGTACCGGGACTGAATGAATGGAATGCGGGAGGGGGGAACTCGGAAGAGGGGTTCGCGGGACGATGGGAAGCGGGCGAGGGGAAGGCGGTGTGGGAACGCGAGAGGGGAAGGGGTCGCGGAGAGGAAGGGGAGGCGGAAGGGGAACGGAACGAATGGGAAAGGACACGCAGGGAGAAACAATCTCTTTATTAAATGGCATTGCAACGCATGCCGGGTATCAGCTAGTTTTTGATAATTTGAAGCTCTGAGTGAGAGCGAAAATTTTTGCAGATGGCAGGGAGAGGTTTAGTTCGAGCTCTGATTGTAGATGAATGTGTTGAGTCGTTGAACAACGAGACTCTGGGAATAATCTGATGACATTTAGAATTTAAACATTTAAGAACAAATTTGTCAGCAAATAGTTGACGCCTTCAACATTCTACCTTCAAGGAGGATCAGAACATTCTACTTGAAAGGAATTGATGGGTGACCTCGTTGTTCTTTTTGGAGAATTTTCAACTAATTTTGTTGGCTTTGTCGTTCAACAAGAAAAAAATCGTGGAGCTTCAATTGTATTGATACAGTAGTTCAAAATACCGAATGCTATTCGTCACAGAATCAATTTACAAGCTTAATCCCGCAGTAATTCATTAGGCTTTATACATATGTGTATTATAGACAGGTACATAATATTTCTGTTTGACGAAGATAATATCAACAACTTTCAATGAAAATGTGAAACACAGACGGAAGATAAAGAGGTAACTGTCGCAAATAGAACCGAGGACTAGAACCCAGAACTTCGAGTCATATTTTCATTGGGACTTTTTTGATGTCATCTTCGTTACAGTGAGGTTTATAAGCTTCAATAAGTTATCCCTAAGATTTTAGTATGAAAACATTTTGTGGCAAATGTTGTTTTGGTGTAGGAATTGGGAACTCAGAACAACGAAGTATTGGCTTGAATCAATCATCAATAATCAATCATCAATCAATCAGTCAATCAAATGGTTCGCTAAATTTGGTGACTTAGCAGGCTGGGGTGCCCGGATTCATGGGGAGAGGTTTATCACTATTTTATCATCACCGCAGTGGGGGGACAGATTCTCACGTCCGTCACTCCTAGGCACACTGACTGCCAGTTTCCTACCTACCCCTGATACATTTTTCCTTCCCAGAACTTCCTCTCCTTCCTTAAAAAAAAACCCTCCACACAGCGTACCCAAAGATGACATAGACCCTGAGGGGAATTATTTTCCTCTGGGCCTCCTGTGTTAAGATAATGTAAAAAATGGTTGTATCGAGTTCTTAAGATGAGTCTTGCCAAATTGGAAGAATCTCCCCAAACTTTTTTCCATCCGCTCCAAGCTCCACACTTCCTTATTGTCAATTTTTATCGGATTTTTTAACTGCTGATTTGTGTTCATAAATGGCTTAAGTATTTAGGTTTGAATAATTCAAATCTCATAAAACATGCAACGCCGCATTATCAACGAGTAAATATATTATAGGGTTACAACAAGCTCAACTTCAAAAGGTTTATTTGTCCTTTAATCGCGTTTCTATCATCATCATAAAGCTGTTTATAACTCATAAACTTATTACGAGCAATCAAGTGCAAATATTTAGGTTCCTTAATGGTGTTTATATTACACATCTTGTGTGAATTAGATTTTATCCATTATTATACTTCGGTACACCTTAAAGATGGGTACGAGACAGTTAGACACTTAGACAGTCTAGGCACCGCTTTTACGATGAAGATAGCGGTGACATTGGTCTGCCCCTTCGACCAAGGATATCTAGACAGGCCGTATAAAAATAATAATGGCCCTCAAACTCCCGAAACCAGAATAAAATTGGCTTACGGCCCATTTATGAAAAAGTATATGCATCGTATTGCACCGTTTAGAAGGCACAGTTCTTAATTGTATCTTTTATTGGGCTGGAGGGCTACACTGAAACTAATTTGCATTGCCAGCCGTCCAGACGGGGGTAAATTTTTTCAAACACAAAAATATACCACTACCGAATATTTTACAAGGTACACGTCGCGGACTTTATTTTTGAAAACGTAGTCAGCTATCAGAATACAGAAGAAAATATATGTGTTACAGATCGCATTTACACAGCGCATTCATAAACGTGAAAAACATTATAGTTTTTAAAATTTGTCAAGCAATATTCTGACGTCATTCGCGCTTCGACACGTGGCGGGGAGTTGAGATAGAACGGTGTTACCGCTCAGCGAGCGGGGAGGGGGGGGGGGGGTGAGCGCTTTACAGGGAAGGGCCGAACTGGTAATGGGCTCATTAATTAATTTATTTTTTAATTAAAAAAACGTTTCTCAGTTTTTTTTTCGTATTTTAAGCACAAAATATAATAGCCCATTACCTACGTATTATTTGCTGAATGAATTTCTTTTTCACAATTAATAATTTTCTTAGTTTTAACCACGTTTATTGTTTATAAAAAACCGACATATTTCCTGAGCAATGCTCACTTCCTCAGCGTTTACTTAATTAAAAAAAAGATTATGAAATAAGATTATGATTGATTCGTGTAGATTAAAATATATATATATATATATATATATTAGTTAGTATGTATTTAAAAAAAGGATCAAAGTCAAATTTCGCCGTCCCTTGCCCAGGCTGCGATGCAACAACGCGATGGGTACCGTAAATTTAATTCTTGTTACAAGCTTTGGTTTGTTCAAAAATCTGCTTCCGATAAAATAAATTTTAAAATCAGTAAATAAGCTTCCAAATCCGTCCATAAAGAGATTAAAACTTTTCCTAGAAGCGTCAGAAAATCATTTGCTGCAATATCTCTAAAGGGGCATTTGTATATCAAAGGACATGGTTTTATTAATAAACATTTCTTTATTTTATGTACCAATCTTTTCATTTTCCAACCTTGTTTGGTAGTTTCCCAAATCGATCATCAACAAACTGAAAACACCGCAAATAACTCTCCGATTGAGCTAGTGGGAGAAGACTAAGTATCAACTATTTTTTAACTGAAAACTTACTTTGAAAAAAAAAACGTTTCTGGTAGATTTCTGCCTCGAAGTTTCGAAGGAATATCCCACAATTAGTCCAGTCAATGAAAGGTCAAAAAGGTGTTGTAGAGTGCGTGAGCAGGAACAGAAACTTCACGCTCCACAAATTTAGATATTTTCGAAAAAAATCATTTTACCTCACATTTTGAATCAAACATTCCTTCATATCGTCTAAAATATTCATCAATGAAAGAAATTTATTTGAAAGAAGTTGTAAAGAATTTAATTTTCTTTTGGAATAAACATATGCAAATTAATCTCTAACCAGTAAATATTTACAGCAATTTTAAGTTTTTTAGTAAAATGTCGTCATTTTCAGAAAAAGCTGTTTTTATCTTATTACTGACACATCACTTTTGTTTGTAACAGATTGTGGGACTTAGACTTGGATTTAATTTATTTTCAGCTTGGATTTAGAAAATTACGTATAGAATAAAAGTTGTACATAATTTTATGAGCGTTTACTTATTATAAGAAAATTGTCCTCTTCGACGCACCGTTTTCGAGATATAAGCGCACATCCGAAAATTGGGACCTTCTCCCCCCCCCCCTTCCTCCCCTAGCTCACCACCTAGACGTCAGGACTATTAGTATGTTCACACCCTAAGCACCCTGAACAAGTTTCTGAAGGAATCGCTTAGGTTCCTGCTCACGCACTCTACACCTCCTTCCTTGACTGAACTAAATAGAAATACGGCTGCTCTAACCCATCTCCTTCCCCTCCCCACTACAATCAGCCTCACATCCCCAATTGGGGATGCCATAGTCTAACTGGTTCCAGGCGGTTGGGAGAAACCCATAACCACCATTTATTGGGTAACTAACACCCCTGCAATGGGTCTTTCCAAGTGGTTATTTAATATTTATTTACCAAATATTTTTCACTAAGATAAAACCTTTGCCCAATAATAAAAAATGTAGGTTTACCTACCGTTTTTGGTTCTAGAGGACCTGTTCAGAATGTAAAAACTAAAAATGAAAACTAAAATGTTTCATGTTATTTATTAATCCTCTCCCAATTCAGCCCTTCTTTGGTTTCGTGACGTATTTTCTCGACGTTTGTTTAAAATTAAAAGAACACCTCTTGTCACACAATGAACGCTCTCGGGTTATTTTCTTTACGAGCGTGTACGGCTAGTTTATACCAAGTAGGATTGATAAATTCATCTCCATAATACGTCACGCGCGATATCTGATTGGTTGCTAAATGGTAAAACTACATAATGAGATTTGAGAATGAACTTTGTGATCGGATTTACGAACTTCGAGGCGAGGCGCTGGAATACGTACAATAGTTGTATTGTTAACATTTACTTACACGGGGTCAATTTTACTGGCTTGCTTACTAAGATAGGCCGTATCTAGATATACTTGATCGAAGGTCTGCCCTGATTTGTCATATAATTCTCGGCAAAACAATAAACTAATCGGAAATGTTAGATAACTTAGGTTATCTAACATTTCAAACATAATCAAACATTATTTTAAAGTAGTGGTTCAAAATATGCACAAGCAGACGCAGTGGCGGACTAAGCCCAACAGAGGCCCGGGGCGGCAAAGCTGAATGAGCCCCCCCTAGTTTAAAACGTTGATGTAATTTTACAAGATCACCTAATGTTTTAAAGACATTCTAAGAAAATTTAGAGAAAGTTTTAAACATTTTATATGTCTAATTATCCTTCAGCAAAACTTTGAACGCATTTTTCTGAAAACTACGTTTTTCAACCTGGTTGATAAAACATTAGAAAAAAAAATGATTAGTTTTTCTGAAAACTAAACATCTAATTTGCTTGCATCAAGTCTTAAACTGTTCGAACATCCAGTCACTATAGCCAGGGCTAAATTATACATAAGACGTATAGGCAACTGCCTAGGGGCCCCGCATCGGGAAGGGGCCCCTAGGGTAAAGGGGCCCCGAGACGTGCATTGCTAGGGTAGGGACCCCTACATGTTTAAGCCTGCTCTTTCAGGGCCCTATTGTCCATACGGCAGTGTAAGCCACTGTATAAAGGGGCCCCCAGTCGTGCATTGCCTAGGGGCCCCGACATATTTAAGCCAGCCCTGGCAGGGCCCTATTGTCCATAAGACAGTAGGCCACTGACTAGGGGCCCCACATCGGGTGGGGCCCCTAGGGTAACGGGGCTCCGAGACGTGAATATACACTGCCTTCGAAAATACAGTCACTGTAGCTGGGGCCGTATTATCCATTAGACGTGTAGGCAGCTGCCTAGGTGCCCCGCATCGGGTAGGGGCCCTTAGGGTAAAGGGGCCCCAAGACGTACATTGCCTAGGGGCCTTGACATGGGGGCCCCTAGAGTAAAAGGGCCCCGAGACGTGCATTGCCTAGGGGCCCCGACATGTTTAAGCCGGCCCTGGTAGGGCTCTATTGTCCATAAGGCAGTAACCACTGCCTAGGGACCCCGCATCGGGTAGGGACCCTAGGGTAATGGAGCCCCGAGACGTGCATTGCCTAGGGGCCCCGACATGTTTAATATCTGAATTTCTTATTCCAACACCAAAACAACATTTGCCACAAAATGTTTTTATACATAAATCTTTATCAGGGATAACTGATTGAAGCTTATAAACCTCACTGTAACGAAGATAACATAAACAACTCCCAATGAAAATATTACTGCCCAGGCAGGGCTGTATTGTCCATAAGGCAGTGTAGGCCACCGCCTTCGAAAGTCCAGTCACTATAGCCAGGGCCGTATTATCCATAAGAAGTGTAGGCCCCTGCCTAGGGCCACGCATTGGCTAGGTGTCCCTATGGTAAAGGGGCCCCTAGACGTGCATTGCCTAGGGGCCCCGACATATTTAATCCGGCCCTAATTATGACACTACGTAGTGATTGTTTTATAAAGGGCCCCTTTCTATTTATTTTTATTTTTATGAAATACGAAAATTTACCTTAAACAATCGAAAATAAAATTCGTTCAAAAATCAAACGAATTCAAAGTTTTGCCGAAGAATAATTCAACATACAAACTGTTTTAAACGGTTTCATATAAAATGTTGTATATCCGTCAGTTTTTCGAATTTCTTTAAAACATATGCTGAGAACATTTTTAACAAGTGCATCTATCAAAAAATTAAATAAAAACATAAGAATTTTTTTTTCACAGTGGTGCCTTAAAACCTTGTTTAGAATTTGATCGAGGAAACATAGTCTGTTCCGAGGCGTAAAATAACATATTACGTAATTAACAAGTTGTTGACTTAGCAGGGGTGCCAGGGTTCAAGGGGTCAGGTTTGTCTGTATCTTCGCGGCGAATGTGTCTGCCACAAGCAGCGTGGCGGGCCGGTTCTAGAGAGACTGGTTGAGGCAGGTCTTTTGACCTTTCCAGCCGAACTCTCTCAACCAATCGACTTGCACCGCGAGATGGATTCATACGTCTGCAACTCCTGGACACAGTGACCCCCAGATTCCTACCTACCACTTATACTTTTCCTCCACTCCTATCCTTCCCTTCCTTAAAAAGACCCTCCACACAGCATCCCCTAAGATGACATAGGCCCTGAGGGAAATTATTTTCCTCAGAGCCTCTTATGTGCAGCTAACGTAAAAAAAAATCACCATTATATACATTGAAACCTTTGCGGGCAAGCGCACAAGAAATCACCAAAGTTTCATCGCAATCTTATGAATGGTTTTGGGACACATAAGTGACAACCAAAGAAGAGTCTTGATAAATTACCTTCGACACTTTTTTTTAAAACATTACTTTGAAATGAGTCGATATTCAAATTTTTTTTGCAAATTCCATGATGCCAGATGTCACCAGTCATCATTCGAGAGGTATTACTTCACCAGACTACAGCTACAGAGTTCCGCTTTATCACGTACGTACGATCACCCTTTATTGAAGATATTCTGAGATCTTACTCTAAGTGCCTAGAATTGCCAATTAACTCTGAACTCTAATATTATACTGCTGTACCTATAGGTGTGCAGATACGGTACGGTTTGTTAAATTACCCTTGTATATTAATTAAGTCGTGTTTTGGTTTCTTTTTTAGTATCTACTGAAGACCGGTCCATTGAGGGCTCGCCGCAGTTGTTTGATCTGGTGCCAACACTCCGAGGAAACGCGCCGCGCTAACTGCTTCTCTTCGCTGATTAGAATTAGGACTCTCGCGGTTAATAGAGGAAGATTATTCATAGAATAAATACCTTTTGATCCCTTTATGGTCCCTACCAAGCGTCCATACGAAAGGAAATACATATATTATGATTGCTATTGGTGACCACTTGGCTTTGCTCGAGTTCAACGCTCTATTTTGCATTTTTCTTGTTATTGTTTAATCCATTTTCTGCAAAATTGCTCATAAAATTGATTTTTTAGTTACATTTTTTATTCCAGGAAAAAGAAAATTACATTTTCACTTTTTACCTAGCCTTTTCTCATTTTTAATATCGTTTAGAAGGCAATTATGTAAGTTGCTCCCCTCGTAACCAATGGATTGCTTACCGTAGTTAGTATGGATGGTGTTTAAATGTAGGTATCGTGTTGTCGCGTAAAGTGCTTATGTATTTGGGACGTTTTAATAAATTCTGTGTTTGTATGAATGAGTGGCATTAATTTATTTTGTATGTAAGGAGTATTATATTCAATTAGTTTTGTTTCTATATATAATTTTTTGTGGATGTTCTAGATCTGTACTGAAATAGTTTTTTAAATAAAGACAATATTAGCGAAACTCAATCGAAAATCTGGAGACAGAAAAATCAGAAAAAGATATTGGCACCTCTGCGACTCGAACTCGAATGCTGGGTTCGAGTCCCAGAGGTGCTAATATCTTTTTCTGATTTATCTGTCTCCAGATTTTCGGTTGAGTTCCGCTAATATTATCTTCATTTAATTAAATAATACAATTTGAGGTTTTACTCATAAGGTTAAAAATAAAAATAAATAGTTTTTTGATTACCTTATTTTGTATTAACTGTTATTCATTTATGTATGTTTCACACGCGTTTCCCCAGATTTCAATCAAGTAATTTAAATGTGAACGTATGAGGCTATAATATAGACCATTTTTAATTTAGTAGATACTAATCTACTAGTACTTACGTGACAATCTTTTCGGCATCCGATGCTATTAAAGTTGGTAGAGAACCAGGTCTGAAATCGCCAGAAGAACTGCGACTATTCCGTACATCATGTGGTTTTATAAAGTATTCACAAAATTATGCAATAATATGTTTATTAATTGTTCAGATAGTTAAATAAATGCACTTTTAAGCTCCGTATCTCATGATGAAACCGACCTTGCAAACTGAAAACGGTTGCTTTGAACTAGAAATCTCAGATAAAAAAATCTGTAAGTACCAAATTCGTGCAGTCAAAAAGCTAACCGTTCGAAAGATTTGCTATTTCTTTCGATCAGACGTGCACTTAAAATGGCTCAAAACATACCTCTGACTTACATTATTTGCAGTTTAACACTATGGCGAAACCACATCAATCAGCACGCCTTGACTGGAAGAACAATGCTCCATTTCGTTCGCATGAAAGAACCTTTACCACTCTAGTACCTAATAGCTAATAGTCGTCAGCTTGCAGGAGCTATAGACGTGTGATTTTTACGATCTGCAAGCTCTGATTACCTACCTACGATGAGTAACTTGAGTATATAATAAGTGGCTGAAACCGAATTAAGTAAATTTAGAAAATCATTACTCACATTAGGTATAGGACTTGGGGTATTGTAACGTGTTATGATCGTTCCTTCTTCTTGGGCCAACTTTTCGAAAAGTTTTGAAGGGACCATCTTCATCGCAGATACCCTGCCTTACAAACAGCTGCTCTGATAATGGACTTTCAAGAAAGGGGAGACCCCTACACAGCATCCCCAAAGATGACGTAGGACCTGAGGGAAAATATTTTCCTCAGGTCCTCGTGTAAAAAAGGTACAGCTCCAAGCCTTTATGCAGTATTTCTGTCAGCTTTGCAGGAATCATCACCGGGATAAAAGTCAGATGAAGAACACTGCTAGACTATCTGAAACGTCTTCCAAAGAAGGGAGTTCAGTGGGTATATTTTATTATAAGTGTATTAACGGGAAATATAAAATAATTTTCCAAATTACTGCTTCGACACAGGGTAGTCTTATGAGAAACCACAACTTATAACCTACCTACTGTTAATATTTTATTTTCTGTTAATCTAATATAATCTTTATGTATAATCTCATCTCATCTCAGAAGGTATCTGTTTTACATTTAAAGGGTAATGTTCTAGCTTTATAAACAGCTATTGAGGTAAAAATTTACAAAAAATAAGCGCAGTAAAGAATAGGCAAAGTTTATTATTATCAAAGCACATTGACCGCCGCACTGAAAAAAGTGTAAACAGAAGTTACAACTTCGCAGAATTTCGCAATAATTCGTCTTTTTTATGCCGTCTTCAAAAGTCTGAAATTCTTTAAAGTTTTGAATTGGCACGGGAAGTGATTCTTCAAAAGCAGTTAGCATTGGGAGCAGAATGTACCAGCTATACCATCTACTAACTATGCCAACCATACCACCTACCAACACACCTGTCCGAGGTCGATCCCACCGATCAAATAGTGTTATCTCTTCCGTAACTTGTTAGGTGTTAGTTGAGGATGTGCTATGTGTATTGACTATTGAGTGTTCCTACGCAGAAACCGAGGTTCTTGCCAGAACAGGTGCAGCTATTTTGATAATTATAACATGTTTAATGTCTTTGGGAATGGTGATATTATAGTAAATAAAGTAAAAAATCTTTTCAATTTTTTGGAATGTAATAATGTGTTATTTGGAGTTTCACAGGTTGAAAATCTACGTTTGCAAGTTATGTTTTTGTAATATTGTTAACTTTTTAAAATGTTTATATATTTTAACGAATCCTAACGCTATTTCCCCGTAAGGAACATGGAACGCCACTAAACTTTATTTGGCCACACCCTCTCAGCTTACTTCTTCTTAAGTCGGTGCTTCATAGTTGAGAATCGTGATCCCTACTCCAATTTTCATGGTGGACAGGCTCCTCCATTCCTCGCGGTTCTGCGCTGCGTGGGTAGCCAAGGACACCGATGTACCTGTCGCCAGTGATCTTGGTTACTCCAGCGCATTGGTGACCTTCCTCTGTTTTTTCTCTCTTCCACTTTGCCAGTGACGAAGAGTTTCTCCAAGTTGGAGTCCTCGGTTTGGCAAGCAACGTGTCCAAAGTATCTTAAAATCCGTTGTAGGCAGATAGTTGAAAGTCTATTGTGGATGCCTAGATCTTCCAGAATGAACTTCTGAAAAAAATTTTCCATGACCACATTTTGAGGGCGCCTATCCACTTTCTTTCGCTGGCTCCAAGTGTCATTGTTTCCACAGAGTATAGAAATATGGAGAAAATAAAAAAAATCATGATGTTCATGGAAAATCAAAAATCCAAATTATGCGATTCATTTGATCGTGCCTTGGTCATGTCTTTTACAGCAGAACTTGTTTATAAATTAAATGATTTTTAATAAATTGAATATTAATATTCTTGAATATGTACATAATTAAGCAAATTAATAAAAAGGAATTCTACAAAATTCAGTCGATAACAATAAATAAAAAGTGTTATTTTCTCTCCATATTCGTTATAGTGTCGAAATGATTTTGGCGCACGCACGCCTCAGGGAATCTTTCTACTGAAATCGGTCTATTATAAAAATTGTATCTACCAACGGTGTCTGTAAACCAGTGGTACAAACGGGAAACCGGTGAATCTACACCACAAAGAGGACTCAAAAAATGTTTTTTGCTGTCTGATCATTTAATTTTTTTTACATTTTTCAAGCCATCAAAGGGTTTAAAAAAAGGAAATGTGAAGTAGATTTACCGTTTTCCCGCTTGTATTACCGTTTTCCGGACACTGTTTACAGTAGTTAGAACACAGAAGTATGCACGTGAATGAAGCAAAGAGTGTATGTCAAGACAGAGTAGTTTGGCTGTCCATCCTCTCTGCCTACCCATGCGGAAGACAGCGTGATGGTTCGTTAGCAAATAATATAGTGTTTAAAGTATTTTAGATGTTCCACTCTATTGACCTCTCAGTTTCCAATTACCATCTATTTATTCAATAGAAATTCCTGTTGAAGCAAAAAATTCCTCCGTACATTTCTTGTTGAATTTCCGTGGTCTTGGACCAATTATTATTGTAATAAGCAACGGGAATTTCATTCATTTTAAAAGTGCAGCCACCTAACGCAGGCCGGAATTCGCTCTAACGGCATTTCGCACTGTGCAGCATGCAAGAACTGCAACTGCTTGGAAAACCTGAATGAACCACTGCATATTAAACGATTGCATTATTTAACCTGGTGCAGTTTAAGTGGTTCGCTGATTATTCCGCACATGGTAACTTCCGAAAACAGATTATTCCGCACCAGATTTTTCCGAACATAGATTTTTTCCCATAAAGCATTATTGCAACAGCATTTTGTTCTTAGCAAAAGAGAACGATTTTAGAGGACAGTTTAGGGGAGCACAGCGATCGGAATAATTTTAAGGCGAAATAAATATTTCATAATTTAAAATGTATTGTCTTTTTTAAACCAATTGTGTATTTAAACTAATGTAATAGAATTCATTTTTAAAATGTTTAACGGCCAACAATATTCAAAATGTATGTAATATATAATCATCAACACAAACGTAATCTGATTCAATTTGGGAGGCGGGAATGGAAACCGTCGCCCCGGGAACCTTTATTGGATAACCTACACCTCTGCCATTAGGTCACCCCAAGTGGTTCGCTGCGTTTGGTGATTTAGCAAGGGTGCCCGGGTTCATGGCGTGAGGTTTGTCTAGGTCTTGAAGGTGAATGACCAGAATACACTGAAACCCAGATTCCTACCCACCCCTTTCCTTCCCAGAACTCTCCTCTCCTTCCTTTCCCTAAAAAACCCTTCACATAGCATCCCCATAGATAACATAGGCCGTGAGAGAAATTATTTTCCTCTAAGCCTTCTGTGTGGAGATCATGTAAAAAAAATCTCTCTACAAGAGATTTTAAATTAGACTTCACTTTCGAAAGAAGTCAAAATACGAAGAACTCATTACCATAGTAGATACCTACTATAAATGGGTGAAGATCTTCCAAGAAATATAATCTATGTATAAATATAATATCAATTTAAAAAAAAAAGGAAAATGAAGTGTTTATTTTAAGAAATAAGTAACGAAATATGTGAAGTGTGAACTCAAATTACTTTTTTTTATGTTTGTATCAGCAGGTATGTAACCATACTTATGCGTACTATTTAAAGTTAAATGAAAATAGAAAATCAAACAAATATTTTTTCTCCCCAGATAATTCCGGACACTGATAATTTATTTATTTATTTATTATCTTTTAACGCCCTTTTTCGGAGTTTTTACAATAGCGCACACGATGGAAAACTTCGAAAACTGGTTATTCCAAATATTATAGATCACTTCCCAATCTATGGGTTATTTACAAAGTATAGATTTAAAAATAATAAAAATACCTAATATCATTTTCATAATTTTTAATATTGAATTGTTGTTTTTCAATAGCCGATGTCGTAGTAATACTAAAGTAATAATATTTTTTTGCAATAAAACTATTAGAATATAATCCAAAAATTTTAACGAATTTAAACTAATTATTTTTCTTACAAGACAACTTATTTTTGATTACGCTCATTCATTTAATGACAGCTATTATTGAATCACTACTTAGCCTGCCAATTTTTTTTTTAATTTTTTTGGTCCGGAGTAATGTATTTTCGGAGTCTTCCGTATGCAGAATCGTCGCTAGGGAAATAATTTGTGCGCAATATTCATGATCGGAATAATCGGTGCACCAGTTAAGCAAGGCCTAGCTATAGGCTTGTTCGGTATGAAAACTATGACGGTATGAAGCCATCAAGGAAGAGCTGGAACTACACAAGCAGAGCGGGTTGTGTTGTTGGTGGGTTGGCTGGTTGCAGGTTGCTTGGCTCGGGACTTGGCTAAATATTGACGCAAGATAGGAAGAAACGGGCGTGCTCAGTTGTTTCCGCCCCCAATTTACATTCGCGGCCGTTTCGTATTCCTGGAATCATCGTTCAACTTGTTTAACTAAGTCTTCAAATTATCGCCCGTTTTATGCCCTATTACAACATTTATTCTACGTGTGAAATTATTCATTTCTGTACTTTTAAGAGGAAATAACCAGACATATATCATTTTTAAATAAAATTTTAGACGTATCGACTCTTTTCAAAAAAAATAATAATAATATAAATTGATTTTGAAAGATTATTATTTTATCTGGTAGGTAAAGTTTAGGTAGAGTTATGTTTTAAATTTTGAAAAAATAGATTTATATTTAATAAAATAAGGTAATTTATACCATTAATCGCTGGCAGATTTTTTTAATTTTCAAACATATGTATTATATAACACACATTTCAAAGAAAATAATCATACAGAAAAATAAATCATTTAATTATCTAGGAAAGCTACGATTCAGATTTTTAATTTAGTTCAAATAAAATTATTTTGCGACGAAAATACTTCAGTTTGCCTATATATTTACGGTTTTACAAACTAAATGTATAAGAAAAAGAGACAAGATCCATCAGCAAGTAAAAAACAATCCTTATGATCTTTCCCTTAAACTATTTTACAAAAACTATAGAAACATCTGCTCCAAACTCACTAAATCGGCTAAACAAAATTAGTACAGATCTAAAATAGATCAATCCAATAATAATCCAAAACTTATCTGGCAAATAATTAAAGAAATCACCTACACAGATCAAAACAAAACAAACCCATTGGAAGAAATCAACACAGATAACGGTACACTCTCGCTCAACAAAAACGTACATAAACTAATTAACTACACTAACAACTTTTTTGCAAACATAGGCTCGAATTTAGCCAACAAAATAACCAAACCTCAACACTTTAACCCGAACATAAACAAACACCCAAATCCACAAAGGATTAAATTTGCTCTAAAACAAATCACTAAACAAGAACTAACTCTAATGTTATCTAAATTCAAACCAACATCTTCATCTGGTAGTGATGAAATCACAATGAAAACAATAAAATTCTTACAAGATGAAATTACCGAACCGATACTCTTTCTAATAAATAAATCTATCACGGAAAGCAAATTTCCATCTCAACTCAAAATAGGGACTATTACACCAATCTTTAAATCAGGAAATCGTAAAGATATCAATAACTACAGACCAATCACAATTCTAAACACATTATCTAAAATCTTAGAAATAACAGTTAAAACTCAACTCGTCGACTACCTAGAATCAAATAAACTATTATCACCAAAACAATTTGGTTTCAGAAAAAATCTAGGAACATCTAACGCCATAGCCTTAGTAATTGAATATATTAAAAATTCTCTAGACTCACATAAAAAATGCATTGGCATATTTCTCGACCTTTCTAAAGCCTTCGACACAATAAATCATTCACATCTTTTTGAAAAACTAGAGAACATAGGGATTACTGATAATGAACTGATATTTTTTAAAAGTTACATGGGAAATAGAAAGCAAACTGTGAAACTTAATAACATAATCAGTGAGTGTATTGATGTCAAATTCGGGGTGCCGCAAGGAAGTATTCTGGGTCCGATTCTGTTCCTTATTTACATTAATGATCTATGCCACATAGAATGTGAAGGAGAAATCATCAGTTTTGCGGATGATACTGTTCTCCTAATAAATGGGAATAATTGGACAGAAACATTTAAGAAAGCAGAAGACACACTTAATAGGATTAAAAAATGGCTAGACTACTATTCACTTACACTTAATGCTAATAAAACCAAATTCATCACTTTTAAAATAAAAAATAAGAAAAACTCTGAAGAAAACCTGAACGTGAAAATCCATAGCCCGCATCACTTAAATGAGAATTGTGATTGTCCCTCATTAGAAAACGTTGACCATATAACGTATCTGGGTCTAAAAATTGACCAAAACTTAAAATGGACCGAACACATTACGTATTTAAATAATAAAATTAAAAAACTAAGTTATTTTTTCAAAACTATCAGGAATGTCCTCATTAAAAAAGACTTAATCAAGATTTACATGGCTCTCTGCCAATCACTGTTAGAATACGGTATTATCGGATGGGGCAGTGCAAATAAAAACATACTAAATCCACTAATTATAACTCAAAAAGCTATAATGAAAATTATACTGAAAGTTCCTGTAAGAACTAGCACTGACGAAATCTTCAACAATCTTAACATCATGTCAATTAAACAACTATATTCTAAAACTATACTCATTTACATTCATAAGTACAAAACCCAAGAAATAACAACTAATACGTACATTAGAAACACTAGATCTCATGGTCAAAAACTTATCCAACAAGTAACTACTAACACAACATTTGGGCAAAAAAGCTTCTTATATTATGGCATTAAACTTTACAATAAAATACCACTCTCACTCAAAAACCTCAACATTATAACATTTAAATTTCAAATAAAAAGCTGGATACTAAATATAGGGAGATCAGAAATAGAAAATATACTGATATCAAATACAGACTAAAACCAAATCTAGTAATCTGAATTATAAAAAAAAACCACTATCTTATTTACTTTATAATTATTTAAAAAAATACTACATGATATATGTTATGTCTAATTCATATCAATTTCTTATAATTAAATTATAATATGTAAATGAAATCCTCAGCACGGGAATCGTAAGTTGAGACTAAATGCAAAGATGAGTCTACGGGTGTTGTACCATCAATTTTACTAGAAGATTCAAGTACTTGATCTACTACATTTGTGAAGAAGTTGTTAAAGTTTTCTGCAATGGCCGATTTGTCAGTTATAATATTGTTATTTATTTTAATCTCTTTCAGATCAGTTGATGCCATTTTTTTTTTGTTCATTATTTCATTAATAATATTCCACGTTTTTTTGGTATCATTTTTTGCATTATCAATTTGTTCACAATAAAATTTCTTTTTACAACTTCTTATTAACCTATTGAGTAAATTTCTATACATCAAATACTTTGTTTTCATAAAAGACATTATTCTTACATTATTTTTGACAGTTTTTTTCATAGTTTAACATCTCTTTGTAAAGTTTATCTCTTTGTTTAATAGAGACTATTAGGCCTACAGTAATCCAAGGTTTGATTTTTTTATATTTTCTCTTAGTAATAACAATTTTGTATGTGCTTTTCGAAATATAATCTTGTAGAGTTTTATAATGAAGACAATAAATGAAGACAATAAATCATTATTATTATTATTAAAAAGGTTTTTTGCAGGTTTTTTCACAAACTTATTTTGCTTAGACTTTATTGAAAATTATAAATACTTATGATCAAAAAATAATCACAAATAGTACATAATTTTATCATTACGCGACTGAGCATTTTCATAGCTAACTTGAATGTGGGTATATTTTTAATGAAATAAAATCGATATTGAGTTTTATGAGAACAATTAATCTTTCTCGTCGTAACCGCCCTGTACAGTTGCAAGGGTACGATCACAAAGGATCTTTCGACGAAATTTGATTTCTCAGCCTCGGTCATTGACCATTATTGGTCAATAACTTTTGAATAAATATGTATATTTTATTAATTTTTCGAAGAAAACTTCTTCGGAAAGGTTTTCACTTGGTGATGGCATTATTTATTTTAATGAAAAGACAAATAACTTTGTTTAGGTACATCACTTTTATTTGTACACAATCTACATGTTTCGTGAACGATGTTCGCATCATCAGGAGATATATCAGCAGGATTGAGTATACATTTGAAGTTATTTGTCTTTTCATTAAAATAAAATAAAAAGTTTATTTTATGATTTGTGTCTGTGCTCAGAAAACAGGAAAAGTAATTTGAAAAAATGTCAATCACTTTCATTTTCATTTTCATCATAAATATAATCTTGAAATAAATATGTTTGTACTTAGATAATAAATAACAGCAAAAAAACATTTTATCAAGAAGAGATATAAAATGTACGATTTACTTGTATTATTTGTTTTCTAAAACATAAATATTTGATCGCTCGCTGGCGCAAAAAAACAACTTTAATAAAATATCAAAAATTGTGTAATTTGTGACATTGGGCAAATTACGGAAAAAGATTATCAGAAAGGTAATTAAAAAAAGTATGTAAATTGGTACGTAAGTTTTATATATATCCTACTAATATTATCCTACTATCCTACTATAAATATAAAAATGGACCATGTTCTACAAAGAATATTTTAAAAAATACATCAATTAAAGATATTATCATATCTACTTATCACTTGAACGTTTTATTGATATGTTCTTCTCATCAAAAAACTTATAACACATAATAAATATATATTTTTTTATATAAAATAGTCGTACAAAATAGTCAAATAGTATAACCTCAAATAGCCACTGTCGTTTTGAAATGACACGATGCTTTAGGATGTTAAAAATAAATATTATATTAATGTTTTTGCTGTATTTTCATTAATATGTGAAAAAATGTACGTTTTACTGTAAATAAAAACGGAAAAAACGTAAATACCTTGTCCATTTTAATACTGCAATTCCCTCGGATCATAGCTTTTCAAAAAGTGTGATTGTAAAAAACCGCAAATAAATTGGTTCAGTCGTTACTAATAGCCCATTCACACCATTCATTTATCGTTCATTTCGTGATTTCATTCCGCCTCTTTCCCTCGAAATGAACCGTGTGAACACGAAAGTGAACAGAGACAGTTCCGAATGAAGCATTCCAACAATGTTGGAATGCTTCCTTCGGCACTGTTCACTCGCAACCGGAATTTAACATCACGTGATGCGAATGATGTGTGTGAACACTCAAGTGAACAGTCTTTCACTCGCAAATTAGTCGGCCGAAATGTTCTGGCGTGAGGACGAGTAGCCGGAGCGGCTTAAACGTCAAAATGCTCCGTTTAGTTCGCTTTTCGAAATAACTCCTACACGTCTCATAGAAATCGTTGTTTCTCCCTTACTATCATAGTGAAAAATATGATCTAAACGGTGTTGGAAAGAGAAAATAATGCTCTATATATTCAATATAACGATTAACCACAAACGAATACGAATGTACACTTCTATGGAACCAAAGTTTCTGATCGAGTTTGAAAAAAAAATATGAAACATTGTGAATTTTTTATGAATTATTTTTATATGAAACGATAAAAAAGTGAGGTGACAGAAACGTTTATAATTTATTTGTCTAACAAAATAAGTGTGTGTGTTTTATATTTCTTTTGTTAACCAGTAGTTTTAGTTAGAATAAAAAGCAAGGAGAGCCATTTTTTAAACTTTTAAAAGTTTATATTTAAAATTACTCTATTTAAAAAATTACGTGGTTATTTCTAATAATAAATTTTGGAAGCATATTTCATCACCTTTCCAAAACAGTTTTTAGTTTTTGGATACGTTAATAAATATTCCATTTATATGGATTTTATTGCAAGCCGAGGCCTATTTTGGAATAAAAATATTTTCATGGTGCAAAAATAGTGGTAGATATCAGTTTTCAGGTTATTATTTAACCATATGTTCAATTTATGGTGCTGAAATTTATTTAATGTTTACAAGAATCGCCAATTTCTCGTAATTTAGTTCGACGTTATCGGAAATGTCAATTGAAATCGTAAATATTCCCGAACATAGCCGTCAGCGCCGGACGAATTCCAATGCGGCCGCGACTACTCTCGACGACTTCGCAGCGAGAATGTCGAGTGAACTCTTCCTTCGAAGGAACCGTGTGAACACTCGGTGAAACGAGAATGGAACATTTCATCGAGTAAACCTTCATCCGAGTGAATGGTGTGAATGGGCTATAAGTAAAACATTTTCAAATTTCACGTCATTTTAAAATGACTCTGTTTTAGAAAGGGTTAAATGTCCAACTTTTTTTGTACAAAAAAAAACATCAAAAATGTTACCTTTATTTCTAACCAAGATAGTAAGGGTGACACAAAAATTGAATAACGCACACCACGGACAGCCGACATTAGTAAGTTTGATTAAATCTTACATTTTCCTTCTAACTGTACGATAAAGATAATATTTTACAGTTTGAGCTATAATGGCAAGCGCGGTGGCAATCAATCTACTCCGAGACGTTGTAAAACGGCCCGTTTTTATGTGGAGTGCGTTGTAAAAGCAGCGAGTTCCAAGTCCTGTCATCTCCCATCCACTTCAATTAGTGCATGTTTTATGAGTCGACTTTTCCTCCAGATATTATCAACATTATAATATATTTATTTTTATCTTCTTTCATTTATCCTTCTCTGCCTAGACCAGCTGGAGTTTATTGCGTGAGTACCTACGTTTAAAAAAAAGTCTGACGATAAACCAGTGATTCCCAAAGTGGGTGAAATTCCTGGAGGAATATAATAAGGGTGGTAGCTTTAAGGTATCAGAGCGTCAGAGATATTGAAGGGTATTAAAGAGATGGCGAGGGCAGTAAGAAGGAGCTAAAAAAATATAGACTGAATTAGTTTTTAACTTTTTTCCACTTCCATACCGTAGAACTTATCGTGGGTATTCTGCGAAAAAGCATCAAGTCAAAATTTTGCTGACTTGACTTAATGGTGCAGTTATATCATTCGGTGGCCACTCTTCAGTATACGAAGACGCACTATGTCGTACCTATAATACTTTTCGAGTTATTACCTGAACTAAGTCAATGGTGCATAAATCTTTTCAGCGGATGAGCACTAAGGGACTTCGTGCATATTACTCGACTATATTGATACCGTACCGTGATGTAATAATTATAATTACACCGTATGAAATAGCATTAAGTCAGACTTAGTTCAATTTCGTTGAAAGATTTTTTGTTTATCTGTGGTATTCAAAATCTGAGAGTTGTATTTACGGTAAGTTTCTCGCTGACTATATTAAATTATTATTGACAAAAAATGTTGTCACGAGCGGATAAAATAATACAAAGTCATAATATTCATTTCTCATTATTGATGACCGTAATATACGTAGGGGTAGGCGACAAGCAGTCATTCCTCAGAATTGTGATAAAAAAAATATATCACTGATATATAGATCACCGGAAGGTTGGTACGCTTCCATTCCTTCACATGATCCAAATATTACTATTACTTCAATGTATCTGTTTACACTGTACATTATAACCATGTGTCACTGCGAAATAGGCAACTGTTTAGTATGGTGAATAATGTATCAATCAATTTAGAGTCCCCATCAGAACTCCTACAGACTATGTTTTCAATGCCCTGAATTTAATGTCTCTGAAATAATTATGTTCCAAAGACGCATTCAAAAACCTGGATAACTTTTCACATACAATCTCGGGTCGATTCACAAGACCTTCATTGAAACATACATTCTACCAACCAACAATTAAAACTACTTTTGGCCAAAGAAATTTGAAATATTTCTCTATAACATTATTGCAACAAAAATGATTTAAAAAATAACCAACTTCAAAAGGTGTGTCCACATCTAATTAAAGTGTGAATATAGGCGCAATGTTGTAACCTAATAAAAATTAAAGCTTATGTTACGTTTTCTTCTAGATTTTGCTTCATAATTTTCCTCGTAATATTTTAACATATCTACATATTTACAAAAAAATACTTAAAAAAAGAAATTTACAAAAAAAATGATCTAATTTATAATTCATACACAAAACCATGCACAGTGCGGGGGGTACCCCAGTAAGGTCACATTCTTTTCGACTGCTGTGTAGTGTATAATGAAGAAATGCGATGTAAATGTCTCGTAATTAAATATCATGTATTTCATAAATAAATAAATATTATTATAAATGAAACAATGTTACTTTGTTTGAACCACTTGTATATACAAATAAATATAAATGAATATAAAGAAATATAAATATTATTATTATTAAGAGTATTTGTGAAACAAGTAGGTTTGAGAAACTCTGCGATAAACCATCCCTAATTGGCTTCCTTGAAGTTGACCCATCCACCGCTTCTGTTAGACTTGTTAGAGCATATTCCTATACAAGTTAACCTCAAGTGCTCGAGATATGATAACGAGAATCTTAAGTGTGCACTGCTCTTCCTACAGCAGCTCAGTTGGTCCGGGAGAAGAATTGCACTGCAGGCGCAGTTAAAAATAACCAACAGTGTTCCAGACTTCACAACCAACAAGGCCTCTTCATAATAATATCGAATTACGGAGACAACAAAGACCATTATTTTTTATGCTTCACCGGGATTCATGTCGGCTACAGTGGTCCATGGTCGTTGTTGCATTATCTCAGCAGCAGCGTTACGTGATAACTTCATTAAATTGTCCTGGGACAATAAATAAGCAGAACATGTGGTAAAACATTGCAAAATTAATTAGAATTATTCAGGATTGCTTGCTAACACCACCGAAAAGAATTATTCAAGCAATAATAATAACAAATTGTGACAAAGGAGGTGTTCAAAATCTCATGTTTCATGTCAGTAGATTGTTTTTTTTACATTAGCTGCACACTGGAGGCTCTGAAAAAAATAATTCCTCTCAGAGCGTAAGTTATGTTTGGGGAGTCTTTTGAGAAAAGGAAGAAGATGAAGGCAAGGGAAAAGGTACGAGGGGTGGGTAGAAATCCGGAGGTCACTATCTCTAGGGATGAAAGACGTATGAATCCATCCCTCTCACTGGGGTGCAAGGCGACAAATTCCGAGATAGTCCCGCTGAAGAGGTCAAAAGTTCTCTCTCAGCCAGTCTCTTCCAATTCGGCCTGGCACGCAGATGATGGGCAGAAGAATCCACCGCCAAGACCCGGACGAACCTCACCCTATGCATAAGCCACCAAACGTAGCAAATCACTTGGGGTGACCTATGGCAGAGGTGTTGGTTATCTAATAAATGGTTCCCGGGAGGCGGTACCCTTACCTGCCTCCCAAATTGATTTTAACTAACTTGATTTTTATTTTTTAAGTGTTTTAACTGCCTCAGGTGGAAATATGGCAACGCCAATTTACTAGGGAATGTTGTCCGGCTAAAGGGAGTGGGGTAGGCGAAAGAGAAGGCGAACTACGCACTTCTCGAAACTTAAAATAGCTAAAGTCATTTCAATCAACTCAACGTTAAGCGATGGTGTACGAGTACATTTGACTCTCGGACAATGATGTATCATCATGATGTACCATGAATATGGTATTTTATTCCGTAGTATGAAACTAATCGTTGTACTTAATATGTTATAATATTACTATCTATTAATATTATTTTGTAAAAAAAATAGAAATTATGTACTATCAGCTTCTTACTTACGGAGGAACTTAATAATTAAAATGAGTAATAAAATATTAATTATTTTTCATTGGTGCAGTTGAGATGGAAATTAATAATAAAATGCATTCGCTTTCGGTGGAAGAATTATTCACGCATTCTAATGAGTTTTAAGTCATTTCATGCATATTTACTACATTTTATGATAGCACTGACTTTCGCAGATAAATATGAAATATAAAAATTTATTATCCATTAATATCCCATAAGCCAACCAATTTCCGATTGCACTTAATTTAATAATGTTTTAAATTGTTAGTTATATACCAATGAGTTTATCTGAATGTTTAAATTATTTAATCTTATATTCTTCTAAAGTTCGAAGTCAAGCAGAATATAACTCTCCTATTTGGTCCCCTCACTTGAAAATCGACTCCGATACCATTAAAAAAAATCAGCATAAATTCCTAAGATATATTAAACTCAGTCTACCCATATGAACAATAAATTTCAACCACTCACTCTAAGATTCTTTTTAACTGCGCAAACAAATCAGTACTAATTTAGATACACCCTTGTGCCTAGATTTCATGCAGTTGGCAATGCTTTCTCGGAAGTATTAGATGTGTTCAACTGCACGGAATATAGCTACAACAGGATATATTAACATATCTCAATAATTCAAAGTTAGCATAGTACCTATTATTCTTCGACGTGATTTCTATTTAATTCAATTTAGTAATCTTACACAGAATTGATGAAGTTTGGCCACAAGCGAAACCTTGTGAGCTTCGATTTAAGTTTTTTAAATGAAGAAAATGAACCATGTTTTTTCCTTCCAAAATTTGCAATCATTCTGTGGCTTGCTTCTAAATGAGCCAGTGGGTACATACATATGTTTGATACACATTTTTAAAAAAATTCATCTTAAAATTGGATTCTTTTGAATTCTAAGAGTCTATTGATTTTGAGAAAGTATTTTTCGATTTCCTGAGACCAATTTTATTATTAGAGAAACTTTTTTCTTAAAATTAAATCTTGCTACAAAGATCTTGTGAAATTTTAAAAACTGACATTGGCCCATTTAGAAGCAAGTCATAGAAATATTGGTGAATAAGAAAATAACTAAGAGAAAATAAAAAAAAATATTGATTGACTTAATATATTATGTCCATATCCTGAAAATCTTCAAATATTTTTATGCATTTATACATGATATAATAAGCAATATATTTACGTATTTTCCTGTGCATACTATTAGTCAGTGTCTTTGTTATTCTATAAACATGCGTGCGTTTGAACCCGAAAAAGTTTAAAAAGTAACAAAAACTCGGCATGTGTCTATATGTAGACCAACGCGGTTTCAGCTATAAGTAGATACAATCATAGACCGCCATTACCGAGGGTACTCTGCAGTGCCGGTGGCAGTGGGAAGATATCTGGCTGTGGTGGTGAGGTGGTAAGACTGGATCCCGGGTAGTTTGTGGGGAATCCTAGATGCTGCGGGCCGGTGATTTAGGGACATTTGGCGGAAACTCCACGCGATGGATGTCTTCCGCACTTTTATCTCACCACCCTTGCATACATCAGCCATGGGGCCATAAGTATTTTCTGCTCTTAGTTGTTCTGCATTTCGGAGAATGTTTTGTATTTTAGAAGTTTTGGCTTTGTTCCAATGGAGAACTAATTATGTGGTATTCTCAATAAATTTGCCCTTTCTTACTCCCCTTCGAATAAAGAAAAGATTTTATCTATTTTGTGGTAACATGTTAATTGTACGTAATAAATAGACCGAGCTCTTAACAAGATATATTTTGCTTTAATTCAATTTCTCAACTTTTTTTACTTAAAGGAATCCATCGCTTAGAATGCACATTAAGTACGTTTTTGTGAAGTGAAACTTCTTTAGCAACGTTGTGATGAAACGGAAACGACCCTAAAAAGAGATAAACAAGTATGACAAAGCATTTTGTATAAAAGTTACATACAATGGGAATTTATACCCGCGAAGCTACTGCAAGTAGCTTGTCAGCCACTACCACAACCACATACATCAATAGGATTTAGCATGCGAAAGAATGAGATAGAATGAAACCTTACCTACTTACAGTACCTACGAAGCGCCAAGCTGCGCGCTGAAGGTTTCACTTCTACCGCTTGTGAACTGTACTATTTTTATTTTAATTTTAAAAAATGCATTTTCATTTACTAGCTAGAATGATTACATATTTATATATATATTTTTTTTTGCAGTTTTTTAGAGAAAATGTGTCCTTACTGGGGTACCCCGTTCTAAGGACACATTGTACAAGTTTTATTATTTGAATTATAAGTAAATACCTAATCTATGAATATTGCCAAGGAAAATTATAAAGTTAGATCTAAAAGAAAGTACAAAACAAGCATTATTCTTTGTTAGGTTGCAAAATTGAATCTATTTTCTTCCTTCCCATGTCCATAATCCATATTTTTATGCTTCTTTTGAAGGCGGTTATTTTTTTTATGGTTTTCATTGCAAGAGGGAGTAAATTAAATAATTTTACAGAAAAGTATTCCATATTTCTTTGTCCAAAAGTCGTTTTAGTTGTAGGTTGGTAGAATGTATGTTGTAATGTAGATCTTGTGAATCAGTCCGAGTTTGTCAGTGTATAGTTATCCTGATTTTTGAATGCGTACATTAGAATATCTTTTGTATATAATTGTTTCAGTGACATTAAATTCAGCGCTTTAAAAACATAGTCTGTTAAGTATAATTTTCAGAATTGCCCTTTGTGCTATGAGGACTGGTTTTATAGTGGAATCGCATGAGCTTCCCCATCCGATAAGACATTACAAAATATATATATATATATATATATAAGTACATTACAAAATTAACTACACACTTTAGTTATTTTGTTAATTTCATTTCGGACGTAATTTTTTTGTCCTTCGGATGGCAATTATATGTATAAATTATTCCCCTCGTTGCAATGGATTGGATACCTAGATAAAATCAATAATTTGCTTATGCCATTTCCACCAAGTAAAATGTGTGACTACAACTTTTGTGAATATTTCTCTCAACATCTAAAAATATTACGACCACCAACTAGTAAGTAACTATGCTCTTTTATGGTATACCTATAGTCGAACATTGTGTACCTACTGAACAATTAACAATGTAATGTATTTAAAAATAAATCCACCAACAAAACTACTTTTACAATACTGTCAACCCATCCATTTCTAATATCAATGTTTTTAAACCAACGCTATGAACCTACCATCTACTACCTACCTATTGAGTAAATGCAATAATATTAATTTTATTTCTGCTGTATCTATGCCTGTACTATCCGTATTATATATATTCTAATTTTAACTCTTATTTAATTCAAGTTCATTAGTGTATAGATAAATTTATATATTTTCTAATATAATTACTTGTAATAACATACTTTCTGAACCTACTCGCATTTTACAACGGCACTACTCCAAAATTCAAACACTAGAAATGTTTACTCTATTGAGTTGGGTAGTTTCGTTAAAAAGAAATTAATGTATTGTAATTAGTTTTAACAACCATATATTTTACTTTAAATCTATATATGTATGCATATTTTAAATAAAAAGAAATTAAAAAATAAAAAGATAAAATGCACCTGCGTTAATTACAATAATTTTAATCACTCGAAATTTTTTCACAGATGAAGTTACACAGACAAAATACAATAAATGTAGAAAAAAAGGAGTCACATAATAGAACATTTTCATTGTGTTTTTTTCCAGAAAAATATGATTTAAATTTCAATAATTAGGGTTTTTTTTTAATTTTACGTTGACGAATAAATTTTCTATAAATCTTTAACCATTTTCGGCGGCGTTGACGACACGCCGGGCAACGTTGGTAAAACCCGTCTTACCAGCCAGTGGCGGTTTCTATGTCATAATGACGTTGTAGCCCGTTAAAACCGTTTTGGAATGTGCAGTTTTTTTAAATCAATAATTATGAATGAAATTATTAAAATTACACATTTTAAATACAATGAAGGATCACAAAAATTATCTTCCACACATTTTTAACGGTATTCATAATTTGTGAAAATACCCTATTAAGTTTGCGATAGTGTTATATTCCTGTAACACTGTTGCACTGTCCGCAATCATTTGTTGCGTGTAACTAGCGTCTTACCACGCCGATATTGGCGTTAGTTAAACAGGAAATGAGCTAGATTGCAATATTTTAAACTGGTCATTAACCCGTGAAGGGCTGTCAGCAACGAGGAAAGGTTCTTTTCTTGCAAAATCGTTGTAAATAATGATTCATATTATTAGCTTAGTACTTAGGTACTTTTCGTTGCGGAAAAACTGTTCCGGAAATAATGTAATAATAAAGGTGCGGAGAGAGTGGTGTCTAACCACAGTATCCGGTTGGTTCCGATTGGATCACTTCACAAAAAGCAAGGAAGGAAATAAATATTATTCACTATTTACTCTGTCTGGCGTTATTTGTACTCTTTGAATGGTTCTTATCGGATGATTTCATTAGCTGATAAACTCGACTGGGAAAAACTGTCTTTCGCAATTTTTACAGACCCTGACGTGATGAAAGGAAATGCAACGCGGTAGGAGCAAAACTTTACCAAAACAATCTCAACCAATACTTGAAAGAGGTCATAATCAAAGCGACCAATGAGCGCAGACCTAGCGTCATTTCCGTTTTATATCTCAACCAACAGGAGACTTCAAAAGTGACATCTTAATCAAAGCGGCCAATGAGCCCAGTTGATCGTAGCAGGTGCAGTAATCGTCATTTCCGTTTCATCCGGAATCCAAATTACAGCGGGGCTATAAAAGTTTCACTTCAAAAAATTTAAACAACTAATTTATCAGTACGCTCTATGTGTGACCCGATGAGTGTCGACGTCAACCAAACCCGCACGTCACTAAGAGGAACGGCTGCGAGGCCTTTTTCAAACAAAACCTAAATTTGGATTTGAGGCCAAAACACCCAACCAAACTAAAAAAAAAAAAATTATTCATTTATGTAACAAATATCTAGTACGTACATGTGCTATCTTACTTATTCGTGATTTAAATAATTATTATACTAGCAGACCCGGCCACACGTTGCTGTGGCTAACGAAGCACAATGCCATTACCCAATCTTTATAAAATCCACACCACCCGCTTGCCAGCTGCCCGCTGACCGCTGCCTGAATTGAATATTTGAATTTATCGGCTTCTCTCTACTATAATAAGCATGTAAAACTAATTAACTCGCCACTAATTATACAACGCTTTGCAATGCAACACTGGATATTTGAAAAGGGAAAATCAAATACCTACTTACTCTAGGACATCTATTTTCCAATTTCTTCCGTAGAACGAATTTGAAAAGTACGGCCCGCCAGCCGTTTTAAATCGCACAAAAATATGTTTTCTTTGAATTTCTCGGCTTTTCTCTAATATAATTTACATGTATTATACATATAAACATTCCTCTTCAATCACTCTATCTATTGGTGAAAGCCGTATGAAAATCCGTTGCGTAGTTTAAAAGATTAACGCGCACGTACATTTTGAGGGACTTCATTTTATACTATGCAATCAATGATGATAAATATAATGGCCATTGAAGAATTCATTTTCATGATTTTTCGAGTTAATTATAATTATTAAAAAAATAAATCCACCCTTCCTACTATTTTAATATAATGAAATACGAAATAAAATATAAAACATCGTAATAAATGCGTTTTTTTGGGTAGGACCTTCAATTTATGTACAACAAATTTGTATTTCAACGTAATCGGCAGAAATGTAAATACATTAAATATCAGGCCCAAGCCCATTAAAAAGTATTTTTTAATCATTTTTATTTTTCATATTTATATTTTTATCATATTTATGTAGTAAACAGATCACAAATATTTTTTTACGTTTTTAGATTTTCACGATTAAAAGTATTTTCGATATTTGTTTTTGGGGTGTTATGCCGTGTTGCGCTACCTCTTTAGCCAACGTTTCGGATAGCGTTACAGTGTCTATCATCAGGGTAGACATCTAGCCTGATGATAGACACTGCAACGCTATCAGAAACGTTGGCTAAAGAAGGAGGTAGCGCAACACGGCATAACACCCCAAAAACAAATATCGAAAATACTTTTAATCGTGAAAATCTAAAAACGTAAAAAAGATTTGTGATCTGTTTACTACATAAATTTGATAAAAATATGAATATGAAAAATAAGATAGCGGATAGCGTTACAGTGTCTATCATCAGGGTAGACATCTAGCCTGATGATAGACACTGCAACGCTATCAGAAACGTTGGCTAAAGAAGGAGGTAGCGCAACACGGCATAACACCCCGAAAACAAATAACGAAAATAATTATCATTAACAAATATTTGCCAAAGTCACCTCTAAAATTATGAAAAAACAATTTTTTTAATGTGCATTTCTTAAAATTTAAAACACAAATAAATAAAATAGTCAACGATGGAATCAGATATTCGATATACTTTCGATTAAAAAAATAATTATTAAGTTTGATTTAATTTTCCAAATCCAAATTTAATTTTTGTACAAAAAAAGGCAGCTCAACCGTTTCCTCTAACTACTGTAATACCTGAAGGAGAAATGAACTGTTTGTACTGATGTTTACGATTAAAAAATACATGCTTCAAAAACGCGAAATTAAAAACACTGTAGAAAAATACGATAGATGGGCGAAATTTCATGTAGATTTTAAAATTACTGAAATTCCTCATTCATAATAAATAGGCTTTACTGCGAAACATTTTTGGCGGGGAAAGACCACAGTCAAATTCTCCGAACAACAATGTGACCAAATAACATTTTTTGGTATGACAGACACAGAATATAATATGTACAGTTGCACAAATTAAATGACATCACAATAAATTTTGACGTAGGTGCATGCAATTTGAAGTTATTTGCAGTGGAGGATTTGCCTATATTTTTGGTGCAATAGTTAATACGAAACCGGATTAACATTTGAGCATTCATGCAAAATGCATGTCCGTACAAAAAGAATTACATTACCCATACAAAATCCCTAATACAAATCCTCTGCTTTTGATGAATGTGACAATGAATTTTATTTACTGCCTGGTACAATATTGTATTGCGGATTTGTTATCTTTATATTATTCAAACATTACGAAACGAGTTTGCCGAGCGGACGGACCGCCAAAGGATTTGTTTGTAGTGGGGAAGGAAGCGGAAAGCGGGAAGGTGGGAGAAGACGCGAGAAGGTAAGCCAAGGTAGGAGGAAGGAAGCACAATACGGAACAGGCAGAGGAAGTGCTTTGCCGCCATTATGCTCGAGTGACAAACGCCGTTAGCCGCTGACAAATTCACTTTCGTAATTCTAAACTTTGTCAAAAACGACGGCAAACTTTTCCCACTAGCAACACGATTCAGGTGGCTCGGTTAGAATAATCATGGCTTGCCATGGAGATGATACTGTTAGGAGGAACATGGATGCTGGCTAAGCAAATCAGAATTAAAATATGCCCGACCTTGTTAAATAATTTAAATACCTGCTTTTTTAAGTGAATACCACACAAGAGTCCCAACTGCTCCCGTCTGGAGTCATTGAGACTACGGCATTCCCAATTGAAGGGTGTTGTGAGTTGTGAGGCTGAAAGTAGTGAGGAGGGGAGGGGAGGAGATTGGGAAGAGTAATGTGGGGAGATACTTTGCTATTCAGATCTGGTCACCAAACATGGTTTCGATTTCGGTCTTAACCAGGGCGATCTGAGAGAATCTTCCACTTTAGATCGTGTCGCAAATGGCAGCAGACATGTTTTTTAATTCAATTTTTCGAAATTCAGTTATTCGAAAGACTAATTTTTCGAACAGCGATTGGCCTTTTAAAATATATTTTCACTTGCTAACCTAACCTAACGAGTACTGTTAGGTTAGGTTAAATCATAGGTTCTCAACGTGGGCGATAACGCCTCCTTAAGGGCGTTTCAGACTTTCAGGGGGGCGGTAGAACACCAAGAGAAAATTAGGGGCGTTTCAGACATTCAGGGTGGCGGTA
Organism: Limnephilus marmoratus; assembly: GCA_917880885.1. NCBI lineage: Eukaryota > Metazoa > Arthropoda > Insecta > Trichoptera > Limnephilidae > Limnephilus > Limnephilus marmoratus. The sequence continues at coordinate 50,166,075 of OU862921.1, read as the reverse complement.
GGAGACCCAGAGAAACCCATCCCATCCCATCCTATATCTTACCCTATCCCATCCCATTAGGGGCCATCCATTGTGGCAAATGTAACCCCACATGTATCCCATTACGTCCCCTCCGTCGTGGTATCCCGTTACGCCCCCTCCGTCGTGTTCGGATTCACAAGTTAGGGAGCGCTAGAAATAAAAATATTCTCAAGTGGGCGGTGTGCAAAAAAAGGTTGAGAATCTATGGGTTAGATGATATTGTCCATCCTATAATAAAATACTATTGTACGTACTGTATACATACTTACATCAATTCGAAAAAGTAGTGTTTCGGTCAATTGATGTTCGAAAAATTGAAGTTTAAAAAATTGCATCTCGAACAATCGAATTCGAAAAATGGCAATTCGGTCAATTTACCTAGACCCGTGGCAAATATGGTACGAGTATATAATATTTTTAATTAATTAATTGTGTAGTAACACGTCTGGATTTTAATATATGATATCTTACATATTCTTATTTCCTTGAAATGTCAAAATTAAATAGCAATTGATATAAAACAAATAAAATAAAAGTTCTTGTTCGAGTGGAAGGCATTCTCGAAGAGAAGCGAAAAACGAGATATTTTATAGCCAGGTCTGATCACAATAACTTTTGATTATTATTATCTTCCTCCGAGAGAAACCCCGAGCAATAATTGTAACTTTTATTATTATTACATTGGTTTATTTCTACGCACGTACATGTTTTCAGGTAAATATTCGTACACGATAAGTGCAAGTTATTACAATTTGGGAGGCGGGAATGGGTACCACCGTCCCGGGAATAATTTATTCGATAACCAATATCCTTGCCATAGGTTACCTATTAAGTGGTTCGCTACGTTTCGTGACTTAGCGGGGGTGCCCGGGGTCCTGGGGTAAGATTTGTCTATGTTTGGCGACGGGTGCGTTTGCCCACTTACTTCGGTCCGGATCGGGTGAGAATGGATGAGGAAAACTTTTTGATTTCTCCAGCCGGACTATCTCGACCAATCGCCTTGCACCGCAGTGGGAGGAATGGATTCATACGCCCGTCACCCCTGGTCACACTGGCCCCCAGATTCATATTTTTTTCTTCCCAGAACTTCCTCTCTTTCCTTTCCCTAAAAAGACCCTCCACACAGAATCCCCAAGATGACATAGGCCCCGAGGTAAATTATTGTAAAAAAGTAATTAAAAAAATTTCCTATAAAACACGGTAGTCTACTAATACTATAAGAGGAAAGATTTGATTGTTTGTTTGCATTGAATAGGCTCCGAAACTACTGAACCGATTTAAAAAATTCTTTCACCAATAGAAAGCTGCATTATCAGCGAGTAACATAGGCTGTATATAATGGTAAGCTCTGGCGTTATGAAATTTGTATAAATGATAATGTGTTACATACATTTCAGCGGCAGGGAGGAAAGGCAGGGGGAAGGTGGGGTTTGCGGAGATTGAAGACACGAGGGAGGGGGAAGGTGGAAAAGCACAGGGATACACGGGAAAGGACATGCAGAGAGAATCAATTTATTTCTTTTTTTTTTCTTTTTACAGTGAATAACCGCACAAGAATCTCAACTGCTCCCGTCTGGAGCCAGTGAGACTATGGCATCTCCAATCCGGGTATGTTGTGAGGCCGAAGGTAGTGCGGAGGGGAAGGAGGTGGGGAAGAGGAAGGTTGGGAAGTACCTGGCTATTCAGATCTGGTCACCAAACACGGCTAAAGCCATTTTCAAGCAACGTTTCAATTCTGAATGGTGGTCTTACACCAGGGCGATACTGATAGTATCTTCCACTCTGGAACATGCCGCAAATATACTATATATTATTTTAAATGAATTAATTGTCAAATAACACAAATTAATCAAATAAAATTTATTTGCGCATGCCGGGTTTGAACCCGCGACCTCCGGACTGTGAGTCAAGAGTCTTACCCATTGGACTACGGAGGTCGTCTTTGAATGGCATAGCAACGCATGCCGGGTACCAGTTAGTAAAGTATAAAATGATAATGTATTGTTATTATTCGACTGGTCAGTGGTTGAGTGGGCATAGCGCTTGGGTCCCACCCGAGCGTCGCGTGTTCGATTCCTCGGCTGGCCAAGTCCTCCATCACAACACAAGCAACATTTTCGGCTTTCTGTGGTGGTAGTAGGAGATTTTCAAACATTGTTGGGTTATTCGTAACCCGGGAATGTTTGTCTTTCTTTAAAAAAAAAAAATGTTTTCACAAGGACGCAAAGGAAGTTCAAATATAACTTTTTGAATAAAAAGCTTCTCGACAACGTGCCAGTGGTATGTTTATTGCGGGTGCGATGTGGCTACTAACTTTTTTTGTATGCAAACACCAACCGCCAACCGACACCGCAAAGCCGATTTATTCCTATCACATTCACGGCAAACCAAAAAACGTGATCTTCCTCCTTTCAATTGATAGCCTCCAATAAGTGTATAAATCACACCATAAAACAATGAACGCTCTAAAACTTTAAAGTAATCGTTAATCTGCCGAAATCTGGAAGTCGTGTCCGATTTTCCAACATTCGGGAGATTTAGGAGTCCCCAGTTATTAAAATATAAGAAATGACATATCACGTATTGAATTTATTAAGGAATCCCACAAAAGTGTTTAGGGGCTGTGTTATTAAATATTTGTAAACAGTCCCACCATTATGCGAAGGGTTTATTGGGGGCCCTACCGTCAGGGCTACCGCAATAAAGGTTCTTTTTGTCATAAAAATAATACTAAATAAAATTACGCATTGAATCGTTTTCGAAAAATATTACGTACTTACTTCTACAACTATTTACGATTTAAGTGTAATAACTATAAACTTACATTAATATTAAAACATTTCATCACAAAATTAACGAAAAAAAATCTTTGCGGCGTCAAAGTTTGTTTACATCTGTAAAGAAATTATAATTGCTTTCTACAAAAAATTACATACTTTCTTGTAAAATTTTATTGCACTTATACTTGATATTTGTACGATAAGAACGTGAACCTACGATAAGCACATTTACAAAATATAATTCAGCACATTGATAACCTTGTAGAGCCCACTCATCATACTCGTTTCAATTTTAATTAATGACTTATTGTAACTAAATATACAAAAAAATATTGCCAAAAAAAAACAGATTACATGATTCACAGTTGTTTCAACATATTATCCTGCTGAAATTATAGATTCTATTAAAAAAAGCAGCCAGAGAATTTATTGAATCTATTATTCTTACTTCTTCTTATTAATTTATTATGTCTTTTGTTTCTTTCTTTCTTCTCTTTCTATGTACTTACTATATTTTATATGTGATTATTATTATACCTAGTTGCATCTGAATCTATTACTAATAGCTACATAATAATAATAATAATTGGATAATTTGTAGTGCGCCGTTTTTTGAAAAAAATCACCTGAAGGGCGCTGTACAATTTATTAAGAATTATTAGGTTAGTGGTAAAAGTAGAGTTGATATTTATTATGAAAGACTGTAGAACTTAGGACTCTTTAGGGCTGGGGAATGTTCATGAAATGACGTTTATCAACGCTTACAAAAAGGTTTTTTTCTACGTTTGTACAAATTAGTTATTTACAGGTCGCGGGCATTGAATGTGAAGGCGAAAGATTTTTGATTTTATGTATGTATTTACATCTTGATTGTGAACATTTTTAATTGGAGTGTTAAGTGTTAATATTTATGTACATCCCAATTGCAATTTCATTAATGTAATAATAACACTCACTAAATGCTTCCAAAAATTTATAAATAAAACTTGGCTAGCTGAAAGGATTGTTTGTTATTAAATTATTGTGAACTATTTTCGTTTCTGGCCGTGAAAATCTTAAAACTTATCTATTGTGAACTATGTTTACAGATTTATTCCTGTTTTTTATATCTTATTTCTTATAGATATTAGAAGAAATTTTAGATTATTATGTACTTATATTAGCGTCCTTGAGGTGTTTTTTCACAAAAACGGCGCTATGTAAATCATCCAAGTATTATTATTATTATGTTGTGACTGATTTAATGTTTTATTTTACATGGTTCCAACTTTTTATTTCTGTCTTAAATGATATAATTTTGTTACGATTTTTTAATGATGGTGGAATTTTGCTGTAGAATTTACCTTAGCCTACCACATAAAAAGTTTTATTGTCCAAATGTATTCTTAGTTGCTCGTTGGGTGTGTTTTTGAAACTGAGATCTAGTGTTTCTAATATGCTTGCTTGTTCTTATTTCTTGAATTTTGTATTAATTATTTTGTATTAAGTTTATTTGATATGATGTTATGATTGTTAAAGATTTCGTCAGTGTTGGATCTTACAGGGACTTTCAATATAATTTTCATGGTGGCTTTTTGTTTTCTACTAAGTGATATTATAATATTATCATTTGCTCTGCCCCATCCGATAACGCCATAACACGGTAAGTTGGCAACCCTGATTTTGGGCCAGGAGCCAAGCTAAAGGAATACCGCGCGCTTCCCGGAAGGGTTGCGTATCAGATGGGACATGGGACGGAGTACTACAGGTCTACAAGACTACAGGACTAGAGGACTAAAGGACTAAGGGACCACAGAGAACAGGGTTACAATTCAGCGAGGAGGTAAGGCAGGTCTCAGTGTTGCCGCCACAACGGGCTCGCGGTACGGAATATTAAAACCCCGACATGACTGGCTCTCATACCCAACGTTAAGGGACCCGTCGATTAATTATCTGAAAACACATTGTTTTAGGCCATCGCGTGAATATTAATTACCTATTACCGACCCCCTCGCTCACGTACGAGGGATGCAGATAATAATATTGTCACGGATTTTATCGAGAGTTGCAAAATGTTTTGGTACGATCTACAACAATGGGAATTATTAACCAGCAAAATGCAAACCTAAACGCAATATTGGTAAAATGAATATCTATTTACGTGATGTGAATTGAGGAACTTAATTAATAAATCAGATAGGTAACTATACTAATTATTGCATAGGTGTATACATGAAATTTAACTAACTAGAAATTTTAACAATATAAAGTGTATTAAACTATCATATTTTGCATATGTTAGAAGTCAACTCGAGTACATTTCTCCCGTCTGGAACCCATATTATAATATACATGTATAAGCTGTTGAAAGAATACAAAACAAATTCTTACGTTTTCTAAATTTTAAAATGGGTATTCCATCAATTACGTTAAACTACAACACTATTTTAAATGATATGAATATGCTCAAATTATCAGACGGGAGAATTTTCACTGATTTGGTATTTTTGTATAAAATTCTAAATAATTTAGTTGATAGTCCGGTGTTGCTTGAATTGATTCTTCCGGATTCCACTACGTAATACCAGAAGTCAGGATTTATTTCAGTGCAGAAATTCTGGAACTAACCACCATATATGTATTCCTCTTTGCCCAGAATACTAATGGAGGGAAATAATTATACCAAGTCAGTGGTCATCTTTAATTTATCTTTAAACAATACAAAATACTATTACTGAGGCAGTTCATTTATGTACAATAAATACTATATATTTCGTTGCAAAATACTTCTTATATTTCTTTGTTAAAGAAATATATGGTATTTATATATTATTTAATCATAGTGTAATTTGTAAATTTCATAATTATGTAAAAGGGCGTAAATAAATAAATAAATGGAGTTCGGAAACCGGTGGTACAAGTGATAAATTGATGAATCTCACATTAAGATGCAACAATTTGGGTGAAGCAAAGAGTTTATTAAATGACACCCTTTTTATTTTTTAAATTATCTCCGCACAGAAGGCCCTGAAGAAAAAAAATCTCTCATGGCCTATGTCATCTTTGGGGATGCTGTGGAGGTTTTTTTTTAGGAAAGGAAAGAGAGAAAGTTCTGGGAACGAAAAATGCATGAGGGTGGGTTGGAATCTGGGGGTCAATGTGTTCAGAAGTGACGAACGTATGAATCCATCGCTCCCACAGCGAGGCGGGTATGGGTACCGCCGCCTGGGAACCATTTATTGGATAACCAACATCTCTGCCATAGGTCACCCCAAGTGGTTCGCTACGTTTGGTGATTTAGCAGAGGTACCCCGGTTCTCGGGGTGAGGTTTGTCTGGGTCTTGGCGGCGATGTATCTGCCCACCGGCTGCACGGCAGGCCGAATCGGTAGAGAATGATTGAGACAGTCCCTTTGACTTCTCCAGTCGTACTCTCTTGGAACATCACCCTGCACCGCAGTGGGAGGGATGGATTCATACGTCCGTCACTCCTGGAGACACTGACCCCCAGATTCCTATCCACCGCCAATACCCTTTTACTTCCCAGAACTTCATCTCCTTCCTTTTCTAAAAAGATACTCCAAACAGCATCCCCAAAGATAACAGGGCCTCCTGTATGTAGCTAATGTAAAAAAAAGAGGTCAAAATGTCTCACTCAACCTGTCTGTAACATCTCCCAATCCGACCCGCCACGCAATAGTTAGTCAAAAGCCTCCGCCTCCAAGATCTTGACAAACCTCACCCCATGAACAAATAATAAATCACCAAACGTAGCGAACCACTTGGGGTGACCTACGGCAGTGGTGTTGGTTATCCAATAAATGGTTCCCGGGGCGGCGGTACCTACAATTGAAAAAACTTTGCCTTCGAGAAAATTGGTATTGATTAGCGAATAATTAGTCAGTTCATAAGATCAAAAACCCAAGTGTGAAACAAAAACCGTTAACTAAAATATGTCTTATCTACCTGCATAAATTGTCTACACACCTTCCATACCTTCATATATGTGTCTGTTTGTTTTAAACTCAAATAGATAAATATACAAGTACAAGATAATAAGGATTCGTCATTCTGTTTACATGAAATTTGTAAATTAGTTTCCGGGATAACAATGTTTGTACAGTTGCTGGTAAGTAGATATCTACATAAGATGTAGCCTGTGTAATGTACCCAAGTAGGTAACTACCTACTGTAAAGAAATTCGGCGTCCTAATGACTGATATGAATTAAACGAAGAAGGTGATAGGAGAGATTATTTAAAATCAAAAAGTATTTTGGTCCAATTCTTAACTCTTCTAATGTTATGACAACATGCCAACTAAAAAAATCAATCAAAAAGTTACATGTTTTTTGGAATTTTTTATTCTAATTATAATTTGGATGTGGAGTTCAAAAACATACTTTCATTTCCGCATCCATATTATTTGCAAATATAGTTTTATGAACATAATATTATTTACACTTTTGAATGTAGCTATAACTTTGTGGTTATCCATTATCGATAAATGAAACAATTTAATTTTGTTTGAACCACTTATATATTTGAGTAAAGCCGACCGGTTTCAGAACGACCGTTCCTTCTTCAGGGCAAGCGTATACTGATTTTCAAATTACAAATGAAATGATACATTGTTCCTTTCCATATTTCGTAACTGCCAAATCAGTATACGCTTGCTCTGAAGAAGGAACGGTCGTTCCGAAACCGGTCGGCTTTACTCAAATATATAAGTGGTTCAAACAAAGTTAAATTGTTTCATTTGTCTATAATATTATTTATTTCTTTAAAAATAAAACTTATCATTCCAATCTGAATCTGAAAAAATATGTACGAGAGATAGTTGAACTACATCTGAAAAACATTTTACAGCTTATATCGGTTCCAGCAAGGTGTAACTCATCTCCAATAAATATTATTGTTATTTTTTAAATGATTATATTAAAAGTGTTTGAAGTTTATTTTAATTTTACTAGAACTGTCAAGTTTTATTTTCATAACGCTCAATCCATTCCTTTATTCCTGCCCATCCTAAATTCCAATATTGGCTTATTAGGTAGCCATGTACACTTTTTTTCTTTGTTTTACATTTTTTTAGAGAAAAATGTGTCCTTACTGGGGTACCCCGTTCTAAGATCACATTGTACAAGTTTTCGTGTTTGAAATATAAGTAAATACCTATGTTAAAATATTACACGTGGAAAATTATGAAGTTATATCCAAAAGAAAGTAGAAAACAAGCATTAATCTTTGTTAGGTTGCAAAATTGAATCTATATTCTTCCTTCCCATGTCCAAAATCCATATCTTTATGCTTCTTTTGAATTCAGTTATTTTTTAAATGATTTTTATTGCAAGAGGGAGTAAATTAAATAATTTTATGGAGAAGCATTGCAAATTTCTTTGTCGTATTCAAATTTCTAGAGAAGTATTCAAATTTCTTTGTCATTGCAAAAGTCGTTTTAGTTGTAGGTTAGTGGTGTATGTTGTACCTAATGTAGATCTTGTGAATCGGCCCGACTTTGTCCGTGTAAAGTTATACTGGTTTTTGAATGCATACATTGGAATATCTTTTGTTACCGATACCGATACCGGTCGATTAAGGGAAGTACCCATACTACGTGACACGTTTAGGGGGGGGGTCTTCAAAATGTCACGCTTGGTACAAATGAGCGGCGGCGGGCTTAGGTTTTTGGTCACCGGGGGGGGGGGGTTAAAAATTGCAAAAAGTTGGTCACGTAGTGTGGGTACGTTCCCTAAACTCCAACCTCCTTCCTATCCTCAGAGCACGTGTTCCAAGTCCTAACAAATCAGTGCCTCCTGGTGTACCGGTCTCACCGGGACAGGAGTGCTTCTGGCTGAGGTGGTGCAATCGTATCGTATCGTATCGTTAACCAAAGGAAGGAGAGGAAGTTCTGGGAAGGAAATAGGTATGAGGGGTGGTTAGGAATCTGGGATTCAAAGTATCCAGGAGTAACTGACGTTTGAATCCACCCCTCCCACTGCTGTGCAAGGCAATGGGTTGAGAGAGTCCGGCTCGAGAGGTCTAGGTTAGGCCTCCCTCAACTGGTCTCTCCCGATCCAGCCCGACATGCAGAAGGTTGGCAAACATATTCGCCGTCAAGGCCTAGACAAACCTCACCCGATAAACGCGGACAAATATAGCGAACCACTTGGGGTAGGTACCTATGGGCGGGGTGTTGGTTATCCAATAAATTGTTACCGGGGCGATGGTACCCATACCCGCCACCAAAATAATTAGTAAATAGTTTAGTAAGTTGATTAAAGTTTCTTACGTGAGATGATTAACATTTTTATAATAAAAAGAGAAGTCTGTTGGCAAATGGTTTGCAAAAAAAATTAGCAAATATGTGGTGGTCATAGCCATTCAAATTAATGTCTGTGGTGTTAGTCCAATTCTTAACCACAAATACAAAATACGATATAACATTGAAATGGTCAAGAAATGGGTCACTGATGTCATTTGTCATTTTGATTGCAAATAATCTCCCACGTCACACCTCTTTGTTGAATCCATTGCTTACAGGGCTCCCTGTATATGTCTATTAGTCAGGTTCTTAGCAAGACATTAAAGATATCAGATTTAATATCGACAGAATCTAGTGGCAAACTTGAAGTTTGAATCGGGACAGACTTCCCGTTTGGTATCGAAAGCCAGCCCAGTGGGTTAATGTCTTTTCATTAAACGGCCAAGTTTTAATTAAATTTTTAACGACGCTTTAAAAATGAAACCCCGAGACAAAGTGCTGAATTTGAAGTAATATTAAAGATATTAAACAGATTATGGCGGGATAAGAAAGGTAATATCCCTAATATAAGAAGTTATGGTGATTGGGTTCGAAGCTTTCAAGGGTGGAAGCCAAATACGATAATAATCCTGCGATATTCTTAATTAATTCATTTATTAAATACCTTTATGCAGTTACTAATTATGGAATATAGGTATCTGGGTGAAATCTAAACATCTCCCCTTTGTAAGTGTAAAGTATCCTGGCCATTTCCAGGTGTTGTAATACTGCCACGTAGGGTTTAATTCATTCGAATTGTTTCTCAACAGCCTATCCTAAATATAACGTCATCGTACAATCTTCCGACTAAATTATTTGTCTTAGAAATACCTATACTTGCAAGTGCGCCCCATTGTTGAATTTGGCAGCCATCTTTCGTCTGGAGCCACGAAATACTCGAAAAACCCTTGACTTTACGCTGAAATGGGCGTCCATTTGATAGATTACCCCATCTGATTGGATTGTAAACTTTAGAGAACATGCGTCAGTTTGTAATGCTGCCTTGTTCTACTAGTATTTCAATGTGACTCCAGATACTAATATCTACAGCCTGTACGTCGGACGAATATCTACAGCTCATATATTGAACTAATATCTACGAACTTCAGAGTGTTGACTAATATCTACAGAGCTAAGGTCGGACGAATATCTATGACGGTCCCAGTGTTGACTAATATCTACAGAGCGTAGGTTGAACTAATATCTACAGAGCGTCTGTTGGACCAATCAGCTAAATGTGTCCAATAGTCCGATATTAGGGATTTTTACATACATACTTACATAAATTAAGTTTTTTAAACTCCATACGCAATATTACGTTATTCCAATATGCTATACATAATTGCAAATCCAACCTCTGCCAGTGCTGTAGATATTCGTCAACACTTTGCTTCTCATAGTACTCCAGTCAAGATGTACATCCGTGCTTGCAAAAAGTCCAGTCATTCTGAATTTTTTATATGTTGTTAGGACCTAAACCAGTATTAAAAAAAAAATTTTGCAACTTCGAAAATGCTGTGCGAGCGGCGGTGGACCCAAAAAACCAGGAATTTTTCGGATTTTTTTCAGTTTTTTCTCAATATCTCAGTGAAGGAAGGGTCTGACTGGTATAGTCAGTATGGATAATTTTAAAGAAGACTAAATTTGCTACAATTTGACACCAAAGCAAGCTATATACAGTCATTGGTTTCCAAGATACAGTTCTTCGAAAATAGGCCACTTTTTCCAAAAAGTGAAATTTTTTCAAAATGTTCACTTATTTTGTAAAATATTATCTAAAACACGCATCCCACGTCAAATATTATATCAAATAAAGTTGTAGTAAATTCAATTAGCTTTCATTTAAGACTAAATTGAAATCTGTAGATCTAACGGTTCTCTCAAGAACGCCAGATAACCAAAAACAGTCATAAGTGGGTTTTGGGGAGTAAATGCAATAAACTGTTCTCACGTCTTTTTATGGTTTTATTGTGCTGTGAAGTAAATTCATGAGACTAATCCATGAGACCATTTATTGTGCTGTGAAGTAAATCCATGATGCGATCCATGAAAACCTATGGTGGATTGACCCAAGGAAGGGGAATCTTCGACAGTGTTCTAGCAAGGTGGACAACAGGAATGGTGTTTATGTTGAACATTTGTGAAGAACTGGAAAGTTTTTGCAGCATCTCATGTCCTACTGGAGAGCAGCATGTAGACATGAGACCTTCTCGAATCATCCAAGATAATAATGATGTGGAAAAACTAAAAAACTGGTTTGCTCTCCACTCTCCACCCTCCATTTCCCAAAACTGACAGTTTGATTTCTATCAGTAGTGGTTTACTGGCAGGTCCTGAAATTAATTGCCACACAGCCCAGAGAGTTGGAAGGGAGGGAGTGATGAAAATTGTGGGGCAAATGTACGACAAGGGAGTAATAAAACGGAAAAATAAAGTTACCACGCTGGCATCGATCACTTCAACCGTCAAACTGCCGGACAAGAACAGAAGAGTGGCTGTGGATAAGCTCACAATTTTCCAGCGAGCGTGTATTGCAAAGCAATGTGAACAGGATTTACAGGATGACTTCAAGTTTGAGTTGGCCCCGTTCCCGATGTCTCTGGTCAATGAACAAGGGATGCGCAAGGGCACAAAATCTACTCTGTAATCTGCCTTCACTCCTCTTTCCAGCCACACGCCGATAGATGCCAGCACTCACGTCATTTTGGATGGTGGCTACTTCTTGCACAAGGTCGTGTGGCAGCGAAAGATCACGATTCGAGCACTTTTGGAGCATTATACCACCTATGTCCTCATTAAAAAAGACTTAATCAAGATTTACATGGCTCTCTGCCAATCACTGTTAGAATACGGTATTATCGGATGGGGCAGTGCAAATAAAAACATACTAAATCCACTAATTAAAACTCAAAAAGCCATAATGAAAATTATACTGAAAGTTCCTGTAAGAACTAGCACTGACGAAATCTTCAACAATCTTAACATAATGTCAATTAAACAACTATATTCTAAAACTATACTCATTTACATTCATAAGTACAAAACCCAAGAAATAACAACTGACACGTACATTAGAAACACTAGATCTCATGGTCAAAAACATATCCAACAAGTAACTGCTAACACAACATTTGGGCAAAAAAGCTTCTTATATTATGGCATTAAACTCTACAATAAAATACCACTCTCACTCAAAAACCTCAACATTATAACATTTAAATTTCAAATAAAAAACTGGATACTAAATATAGGGAGATCAGAAATAGAAAATATACTGAAATCAAATACAGACTAAAACCGAATCTAATGAACTGAATTATAAAAAAACACTATCTTATTTACTTTATAATTATAAAAAAAAAATACTACATGATATATTATGTTATGTCGAATTCATATTATTCTTATAATTAAATTATAAAATGTAAATGAAATCCTCAGCACGGGAGATCCCAGTGAGGATATCATTATCTCTATTTGTTATTAAGAAATGAAGACAATAAATCATAATTATTATTATTATTATTACGTCCGAAACCACATTGGGAAGAACGTCTCCATCGGTTTTGACGGCTACCCCGAAGATGCTACAAAAAAAAACACCAAAACAGTGGAACGACTCCGGCGCTACGCAGCACATCCCAGCTTATAACTCTTCTCTGTGACGCCTTTCAGAAGGAAAGAGTAGAAGTGGCTGTTGCAGAAGAAGATGTGAATCGAGGGATCGTCATGATCGTGGGAGAAGACGTCGACCTGCTCGTTCTTCTCTCAATGGTTTAGGCGCTGAAGGGACAAACATCTTCAGAAGAGCACGAAGGGTGAAGCTGGTTGCTGACACTACTCTACGACCTCCTACAACCACCAGGGCTCCCGGCGATTACCAGGAACGGCACTATTCACCCACGCGTTTACCGGGTGCGATACCATCTCAGCATCGTTTGGCCAAGGAAAGACCAAAATCACCACACTTCTGAGCAAGAGTGAACCACTTGCTGAGCAAGTGGAGGTATTCCTTCAGCCAGACTCCACCACACAAGCCGTGAGTGAAGCAGGCATAAAGTGCTTTGTGGCTCTATATGGGGATGAGATCGCGAGGGATACTTTGGATTTCCTGAGGTATAAGACGTTTGTCACTTCAACAAGCATAAACCTCGCCCATTTGCCACCGATGGAAGATACCGCAGGCCACCATGCAGCAAGGTGCTACCTCTAAGTGCAGAAGTAGCGGGGAGTCAACTTGAATCCCACTGAATGGGGGTGGAAGCTGTCTTCTCAAGGACTCACCCCTATCCTCACCACGATGGATCCCGCACCTCCTGCCCTTCTGTGAAAAATTTCATGTAAATGCAAGAAAGGATGCTCTGGGAGCTGCTCGTGCAGAAAGGCTGGGCTCCACTGCTCAGTCCTCTGTCAGTCATGCGATGACAAATTGTGCATTAGCATCCCGGATGTGGAGCTGAAATGCTCGGACGATGAAGATGACCCGACTACAGACTGGGCGCCTCTCCCAGCGTCCATCACAGATATCGAGACACCTTCTTCGTGCGAGCCTAAGCCCGGGCCATCTAAGATAAAAAGAAAGACATGATTTGGCAACCAAGACACAATACCTACATGATTTATATTAGTTTTATTTTTGGGTACATGTAATTTATCCTTATAGTTAGTACCATGATGTTTGTACAAGCATTTTTGTATGTAGATATATAAAACAATGTTTGAAGATGACGTAATTTCCAATAGATTTATTATCTTTTCTTTTTTTCATCAAAATTTGTTAACAAAAACAAAACAAAATTGTAACTGTTTGATAAATAAAACCATAAAAAGACGTGAGAACAGTTTATTTGCATTTACTCCCCAAAACCCACTTATGACTGTTTTTGGTTATCTGGCGTTCTTGAGAGAACCGTTAGGTCTACAGATATCAATCTAGTCTTAAATGAAAGCAAATTAAATTTACTACAACTTTATTTGATATAATATTTGACGTGGGATGCGTGTTTTAGAAAATATTTTACAAAATAAGTGAACATTTTGAAAAAATTTCACATTTTGGAAAAAGTGGCCTCGGTTTTTTCGAAGAACTGTATCTTGAAAACCAATGACTGTATATAGCTTGCTTTAGTGTCAAATTGTAGCAAATTTAGTCTTCTTTAAAATTATACATACTGACTACTGACTATACCAGTCAGACCCTTCCTTCACTGAGATATTGAGCAAAAACTGAAAAAAAACCGAAAATTTCCTGGTTTCTTGGGTCCACCGCCGCTCGCACAGCATTTTCGAAGTTGCAATTTTTTTTATTTTAATACTGGTTTAAGTCCTAACAACATATAAAAAATTCAGAATGACCGGACCTTTTGCAAGCACAACCCCCTTTTCATGTTTAACTTGACTGGACTATAGATATTAGTCAGCATTTTGAGCTGTAAATATTCGTCAACACTTTGGTTCTCATAGATATTAGTCAACAGTTTGAGCTGTAGATATTCGTCAACACTTTGGTTTTCATAGATATTAGTCAACAGTTTGAGCTGTAGATATTCGTCAACACTTTGGTTTTCATAGATATTAGTTCGATTTTTTCAGTTTTTGGAATTCCTGTAGATATTAGTAGACGCCTCCTGTCAACGTAACATGCTCCGAGGAACTACAATATTAATTCCTTCGGCACCGGTGCATAATAAATATTCTTGTAACTACAATATTTATTTATATACCTGTACGCCTGTCTCGACACAGGCTGAGACAGGCATAAAAAAAAACAACGTAAATATACTTTTTATAGATAAATAAATAACTAAATTGGGAAACACGCCAATCTCGCGCCCAACATTTGTACTCGTTATTGAATTCAAAAGTTCTGCTATGGAAAGATTTGTGGACCTCTGAATTTCCTCGCTCCTCCTCCTTCCTCTCCTCAAAAAGATCCTCCACACAGCTTACCTAAAGATGACGTAGGCCCCTAGGGAAATTATTTTCCTTATGCAACAAAAAAAAACTGTTTTTTCATCTAACATAAAATTTGAATCACAGAATCATTTGTTTCCCAGAAATTCAAATGTAACATTGTCGTCAAATGGCCATTCAATACTATTTTGACAGTTGTCGTTAAAATCCGTTTCAGCTTTCGAACAAATTGCGATCACTTTGAAGTCTCAAGTTATAAAGATTGTCAGCTTATTGCAATTTGGTAGAAATCTTTGACGCACCTAGAATCGGCGTTTGAAGGGGACTTTTCAAAAATCAAACAAAATGTCGATAAATGGCCATTTGATGACAATGTAGCACTTGAATTTCTGTGAAAGAACTGGTCCTAAGATAACCTATAATCCGATAACTAATTAACTATGATGTCATTTATCCCCTGGTTAGGAATCAATGGTTTCTTCCACTGCAATATTCCTTTGGTACAATAGTCTTATAAATATTTTTTATGTTTTTCAGACTCTCGACTTGACCCGACTGAAAGATTTGAAATACTTTATGGTGGCACGTTTTCCTGAAATGTCCCCGAAGTCTTTATCCATTCACTTGCTAATCATATATTCTTGTGAGACTCCTTTCATACAACTACTCTACATATTTCAAAATAGCAGATCAGATTCAGATCTTGTTCAGATATATGTACTATACGGTAGAAAATATTCCGAAGATTTCATTTCATATTGGTAATATTTAAGAACAAAAATATGTTTTTGTAGATCTATTCATAAACGGTGAAAGAAAACGCTGTTTGTTTGTTCGTAAGAGTATAATAACATAATGCGTGTGCTTTATTGAAGGCTGAACATTTTATTGAAGTAACCACGTACAATCCTTAACCACAGAACCCACAAAACATTTCATTTTTATCCAAAAGAATGTTATGAATTGAACATTCTACTTTCCACAAACACTTTCTTTGATCTAAAAAGCCAAAAAATAAAAGCTACCTTTCGTTAAAAATTCGTAATAAATCAGTGTGCAAATTCACACCACGGTAGGTACTAGGTACCTACGTCACTCAATCATAACCAAGGACGACACAACAGTACAGCCTTTGGCGCGCGACGGATTTTGAAGTGTCACGTGATCAAGTCAGTGCCATCTAGCAACAACAGTATGCAAATGGCTTTGTTACTGATGTGTTGTTTTACCGCAAGAATGTTAAATAAACAAATTGATTAAACTATGTATTATAAACAGGAAACTTTACTTAACGACAGCTCGAAGTTCTCCATCGAAGCAAGAGTCAAGTTAGCCTCTAAAAAAGGGGCGTACTGTGTAGACCCCAATGTTGCTGATTCTGTTGATTGTTGATGTCTCATCTGCTGATTCTGTACAAATCGCAAGTGTGCCCCAATATTGAATTTGCCAGTCACCTCTGGTCTGGAGCCCCGAAATACCTGAAAAAACCTTTTACTATCTCCAGAGTTTAGATAATCTTTAGAGCACATGCGTGGTAGGTTTGCTATCCTACGGTATGACAATGGAAGATGCTCCAAATGAAATTGCGTCATTGATCCCTTCGGCACCCGTGCATCGTCGGGAAACACGCCAAACGGGCGCCCAACATGAGAACGTGTCGCTTCTACCACTTGTTCTTGAGTTCAACACCTCGCCTGTAGAACGATTTTTCGGCCCCTGTTCACTCCTTCTTCTCCTCAAAAAAACCCCCTTCACATCATCTTCTAAGAGACATAGGCCCTGAGGGAAATTATTTTCCTCAGGGTCTCCTTTTTTTTACATGAGCTCAACACGAGAGGCCCTGAGGAAAATAATTTTTCTTAGGGCCTATGTCATCTTTGGGGATGCTGTGTAGAGGGTTTTTTTTAAGGAAGGGAAGAAGAGGAGAGTTCTGGGAAGGAAAGGGGTTTAAGGGGTGGGTAGGAATCTGGGGTTCAATGTGTCCTGATCATTCGCCTCCAAGACCTAGACAAACCTCACCCCATGAACCCGGGCACCCCTGCTAAATCACCAAACGTAGCGAACCACTTGGGGTGACCTATGACAGAGGTGTTGGTTATCCAATCAAGGTTCCTGGAGCGGCGGTACCCATTCCCGCCTCCCAAATTGAAAATGAAATGAATCCTGTGTGAAATTATCGTAAAAAAATCGGAAAGTGCAATTCACACGCGGTAGAAGTGAAACCTTTAGAAAACTAAAATAGGCAAAAGTGTGGGGAGGCTACGAAAGCACCCAATAATAATAATAACGTAATATTTGTATAGCGCAATTTCGTGTTATTTCACTTCAAGTGCATAATAAACTTAAAAGTAGTCCTATAGTGTTCCTTACAAGTCCTTACAAAATATTAATCAATTAATATGAAACAAAGAATATGCAGTAGGTACATACAAAGCAATGCCAAGAGAATAAAATTAACAATAACAGTGCTGTTTTGCTCAACCAATAGAAGCCTTGAAAGTTCATAATCAAATCTCCTTCAGCGTTTATAATCAAAACAGCCAATGCGGTAAGGTTTCATTATATCTCATTCTCTCGCAGGCTAAATCCTATAGATGTACAATATGTACATATGTGTTTGTCTCTTATTAGTGTCGTTTCCGTTTCATCGTGTTTCAAATCTTAACGATACTAAAGATGTCATCACTTCAAAAAAACTGACTTCGTAATTGGACGGTCGCACCACACTAACGAATATTTATTAAATGCAATAAAATATTGACTGGTGGTGTTAATAAATGCTTTATTAAATCGATGTTATTGAATTATTGTTTTGGTTCCATGCCAACTAAGAATGAAAACAACTCAGAACCACCTCAGAAAGGTTATTAAAAGCTTTGAAAAAATACTTTTAAAACAGCCGGTAACCCTAATCTAACTTAACCTATTTAACCAAGTTTGTATATTTTTTTATCATCACTCTTAATGACCTTTCTGAGGTGGTCCTGAGTTGGTTTCATTCTGAGTTGACCGGTCACCATTATTCTAATGCCGAAATTCTAGGTTTGCCGTAATCATTATTTCGATATGTTGTGGAAAGCTGTAACGAGACTAACAAGAAACAAACCCCGCAATAAAGCATGTTTCCTAGATCCTAGGGATGGGTAGTAAAATAAATCAAAAGAGGCGGAACACTATCGTTAAATCCGTAACAGGCCCCTTCGACTTGAAATAATAACCAATTTCCTTTGAAAAAACAGCTACAAAAATAATCCTTTTTCATCTCATCGAAGTGTCGCTGATTGGAGCACAATATTTCACTTAGGTTGTTAGGTCAGACAAACACTTGACGGGGGCGGAAAAGAATAAAGTAAAAAAGGGAAAAAAACACTTCTTTTTTAAGGGTCCTCCCGGTGTCCCGGTGGTGACAACTGCGAAACGTGGGTTGGCGGCGAGGCGAAGAAAGACGGAAAATTAGGAAAGGTGAATACAATGTATAAGTGTCTCTAGGATACAGTCGCCTCAGCAGATATGTGTCCTACAGACCAGGTCACGTGAGACCGCTTTGCCAGAAAGAGGGTTAAACTTTTTCTTTAAAAAAGGCACACGTGAAAACCCTAAGGAATAAAATGTGAAGATGCCCAAATTTGGCAAGAGCCTACTTTCAGACCTACTGGGTTGTTTCTTTACCACTGAAGTAGGTACGATTGATGCTTAAAATTGGTGGGTAGACATATATTTTTTTGTGTTTCTTGGGCAACTATGTAACAATTTCGAGAAGTTTTGTTTGAAAGGTTTTAATTTTAATGTACATTTGTTACTTTAATTTTAATTTTTTTGCGACCGGTTTGGACACACCCGTGTCATTCACGAGCAAACTTAAAACTAACTTAAAAATTCTATACAAGCACAAAAGGTTATTAGGTGGAGGTAGTGGAAGGGAGAATTTTGGGGGAGGGGGAGAACTGTGGGAGGAGTCAACATTACATGGAAACATAGTAAGTAAAGGTGATTTACATGGTGCTATTATTTTATTAACTAAATTATTTTTCGAATTAATTAAATTTAAAATTAAAGTAACAAATTTTCATTGAAAATTAAAACTCTTCAAAACAAAATTAATGGGTAGTGCCTAGCTATATTATTGAAGTGAAAACTTCTTTAGCACCGTTGTGATTTCAAAACTCGGTGAAACGAAACATAGCGACACTAAAAAGACACAAACACATACAGATCTATAGGATTTAGCCTGAGAGAGAATGAGACAGTATAATCTGTTTACCCTTTGTGCGGTTCTTCGTAGTCTCCCCACTCTTGTCTACTTTAGTTTTCGGAAAGTTTTATTTCTAATTGCGTACTCTGTTTTTTTTAACAAAATCCCTCTTTTAATATTTAGTTTTATTTTAAATAACACTGATTTTATTTAAATCCTCGTACCTTGCAAGTTTCTTTTATAATTAATGTGCGCCATGATATATTTCTTTTAAACAACGGTTTCTTATAATATTTAGCTATTAAATTTATACGGCACTTGTTAAACTTCAATATTTACTTACTTCCTTATGGTTTATAACCGTACATTAACCATTATTGTTACTTTAATATTATATTCTTGAAAATGGCATTAATGTACCGTAAATAAATAAATGTTCTAGCATAAATGTTTACGATATCTCCTTTGAATAATTGTTGCGTGATTTGATTGGTTTTTCATAAGTCTAATAAATTTAGACAGCACTATTGAAGCAATTTTGTAAATAAAAAAATACAATCCAATATTAGATTTAATTTAATTAAATGTAGGTACGAAATGTGGTGCTGAAAAATATGCTCAAGATGTCATGGATAGTCAGAACAAATGTGTCTATCCTGGAAGAGCCAGGCATCCACAATAGGCTTCAACTATCTGCCTACAGATACTTTAGACACGCTGCTCGCCACACTGAGACTCCAACTCATAGTCACTGGCAAAGTGGAAGGCAGAAGAAGCAGAGAAATGTCACCAATGCGCTGGAATGACCAAGTATCACTGGCGTCCTGTATGTCGGTGTTCGCAGATCTTCATGCAGAGCAGACCGCGAGGAGGGAAGGAGCCTTGTCCACCACGGAAATTGGAGAAGATCCTCAGCAATCAGGCATTGAGAAGAGAAGTAGGTAGCTACTTTGTGATATGAATAGGTTTGTAGGCAATAGTTAGTTAGGAACACGACCTATAGTAGTCATTCCACAATTTTAAACCAAGCCAAATTTGTTGTTTTTTTTGTTTTTATTTTTTTTTATTGTATAAAAACTGCATGTAATTGGAATTTATTACCCGCTAAGCTACTGAAAGTAGCTTGTCAGCAGGAGATTAGTTCCACAGATAAGTTACAACGACAAATTAAATAAACATAAACGCATTAGCGTAGCAACAACATACACATATATAACATACCTACCAACATTGTGATGTGCAATAGGAAAAAATATGTTTTTCTTTTTAAATATCATGAAAAAGTTGAGCAACATAATAACAGCAATACATCACATACTTGTAATTAAATGCTTGTAAGTATTTTATACTATACAGGGTGTCCGGGGGAAAAGTGCATTAACTTCGGGAGGTGATCCTACATGATAGTACCAGTAAAAAAGAAAAATAACTTTTTTCGAAATTCCAACTTTTAGGGGTAGTTTTCTGGTAAAAAGATAAAATTAGACCGGCGTGTGCGGGCGGCTTCATTATTTTCCACTGTTGCTGAACGCCGAATCCCCGGTCCAAGCGCTCAGTGTCAGTGTTGAATTCGAATGTAACAATTTATTCTCGTAGTAGTGTTTCACTTTAAAAGCATAATTGTTGTTATTTAAAACTTGTTGATTTAATATGTCTTTATCTAGTGTGTATTTATTAAGACTGACTTAAAGGAACAACTTCATTCAGTGCGTGTTTTTTTCAGACTTACATTTGTTTACTTAGTTGTAGACGTGCCTAACCTGCCTAGCTGTAAAAATGGTGTTTATTTGTGCGTAATTTTATCATTGAATTATTGTGCCAATACCGCGTAATTTTGTTATTGAATTATGTTATTGAAATGCGCCCGGCAAGCTAACTCGGGAAGTGCTACCTTACACTAAGGATTTTTAGTAGGTATCTCTTTTTGTATGGGGAAAAAAAAGTTGGAATTTCAGAAAAAGTTATTTATCTTTTTTACTCCTACCATAATGTAGAATCATCTCCCGAAGTTAATGCACTTTACCCCCGGACACCGTGTATGTCATTTCGATTACATATTATGGCGATACTTAAAACGACCTGCTCTTTCATAGATTTCGCTAGTTTAATTATTTTAGGAATAAACACTTTTTGCAAATTATGCCTTACCTAAATATTAAAATGAATTGTTTGCGCCCGTATATTCGCAATACGAATATGAATAAATAGTTTTGTACGCAAACAAACTCAAATCTTCCAAGAAAGACTTATTAGAATTGAATCACCGATACATCATGTCACCTTAATATCGTCAGGTAGGTAATAAAATCAACAAATTTGATCATTGTAAATACTCCTTCTCATCTCATCAAACGTTTTCTGATATATTTTTGAACCTCTTTTACCTTTTTAACGATAAACATACTAATTTGTCAACAAAAAAGCATAATGCCAGTTAAAGGTTGAATGGAGAAGGAAGACTGGGAATAAATAGCAGAAGAAGTATTGATAAGGAGAAAGGAAAGGGGAAGAGAAGGACAGAAAGAGAGAGCGTGGTGTGTAATGGCCTACTCTCGTGTCCCAAAAATAATTGGATATGACTTTCCCTCCATTTATTTGCACCCTCAAAGGAATAGTCCCTCCTCCTTCCCACTTTGAAATAGAACAAAAACAAGTCAAATAAAATAATCTAAAAGAGTACTTTCCACGTTGTATTTTTCTAAAATTAATTTTCTTTTACGATGACATTGTATTTTTTTAACTCGTGATTCCAAATGGCTCGTATATTTAATATATTTTTAACAAAGAAATATTACATTGGCTTGTATTTTGTAAACAGGTCAAAGGCTTCGCTCATTTATTCGAAATGTTATTTTTTTAATATGCCTGCGTAACCTAATTAGCTAATGTTTATTTTTAATCCCAAAATAGTTCACATTGAAAATAATGGGATGCCAATATTACTAACACAATCTCCGCACTAAATTGGGACCATGCTGGGCATGTAGCACAGCCGTTGGATTTATAATATCATCCGATAAAGAAACATATTCAGCCCATCCACATGTGAGATGGGCTGAATATCCGATGGAACTACAAATTTTGATGTAAGATGGCCGACAAGAACCGGAAAAAACTTTGAACATTTTAAGGGAGTAGGCAGAGAGGACGGACCGCCAAACAACTCGGTCTTGGCATACACTTCTTGCTTCATTCACATTCATACATCGTCTCATACATGCTTTTCTATTATTCTGACTCTTGACATGGCCCGACTCAAGTATCTGATTCGCTTGGTCGTGCCATGTCTGCCTCGGGCGTCCCTGACATCTTCTACCATTTACATTTGCGTTATATATTCTCCTTAAACCCCTTTCCCAGTTCTTTCGTTCTAAGTGCCCAAACCATTGGAGCGTCCTTTTCTTAATCTTACTCATCACGCTTACATCAGCCTTGCAATTGAATTTCAATATGTGTTTTCTTGATTGAATTAATGAATGCCGCGGAATCGTGGAAGTGGAAATTAATCCACTTCCCGACGTCCGATCGAGCTGAAACTCGGCAATTAGGCCCGTTGACGATGACAATGCATTCTATATACTTTCGGTGGCAATCACACAAATACACGGACATATACGCATTTTTCGTAAATTAAAGCACTTAATTTACGAAATAAATGTTGGTTTTATACGAGAAAATCGTAAATTGGCAAGTTCTGTAGCGCGGTTAATTCCGATCCCTGGGAAGGAAGGTTCAAATCTCAGAGAGAGACCAAAAAAGCTTTAAAAGACATTTGAAAACGGACGTACCACACGTGAGAACCAAAACTCACAACGAAGCTCCACTTTATCCCTTTCTAATGAAAACACACAACATTGATTTTGCTACTGTAATATTATAAATCAACACGTGTATTTTTTTAACAAAAAAGATTTTAAACGAACCACTCAATCAAATAATATTTTTTTATACCTCTCAAACTTTGCCTACAAGAAGGTCATTCTAAAAAAATCAATACAATTAATCCATAAAGCTTCAGACGAATACGATAGATATAATAATATAATACTGACACCACATCCAGCTGATTTTTAGATCGGTCATCATTCCAAGTAGAAAGAGGAATCGTCAGTTGATTTTGATTGAATTGCTTCAGTTTGCCTCAACTCCGCGTGAATGTGTGTATAATATATTATAATGAATGATAAATGATGACTTGACAAGCAATAAATAAAGATGAATTCTTCGGCAATCAATCAAAAGGATACAAGGTCGAATTACTTTTATATCATGGGTTGCAACGATGGATGATAATAAATTAAAATTTGGATTAAAATTACACTGTACATTACTGCAGTACGATTCCATGCCCAAATCCAAAATTGTTCCAAGTAGTTTCAAGGTAGGGCAGCCGTTATTATCACCAGGTAAATGAAGTAGGAAAGTTGATCTGGTTTTATAATAGTGGCTTGCTATAATCAATCTATTTTTTCAGCGTTCAATGGATGGTTGTTTTATAGTTCCGACATATGACGTAATTAAAAAGCCTTATTGTTAACCCTTTTCTAGATATAACCGAAACTTTGTATTATGTTTCATAAGGAAATAATGTTACATCCATGTATATCTTACCTACATTAATAATCGAAATAAACTCGTAATGTATTTATTTCGTTTTTGGATTTTCAAAATACGTAAATGTTTTGTGTTTCACAGAATTTGTCAGAATATAATATGTAATATAATTTATTATGTAAAAGTAAATATCAAGACATAATCTATACATATTAAAAATTAAAGTCCTCCGCCGCATCTGTCTGTTCGCTATAAACTCAAAAACTACTGAACGAATTTTCACGTGGTTTTCACCAATAGATAGAGTGATTCACGAGGAAGGTTTAGGTATATAATTTGTCAGGGTTTTTTGTAAATTGGTTGAAATGTATAAAGGAGAATATCTGGTGGACGAGCGGGCTGGCAAGCGGGCGGTGTGGATTTGATTTGTATGCAAAGGAAGGTCACTGTCTAGTTGATTTCGAAAACTCTGTGTAAAGCCCGTGCATCGCCGGGGACTTCAGCTAATATATTATTATGACGTCAACGAATTAATTTATATACAATATAAACACATAAATTTGTTTTAAATCACTTCATTTTTAAATTTTGTAATTTTGTAATGTGGCAACCCACACAGTAGATGTTTTTGAATAGGTACATAATTAATTTATTTGTTTACTAGGATCGCTTAAAAAACAAACGAAAATACAAATTATTTAGTAAATTTACTTTTTATTTATTGTTCAGTCAATTTTCGGAAGACCTATAGAAATAGAACCAACTGAGGTCTCCGGCGTTGCCCGGAATTTTTCCAGAAATTAGAAGGAGACAGTATGTTCCTCTTATTTTGAACGTTAAGTTTGCAAAATTGATCAAGCGTAAAACTTCTGATTTAGAGGAGGGAAAAGGGGGTGAAGGTGGTTTTTCAAAATCTCGTGCAAACAGAACTCTTGTTTTGAAGATCAAGTACAAACTTTCATCTCGGAAAATAATTGCACATTTGCATGAAAACCAGATTCCCGTCGCCCACCACACAAAAATAAGAAGATTAGCGCAGACTGCTGAAAAATCACGGGACATTATAATTGTAGGATCGATAATTGCATGTTAGATAATTAAAATTCAGATCCTTGAAAATTCGCAAAATCTGACTATTTTTTATCAAGATTAACCCTAAGAAATTTTAACAAAAGATATTCACATTTCAAATATAGAAATAAAATATTTTTCTGGTAACTACCGAACTGATGTGTTAAGAATTTAAGTGATAAATTATCATCATTTTAGTTAAAATATATTATAAATATGTAGATAATTTATCATTTAAATTCTTAACACATCAGTTCCAATTTTAAAATAAACCTGAGTTCGTTGAACCAGAGTTACAATCACAGACAAACAACAGAAATTATTAATTTTAATGACATTGGAAACTTATATCGAAAACAGAATTCTTTTATAATATGTATTGCAATAAACGAAAATACTTACATACTACCTAGGAAAGACATCAAAAAAGTATTTTATGCTTTATGTCATTCCCGTCTTGAGTACGGAATTCTAGTATGGGTATCTGCTACAGCAAATCATATTAACCACTTAGATATTGCTCAGAAGAGCATTATAAAAACCATACAAAAATTACCCATCAGAAACCCCTCAAAAGATAGTTTTGACATTCTAAATTTAAAACAAATATATGCCAAGAATATTCTTACACAACATTTTAAAAACCGAAAATCTCCTAATGAAACTCGGATACATGACACAAGAGCCCCAAAAAAAGATACACGAGATGTTCCAAAATTCAAGACAAGTTTTGGCCAAAGAAACCACATATATCTGGCAACCAAACTTTACAACATCCTTCCTCCAAGTTTGAAAAAGATAGAAAAGATAAATAAGTTTAAGGAAAAAATCAAAACACGGGTGAAAGAAATTAATGCAGACATACTAGAGAATGTATTAAAAACATCATAGAAACTAAATAACGGAAAATCAAAGAAATCTACCAGTCCGCCTCAGCACAGGACCACCTAATGAGGAGGACTAAGAACAAACAAATGAAATATTTATATACATTATCATGTCTTGTAATTCTCGTCAAACCTGGAATTAAATAGTCACTAATAAAAAATAAAAATAAAATAAAATAAAACGCAATAAATAAAAAAACGAAGCAGAGGTTGTCTACGTCTACGGAGGACAGAGACATCTTGCGCCCAAACCTCCCTATCTACCTACATGTCCTACATACATGAAGAATCCAAGTTAAAATAATATTTAGAAATTAAAGTGTTTTTTCAGAGCCGTTTTCGTGTAAAGGTCGCTTCAATGGCACTTTAGGCGACAAGCTCTCCGTGACCTTACTCAAACTAAAAAATATTGAATATTCACACTTTATTTATAGAATAAGGTACCACTTACCTGCCTAGCCGAACTATTATCAACTTCAACATCCCCAATATATCATTTCTAATGAGTCATTTTATTATTACCGTGACGATTCACGATTACGGTACCGTGGCGGCACAATTATCACAATAATGCTACAGCTCTTTCAAAAGATGAGATACCAATGTACGTAGGTCTGTTTCCCCAAAAAAAGTGATCATTTTCTTGCATTTCTCTCATCTGTAGAGCCCTACAATACTATTAGCCGTGACGATAATTTTGAAAGTATGGAATAAGTTACAAGGATAATATCTCAAAATTCAAAAAAGGTCAAATGTCAATGCGCTGATAGTTTTGCTTTTGTTTTTAAACTTATAATGCTGCAGCCTTTCTTAGTAAATAACAGATGAAAATAAGACGGTGAACGTATGTCTGCACCCCCCAAATGAAACGTACAATCATTATCATACATCTCCCTAAAATGTACAGAAAATGAAGCACAATTCCCGTCGCCGCGCGCCGTGCCTGTGCCCTAATAAGATATAGGTATCCGTTTCCTAGGAAAAAAGAGCATAACACGCGGTGGAAGTGAAACTTTCAGAAAACTAAAGTAGACAAGAGTGGGGAGGCTACGAAGCACCGCAAGACGAGGAGACCTATTGTACTATCTCATTATCTCGCAAGCTAAAACCCGTAAATGTATGTATTTGTCTCCTTTTAGTGTCGCTATTTTTCGTTTCATCGAGTTCCAAATCACAACGGTGCTAAAGAAGTTTTCACTTCTCAATTTGGGAGGCGGGAATGGGTACCGCCGCCCGGTAACCTTTATTGGATAACCAACACCTCTGCCATAGGTCACCCCAAGTGGTTCGCTACGTTTGATGATTTAGCGGGGTGCCCGGGTTCATGGGATGAAGTTTCTCTAGGTCTTGGAGGCTGATTACCAGGTCACACTGAACCCCAGATTCATACCCACCCCTTAAACCCTTTTCCTTCCCAGTACTCTCCTCTCCTTTATCTGAAAAAAAAACCCTCCACCCAGCATCGCCAAAGATGACATAGGCCCTGAGGGAAATTATTTTCTTCAGAGCCTCCTGCGTGGAGCTCATGTAAAAAAAAAAGTATTTTGGAAGAAACAGACACACGTTCTTTGTGTGTCTCATCTTTTGTCTCACCATTATTTAAGGCGTAAGAGAGAGCTGCAACATTATAGCGACAAGGAACGTAATGTTTTTTTGCCCTTTTTTGCCGTTACGGTACCGTGAACGTGGATCGTCGCGGTAATAATAAAAGTACTCAATGGAACCGGGAAGGATTGATAGCTAAGAAGGCACATTGATCTGCCCATTCCGAAATATCGAATTCCCAATTCCGTGACAAGATAATCATCATAAATTATTTTGATGTATGCATAGGTTATTGAATCGATTTGGAAAAGGCCACGGCGAATGTAATATTCAATAGAACTGTGGGTATTTTTGTTCAAATTGAAATATCGGCCCAGATAGCAGTAATGGTAAACGCTTGCTTTATGGTTTATGGTCATCGGGTCACGGGTTCGATGCCGGGCGATGGTTATGCTCATGAACTTCGATATTATTATAAATTATTCATAGAACCCATCTATCCACTGGCCAGGTATATTGAGGCCGGCTATTGTTAATTCTATTGTTGTGGGTTATTTTGAAAATATTGAAATAAGTTCGCATTTGTTTAAACAATATTGATACTAAGTAGAACAGGATTACCCCTGGAAATTTAACACAGCATAGGTTTACCAGAAATGTGATACATACCTAAGAAAGACCTTATTTTTACACTGCTTCATTCCTGTAGTGCAGCGTTTCCTAACCTTTTTCAGCCACGGACCCCTAGGAAACCAAGCACAATTTTCAAGGACCCCTCCTTAGTAAAAAAAAACTGCAATAAATTTCGGATCATTTATTTTAGTTTCACAAAAACCCTTTTTATATAAAAAAAAATGTATTAATAATTAACGTACGACAGCAATGCCAACATTCACATTAATTAACGGTTAATTCATGTGAAGATATGTAGGTGTTGCTTTTTTGCAACTAAATTAGTGATATTCGGATGATGTTACTACTCAGTTACAATCTCAATAATGATTTAACTCGTAATTAGTATATCTCTATGCTTGTAATCTGTTTTTAGTACACACAAGAACAGAGAAAGCCTTTTCACAGAGGTAGGTATGTGGTTGAAAAAAGCAGTAAATGTTTCAGTGTTTCTTCTGGTATATATTATATATATTACACGTACTGATAAAGGGGATTTTTTTAAATTACGTTTCAAAGCAGAATATTTTTATTAATTGCTTTTCCTGTGCCATTGTCAAGCCAGTAATATCATCTGTGTTGAGAGGATCTAATATTCAGTTTTTTTTTTTGTCGGGTACTGAAAAATAATCCCGAAACGAAGGCGCGTAGCAATTTATTTATTATTAGCAGACCCGGCCACACGTTGCTACACACACAACGCCATTACCCAACCTTTATAAAATCCACACCACCCACTTGCCAGCTGCCCGCCGCCCGCTGCCTGAATTGAATATTTGAATTTCACGGCTTTTCTCTACTATAATAAGCATGTATTATACATATAAACCTTCCTCTTCAATCACTCTATCTATTGGTGAAAACTGCATGAAAATCCGTTGCGTAGTTTAAAATAACATTTTGAGTGACTTCATTTTATACTATGTAATGATAATGATTGTTAAATGGTCCAGAGATGAGGTTGCGGACCCCCAGGCGTCCGCGGACCACAGGTTGAGAAACACTACCATAGTGTACAGTACAAAATATATCAAATAAGAAGAGAAATAAAGCGTGAATTAATTAATTACCAATCTAAAAAATAAACCAATTTACCTGATTAAAATGGTATACCTACATTCTCCAAAATACCCAGGTTCCGAGGAAAAAAAACTCCCTCATCTATGGGGATGCTGTGTGGAGAGTCTTTTAGGGAAAGGAATGAAAGGAAGTTATAGCAAGGAAAAGTTTATGAGGGGTGGGTAGGAATCTGGGGATCAATGCGTCCAGTAGTGACGAACGTATGAATCTATCCCTCCCACTGTTATGCAAGGCGATGTCCTGCTGTCTAAAATGTCTCCCTCAACCAGCCACTCCCGATCCGGTCCGCCACGCAGTAAGTGAACAGAATACGTATTCGCCACCAAGATCTACACAAACTTCACTCCATGAATCCTTGGTAAGTCACCAAACATAGCGAATCACTTTTTTTTTGCATGAGCTCCACACAGGAGGCCCTGAGGAAAATAATTTCCCTCAGGGCCTATGCCATTTTTTTTTTTTTTACATCAGCTCCACACAATTTTCCTAGGGGCCTATGTCATCTTTGAGGATGCTGTGTGAAGGGTTTTTTAGGGGAAAGGAAGGAGAAGACGATATGAGAAGGAAAAAGGTATGAGGGGTGGGTAGGAATCTGGGGGTCAGTATGGCCAGGAGAGACGGACGTATGAATCTATTCCTCACACTGCGGTGCAAGACGAGGGGTCGGGAGAATCCGGCTGGAGAGGTCAAAAGGCCTCCCTCAATCAGTCTCCTCCGATCCAGCCCGCCACGCAGTGGTTGGGCAAACGTATCCGCCACCAACCTCATCCCCTAAACCCGGGCACCCCTGCTAAGTCTCCATCTTTGGTGATGCTGTGTGGAGGGTTTTTTTAAGGAAAGGAAGGAGAGGAGAGTTCTGGGAAGGAAAAGGGTTTAAGGGGTGGGTAGGAATCTGGGATTCAGTGTGTCCTGGTCATCCGCCTCCAAGAGCCAGACAATCCTCACCCCATGATCCCGGGCACCCCTGCTATATCACCAAACGTAGCGAACCACTTGGGGTGACCTATAGCAGAGGTGTTGGTTATCCAATAAAGGTTCCCGGGGCGGCGCGGCGATACCCAGACCCGTCTCCCAAATTACATGAAAATGAACACAGGTTATTGGCGTGACCGTGACTTGAACGCGGAACTTTTGCTATCTGAGATTATGCTCTAACCAGTGAGCTATCACACAAATCCATCAAACCGCCAAATTTCCTGTTATATGCCAACTCATACTGTTTTTTAAAGCGTTATGACCAAGTTTGTTTTATGACTTCAAGAAATGATAAAGAAGATTTTTGCTGAAGTTAATATCATCTAATCTCCGCCTGCTTCCGTAAGTTGATTGTTGGAAGTTATTTAAGACGAAGTTATGATCTTAGACGAGGACATAATCGCAGCAATGGAACAGAACTGCCGACAAATAAAGGAATTTTGCCGACATTACAAAAATTCCCTTACAGATGACAAAGGCAACTTCAATATGGAGAAAAATATTTACAGTAGCATGCCTCGGGTAATTACTGTCTCCGTACCATTTCAAACATAAAGGTACAAAGACGCATCATAAAAATATATTGACGTTTAAACAAAAGATGGCGGCTGTGACAATAGAAAGCTTTGAAACATGTCGCCTTTGTTGGGCTTTCTGCGCGTCGAAATATAAACGTCAAATCCTAGCGAAACCTTGAAATATTTAGTAATTATTTATGTAATTTCTTGTTTTATGGCTTAATTGTTGTGTATTGTAAACTGCCGCGATATGCTCCTGTTTCTCGCTACGCCAAATAAAGGAATGACCGTTTTATATGGCCATCCTCAAATTCGGACTTTTAAAGGGCTTTGGGTAAAGTTGGTAGCCGCTATTGGAAAGCTTATAACTACAAGGGTAGTAAAACTTTATAGGAATAATTCGGAAAAGATTTAGAAGCCGGCAGGCCTAATAAAATCAGAACCGACTTGTAAAATTAACGCCGAAGCGTAAATAATAAATGCGGAAATTTGTAAATAAATATTTGGTGTTAATATTTGGGAATTATGAATTATTTGATTTACAACTCTCTTTAGAATTACTTCGTAATCCCTACCAATATTATGGTTGCTGAGTCGTTTGGGATTGACAGAGAATTTTGAAGAAAACAGAAGCAAGAATTGTTTTGAAAAACCCACGGACAATCAATCGAGTAGGTACTCACCGAATAAGGTTTGGGTTAGCATTATTTGCAAAATATTTATTAAAATGCTACCGTCAACAAACAATTCACCCACACTGTTCATTTCAGTATAACTAATGGTAAAGTTTAAATTTTGAAAAGATTAAATTTTTAATAGTTAAAGTAACTGTTTAGTAAGTCCACCCAATATTTTAGTAATACCTATAGTCTGGGATGAGAATTATTCTTAATCTTAATTAATTAATGACTGGTCAGTGGTTGAGTGGGCATATCGCTAGGATCCCATCCGGGCGTCGCGTGTTCAATTCCTTGGCTGACTAAGTCCTCCATCACAACACAAGCAACATTTTTCGGCTTTCTGTGGTGGTAGTAGGAGATTTTCAAACATTGTTGGATTATTCGTAAGCCGGGAATGTTTGTCTTTGTTTAAAAAAAAATGTAGGTATGTATAAATAATAAATAGGAGAAAATGTGTGGAGAGCTGAAGAGAAATTTTTAAACCAAGAATCACGTGCTAACGAATTGTAATTAAACTAATTAACTATTAAGGGTTAACATAAAATAGTTCATAAATCATGATAATACTTTTGCCTGTGAAATCTCAATGAATATCTATTGCATAATCGGCTTGTTCATAAATGGCGGTAATTTAATCATCATCATTTTAATTATTATTTCACCATCCTCGTGATAGCTTATCCATACGATAACGTATATTTATAAATAAATAAATACTCACAACAGGTAAAAAACTCGGCTAACTTATTTTATATATAGCTACTATTCATAGGTTGAAGTACCGAATAGTATGCTCAGACTTTTTAAATAAATAAATCGTGTTTAATAACTCCAAAACGTACATTATCGTATGAATAATCTACGAGGAGGTTGGTGAAATACTCCCTAAATAGTTTTGTTCATATAAAAACTCAATTCTTTGAATATAGGTATTAGGCATACAAATACAACATTGCATTGATGATTCAATCCAATGTTGTATTTGCGTCCCTTTATTGGAAGAATTGAGTTTTTATACGGACAAAACTATTTGTTCATATTCATATTGCGTATTTACGTGGAGAAAAAAAAAAGAAGTACATGAAACTTTGTTCTCAATTGATTTTTATTTCAAATTGTCCATACTCCACAGAACGGATTAATGGAAATGGCATGAATCACAAAAATTCTTTATTTCACACTCGTACACCAAATTTCAAAACGCATTCATCATTTGGTCAGCCACATCACTTTTTACGAACCAGAAACCAGATAACCTCAAATGTGTGTTTTACTTTGGACGCGGTAGTTAAATGGACTATACGCGACTACTCGTAGTACGTCCGCATCCATATCTAGCCACGGTATTGGACGAGTATTGATTGAATTTTTTGCAACATCACAGTTTATCCCCAAGGCGAAACCACATTTTATTTTACGGGGGGAATATTTTACATTCGGAGAGGAAGAAGACGGAGCCCATATAGCCCGCATTTTACGACCGAGATGTGTACGGTGTACGGTTGTAGGCTTGAGGAAAATAAAACTGAAACCGCAAATTATTCATCTCACGTTTCTCTGCCAAACATTTGTACGTACTGCGAGATACAACAATACGACGTTACTCACGTCTTTCAGTAGGAACAATAAAAACACCAAAAAACCGCAGGATGAAAGGCGCCGAAATTTTACTTAATTTTTTGAGGTTTCGCATTAAAACTTGGACTGAATTCCGTAACCCCTTCCGACCGCAAAGCAAATTGAAAATTCTGCATCTTTAGAAATATCCTTTCTCCTTTTGTTTGCAACATAGTACCAGCAATGAGCAAACTCACTAACCAAACACCGTGCCTGCAGACCCACTCATTTGCTTCGTCCACATTTATATACATGCTTTGTAGTTCATAACAGATGTCGTTAGTACATAATAGTACACAACCGCAAACCGTGCATAAACCATAATTGCGCCCCACGGTTGTATTTGGCAGCTACCTCTGGTCTGGAGCTCAAAAAACCTGAAAAAAAAATTCTCCTAACTTAACAACGGATTGCAATATATGTATATAGTCGAATGGGAATTCTTTCCTTGTTCTACCGGTATTTCAATGGAAGATGCTCCGAGGAACTAGCGTCATTGATCTCTTCGGCACCAGTGCGTAGTCTGGAAACTCGCCAAACGCACGCCCAACATAGATATGTACACGGTTGACATATGTCACAGAGAATTGGTAGCTCGACTCGTTATTGAGTTCAACATCTCGGCTGTGGAACGTTTTGCCGGCCTCTGTGTTTCCTCTTTTCCACAACATGGGTTTCTTCAAGAAGAATGTTCACTCCTTCTTCTTCTTAAAAAGACCCTCACAGAGCATCTCAGATGACACAGGCCCTGAGGAAATATTTGTGCATCCTGTGTGCAGTTAATGTTAAAAAAAATAGGTAGTTATATGTAGTTTTGAGTAATACCCGAACGGTTACGGAAATGGCCGATGATATCCGATCGACAGCTGGGCACCTTTAGTATCGTGTTACCTCATTTCAGAATTATATATAGCATCCATGAAAACGGACGTTTGTTCCAATTAAATAATCATTGTAATCCATACGATAACGTAAATAAAGTCACTAGTAATCTCGACGAAATTCCTAAACATACATCAAATTAGATTATATTTTTCATAATCCATTCCGATATAGTTTCCATATGGGGATCGGCATAAAAAAAAAGCATCGTGTAAAACGCCCATAAGTATAGAGAATGGAACACGCTCCTTCTTTCTTGCATGTTGTATCAAAAATATTCTTAGATTATTCCAACCCTTAAAATAAGAAACTTGGGTAGGTAATCGATTCACTTGATCATGGCATATCTTTGTGAGACGTCCGTGACTCTTGCTCCGATTTATTTCAGCGTCATATTATATTCCCCTGACAATACTTTCTTCATCCATTTGCTGTACATGTCGAAACCATCAAAGTGTCCCCTTCCTTTGTGCTTACACCGGACTTGCATTCTTTTCGAATCCTGTGTCGTAATTCGGTAATATCTACACTACATCACACCGCACTTACTGCAGTAGGTTCAATACTTCCAGTGAGAGATCTATTGTAACCTTTCCTTCTAAAATCTACATTCGTCGTTAGACCGTGATTATCTTTTTAGACTTATCTGAAAATAACTATTTTACCATTTTTAGAACTATTCTGAAAAGCTTTTTTAACATTATCTCCACACAGGAGGCCCTCAACACTTTCCCTTAGGATCTATGTCATCTTGGTACCCGGACAACAAAAAATGAATTCAACTCAACATGGCCTTTGAAAAGTCATCAAAAGTATGAAAAAAATATGTTAAAAGTAGGTGGGTTAGTTAAGTGGGCTATTTTTTTTTTTTTTTTCATAGCGTTTAATTATTTTTCAAAGAGGTGTTGAGTTGAGTTGATCCTGAGTTGGCGTGGAACCGTCATCTTCGGGGATGCTGTGTAGAGGGTATTTTTAGGGAAAGGAAGGTGATGAAGTTCTGGGGTGGGTAGGAATCTAGGGGTTAATGTTTCCAGGAGTGACAGACGTATGAATCCATCCCTCCCAAGGCGATGGGTCGTGGTCAAGAGGGTCCGGCAGAAGATTTAAAAAGGTCTTCTTCAACCAGTCTCCCCCGATCCGGTCCGCCAGGCAGTAGGTGGGCAAAGCATCAGCCGCCAAGACTTAGACAAACCACACCCCATGAACCCTGACTAAAAAGTAGCGAATCACTTGGAGTGACCTATGACGGAGGTGGTAGTTATCCAATGAACGCCTCCCAAATTAAACTAACATTATAAAAACACTTGGTTGTTTTCGATAAGTTTAGAAGTCATAAATGCTCACCATTCTAAAACACAAATATTGAATTTCCACTCATGGAAAAAAGTATATTATAACTTTCGTTGCTTGGAGAAAAACCATTTCCATACACCCAGAAATTTTACGATTTTAAAAATAATAATATTTTCTAGGAAGTCGTTCATTGATTATATAATGGTAGGAATTTTACTAGTCATTTTATTTCATCGGAAAAATGCCTTGCTATATTTTCTTCGGTTGCTCATTCACAGTGAGTACTAGCAATTTCCTACCAACTAACCACAGTTTCAGTGAGGTTATATTCTTTAATATTATATGGAATTTCTTCGATATTTTTCCAAGAATCTTTTCATAATAACACTCCTTCAAGCGTATCTTAATTTTATTTGATTTTACGCCCACCTGGACTTTTACATAGATTATATGAATAGAATGTACCAAATGAGCTGTTGAAAATTAACTAAAAAAAGTAAATATGAAGCAATAATATTAAAAAAAAAATAATGTGAATAACGGACAAGAGTTCCAACTGCTCCCAATCACCTGGAGCCAGTAGGACTATGGCATCATCTATCGGGGTATGTTGTGAGGTTGAAGGTAATGGAGAGGGAAAGGAGATGGGAAAGAGGAACGTTGGGAATTTCCTGGCTATTCAGATCTGGCCAACAAACACGACTAAAGACATTTCAAGCAATGTTTCAATCGTGAATGGTGGTCTTATACCTAGACAATATTGAGAGCATCTTCCACTATGGAACGTACCCCAAATATACTTTGTATTATTTTAAACTAGCAGACCCTGCTATGTCTTACCCAACCTTTATAACCCGCTGCCCGCTACTTGAATTGAATCTTTGAATTTCTCGACTTTTCTCTACTGTAACATGCATGTATTATAAATATTAATAAACCTTCCTCGTGAATCACTCTTATCTATTGGTGAAAACCGCATGAAAATCCGTTGCGTAGTTTAAAAGATCTAAGCGCACATACGGCGGGAGCGACTTCATTTTATACTATGTAAAGTTTTTTTTTTTACGTTAACTCCACGCAGGAGGCCCTGAGGAAAATAATTTCCCTCAGGGCCTATGTCATCTGGGATGCTGTGTGGAGGGTCTTTTTGAGGAGAGGAAGGAATGAACATTGGTCTTGAAGAGACCCATGTTGTAGGAGGGAGGAAACACAGAGGCCGGCAAATCATTCCACAGCCGAGCTGTTGAACACAAGAACGAGTCGAAGAAACGACCCGTTCTCATGTGGCAAATGTCAACCGTGTACAAATGTTGGGCACGCGTTTGGCGTGTTTCCCGACTATGCACCGGTGCCGAAGGGATCAATGATGCTAGTTCCTCGGAGCGTCTTCCATTGTAATACCGGTAGAACAAGGATAGCATTCCCACCCGACGCCTGTGCTCTAAAGATTGCAATCCGTCTGTTAAGATGGGAGAATCTATCAAACGGACCGCCCGTTTCTGCACAGAGTCGAGGATGATCGAATTGTGAAATAATACAAATCAATCAAAGTGTTTATGAGTGGTATTAAGATATTTGAACATGAAAATGTACGTAAATTATTACATCATCTAAATGTACATTATATTTTATGCAACCTAAAAAAAAAATAATAAAGTTAAAAAAAAATCTAATAAATGTTTAACCCGCGACCTTCAGAATGCTAGTCGAGCACCTTAACTCTCGGTGGCCATAACATTCTTCCCTACATATTATAAATTAAAGTCCTCCGACTGTCCGTTCGCGATAAACTCAAAAACTAATGACCGGATTTTCATATGGTTTTCACCAATAGATAGAGCGATTCATGAGGAAGTTTTGGGTATAAAATTTGTCGAGGTTTTGTGTAAATTGGTAAATTGTAAATATATAATATATAAAGGGAGCGGGCTGGCGAGCGGACGGTGTGGATTTGATTTACGTGCAAATTAACAGATGGCGTTCGTTATAAAGGTTGGGAAACCAACCAACAAAATAGTAGATGGCGTTGTGTTTCACAGCAACGCGTGGTCGGGTCAGCTAGTAAACTAACATGTAAGACAAATCACTAAAACTACATTACCCGCGCAACTATAATTTGTAACATTCAGCAAAGTGTTGTTACATATTTAATATAACAGTACCCTTCTATTGCATCATGTTAAATGTAATGTAATGTAACATTAAATGTAATGTTATTACTTTTACACGAAAAAAAAATCCAATTAATTATATTTACAAATTAAACCATGTACCTTGTAACGATTTAAAACTACTCGCCCCGGTATCAAGCGCTTGAGAAGGACATATTAATTTTACAACCGTGCAGTTACGAACACGGCAACGGCCGAGTACATAATCGGAGATTGCTAATCAGTTCCAGAGAGGTTGGACAGCTGTCAGGAA
The DNA here is from genome assembly GCA_917880885.1 of Limnephilus marmoratus. Lineage (NCBI taxonomy): Eukaryota > Metazoa > Arthropoda > Insecta > Trichoptera > Limnephilidae > Limnephilus > Limnephilus marmoratus. Next base: position 50,128,691 of record OU862921.1, on the reverse strand, counting down.
GTACATCACGGAAAGGATTCGCGAGAGTTGCGCCATCAGACACGTGAGCGATTGTCATCATCTTACGATAGATTCTCACATTATGGTTTACTGTATTTATAAATTTGTTCTTCAAATAATTATTAGGAAGGACTGGCGCCCTAAGTATCTAAAGCAGGATTACTATTTGAGATTTGAAACTTTAAACCTTTTTGATTCTTTTACATACCCACAGATCAGCATATTAGAATTGTTATTACACGTCACTAGTCAGATTTAGTTTATCGATCTGAACATGCCCTGATATTCATTGTAAATGTAGAGTCTCTTGCCTTCTAAATTGATTAATTTCGTAGATAATGGATGATAAGGAATTATGAATATAACCTCAATAAAATTTGTTCTTAGCATTACTACATAACTCTTTAATTCCATTTAACCTTACTTAATTTTGTCCTACACATGAAATACATGTTTTACACACTTTCCAGAAGTATTACACGAGAAAATAATTGGTACATTTGGCAGCCCAGCGTGGATTAAACCTAGTGATCTGTTATTTTGTGGGTAGGATGTAAATTTTTGCACAATGTTTTATGTGTAGTTAAAAGTTTCAAGTGGTAATCTTGCTAATTTGTGAATATATGAAGACAGTCGCTCGCGGTTTTGATGCTCGGTGGATCCATTTCGTGATGAAATTCCTAAGTTAAATAATAATTTTACACAGTTTAATATATTTGAATGTCCCCCCTGGAGCTCTAGCGCTCTGCGCTTTTTACTGTTTATTGACTTACAGTACGCTGTAGTCAAATTTATTTTTTATTTTTTATGAACGAGGCAAGGTTATTGTTGTCGTGAATATTTGGTACATGTGCTAATTATTTCTTTCATACCTACATAGCATAGTTTCTTCGTGTGATGTCGGAACCGCAAATTCTAACGAGGAGTCAGGCCAAGATTCAGGATTCTGTGACAATGGTGAAACAAAATGAAGCTTCGCCGGAGCTACAGGCGGAAACGCAATCGTCTTCCTGCAAGTCATTCCCCGTACACAAATGGAATCTGGTTTTTGACGGATCCACATGCGTACGCAACTTCATAGAACGTGTAGAAGAATTAGCAGATTCTCGTGGTGTAAGTAACATTAATCTATTTTCTAGCGCGATTGAATTTTTTACAGGCGATGCTTTGAACTGGTTCAGGGTGAACCGTACCAATTTTAATTCATGGCCAGAGATTGTTGCAGGTTTGCAGGAGGAGTTTGAACTCTTGGATCATGACAAACGTCTTGTAGCTCAGTTAAGAACTACTTGTCAAAAACCTAAAGAAAACTTGGGTTCATTTATAACCACAGTCTTACTAATGAATAATCGCCTCTCTAAGAAATTGCCGGAAGAGGAAATTTTAGAAATTCTATTGTGTAATATGTTGCCGAGATACATACATAAACTTTCTCTTACAGAGGTGACTAATGTTACTGCTCTAAAGAAATATGGAAAGATGATAGAATTAGCGGACAGTCGCACGGATAATAGAAACCATCCTGCAAATTCAAACTTTTACAATTCTAAAGCCAATAATTCTGCCAATAATACTACATCTAATAATAGTAGTTACAGGGAGGCTCCACGCAATAATAATAATTATAATCCTAATGTCAAAAGAAATCAAAAGTATTTTTATAACAATAATCAACGCGCTCAAAACGTGAATTTCAGAGAACCAGTGAGATGCTTCCGCTGTGGTCAACCGGGTGTGAAGGCTCCTGACTGCAGATGCAAGAACCGAAAAAACTAGCAGCTCGGGTTGCCTGTGCAGTGGGCGAGGAGACGTCTTCATCTACTGTGCCGTGTGACCCGGAGTGGACTAATTGGCTTGCTGTCGTGGAGAAATTCTACCAGGACCTTAGAACGTCAAAGGCGGAGAGAGCGGGTAACAATGATGGCCGTCCTCACATATCATTTCAGGTTCTAAATACTAAATTTTCTGGTTTGCTAGATTCAGGTTCCCACCTGTCTATTTTGGGAAAGAACTTTCATACACATTTTGTGAGATTAGGATTTAGATTGGCGACTTTAAAAGAAAAATTTTCTCTAACTTCTGCGACAGGTCACTCAGTAAAATGTACACAAAAGATAACAGTTCCGGTGCTATATAAAAACATTGTCAAATATTTCACTTTTGTAGTTATGCCTGAGATCACTTCAAATGTAATTCTAGGTATAGACTTTTGGAAACTTTTTAATATTTGTCCAGAAATTTGCAAATATATATCACCACGGGAATCAAAATCTGAGCCGAAATCAGTCACAGAGATAAAAGGATTAGAAAACAGCTTAAATTTATCAGATAGACAGAAGCATGAGCTTAAATGTGTCATAGACGAATTTAAAGATATCTCGGGAGACAGGTTAGGTAAAACCGATTTGGAGTATCACGTCATTGACACAGGTGATGCTCAACCGGTAAAATAAAGATATTACCCAGTTTCACCACACTTGCTGCCGGCGGTACACAAAGAATTAGATAGAATGTTAGAGTTAGGTGTCGTTGAACCGAGTCATAGTGCGTGGAATAGTCCTATTTTACTTGTTCCCAAGAAGGATGGATCATTTAGGTTATGTTTGGACAGTAGAACTTTAAACTCGCTGTCGAAAAAAGACAGTTTTCCTATTCCTTATGTTTCAAGCATACTAGATTCCTTAGGCGGTGCTAAATACCTGTCTACTATTGACTTAACAGCAGCTTTCTGGCAAATTCCTCTGGAGGAAAACTCTAAAGAGAAGACGGCTTTTACTGTTCCGAAACGAGGTTTATTTCATTTTGCTAGAATGCCATTCGGTCTTCATGGGGCGAGCTCTAGAATGATGCGCTTAATGGATAAAATATTTGGACCTGAATTTGAGGGCAAAGTATTTTATTACTTAGATGATATTATAATTATAAGCACTTCATTTGAGGAACACATGTCTCTTTTGAGGAAAGTTCGGAAAAAACTTTCTGATGCGGGTCTAACTATCAATATGGACAAATCTGTTTTTTGTAGAGACTCTTTAAAGTTTCTGGGTTATGTCGTCGATAGTCAAGGTTTAAGAACCGATCCAGATAAAGTTAGAGCCATAGTGGATTTTCCTATACCGAACTCGCAAAAAAGCTTAAGACGTTTTATAGGCATACTATCTTGGTATAAAAGGTTTATTTGTAACTTTTCTATAATAGCAGCTCCGTTGCATAATTTAACAAAAAAGGAATTTACGGGAAACAAATTTAAATGGAACAGTCAGGCAGATTTAGCGTTTAAAAAACTTAAAGATATTTTAGTGAGCGCACCTGTTTTAGCTTGTCCTAACTTTAAAAAACCTTTTATCATATCATGCGACGCATCCGATACCGGTCTAGGAGCGGTCCTGACACAGGTAGACGATTCGAATAGAGAACACCCTATATCATTTATCAGTAGGTCTCTGAATGCTCAAGAAAGAAATCATTCAACTACAGAGAAAGAGCTTAATGCAATGATTTTTGCTCTGGAGAAATTTAGAGCTTATATAGAAGGATCTGTCATACCGGTTAAGATAATAACAGATCATTACAGTCTAAAATGGTTAGTAAATATTAAGTCTCCGACAGGCAGATTAGCGAGGTGGGCTGTCAGGTTACAGCAATTCAATTTTATTATAGAACACCGTAAAGGAAAAGATAATATAGTGCCTGACGCTTTATCACGTGATCCCGTAGAATTAGCTGTAGTAGAACAAACTATACCAACCAAAGAATCGTGGTACGATAAAATGTGTAGAAATGTTCTAACCTTTCCAGATAAATTTCATGCTTGGAAAGTTAATAATGGAGTATTGTACAAACACATACAGAGTATGGAAGCTCTGCACAGAGTGTATGACTGGAAAGAAGTTGTACCTAAAGAGTCTAGGAAAGATATAATAACGCAATATCATGTACCTCCTTCGTGTGCTCATTTTGGTATTATGAAGACTTTGAATAGAATTAGTCAGAAATATTACTGGCCGAAGATGGCGGCCGACGTAAAATCATTCATTAGCAAATGTTACACTTGCTTGGGTCATAAGAGTACGAATCAGTTACCACCAGGTTTAATGGGTGATCCTAAATTAGTTCAACGTCCTTGGCAAATGATTGCTACAGATTTATTAGGTCCGTTCCCCAGCTCTTACAAAAGAGGATATACATATTTGTTAATAATCTCTGACTTCTTTACAAAATACTCTAAACTTTTCCCATTACGAAAAGCTACTGGAAAGAATATTGCTGAGATCATGGAAAATGAGATATTTTACAAGTTTGGGGTACCTGATACAATAATTTTGGATAATGGTCCCCAATATATTTCAAAAGACATGAAAGCGTTAGTTAACAAGTTTCATATAAGACACCTCTTTTACAACTGCAGGTATCACCCGCAAAATAATCCTGTAGAAAGAATTAACAGAGTGTTAGTGTCTGCTATTAGCTCGTACGTCGGTGGTGATCATCGGAGGTGGGCAGATTGTTTACATGAAATTGAACTCGCTATTAACACAGCAGTACATGAGGTCACTGGATATACTCCCTTTTTCTTAAACTTTGGAAGGGAAATTATTATTTCAGGAAACGACTACAAGTCTTCAGACTTCAACCCTGAAGATATCAGATTTGCCGCACGGGATTCTTGGGCATCGGATTTAGACGAGTTAAACGATATTTTTTCGCAGGTTCGTACGTCTCTAAGGCAGTCGTATGAAAAGAACAAAACGCAGTATAATCTACGTCGTAGGGACATACAATATGAAATTGGCGACATCGTTTGGCGTCGTTCGTTCGTTCTTTCAGACGCTAGTAAGTATTTTTCAGCGAAATTAGCTCCCAAGTTTATCCGCAGCAAAGTCATTAAGAAATTGTCTCCGGTTGCTTACATTTTAGCTGATTTAAATGGAAAACCTGTTGGAACTTTTCACATCAAGGATTTAATCAAGCATGAAATCTCAGATTAACGTCGTGTAGATCAGGAGCGTATTTTAATTATTTTGTATACTTTTGTTTCCATTATGCGCAATAATGGAAGCGATTAAAAGATTCCATTTAACGTGAGAACATGACTAAAACTTATGTTCTCACGTTGAATGCAATTTTATATTTGTTTATGAAGTTATTTTGTTTGTCCGTGTCCAGGTATTTCTAACACATGTATTTTGCTATTTTATACTTGTTCAGTGTGCAGGGGTGACCTATTCTTACCCTTACGCATTGAATGTGTGCACATGAATAAACATAGTACTAAATTTTGTAAATTTATATATTCAAATCATCAAATTTTGAATAAGTTTGGATGTGTGTGAGTACATTGCACATCCGTTTGGCATTTTGATGATTCTCATATATACTTTTATCATATTCATTTTGAAATGGTTATGTAATTAACTGTTTTCAAGATGCGCTTGCTAGTCCGGAATGGTAGGCGTATCTTCAAGATAGTTTATAGTAAAATACAGTTGGGTTTTATGTTTCGTTGTCTTGTTCTGTTTCATTATGCCCTTTGGGGATGTTACATACTATAAGAGGAGAAATAGTGCTTTTTCAATTGCATGTGGTACAAAACCGTGCCTATATTTATCAAATTATTAATGTTAATTTGGGTTATCCCATTCAATAATCTATATTATCAAATGAGTATGTATATTCCTTGCAGGATCTGCTGGATTATGGTTACAATTGAATTAATGATTAATAGTTCGTAATATTTATTATATTGTTTTAAACTAGAAGGCAAACCGAAGGGTTCATTCAGAATCTTTGGCATCGGGTTACTATTTTCATCACATGATAGCAATCAGATGCTTAGAATATCTATTTAGTAACTTTAGGAAGTTACGAAACCCAGCCAACGGTTTTGTATGAAATTTCTTGTGGTAGTGCTTATTTTATCCATTTGGGTTTTTTTTTTAATTCACATTTTATGTTGTTCTTCGTCCTTACAAATTAAAATAAATATGAAGTTAATTAAAGAGAGAGATTTGAAATCCTCAACACAAATAAAATGCATGTGGCATATGCCAACGTCGGTTTACTATTCGGGTAATTTTATTTTAAATATAATAAATTTTCCTTCTTCGGGTTGCGGGGGTCATTCTTGAGCTCGGAATGACCTCAACAAGTCGAACTAGCATTCGATGATTCGATCAATACCTTGTTCTTGATCAAATCATGGAATGTTAATTGGTTCTTCATTCAGGAAGATTTACAAAAATAAAATAAAACAAAAGATAATAATTCAATTTTACTGCAAATTGCATCATCGGATTACATTTTAACTGAAAATTTAAAATTTGATTTATAGCATACTACATTGGGGTATTAAAAAAAAAAAAAAAAAAAATTTTTTTGTTTATTCACAAGCTAATTATTCCTTAAATTTTATCAACATTGCATGGGTTAAATTCGATTAACAATTCATAATTTATTCAATATCGAAGACAAAACTTATTTTTACTCAGATCTATGGGGAGGATAATAACATTCATTTTCATATAGAAATTTTAATATCTATTTCACAGTAAAAGCTTAAACTTTTGAATTTACTTGTTAGTAAAATTATTATAAAATTTATTTATAAAGATATTTAAAATCTCATTTTAGAGGAGTGACATCTAGGTGGGCTGTTTTGAAACTTCAATTGCGTCTTGGCTAGAAAATAAAAATTGTTTAATCATTCTATCAATAGGGTTTTCAAATTATTTATTTATCCGCAGGGTGTCCAGTTTGTAATATTATCTTATTTGAAAATTATATCATATTATTTCAGCTAGGGTTTTTTTTTTTTTCTTTTGTATAACTAACAATCAGTTCTAACTTAAAATTTTTTCTAATTCATCAGTAAACCATTTTATAGTATAGCTTAGTCTTCGCAACATCAAGAATTAAAATCAACATTAAATCGCAATCATCACTACAAGTTCAAGACCTTAACATATACGTCCGGTGGAATTCATTGCTGCTTTTGGCCAAAACAATCACAATCTACATGGAAGGAAGAACTTCAAATTCATATGGACATGTTCACATAAAATGGACCGGTCATCTGCACTGGACAATATCAAGATTACAGACTATCAAAATTGAACTTCAACCTTCTTCTCCTACCTTGATCTTCAGCCTTCATCTGTATACTCTTTGGATGCTCATCCCAGCAGTTTCAAAATTCATCATGGCCGGATTTGGAGGAAGAGCTTCGCTTTCATACAGTCACCAAACAAACCTCTAAGCTGATAATCTTCTTTCTACTACTTCTGCCTTCAAGTCCTGGACCCTGAACGTGATCTTCATATTGGATATAAATTACCTGGTTTCAAGGGTACATTCTGGAATCAATTCCTCCAGAGCAAATCATCTATTGGCATGATCAGCAAGCTTCCTGTATTGAGATCTATAAAGGCGCCAGGAGGGCCTAAAATTTCCTTGGAAATTTTTTTTGAAGGGAAGGGAGTAATGTAACGATTTAAAACTACTCGCCCCGGTATCAAGCGCTTGAGAAGGACATATTAATTTTACAACCGTGCAGTTACGAACACGGCAACGGCCGAGTACATAATCGGAGATTGCTAATCAGTTCCAGAGAGGTTGGACAGCTGTCAGGAAGTACATCACGGAAAGGATTCGCGAGAGTTGCGCCATCAGACACGTGAGCGATTGTCATCATCTTACGATAGATTCTCACATTATGGTTTACTGTATTTATAAATTTGTTCTTCAAATAATTATTAGGAAGGACTGGCGCCCTAAGTATCTAAAGCAGGATTACTATTTGAGATTTGAAACTTTAAACCTTTTTGATTCTTTTACATACCCACAGATCAGCATATTAGAATTGTTATTACACGTCACTAGTCAGATTTAGTTTATCGATCTGAACATGCCCTGATATTCATTGTAAATGTAGAGTCTCTTGCCTTCTAAATTGATTAATTTCGTAGATAATGGATGATAAGGAATTATGAATATAACCTCAATAAAATTTGTTCTTAGCATTACTACATAACTCTTTAATTCCATTTAACCTTACTTAATTTTGTCCTACACATGAAATACATGTTTTACACACTTTCCAGAAGTATTACACGAGAAAATAATTGGTACAACCTCTACAACGAGTAGAAACAATAAGAGATCTTGGAGTAATACTAGATTCTAAAATGTTATTTAGGGATCATATTGAAAATATTCTAGAGAAAGCTTATAAGCAATTGGGTTTCATTATTCGCATTACAAAGCCTTTTATTATAGCACACACCCTAATTCTGTTATATTTGTCATATGTACGTTCACAACTCGAGTTCGCCTCAGTAATTTGGAATCCTCAATATCAAACATATATTCATGCATTGAAAATATCCAGAACAAATTTATAAAACACCTATCCTATCGTTTTAGTGATCATCGATTTGACCCTATCGCTTTAAATAAACGCAGAAAAATCTCTGATGCATTATTCTTACACAAAATCGTGAACTGCCTTGTTGATTCATCATATCTGTTAGAAAATATTGCATTTCGTTGCCCCAAACAAAACACCAGATCGAACGACTTATTTAGAATACCACACAGTAAATCTAAATATGCGCAAAACTCTGTATTAGTACGTATCTGTGAAACTTACAATACCTTACGAGATATAGACATTTTCAACCATGACTTGAAATCATATAAAATGCAGTTTATTAAATTAATAACTTAAAATACTTTTTTTTTTCTCTTTTTTGTGAAAATCATATTATTATCAATCATAGTAAATAGTATAACCATGTTTGTTAATAATTTAACGTTTTTCTTTATTATGTTTTATGTTCTTCTTTTTTATGTTTTTCTTTATTATGTTTATATTTATTTTTCTTTGTCGTTTAATAAGTTGAGTAGGTAAAAAAAAAACCAAACCAATATTTTTTAACACAATGGAACTTAATTGGTCTACAATATATGAATTTTATTGTTATAATCATTTTTTCTGTATGACTGTTTGTTTCCTCAATAAAAAGAAACAATAAAAAATAAAAAAAATCATATCATGCATCCTATTACTTAATGAGTGTGTCAGATAGTTGGTTGTGTATGTGTTGCAGAAAAATATTATGTTTAGTCTTGTTAATAATATAATATGATAACATAAATATTGTGACAGAAATATCTGATCTGACAAACCATGACTCCATATTTTCCTATTAGACTAAATTGATGATTTCATGTCCTTCTCAATTCGCAATTCTTTTCCGTCGGAGTCAGAAGTGAATAGCTGAAGTGAATCACAATAGGTCAACCATTTGGCGGGCTAAGATCTCTGCCCACGCATTTGGCGAATGGGTTACACGTACCTTAATCTGTAATGGAGCCAATCGCTGTACGTAATTAATACAACATTTGGAAAAATAAACTTTAAATACATTGCCGCTAATATATACAATAACCTACCAGACACAATAGGACAATTTAAAAATCTGAACAAATTTTAAATCTTGACTAAACATTGGATCATCAACAAATATCATGTAAGAATTGGTCAACTCACCCAATTTAAAATAAAAATTATCTAATCCTTTTATTGTCACTAATACCAACCTGATTTAAATCTGTGAAATGTTTTTGTTTCCAACTTACCTATCGAAAAATCCACCTATCAAAATTAATCTTATCGAAAAATGAATCTATCGAACTTATTAACAAGCACTTGTTCGCAGTATCCTGAAATATAGCTCCATTATTTTGGCCGCTTCTGAACAAAACTGTATCTTAGAAATAAAAAAAAAGTACAAGAGAGGTTTATGCGTTACCTGTATATGGGGGAATATACATACTATTCATTCTTGTATCAAACCTTGTTCTTAACAGGAATGCTCGACTTCAACACCTTAGAAGGCCGCCGAAAAATATTTTAGGATAAACATTTTCTCTGGAAATTTCTGGAACTATACTTAATCCCCATACGTTGAAAGAAGTTAACTTATAATTATAAGTGCCTAACAAGTATACTCGGGGTAGATTCCACGCATTTTTTATGCTCCGAAAGCTAGGTCTTCTTCATATTAGAACACGCCGATTAATAGAGCGAGTCAACTTCAACCCGTCTGCTTGGTTCAATATATTCGCACCTCACAATCCGGAAGCCTCAGTTCCGCACGAAAATTCTGAAACCGTCACTTTGGATCGAGATTGTAAAATATCTATGCAAGATAGCTTTCATATTTCAAAGACATTAAGAAGCATTATTTCATTCTCTTTCTGGTTAAAAGAAAAAATACATAGTTTGCATGAGAGGAAGAGAGATACATAGCTTTTAAAATGTAAGGTCGCTCGGGACGTTTTTGGTCTTATGAAAGTATATCGCGATTACGTGTTTTGGGATGTATTTATTCCTAAACAAGCAGACGGGTTTTAATAATTCAGCATTGACCATCGACATTTTCACGTCACTTACAGAGAGTTGTAACAACGTTTGGACGCATGTTAAAATATATTAAAACTACTCCCATATTCCCAAAACCTTTTTATACTTACCTCAAATTTGTTATCTTCTTTGTGATGCATTGGTGTTTACGGAGGACATGAAATTTAAATAAATAAATATCGAAATTTAACTTACCTCAAAATGAACCTATCGAACGTAAATAAAATTAATTAAGCTAATTAAATTAAATAAACTAACTTAAATGAATGGAACAAATCGAAATTAAACTCACCAAAAAATTAAACTATCGAACATATCGAGATTAAACTTACCGATAAACGAACCTTGGAACATATCGAAATTAAACTTTTCGAAAAATGCGCCTTTTCGAACAAATGGAAATTAAACTTATCAAAGAAATTCACAAAAAGAAGACACCGAATTTAAAATGTTTTTAAAATACGACATTCAACGAGAAAACTAGAATGTGTGTCGACACAGGGTATTCCTAGTGAGATAGACACAGTACAAAATTTGAGTAAACCTACAAATACCTACACTTTATGAATATGTAGGTATTTGTACAATAATTTTAACAAATGGTAAGATGTTTGAAGCCTACTAATAGGGAAGGTTCTTTCTTTGGAAGTTTTGCAAAAAAAAATACATTTAGTACCTGCTTAAAAAATAAATTGCTTTGTAAAGCGCCCTTACTGTAAAATTTCTCAAAAGAGGCGCCAAAAAGACAATACCGTTAGAAATATGCAACCAGCAACCTGCCAATCAATTACGTTATACGAATTCATAGGTGTATTGCGTAATAATTCCAAGTTAAGTTACTTATGGTTAGTTACTTTTGTTCAAAGTCATAAATTGAACCGATAAACGTATTATTTACCCGCAATCTATCAGCAATCGGTATTTTCGATCCCAGGCAATCGTAGTAATAATAGCGCTTTCGATATAATCGCTACCACAGAGGTACCCACGTTACAATCTGAACTAACGCTATTTCTGCTGTCTGTTAGTTGTCCCTTGGCTTTTCCAGTGGCGTCCCTAAATAAGGCCGCCAGCAGCCCGGGGCGCCCTGTAATAATTATATATGTCGCCATTGCCCGAAGTGGGTATACCTACACCGTACACGCCCCTGGGACCACTGCGCCGATCACGGAGATGGGACCGTCGATATGAATTGTTTTCTATATATGTATTGTTTATTTTACTACAATATATTATTCCTTAATTTATTTTTACCTTCTATGTATCCAATCCAATTATATGTTTTGTCGTTCTCAATTTGGGAGGCGGATATGAGTACCGCCACCCCGGGAACTATTTATTTGATAACCTCATACCTAATAACACTTCTGCCATAGGTCACTCTAAGTAGTTCGCTACATTTAGTGACTTACCAGAGGTGCCCGGGATCATGGAGTGAAGTGTGTTTGGCGGCTGATGCGTCTGTCCACTTACTGCGTGGCGGGCCAGATCGAGAGAAACTTATTGAGGGAGAGCTTTGAACTTCTCCAGCAGGATATTGCCTTGCGCTGCAGTGATGGTTGGATTCACATGTCCGTCATTTCTGGACCCACTGACCTCCAGATTCCTATCCATACCTCTTTTGGTTCTGTCCAGAACTTAATCTCCTTCCTTTTAAAAAAAAAAGAACTTCAACACTGCATCACTAAAGATAACATAGGCCCTGACGGAAATTATTTAGACTCTTTACAAATTGCTTCTATGGTTTTAATAAAAACATAATATTATGTGTGTGCATAATATTATGTGGTTTCGTGTTTTATTAGTAGAACCCGATATACCTAATATGATACTTTTAACAACCTACATTCTATTTTAATATTTAATGTTGAAAAATTCCTAATTTCTGTAAACGTGATTTTTTATTAATTTTTGAATTTTTATTGTGCACGTCACCTACCTGAGAAGATATTACACTTAGTGAGGTAGATAATGTAAAGCATGCTATTAAATTATATGGAAAATTTGTTATAAAACTTCATATAAATATGAAAAAGTAAAATAATTTTTCAATAAACGCCGATTTATCGGCACCGAACTGAAAAAAAAATCAAACTGTTATTTGTTTTGACTTTATAAAAATACTAGCTGATGTTAGGGAGAATTTACAATACAAAGAATTTTCCTGGGATGAAAATTGAATGGGAATGAAATGTAGTGGATATCACTTCCCAGTCATCCAACTATCCTTTTGCAAAAAGTCACGTCGATCGATCGCTCCGTTGCGATGTGAAAGAAGGACAAACAAAAACACTGGGATTTATTTTTACTTATTTGGGATGAACAAAGCAGGACATCGGATGAGACATAATACTTTAGTATTAGGGGTATTCTATGAAGTTATTTAAATAAAATGCATTTACATTAATCAAATACTTTGTACATGTATGTGTTTATTATACCCTTGTGGAATGTGTGGGATTGCACTCTCCTCCCCACATACTGGAATAAACACTTATTTATTTATTAATCTTATTAAAATATTTTTATGTGTCATGCTACTTAGGGTGGATGTCCATTTTTGTTATTCAAAATACTAATAAAGCTTGAAACCTTAGCTGAACCTGCAAGTCAATTCATTCAATTGTACACACGTACAACATTAACATGTTTAGCATGGTATTAAACTATAAAAAATAATTTGATATCCGATCATTAATCAATCAATGTTTTATTATTAAATACCCACATCGGCGCAGTCGCACAGTAGTAGCTCCATGCAGTGCGTGCATATTAAACTGAACTGGTTTGCATCATAAAGTCTGGTCGCAGCGCTGCGTTCAAGTTCCTCCCGACCTAGCAGAAAGGTTTCGACTCTCTTATACCACCAACAAGCACGCCAAATTCTAGAATCGAACCTTTTATTCAGTTACTCGACTTCTGAACAGAAGTTTGATGATCTGGTTGAAGGTGTGATCCAGGCACTTCAAGCTTCCGGGGAATTTAACAGCCTCAGAGTAAAAACATTCAATGAGTCGGTGTGGCTTGCAAAGGCTTCTGAAGAGATGCTAGGTCCTTTTAGTGATGTGGCAGAACACGGGGCGAGGTCTGGAATTGGTTACATCCAGGAGCCGGTTCCGTTGAACCAGATGCGGCCATTATTAGTGTGCGGATGCGATGGGCATGCATAACTATTCAACCGATTACTCCATTAGGTAGCTGGGCAGGTTGATAACGGAACGACTCTTTGTCGCCTCGGCCATGTAAGAATTTCGAAGAACCAATAAGCGAACAGGATATTATATTAAATTTATTACTAATTATCCTACCTAAACTCGAGGGCTCAAGACTTAATTGCTTGGTTACCTCAAACATTTCGCGTGCTGCAGCCACACACGTACACATTACTTTGGACTAACAACATTCGTGAATAGTAATTAAGTACTAATTCGCCAATTAGTCTCTGTATTTATACTCGAGTAACTATAATTAGTGTAATTCATGAAAAAATTTCCATTCCACTGTCACGATCTTTCTGCAATAACATTACAAACATTGACAACTAAACGTTTGCATTGCATTATTAATGTTCTTCCAGTTTCTTTGCCGCACCATCTATCAAATAAACCATGTGGACTACTACTGTTTTATCTCTCTGTCTATTCTCTCTTATGGTAGAGAAATTATATCACATATCTCTACCGGAGTTAGACCACATTCCTGCAGTAATAACTCGACATCCCTTTATCATTTATCATTCCTGGTTTTAATTACTCTTGTATGCCGCGTAACTTTTATGGTACCTACCTACACCGCTCCTGCTAGCTTTCAACATAAATCCTGGTTTAATTTATTATAATTAGTTTTTTTTTTATTTATCCATTTAATTAATTGGGAGTATTTTTATTTGAGAGTTGCTACTTAGGTAGTTCGGCATCTATTAATCTGTTTTAAATTCGCCTTAATATTTCACAATCGATAACACATTTTAAAACTACGTAATATTGTGTCGGTATTTTGATCAAATACGTACCTTTAACGATTAATTCCTATCTCATGTTAACATTTATACATTTTTAACATTAATTAGTGAATATAATCAACGATTAACATAAATATTGGCTTGTGAGGAATGGCAGCGCGGCCTTTTTCATACATAACTTAAATTTCGATTTAAGACCAAAATACTTAACCAAACTGAAAAATGAATTTCTTATTCGTAAGGTAATATCAATTATCTACTAAAAATATGTGCTATTTTATGTACTTGTATTTCTATTTGTATTATGTGAAGTACCTGGCTATTGAGATCTGGTCACCAAACACGGCTAAAGCCATTTTCAAGCAACGTTTCAATTCTGAATAGTTGTCGATAAACCAGGGCGATACTGAGAGTATCTTCCACTCTGGAACATGCCGCAAATATACCATATATTATTTTAAATGAATTAATTGTGAAATAACATAAATTAATCAAATAAAATTTATTTGCGCATGCCGGGTTCGAACGCGCGACCTCCGGATTGTGAGTCAAGAGTCTTACCCACTGGACTACGGAGGTCGTCGGTAAAATATAGTCAGAATATTCGGTCACAAAAATATAATGTAATATACGATAAATGAAGAAATGACATGACTATTAAAAAAATAATAATTTTAATATGCTTAAATTTAACTTACAAAGGGCTGATTTACGAAGTAACACAAATTTATCCAACATAAATTAAAAATGTAGATCCAAAAAACACTTTTTTCAAAGGTTTTCATTATCTAAATTGTATTTCATTATATTAACGTAGTATTTATTACTTGTATTATGCAATATTACTTTTTTAATCATAGCCATAATAATAATTCACAAAAAATTGCCAAATTTCCTCTAAAATCACGAAAATTTGGATTCTTTAATATTCTATATTTTATAATTTAAAACAAAAATAAATACAGTAGCACATATTCGAACTAAATATTTGCTATACCTTGTGAAAAAAAAATTAGTTTCGAATTAAAATTTAAATTTAGTATGAAAAATGGCGCAGCCGTTCTTCTTAACGCTATAACTCTTTGAAAAGAATCAACCTCGACTTGGTATGTCGGATAATATGTCGGTGTCCGTGATTCCGCTTTTATAATAATAGGTACAAACATTGTAATATAATCCACCCATTGATTAGATTAAATATTTGCGTGCCCTGTTTTATAAATGTTGACATTATGCTTGAGCTAAAACAAATAAATATAGGAAGGCAGGATAGGTAGTTACATTTCTAAAGTACCATTGTTAGAAAAACAAAGAATCGCCATAAAAGTAAAAAGGCATACAACATTTGTAGGTTATATTTTCCTACCTACTTAATAATGTACTCAACATTCCAAAACTACCAGCCCAGAACTAAGCATGAAAATAATATTCCTGAAAAAAATGCCGAGCTATCCTGCCTTCGTGAACACATTTTTTTGTAGAAAGAAATCTTTTCCTAGAAAAATACGTCAACTGGGTCAAAAAATATTTGGGTCATTAAAAGTTTCATGTTATATTGCATGTCATATAGCGGGGGTGGCAGCGGTTCTACCTACCCTTGTTTTTACAAGTGCCTGGTCTACCGACAGCCCCTAATAAAACGGCTACCGCCCTTTGGCCATCCCTATTATATTTATTACGTTGCAGGCTTTACTACTGAAATATGTCACCGGACCTTCACTTCTTCACTACACTGAGGAGTTATTATTGTGGAATAATGGGCCGTGGGACGAGGAACCCACCCTCGAAAACACGTGTGCAGTCGGACATGATGGGAATATATTTTTTGCAGAAACTATCCCGTAGCTAAAAATATCAACTCTATATATCTGGTTTTAGTTGAGTATTTTGTTTTCTTCACAAAACAGTAAATATTATACTTTTATTATTGCACATTATTAAACTCAGCTGTAAACCTAAATGAATAATACGTTAAAGGGGAATTCAGCTTGTTAACTTTTTGTTAAAATGAAATATATGTAGGTATCCGGGGCCATTTACTAATTACAAAAAGTATATAATTACGTAATAAAAAAACTGAATGAATTATTCTACTTTTATAAATTAGTATCTACCCATCTAAGAATTTGCTATGTTTTGTTTATATATTTGTGTCAATAATTATAGTTGAATGGTTTTAAATAAAAAGTCAATTCTTTTAATTACCTCAAAGACGCATAGTTCCAACTTTTTTGTTTTTTATCAAAGAAAATTATATGAAATATTCTGATGTTCAAGCCAAATAAGCCTCAAATAATGGAAGATGTGCCGCACGGTGATTAAAAAAAAAAAATTAAAACGAGACGTTACGAGAATATGTTTAAACGAGTAAAATGAAGAAAAAAAATACATTACACCTGATCCTGTCACGCCGCGGAATAAAAATATTTAAAATTTAATTAAACACCGTCCTCACAATGATAAAGAACCCGACATTTTACAACACGGCCGTCCCTAAAAGACGAAACGTTTAAACCTTTTGGACGCACAAAAAAAGGCATTCTTCTCGCGACCACATCTCCGGGACGCGTACAAACGTTTGTCCGAAAGAAAACAAAAATGTTTGTAAGACAAGTTTCAAGTTTGAGGAAGCCGAGTGGAGGTACTCGATATCTCTCGAGTCTCGAGTCGCCTCTCGAGCGGGTCACTGAGCAAGTAGAAAGGAATTAATCAATCTGCCCACAAAGGAAGTAAGTGCTAGTGATGTGCGGGTGTTTGTGGCGAGGTGGCTCCGGCAAATTGGAGCCGCATTCTTCTTCCTCTCGGAGTTTGCGCCTGGAGGCAGAGCAATCAGTTCCTTTAATAACACTAAGCAAGCGGTGCCTATAATTTTAAGTCATATTTTTTGGAATCTCTTAACGTCCGCAAGAGGCTGTATAATAATATTATGTTATAAAACACATACTCGTCTCTGTTCGTACATGTATGTAAACAGAGATATTAAATGATGCGTATCGAAAATCTGGATTGTGGTCGTTTCGTGTCGTCATGGCGCATTTGCTCTCGTGAACAAACGACTCTCCGAAACTTCATTTGGATGGTGAAAATCCACTCTTTAATATGCCGCACTAATTTTCAAATTTAAATACAAACTTTATCTACAGAAATTTCACAGCTTTGATTAGGAAATAACCAATTTGAGATTACGGGAAAATATTGAAAAAATACAGCCAAAAATAAGTTCCCAATAATACCTACATAATGCCTAACGATAGGAGATGGATTTGATGTAAAACATTTACTTTTATTGTTAGTAAGTTATCAGTAGGGTACCTAGTTACAATTTGCGTCCAATAATTATTATTATTCATTGAAATTATTCAAATTAGGTAGTGTAATGTATATATAAAATATTATGAAAACCAGTAAACTAATCTTGCATTAGATAGACAATAAAAATATTGTAAAGAATGTTATGTTGGGCAATTACGACAACAAATCGAGCATTCTATTATTAATTTTAATGTGTGACTTTGGTGCCATCACTCTACTAACTACATATTAATTTTAAGCATTTTATCTGTGATTATTAATTTTGTTCCTACTTCTTTATTATTACGTTAATAATTTATAAATAATAAAGGTATAATCCGTATTCTGCATTGTGGGATGATTATTATATTGTTTAATGAGCAAGAAAAATTAAAGAAATCTGTTGTAGATATCCCCATCAAACAATAAAATAATCACTTCTTCAATCCTCGCAAATGCACTTTTTTCAACATTATAGTGTTATGTTTTTTTTAATATTCTCTACACAAGTAATGGTTATAATATAAACTTATAAATTGGTTTACTGAGAATTAACCACATAAATCTTTTTTTATTGGCTTGTCAGGGCCGGATCTACGAAATCTGGCGCCCTGTGCAGTAGGTACCGATGGCGCCCCCCCCCCCCCCCTACATTTTTATTTTGATTAAAAATTCGTTCACCCCAATTTTTTTATTTTTTTTTTACACTAATTTATCAAATAAAATCAAGACATATAAAGGGTGTAACTTTTCCAAGTGACCTGGCGGTAGCTCTCACACTCGTTCTCATGGCAACGTACAACACAAGAATAGCATCTACAGCTTCTGACTAGCAACAGGCAGTCCCGACGAGAGACAGAGAGCCGTGATAATAAGAATATAACCTCTAATTTGTACCTTGCATTTCCCCTGTGTTGAGCGAACAAACACTAAACACTGACGTATGGTATCAACGGCTTACGAACAAAAATACCGCGTTGTGATTGGTTATTGAATTTGGATTGCATCTATTCGTCGTAAAAGACGGTAAAAGATATATGGAAAAATAGATCTTACGTTTAAACTAAATATATGGAATTAGTTAAAAAATTCTGTAACTGACTATAAATTCGTAAGCCGTTGATACCAACCTGATGCGTGCGCATTCTGTTTCTTTGGAAAGTGTTGCTAGAGCGTAATACTTATTTCGTACTATGGGTAATTTTTAAACGATGCAGGGAATATTATAACTAAATTTTAATACAATATTTATTTTCTCACGGCGCCCCTTCGGAGTTGGCGCCAGGTTTTTGCACGTTTTTGAACGTATGGCAGATCCGGCGCTGTGGCTTGTTAAACCAAGTTCGCGATGTGTTTGTATTACCAATTTGGACTTCATTTAAATGTGTTTATATTGGTTATACTATATCGAAGTACTAAGTAGATAAATACAGTTGACCAGGCGTAAGTGTTTTGCAGTCGATGGGAAATACTATGAGGGGACCATTTCGATTTTGATTTGACTAAAAAATTTTCATTAAGCTAATATTGTGAAAATTGAGTTTATTGTGACAATTAAAAACGTGTACGTGTTGTAAATTATCGATATCGTCAATATATAGGTAATTTGCAGGATTAAATAATGTGTTCACAATTATGTACTCTGCGTGCGAACTCTTTCTAAATTTCTGAACAATATACAGTGTTAATTTCAAGCGACCTCCCAGGTAAGTATGGTCCTGTTTTCATTAATTTTTAGGCAGCATCGCGTTCATTAGTCAAAATGTTGTACATATATTTTCGTATCAATGAACCGGTGTATGCAATTTTAGCCCTACGTTGTTTTTAATTGTTTGTCTAGCTTGTAGTTTTTTTTTAGATTTTAGAAATGTATTATAAGTTTTTACAGCGCCCTTAAGGTGATTTTTCACAAAAACGGCGCTATATAAATCATCCAAGTATTATTATTATTATTATTAGAAGCGCAGTTTTTATATTTTCGTTTATTCGTATATTCAATTCGTCTCGATTCTCAACATAATGTATTGTGTGAATTCGGACACACGAAGGTACATTACAGCTCAAATGGCCTGCAGTGTGCACAGATATTATAAATTTAGTGAGAACCGTATAAGCGTATTATTAAAGTGAACCGGCACATTATATCCATTGCCGTATGGTCACATATGATGTTAATGTTGACGATAATACGATGGCCATAATATTATAAGTTACACAGAGATAATATATGTACACAAAAAGATGCTTACATCTCCACCGAAACTGCCATAATAAAATTTAAATATCCATTCACGAGTACGTTATTGTTCAACAACATGGTAGAAAAAACATTGAAAAAAATCTGGCACACATTCTGTTAAATTATGTTTTGGCTATTTAGATACGTGAGAGATTCGGATCAAGTGCTGGCTCTATTGGCTAGGTAGGTATCTAGCTAAATGGGTTGCAGTAAAAAAGGTCCTACTATCCTTGTGCTATTGTACCGCCCATCATAAAATTTTGCTTTCCCAAACACGTTAATCAAAGAACATATTATTAACATGTGAACCCGGATTAAATAACAGCATTTCCAATAACATGTTTTCCCAATTATGTCCTCTGCGTGCAAACTGTTTCTAAATTTCTCTAATAAACAATAAACAGTGTTAAGTGACCTCCCAGATAAGTAAGGTCCTGTATATTTTCCTCCTGCATAGAATATAAATAAATAATAATAAACATTTTAAAGCAGCATTACGTTCTCATCACTCTAAGGTCAGCAAATATAGATGTTAATCGAACTTTCTAGGTCAAATCGAGCCGTTTACTATGATCGCTCTTTTCGTGTAACTGGCCCTCTCATTTGGAATAAACTTCCCTCAGCTCTTACCAATATCCAGAATTTGGCTGAATAAACGGGGTTTAAAAAGAAAATTATTTAAAAAATCTTAATCTCATTACAACTGCCATTCACGAATCCTAGCATCTTTTCAATATACGTAATAAGCCATGTTCTCAAGTTTCCGGTAAATGTTTAGTTTCGGTTTCCTCCTAATTATAAAGTTATTATTTTGTCCTGTGCTACAATAACATCGTTATTGTCTATTATTATTGTCATGTGTGTGCTATAACAGCATTGTTTTGATCAATCTTTGTTCTCTTTTGATTGTTTTGTAAATACTGTATATTTTTTTATTTCATATTATTTAATTAATATTTTGTAATGTACTCGGTAAAGAGAACTGTAGAATTATTTTTTTTAATTTATTATAGTTATGCACACTTGAAGTGAAATGACACAAAACTGCGCTATACAAATACAATGTTATTTTATATATATTGGTCAAATGCATTGTATATAGTTTTATATTAGTGATCAACGATCCGGTGGATGCAATCTGTTAGCCATAATTAAGTTCTAATCTAATAGTTTCTCTAGTATGTGGTTAGTTGTAAGATAGATCATTGTAGAAATATAATATTATAAATTGTGCAGCGTCTTTTAGGTGTTTCTGCACAAAAACGGCACTGTACAAATCGGCCAAATATTATTATTACAGTGTTTGCTTACTAAACAAACTGTGGAAAAGGGTAACCGACTATTCATAGAACGGGTAGATTGTATATATTATTATGTCGACAACGTGATTTAATTGATAACCTTGTTATTGTTACTCGTCTTTGCCTACATTCATAATATTGATATTTGTGATAAATCAGTTTCAATGATACATATACATATGTGTTATATCTTAAGTCATATCTTGCAGGTGTTTAACTTCATTCCATGTACAGGTTCGTGGTCTTGCAAATCGCTTCCGATTCTCATGGTTCTATTATTGGCAATATAATGGAAATAGTCAATCACGCCAGCAGAGACAAAAAGATTTGGTCATTAGTACATTGCAGGTGTTTTTCCAAATACAGGTTTCTTCCCTTGCAAATTGCTTCCGATTCCCACAGTCAATACAATACAATAACAATATAAACTCATATGGATTTAATAATTTATTATCAAAAACATATTTGTCTCTTATTATTAATATCCTACCATTTCCATTTAATTAAATTTTCGGAATTTCATGAAATACTTGTCAGTATTTTCTAATTAGCTTATCAATGTTCAGGAAGGCATTGAAAATATTTTTGGTGTTTTGATAGCCCGATTAAGCTCTCACATGGCTGTTTAATTACTTTTTTGTAATTTATAGACACGAATATTGCATATATTCGCGCATCAAGGATTTTTCACATAACAGATGGTTCGTGATTAACAAAACAAGCAGCTGTTATGAAATCATTCTGTTAACATTATCGAAATTAAGTTTATTCAAGGAAATAAACCAAAACACCTAGTTATTTTTTGATGCAATCTTCAATTTGATAGGAATGTGATATAATTTTAAATCGACGAGAATCGAACTCGATCATAGAAAATTAATATCAAAACATAATCTTCTTCTACAAAACCATGCAATAAGTAGGCTCATAATATATACATGTTATGAACACATTTAAAAACTGAATCACTAACTTGTGGAGTGGTGCTGGGGCTATTACATCCCAATGTAACTTATTTTTGTGATTAAGGTTGATACTTATTGCATAATATTATATTTCTTAAAAATTAGGTCTGTCCTTCTTCATCTAATGGTTGGTTCCAAGAAATGAGCCTCAGCTTTCTGATCGGTAGCTTTCCGATTATTCTGCGTTCTACCTCCATGTTTTTTTTTTTTTGAATTGTAATATTTCTAATAATATTCACAAAATCATCTTTGGTGTCTAATATCTTTAGTAAATGCATAAACCAAAAACAATTTACCTCTGCACATCATTTTACGTGTATTTTAATGCAAAATTGAAGTCTCTGGTCATACGATGTCCAAAATTGCTTTATAGTGTAGTTTTGATGTTTTACAAAGTTGATCGACAACACAAAGGAAACAAAGAATTCTAAATTCTTAAGTAATAAATGTAGGTAGTTATTCACTGGAGTGATCATGATTAGTTTGGAATCATAAAATTTCTTTCAATAGTTGTGTACATTCTGTTTCTGATAGTATTGTCAATACTTCGGGATCTTTCAAGAAGTTTTGTGTATATGTATTTATTTCAACATTATTTGTGTTGTTTACTGTAGTATGTATAGTAA
The DNA here is from genome assembly GCA_917880885.1 of Limnephilus marmoratus. Taxonomy (NCBI): domain Eukaryota; kingdom Metazoa; phylum Arthropoda; class Insecta; order Trichoptera; family Limnephilidae; genus Limnephilus; species Limnephilus marmoratus. The sequence goes on along the minus strand of OU862921.1, from coordinate 50,105,882 downwards.
TAAAAATGAAATAGTATGGAGTAATTTTGCAAATTGCGCACAACTTTATTCAGGTATAAATATTTCATTCACGGTAATAATATAGATCGTTCGTGTCCTATGTACATTTTTACAACAGTCTTTAATGAATTTATTCATTTTAGTATATAAAAATCTGCGGTTCATCTCCGCGTTAAAACTATTAGGTAAGTTTTGGTAAATGACTTAAAAACTTAAAGCGAGCTTTATACATTATTCACATTTATACAGTTCAATTCATAAAAATAATATCTAAGCGATTAATTAACACGAAATGTACAAGTCTAGTAGCTAAGAGGCTGGCGTTTAACAGTTCATCTAACACTATCACTCACAGCTGCAGCCTACACCAGGTAGGCCTGCACCGGGGGGGCCCTCCAGCCACGGGAGCCCCGCTCCAGCGTGGAATAGTCCGAGTCGATGGAGGAGTAGATGTGGTCGGAGTGCGGTCGGCCCAGGGCCCCCACACCACCGGCGCCCCCTGCCCCGGCCGGGTAAGGTGGCGTGAAGGGAGGCTGATAGGCGGGCGGCGGCCGCTCGCGCCCTTCTGGCTTGTCTGCGGGCGGATGGTGATGGTGGTTGTTGCCATTGGGCACGGAGCCGTCCAGCGTGTAGGTATTGATGTTGCGGCGGTAGTTATCTGCAGGCTTGCGCGGGCCCCGCGAGGCCCCCGGCATGGCATAGCGCAGCCGCTCGCGGAACCTCTTCTCGCCCCAGCGCACCCGAGACCCCGTCTTCAGGTAGGGCCGCAGGTCGGGGTCCGACTCGGCCTCGGGATTAATGTGGCCCTCCTCGACCAGCACGAGTTTGAACACCCGGCCTTTGAGGGCTTCGTGCAGCGCTTGGCGGAACTCGAACCGAGACCACTCGGTCTGGAGGAAGTTCCTCGTGAGCACCAGGATCACCCGCTTGGAAGCCTCTGCTGCCTCCAGCACTGGCCGCGCCGGGAGGCAGGGAGAGGGGGGCAAGTCTCGGTGGTGCAGACAGAGTTGGAAGGGAGGCTCTCCGTTCTCCAGCTCGGCCGCGATGGAGCGGATCACGAACTCTTCGTCCTTGGGGCTGTAGCAGACGTATCCGTCGTACAGCTTCTCTCGCTCCTCGTATCCCCCCGTGAAACTGAAGAGCCGCACTCCGTAGTGGGAGAAGAGCCACACTCGGATGGGGTCTCTGAACACGAAGGCCAGCACGAGGGCGAGCAGGATGAAGAGGAAGCCGCATAGCGTGAGGACCATGGTGGGCAGATAGTCAGACACCAGCATATTGTCTATGACGGAGCCACCGGCGTAGTAGTCGCTGCACGCGGTGCCGTTGAGATCTAGTTCTCTCTTGTGGGGAGATTTGGATTCGTTATTCCAGCACCACACATCGGCGCCATCAATGATCTTTTGTGCGTTGTCGACTACAAATGCGGTAAAGTCTTGCAAAAATTTACACCTGCAAGACCACCGATTGTTTCCGATCGACACTTGGGTCAGTTGAGTGTTCAGGTTGATCTGCCAGATGGGAAACACGGCCAGCCGATTTCCATCCAAGCGAATTATTTCTAGAGAATGCAGAGGCTGGAAGGTCATGTTTCCGATATGCTCGATCAGATTATTTTGTAAATATAGTTCTCGCAGATGGCCGAGATTTTCAAACTCGTATCCTTTCAACTCCATCAGACGATTGTCCTCAAGATGAAGAGATTGCAAAGCGTTCAATCCGGTAAATGTTCTATTTTGAATGTTTTCAACGCCACTTCCGTTCACAAAAAGTACTCTCATATTTTTTCTACCTATAAAAACATGATTTTGTAATTCTTTAAAGTCATTACCGTCTAAGTACACCTCCGTGGCGTCCATAGGAATCCTGTGAGGAATCTCTAACACCCGCTGGCTAGAGCAATCCACCACGTTAGTATTCCAAGTCTGGTCGTGGTAGCACGAGCAGTTCTGGGGACACGTCATTTCACAGTCACACGCGTCAAAGTCACAACAATGGCACAGCGCGAAACAGTGGGTATCATATTTACATAGAAAGTCCGAGGATTTGACACTTGTGAGGGGCAGGTGGGTGGTCCCTCGGGAATGGGTCATTTTACACATCACATTTTCCAAGTCCATGACGCGAGGGTGTTGACGCATATTGGTCATGTTGTTGATGAGAGGGAGCCACTCCATGGAGCAATCACAGTGGAAAGGATTTCCGCCAATATAAAACTCTGGCAGCGAACGGTTCTTAGGCACTGGCGACAGGCGCAAACTATTTAATTCTAAACGCACCAGCTCGTTAGCGTACATATCCACACGGGACAGATTGGTTTTGTCCAGGAAAGTGTTCACTTGGATATTATTTATAAAGTTGTTATTAATAAATAAGAGTTCTACACTGTTAGGTATCGCCATCGGCGATAACTCCACTATTCTGTTATGACTAACGTCCAATGTTTTAACACGAATTTCTTCTTGAATTTTATAATAATTTCCCAAGTGTTCGATGAAATTACCGTGAATGTCCAACCACTTGAGATTACTGGGAATAAAAGCGTAATCGAACCAAACGAGATGATTTTCAGAAAGATTGAGCCACAGTAAACTTGCAAGCGTAGAAAAAACTCCGTTGATATCGGAAATAAAGTTAGCATCCAACCGAATTGCTTCCAGCTGGGTGTTTCTATCGAAAGTTCCCCTTTCTATGCTCTGAATTTTATTTTTGGCCAGATTCAATACTTGGAGGCTCGGCAAATCCCACAGCATGCCTTTTGTCAAATTTCCAATTTGATTATCGATAAGTCTGAGTCCTGTGAGTTGGCCCAAATTTTTAAAGGAACCATTTTTAAACTCCGATATCTGATTTTCTCCAAGATCCAAGGTTTTCAAGAAAGCAAGTTCCCACAGAGCGTCCGGAACTTTCAATAACTGATTCGAACTCAAATCCAATTCTTTCAGATCCGAACAATTTCTAAAAGCCATCGGGTCAATATTCACTAACAAATTATTATTCAGAGTCAATTTGCTCAACACATAGAGACCGTTGAACAAGTGCTGGTCGATGGTGTGCAATCTGTTTTCCGCTAAGTTCAGCGTGTGCAAGTTGTAAAGCGGCAGAAAAGCGTTATCTTCCACGTATCCGATGGAGTTATTGCGCAAATCCAGAATCTGGAGGAAAAACAAGTCTTTGAACGTTTTCCCGTCAATTCTCGTCAAGGCGTTGTGCGAGAGATTCAATACAATCAGTCTTATCAATCCGACGAAAGTTCCATCGTCTATGTGATTACTGGAGAGCTGGTTACTGGACAGATCGAGCACCAGTAACTGCTCCAGGCGATGGAATATTCCCTTGGCCAGTTCGTACAGCATGTTGTTATTCAGGTAGACTTCCCTCAGCTCTCTGGAGCTAGCGAAGATACCCTCAGGCAGAGACTGCAGTCTGTTGTATGATATGTTGAGGATTCTGAGGGAGATGAGGCCGTTGAGGGCTTCTCCCGAGATGTCAGATATGTTGTTATGCTGCAGAGACAAGTGGTGCAGGCGGCGCAGGTTGGCCAGGCCGGAGCCCTCGGGCAGCGCCTTGAGCAGGTTGTGACTGAGGTCCAGCTCCTGCAGCGCGCCCCCGCAGCCGGCACCCGCCCAGCCCAGGCGCTCCGCACTGCGCAGTCTGTTGCGGGTCAGGTTGAGCGTGTGCAGATTGCCCAGTGGACAGAACACGTCCTCGGGCAGCGCGCGGATATTGTTATCGCCCATGTCCAGGTGCTGCAGCTCCCGCAGCCCGTTGAAGGTGCCGGCCACCACCTCGAGGCTCTTGGTGGGGCCCCAGTCGGAGTTGTGGGAGTGGATGGTGAGCTTCTTGAGCTCGCGCAGCCCCTCGAACGAGTTTCCGGGCAGGTGCAGCAGCTTGCACCCGTCCAGCGTGAGGTCGCTTAGCTGGGAGAAGCGTTGGAAGTAGTGCGCCCCGATGGCGCTCTCGAACAGGAGCACCCGGTTACACAGCAGGGACAGGCTGGAGCTGCCTTCGGAGGGGACGGGCTGGAGGGCCACCCCCTCGGGATCCAGGGTCCGCAGGCGGCACAGCTGCGCGCCCTGCGAACCGCGGCACCCCTCCCGCTCGGGGCTCGGGACGGAGCCCCGCGCCGCGCCCAGCCAGAGTGTCCCCAGGAGGCAGGCCACGATGGGCAGGCACGACAGGGTTGCGGGCCTCATGCTCGGGCCGAGAGTCGCTGACGGTGACAATGTCGACGGACGAAAAAGAAAAGACAGCGGGAGTCTCACCACCCGCTACATCACGCGAAGACAATCCGATAGTAAAACATTTGTAACACAACAGTTTGTAAAACTCCGTTCCTTGGCAGGGAACCACCGGTCATTCTCTCCATATCATTTCTGTAACTATTACTTCACAATCACATCGAGATTCAAAAATCATCGCGTAATCCACATATATAAACGCACTTATTTAAACTTGTCACCTTTTTAACATTATAATTGTCTTTAAAATGCGTGAGCAAACGTTAAACTATTTTCTATGCAAACGCGAACTTCACTGGTCTCATGTCACGAAAACAGAAGTGTACGCGGGCTGAATTATACGTAGAGTATATTCGATTATAACACAAGTTCACTGTTACGTTAGAGCGCTCGTTCTGTGCCTCGGTAACGCAACCACCCTACTCGAGTTCTCCGTGTGGACTGGTTCGATGCGCGCGGCCGCCGCTCTCCGTCGCCCGTCTCCCCGCTAGTTCCCGCCGTTCCCGCAAGGCGCCACCGGACGGCCGCGCCAATAGAGAGAGTCCGCGCTACTCCGTCAGAGCCTCCAAAAGGGAACGAAAGAAAGAGCCGTAATACATTTTACCACTCGGATTAAATTAAAACGAACAAAGTTTCTCCAGAAGCGCTCCGCCGCATATGCCGGGCGGGGGAGCGAGCGAGAGGCGGCATTTAAAGCCGGACAGCTTTTTGTATAAGTTCATGTTATGTTGTTAGACGACCTATGCCTACGTAAAAATGACAAAGTAAATTGAGTTACAAGGAAAATCGGATATTCTTTTTTTGTAAAAAAAAATATTAGCATATTATTATTACATTATTAATATTGTAAAACACATAGGTATAAACTTTTCTATTAATTTTCCAAATAAAAATCTTATATTGGTGATTCCTAAGATTTTTTAAAAGCTACAAATTAATTGGTTGGTTTGTATCTAAATAATGGCTGAATTTAGTATTTACATTATACCGTATTTCATAAAGGACAAAAAACCTTAACAGGGTATAAACCAGAGAAAACCGGAAATGTGTCATTTTTTAATCAAATTTTAGACATACCTATAGGTATTTTAAATCAAATTTAATATAATAAGGTTATAGGTACCATAGGTCGTTGGCAGATTTGTTAAATTTTCAAATGAAAAATCTTAATTTATAAGACGTATTTCATACCACGTAATCATTATTGTATAGTAAACGCATGTTTCAAAAATTTTATTTTAATTCAAATAAAATCATTAAAAAAATATGCAAACACTTATTTATGACGAAAATTTCTCTATTTGTCTATCTATTTAAGGTCTTACAAATACATTAATACAGATTTTTCTTACATTCTTATTTTGCTTAGACATTATTGAAAATTAATAAATACTTATGATCAAATTATAATTACAAAAAGTACATAATTTTAATAGCTTTATCATCACATCTTTCAGCATTTTTGGATGTAGACATAAATTAAAGTAAATGTGGAATGAAATAAAGTCGATTTTGATTTATAATTTTAAAAAGTTGGTACGGAGAAAAATTAATCTTACTCAATGGAACCGCCCTGTACGATCATAAGAACATCTTTCGACGAAATGTGGATTTTCGGCCGCTGGCTGGTTAAAGGCACTTAAGTATTAAATTCATAATTTGATATTTTTCCCCACTTAGAAAAAACGATCAAAAATCTCTCGAGTTATTTCAAAGTTTAAAATGGAAAACATTAAAAATACACCAAAATATTTGATAAAAACTATAAATAACTTTTTCCAATCGAAATATTCGTTTTGTTTCAATGTATCTTAAGTTATATTTCAATTCGTACCCACGTACGGAAGGCACCTAAGAATTTTCTTCAGAAAATTAAATACATATACATATAAAAAAAATCATTAAAAACAAAATATTCGTTTTTTTTATCTATTGCAATGTGTTCCTTTACAAGAAATTATATTTATAGAACATTTTTTTTTTTTGAGAGTGATATTTCATGGTGGAATTCCATTATAATATATTATAATAAAACAAATATAAAACTTTGTTCCACTTAATTAAGTGGAACAAAGTTTTATATATATATATATATATATTTTTTTTTTTATTTATTTGTTTATTTAGCACAGTAATATACATTTGTTTTATTATAATATATAATATTTATAGAAATTGAAATAGACACTATTTCAGCATTTAATACAAAATATAAACCAAAACATTCAAGGAAACAATGTAATAAGTTATTCTGAAATATTACTTGGGTTTTTAATTATGATAATTATTATTTTTTCCATTTACATAGATTACAAGGATCACATTGGAAAAATTGTACTGGAAAATAATCGTAGTCTGGTTTTTTAGAATGTCTATTTTTTTTACTTGTAACTCCATCGTAATAAAGTATAATAATACCATTTTTTTAAGTTGATTCTACTTTTATTTCTTTCCGACAGGGCTGGTTTCGGATAATAACATTCATTTTTCATTAAAAATGTGATATTAAAAAAAATTATGTTGTTTCCAAGTGTACACAACCTAAATTTAATGAAGTAATTGTAAATTGATAATAATGTAAGTATTTAACAAAGTCCGTAGTTTTTAGCAAAAATATACCAATGTAAAATGGACGTGATAGGATTTTTTTTTAAGAAAGATGAACATTCTCGGGTTATGAAAAACCTGACAATATTTGAAAATGTTCAACCGAGGAGAAACCAGGAGAAACCAGGAGAAACCACGTATAAGCCTAGTTAAATTTTTAAACATTGTTTAATTATATTTATTGTAGACTAACTAGAATCGAGAAAAAGTCATTTCTTGTCAGAATGTTACGAGAATCAAATTAATGATTTATTAAAATTTTCATGAAACAAGTATACTTATTGGAATATTTTTATTTATTTATAGCCGTTATACACGACATCTTTTTTCAGCCCGATTCCAATTAGACACAAAAGTCAACATTTTTCGCTCTACACCTTCGCTATTTTCATCTCTATTTTCATATCTACGATTTCAGTTGGCATCACAGCAAATAGCATGGTTGTTTGCAGTGATGACAATTGAAACCGTAGATATGAAAATAGAGATGAAAATAGCGATCCCGTAGAGCGAAAAATGTTGACTTTTGTGTCTAATTGGAATCGGGCTGAAAAAAGATGTCGTGTATTAAAAGATGTCGTGTATATGTCGCCATTAGATATAATACCTATCACTTTTGTAATCGAGTTATTGAAGTAATTAAACCCTTTTTAAATCTTAACAATGTATTGATCAGTAGAAATAATAATATTGAGAGAAATTATTTATTACTATTGATGTGAATAATATAAGTAGTGATATCCGTAACAAAAAATGAAATATGTAAATGTATACTTTTTTAATAATATTTGGAAATAGTAATCAATAAATTGTTATTTATTACTAGCTGACCCGGTCACGCGTTACTGTGGCTAATAAAACAAAACGTCATCTACTGGATGGTTATCCAACCTTTATAACCACTACGGTCTTTGAGTTTATCGCGAAGAGACCGACAGATGCCGCGGAGGACTTTAATTTATAATACGTAGAGATGGTGTGAAAGATTATAATAATGAGAATGAAATGCTTGGGGTTACTAACGTATTTAAGTTAATAAATTAATAAGGATTAATACTGTGTCCGTCTAAATAACTTTTCAATTACCGCAATGTACGTGACCATTTTTTTAGAAAATAGAGTGGGTATAGTAATCCGTAAAAGATAGACATATGCCTTCGCGAACTTTTTTGTAGATCTATAAAAGAGGAATATCCCACCATGCCTTGTTTTGTTATATCCCCAAAGATTACGCAGCGTTTTCTTTTTTCTTGACTTTTTCCGACACTTCTAACAATTATCGTTATGTTTCAATCAATTTACACAAATCCTTAACAAATACCATACCTAAACCTTCCTCACGAAACACTCTATCTATTGGTGAAAACCGAATGAAAATCCGTTCAGTAGTTTTCGAGTTTATCGCGAACAGACAGACAGACAGACGACGCGGAGGACTTTAATTTATAATATGTAGAGATAATAATCTACATTTTTGAAAAAAAATCATTACTTTTCTCAATTTTGAAAAAAACACAAACGAAATAATATATTTTCAAATATGGTTAAAATTTTTCAATCGCTAAGATAAAATTTTGTATCGAATTCCGAGAAATATGTAGAAATTCTTTCTCTTATAATGTGACATTGTCAAATTAATATTACAATATTTTCTTATTTTAATCGATATTATTTTCAGAAAATAATTTGGACTTGGCTGGAGGGGATTAATTAGGTATGAAAATTGGAAATTTTGAAATTCCCTACAAATTATTTTCGTCAAAATCAATCGCTTTGTGGCCTGTGGAGATTATTCTTGAACTATTTAATATCAACGAAAGTGTTTTATAATGAAATTAACCCGATAAATTTAATAACAGGTAAAATTTAAAATGTTTTATTAATTTCCAAAATGCTGATTTTTACGAAAAATCAAGTGAGGTAGGTAGGTACCTACGCTAAAATAATTTTTAAATAATTTAACTCTCGATAATAATACATGAATGAAAAAAATGCTTAGTATTTGTTTGAATTATCTTATACTAGCAGACCCGGCCACACGCTGCTGTGGCTAACGAAACACAACGCCATTACCCAATATTTATAAAATCCACACCACCCGCTTTGCCAGCTGCCCGCTGCCTGAATTGAATATTTGAATTTATCGGCTTTTCTCTACTATAATAAGCATAATATTATACATATAAACTAATTAACTCGCCACTAATTATACAATGCTTGCAATGCAACACTGGATATTTGAAAAGGGAAAATCAAATACCTACTTACTCTAGGACATCTATTTTCCAATTTCTTCCTTGGAACGAATTTCAAAATTGACTATGGCCCGCCAGCCGTTTTAAATCGCACAAAAATATGTTTTCTTTGAATTTCTCGGCTTTTCTCTAATATAATTTACATGTATTATACATATAAACATTCCTCTTCAATCACTCTATCTATTGGTGAAAGCCGTATGAAAATCCGTTGCGTAGTTTAAAAGATTAACGCGCACATACATTTTGAGCGACTTCATTTTATACTATGTAATGATAATGATAATGATAATGATGATAATGATGATGATGATTTAAAAACTACAAAAATAGCGTGATTTTATTTATATAATAAGAATTTACAACATGTTGAAAAGAATGTGACAGTTTTTATTATGTATATCTTTAACCTCTGAGGTAGGTAGTTATTTCACCTAAAATTCGCCATCGAAGTTGGCAGGAATTATTATTGTATACACAATTTTTGTTTTTATTTGTATAAGAACATAATATTTTCGTTATATTAATTTCTACGCCATGCGTCGTGCGTCGTGAAATAAAATAAACACATGTTAATTGCAACCGTGATCTTTTTATTTTTCTGTGTCTTGTTCTCTTTCATATTTTCGATTAAATTATTATTGTTATCTTATTCTTCAATGAAAGCAGGTATTATTGTTATCTTATTCTTCAATGAAAGGATTAAAAAGCAGGTACCTTGCCGTACATAACGTTTAATAAACCTCACTGAAGCAAATACACGTACAATTCTTCACAAAAAACACATCAAAGACTGAATCAAACAACAAGGTATTCAATTTATTCGAAACATTATAACACCTAACCAAACATAACCAAACACAGATATTAAAAAAAATATATTATACAAACTTTGTTTTGAGACAAAAAATAATACCACAATATTATTCATACCAGTGCCGAGTGATCCTGTTAGCATTGCCGCTTATACGGCCATTTGCTAAACCAAAACCTGGAAAGGACACGCAATACATAGGCCAACAGAACTAGCTCAGAGCCAGCAGCAAGCAAGGTTCCTCTTAAAACCAAGGCGAGTGTTGTGGTTCGCTTGTGAATTCCTCCTCCTTCTTTCCTCACAATCTCCAGGTCTCTTTCCTCAATCAGAACACATTTTTGCACGTAAAGGGTTTATTCATTTAGAAGGAGACAGGTGTGCACTGGGGGCCAATTCACTAGCTCCTCGCAACATGAATAAGGGGGTCTATTCTTTATCTTTTGTAACGTAACAATCCATAGAAAAATATACCTACCTATTTATCACAACTATTATTTATCTTAAACATAAACTAGACGCTATGAATAACTGTATTTGTAGATCATAACTGCAACTAATCTTTAATTTATGTATTCGGTATTGCCCGTACTGCCGCCATGGGTCGACCCACAGTGCCCTTCTTGACAATATCAAGGATGTACAGTGTTTCTACTTATGTTGACAGAATAGCATTTATTGCCAAACATGGGAACACCTCAGCACAGGTTCGCCTAGTGAGGTGTTCACAAAATACCACTAGGTACTTACCTATATACATACAGTTACGGATCATTAAATTTTTTTTCCTTATTACTAAACTTAATATCTATGTAAACTTGGGTAATAATCTGCATTGTGTATGTTCAAGAATAGAAATAAAATTTATAAATTAAAAAAATACCTTATACATAATATTATATCGTGATTATTGTTGAGCTTTCTACTTCTTTACTTATCATTTCGGACAGCGTTACTGTGTCCATCACCAGAGTAAATATACAGAAATACATGTTGATCTATGAGAACACTGCACAAGTTTAGTGTTGCAACCGCCTAGAGCTGGAGGTAGGTACTGTTGCAAAGACAATTGGGGTAAGTTGTGTGGCTGAAGAGAGTGGGATGTACCTGTCTACCAGATCTGATTATTCATTTCAAGCAAAGTTTACATTCTGAAATGTAATCTTTCAACAGGGCGATACTGAGAGTGGCTTCCACCCTTAGTATCTATCAGTGACGTGCAACCATGTAAGCTGAAAAGTTGTGCAAATTTGTTATTCTCACTTGAGATTTTTTTAATAAATTTTTCATACTTCCTACTCGGAAAATTTCTAATTTTAGTTTGTTCAGTTTGCTTCATGAAGAATCAAACAAAAATACACTATCTTTCAAAAAGGGCCGCAAATGTAAAGTTCGAGAAAATGTTAAGCTTTTAATGGCTAGTAGATTAAATAAGGGGTGTTCATTCTATTTTGATTTTAATAATCTGCTCATAGTGGTAATTTACAGTGTCTTTTTTATAAAATTTTCCAGTTTAAACATATCCTTGGTCGGCACTGAGGGTTTTTGGGTACCAAACTTTTATTTAATAATTTACTTTAAATTCTCGAAAATGTTCTCGGTAGGAGATATCATTTTCAAACATTATGAGTTACTCGTAACCCGGAATTGAGGTCTTTCGTTTAAAAAAAATAAAGGTAGGTTTTCAGATTAGAGGCAAAACACACTAGTAAAGTAGGCGCCCAAAAAGTAAAATTCTGAAAAATGTTTTTTTTTTAATTTCAGTAAAAATTTGTTGAAAAAATTATAATTAATGGTTACTATGGGTAGGTAGGTTCTGTGCACTTCTATCGGCAATTAAAGCCTTCAAAATGTGATTTTTATCTTTGTAAGCGAAGATTTCTTTTTATATTTTCGTTTTATTTTCGGGGACAAGTGTTTTGGCGAAAACCGGACGGGCAGCGTGGATATTTATTTATTTGTTTATTACACGCCATAATGGGTTATTACATTATAGTTTATAAGTTGAGTATCAAACAATGAAGAAAATATAATATAATGAGAAAAGAAAACACATAATGCAATGTGATATTTTTTATTTATAAACAGAAACAAACAGTACATTATTTACAGTGGTGAAAACAATTTACATTTATTAAGTATATTTCATGGTGGGTACATATGATGAGTTTCTTTGTAGTGTCTTATTTGGTGTAGGTATATTAAGTAATTACCGTGTGATGTGCGTAGTGGTAAGGTTTGTGTTTGGTGTGTCTGTGTGTGAGTATGTATGTATGTATATATGTGCTTTGAAAATATTATATTATTGACATGATGCTCTTTTTAAATGTAGGCAGTGAATCGGAGAAAATGTCGTTGTTAGTTTAGACCAATATTATTGAACATATATGAAGAGCATGATTGATTGGCGAATTACTTGCTGCATTTGAATTATAATTAAACGTGTGGAATAATTATGGACATTCCAAACAAAGTCAACAAACTCAAGGAGGAACTGGCGGAAAAAGAAAACAGATTGGCTACGGTAGAAATCCACCTAGCGGATGTAGAACAATCGGCCCTTTTGAAAAGTATAGAAATAAGCGGTCTAAAACTACAGGACGACACATCCCTAGCTCATGCTGTTGAGCGGATCGCTGAACTCGCAGGCGTTACGATTACCCCAGAGGATACCTACAAAATCACAAAACACAGACCAAATGATCAGAAAAAAATTACAATTAATTTTGCGGATATAACAAAAGCGGATACCATATTAGCAGCCAAACACAGTGACGCGATAAAAAAATTCAACGGGGAAGGAGCCCAATATGTTTACGTAAATGCGGCTCTAACGCAATACTATAAAAATCTGCACTGGAACACCAGAAAAAGAGCCCAAGAAAAAGACTATAAATATGTATGGATAAAATCCGGAAAAATACTTGTAAGAAAAACTAAGGACTCAAAAGTTATAGAAATAAAACACTTGAACGACATAACTAATAAACTGACATAAAAACTACTGTACACCAAACACAACCTCACATCATATACTTACACAAATACACACCAACATGGCTGATTACATGAAATATATAGACTCGAACAATCAACACTACTGTATAAGTACAAATGATTTTAATCTATGGACCAACATCACAAAAGAAAAAAATAGAATCAAAATATTGCACCAAAACATTAGATCGATCAATAAAAATTTTGACGAATTTATAATATACCTCCAACAGATTGACAATAATTTTGATGTCATTGTGCTGACAGAATGCTGGTTGAATGAAAACTATATCCCAAAAACAATCAAAAACTATCATACACACCACACAAATATACACAAAAACCAAAATGATGGTATAGTTACGTACATCAGTGATAAAAATAACATAAGCGTTCAGGAAATAAACATCATAGACTCCAACTGCTTACAGATTACATATGAAAAAGAAACATGTATCCTAGCTATGTACAGATCTCCATCCAAAAACAACATTACAAACTTCCTAACAGAACTTAACAATACATTAAATGACCTCAACAAATACAAAAATATCATCATCATAGGAGACCTTAACATAAACATTCTACAAAACGGACACCCACAAAACATAGAATACCTAACAATACTAGCACAGCATGGACTGGAGCCAACGATAAATGTCCCAACACGAGTAACACAAAACACTAAAAGCTGTATAGATCATATAATGATCAAGACAAAACTAAAAACCAAAACAGTAGTACTTGAATGCACAATTACAGATCACTACATGAATATGATAGCAATAGACACCGAAAACACTAATTCGAACCAACATAAAATATTTACAAAAAAAATAATTGACTACTCAAACTTAAAAGAAAAATTACAAAAAATAAACTGGAATACAATATACCAAATAGATAATGTCGAAGAGGCCTGGAATAAATTTACAAATACGTTAACGCAAGAAATAAAAAATTACACTTCAATAAAACACATAAAACTTACACACAAAGCAAAAAAAATTAAACTATGGATAACACAAGGAATATTAAACTGTATTCGTAAACGAGACAAAATTCACAAACAAATTAAACACACACCGTATGACATGGAACAACTTAATTACTATAAAAGATATAGAAACATCTGCACGAAAATTATTAGAGTAGCTAAGGAGTTATACTACAGAGAAAAACTTAAAGAAAATAATAACCCGAAGGAAATATGGAGAATTTTAAAAGAAGTTACATACACACAAAAATACAAACAGAAAAATACTATTGAACATCTAAATATTAACTCAAACAAAATTGATGCCAAAACAAATACAGAATTTATGGCAAACCATGTCAATAACTTCTTCGCAACTATAGGGAAAGTTTTAGCGAACCGTAAAAAACATAGCACAAACAAAATAACACAAACAAACATTTCAAACATCAATTCTCAACCGACACAACACAGATTTATAATAAAAACAACTTCGGAAAAGGAAATTGACAAAATAATAAACACATTAAAAAACCGGATTGCTCCTGGATTAGATGAGATAACAACGGATTGCATTAAAATAATAAAAAATGAAATATTAAAACCTATAACACACTTAATCAACCTTAGCATAACACACGCCTTCTTTCCTAGTACTCTTAAAAAAGGACTGGTGATACCTATTTATAAATCCGGAGACAAAATGGAAATAACTAACTATAGGCCAATCACATTGTTAAACTCGCTATCAAAGATTTACGAAAGAGTATTAAAAATCCAAATTATAAAATACCTGGAAGAAAACAAATTAATCTCGGATAAACAATATGGATTTAGAGAAAAAAGAAGCACAAAAGAAGCTTTGGCAAGTACAATAGATTATATACATAGCAACTTAGATCAAGGGTATAAATGCATAGCGATATATCTAGATTTAGCTAAAGCGTTTGATTCAATCTGCCACAAAACACTTTTTAAAAAATTAGAAAATATGGGTATCAAAGATAAAGAACTCCAACTATTGAAAAGTTATATGAGCGACAGAACACAACAAGTCAAAATTAATAACCATACTAGCAAACCACTGCCGATTACATACGGAGTTCCACAAGGAAGCATACTAGGGCCCATTCTTTTCACCATTTATATAAATGAACTTTGCAGCATGGAAATAGACGGTGAAATAATCAGTTACGCAGACGACACAGTTTTACTCTTTAAAGCTAAGGATTGGAAAAATGTATATAACAAAGCAAATCTAGGAATCACGCAAGTGAAAACATGGCTGGACTCTAACACACTTACACTAAACATATCGAAAACAAAATTCTCAACGTACAGTATAACTAACACGGGACAGCCAAAAAACGATACAAATACCATAAAAATACACGAATGCATTAACACAAACATCTGCGATTGCCCTCCTCTAGAAAAAACGGAACAAATAAAGTATCTAGGTATCGTAATTGACCATAACCTTAGATGGACACATCATATTAAACAAATCACAAATAAACTCCTCAGAACAATACACATTTTCCTAAACATAAGAAACATATATAAAATAAAACAAATGAAAACAATATATTTCGCACTTTGTCAATCAATAATAGAATATGGATTAATTGCTTGGGGAGGAGCAACAAACGCAGCTATCGCTCAAATAGAAATCGCACAGAAAACGATCTTAAAAGTAATACTTAAAAAACATAGACTAACCGATACAGATCAAATATATAAAAGTTGTGACGTACTAGATATACGCCAATTATATGTAAAAACACTACTGAACTACATTTTTGACCAAAAAAACACACTCCAACAAACCCCAAATATCACTAATAGACCAGTTAGACAAGCGTACAAAGAAAACATAAAAACTCCGACGGTAAACACTACCTTTGGAAAAAGACACCATAAATACCAAGCTATAAAAGCATTCAACAGTCTTTCACTTGAAACAAAAATTGAGGAAAATAAAAATAATTTCAGACACAAAATAAAAAAATGGATTAAAGAACAAAATAGACAATTTTACCAAAATTTCATAACATAAAAGAATAAAACGTATTCTCCCAACACACAAAACCAATATAAAACACGTAACACTCACAAACACATAAAACATAATATACGCCGATTTTCATTTAATTACTTTATTTTTTTAGTTTATTAATTTAAAATAATTTTAATTTTTGATCTCTATTTTTAGTTTAAAATTATCTTTATTTTAAATGATTTTTTTGTTTGTTTTATCACCAACTTTGTATATTTCTTTTTTTTCAAACTATAATGTAAAAAGTATTATATTATAAAATGGGGGCCTCAGCACGGGTAAACAACCCAGTGAGGCCAACATTACTGGTTTGTACTATAAAAATTTGTAAAATAATACTGTATCAACAATAAAAAATAAAAAAAAAAAAAAATTCTGTATGGCGTGTACGTCTTAAGAGTATGTTAAAATTAACTAGGGAAGTTCAGTACAGTCAATGTTATTATTTAAAATTTTATGTATGAATATCAAATCAGCTATTGCTCGCCTTTGTTGCAAATTTTGAATGTGCATTCAAAGTTATTGTTGCATTTATAAAGTTTTATTCCGAGGTTGATGAAATTTTGCACATTTTATCATCAAAACACGATGACGGTCATTATTATTATTATTATGTCTACACAATATATCTAAAAACAACTCCCCTCCCCTTAACCCTTCTTTATGGAATTTTGCACACTTGACGTTCAAAATAAGATGAAAAATTACTGTCAACATCTGATTTTAAAATAACTCGTGGCATGTCTTCTTGGGACGTTATCGACTTGTTCAACCATTACAGAAAACCCTCTAATATCAATAATGTAAAAATTCAATTCTTGATTTTTTATGAAGTGCAGTGGAAGATATTCTCAGTATCGCTCTGGTGTAAGAACACCATTTGAAATTGAAAGGTTGCTTGAAATGGTTTTAGCCATGTTTGATGACCAGATCTGAATAGCCACTTCCCTACCTTCCTCTTCCTCTTCACCGTCACCTTTCCCTCCACACTACCTTCAGCCTCACAACATACCCCAATTGGGGTTACCGTAGTCTCACTGGCTCCAGGCGGGAGTAGTGGGGATTTGTGCGGTATTCACATAAAAAATACATTTATTATTAATTAGTGACCGACCGAAGGTTCGGTTTCGGTTTCGACAAGCTTCGGCAAAAAAATCTAGTTTCGGCATCAGTTTCGGTTTCGGCAGAAAAACTGCCGAACCTTCGGCCGCACCGAAACTCTGCGTTCGTGAATTATCGCGCTTCGTTCGGTTGACTTCGTGTGAGTTCGTGGCTCGTGTGTAACCCGCCATTAGTTAGCTGAGTTCGCCGGCCGGTTCGGCGTGATTGTGTTGTGAGTTTATGTTTGTAATATAAATATAATTTTTGTTTGTTTTATAGCAGTAATATCAAATTAATAAACAATTATTTGTTCACGTACTTCAATTATTGTTTTATATTTCATTTAACTGAATTTGATTGAAACAAAGTTAAAATACTCAATTAAAAAGGTCCTTCCTTTACTATGAAGTGTTGATTATTGACAATTTTTTGCTCCCAGAATCGTTGATTTTTATAATTTTTGTTTGTTTTATAGCAGTAATGTAAAAAATATATACACCTAAATATTTTTTTTTCAAATACTTCAATTGTTGTTTTTTTTATTTCATTTAATTCATGTTAACTGTCTGTAAAAGTAAAAATACGCAAAATTTCAGTAAACAATTGGATTTTAACATGTCTAAAAAAGTTTCGGTTTTGGTTTCGGCCGAAACTGAGACAGATACCGAAGATTTGGTTTCGGTGGAAAGTCCTGTTTCGGTTGGCCAAATAAAAAGTTTTAAGTAGTTTGTATTTAGTAGAAGTAGTTATAATCAGGATAATGAGTCACGATTAAACCACAAAACCAACTAAGTTATTAATTAATTTCTTAACCTAATCTACCCTATTCTCAGAAAAAATAATTACATATTTTATTCATTTAAGTTTAGATGTTTGAGAATTCCCCACATTGTGTGTTTGAAATGTCTACTAGGTGCGACATCTGTTAATGATTAGAAAACAAAACCAAAAAATATATACCGTGAAATACTACGAGCGACATCTTTGGTACTTTAATAAATTCAAGACTCAATATTAACCCATTGGCCACAAACCCCGACAGCCTGCCGGGTGTGCAACTCAGGCACTTAACCACAAACCCCGGCACGCTGACGGGCTAGAGTAGGTACGTCAAAAAACGGAAAACGAGAACAATACTGACATTTTTCAATAAAATTTTAAATGCCGAACACTCTGTAGATAATTAATTATTAATTTCATACAATTGGCAATAATATGTTTCTTATGTTTTTTCCCTGATATTTGTGTTCCAAGTTTTGTATGCAGCCAGCCGCCATTTAATTTCTTCGAAATTGCGAGTGGTTCTAGGCTTTTGGTAGTGACCCTGAACGTCCCTGATTGCTTTGAGGACTATCATAGACAATTATTTTAATAGTTATTAGTATACATGTATATAAAAATCAAAAATTATTATTGTTCGATTTAAGAATCCTATGTTTTTTTGTAACTTTTTGAATAAAAATGTGGAAAAAAACTGACGAAAAAAGGGAAGGTTATATTTGTAACCTTATTTACACATATTTTAATATTTAAAAAAAAATATATTTTTATGTTTTTCTTTGCCTTAATCCAATATGTAAACAAATTTAAAGAAATTATTTCATTTGAATATACGGTTCAAAAGAAACAATAGATTTAGTACACCATTGCAGGTTTTCAATTTTTGGTACAAAATTAATTCAGTGGTGAAGGCCAACTTTTTAGCTCATTAATTCTGTGGCCAATGGGTTAAGAACCTAGTTGAACAAGAAATTGGTTTGAAACTACACTAAATTTGTAACTTATTTTAATTTGTGTTGTTTCTGTGAAAATGCAACAGATGTCGGTCTAAATTACACGTTCAATTTTTTTGTGGGAAGTTTGGCGTCTATAATAAATTCATCGGTGCGCCCAGCTGATATAAACAGAGAATAAATAATAACACAATAATTTAGCTATTTCACAATTTAATTTATTTATTTAATGATATTTATTATTAGTAGCGTCTATTCATCGGTGCGCTCCGATTGGCTCCGACATATTTATAAACAATGTCGGAGCCAATCAGAGCGCACCATATTCACATAATTGTGAAATTAATAAAATAAATATTATATTATTCAACATAACATTAAATTAATATTATTCCTTATCGGGGCGCACCCATAATGAATACCTACCTATAAACTTCATATTTTGTGTTCTCGATAATCTCAATATTCTAATACGATAAACTTTCACAATTATTATTGTCAATCATTGATAGGAAAGCTATAATAATATAATACTATGTTCAAAGTGAACAAATTTATGTATTTTGTAAAAAATTCAATAGATTCAGATTAAATTCAATAGATTCAATAAAAATTCAATAGATAAAGCCTGAATAAAAATTTAAAAAATCAATTTTTCAAATTAAATCAAATTCGGTCGCGATATTTATGTTTTGTCCATCACATCAATTTTGTTGTCAATGTCTGTTATAAAAACTTACTACAATAATATTTGAGAATTTGAGGGTCTCAGTTTCGGCCGAAACCGAAACCGTAACTTTTTTAGATATTATGTTAAAAATTTATTGTTTACTGAAATTTGGCTTATTTTTTACCCTTGTACAAACAGTTAACATGTCTTCAATTAAAAAAAAAAAAAAAAACAAAACAAAACAAAAAAACAAAACAAAACAAAACAACAACAACAATAATTGAAGTAACTGAAAAAAAATGATATTACTAAAAATTTATCATTGTGACCGAGTGTGGTATTTTGATATTTTGAAGACCCCCCTGAACGGGTTACGTAATATGGGTACTTTCCCTTAAGGTTAAACGTACGTTATAATCTACGCATTCACAGATGGCGCCAATTAAATTATTTTAGGTTTTTAAAACTGTTTGCACGTTTTGCTTTAAATTATTGAGGTGAATTAATTGTTTGCGCCCGTACATATTTAATATGAAATTGAATAAATAGTTTTGTCCTTAAAAAAACCCAAATCTTTCGAGAAAGGCTGAAAAATGCAATATTGGATTGAGTCACCGATAAAAATTGAATTTGTCAGCCTTTCTTGAAAGATGTGGGTTTGTTTATGTGTCATAGTCAAAGGTTGATATCCAGTCTCTTCGCGGAATGACTGGTTTATCCTAGGTTTGACCAAAGCCTTCGGGCCAAAGACTTCAAGTCAGACCTGAGGATTGAGAAGTCAAACCTAGGAGCGCCGGAGCTTCGAGGATTGACTATAACATATGGACAAAACTATTTATTCATATTCATATTAAATATTTAAGGGCGCAAACAATTACTTCACCTCAATAATTTAAAGCAAAACGTGCAAAAAGTATTGAAAACATAAAATAATTTAATTGGCGCCATCTGTGAATGCGTATATTATAACGTACGTGACGTTTATCTTAACTACTTCTTGGAACAAAAAAATGTCAGTAAACAAAACGAGAACGAGTCGAAGAAGCGACCCGTTCTCATGTGACAAATGTCAACCGTGTACGGCACGTGTTGGGCACGCATTTGGCGAGTTTCCCGACCATGCACCGGTGTCGAAGGGATCAATGACGCTAGTTCCTCGGAGCATCTTTTATTGAAATATCGACAAGGATAGCATTCCCACCCGACGCCTATAAAGATTACAATCCGTTTCCGTTTGTTAAGTTAGGAGAATCTATCAAATGGACTGCCCGTTTTTGCACAGAGGTGAGCGTTTTTTTCAGGTATTTTGGGGCTCCAGACCAGAGATGGCTGCCAAATTCAACCGTGGGGC
Source organism: Limnephilus marmoratus (assembly GCA_917880885.1). Classification (NCBI taxonomy): domain Eukaryota; kingdom Metazoa; phylum Arthropoda; class Insecta; order Trichoptera; family Limnephilidae; genus Limnephilus; species Limnephilus marmoratus. Next base: position 50,085,081 of record OU862921.1, on the reverse strand, counting down.
GCACTTGTGATTGGTACAGGTTAGCAGTTGTGTACTATTAAAGTATCTGCGGGCCCTGTACAATACAGTTTTTGAGAGGCTAAATTAACTCTGGCTTCGATGGAGCCCCCATATCTGAGCTGGTCACTTAGACTTACACCAAGCATATAAATGGAGGGCCTGTTCGGAAGATTGCTTCCGTTGAAGGAGACTAGATTTTCATTTCGATTCCTTTTAGACGTAATCAGACATGATTGGGTCTTTGATACATTAAATTCAACGAGATAATTTTTACCCCAAGAGAAAACGCTCTTGAGGTAACCGTACATTCTTTGTTTCGAAGCCCTCTGAGCCGTTGGAGTTTGTGAGCCCTTTGGGGGCTTGTCAAACAAAAGCTATCATGGACTGTACTGTCATCCGCGTAACAATGAAGTGGTGCACATGACAAAAGGTCATTCAATGATGACTTTTCAACTTTTTCAATGGTCTGAAATTGGAAAAGTTGAAAAGATCAAATATTTGGGTATATGTATTGATACAAATTTAAATTGGCAATCACAAATTAATAATACCGTTTCTAAATTGAGATATCTTTCGTACATATTTTACAGACTTAAAGAAGTATTGAATATTGACAAATTGAAAATGATTTATTTTTCTCTGGTGCAATCTTCACTCATGTATGGAATAATAGGATGGGGTAGGGCGCTTGATGCTTTTATAAAACCTTTACAAACAACTCAAAATTATATTATCAAAGTTATGTATAACAGAATTAAAACATTTTCGACAGATTCTTTATCCAAAGAATCTAAACTATTCAGTCTCCGTAAACTATTTATACTGCAAACTATGAAATATATCTTTAAAAACGTAAACAAATTCGAAAAAAATGAAAACAGAATCAATATTAGAAATAATAATGTATTCTATACCCCCCAAACACACACAAAACAAATGCAAACTCACAGCAGCTTTATTGGACCTCGTACCTTCAATAGTTTACCAAAACATATTCAAGTTGCAACTAAACTTCCGCATTAACTTAACCATTTGAATACTCAACCCGCAACTGACGTCTTCTACAACATATTAAACAACCTTAAAATAAATTATGTACCAACTAAACCAGCTAAAAATTGTAATTATCCGCCGTGGTACACATCATCTCTCATAAAAATAATTAAAGAGAAAAATAAATACCATAAAAATTTTTAAAAATTTCAAAATCCACGTGACTATCAAACGTTTTCTCTCTTAAGATCTAGACAAAAACGTATCGCACAACAACTCTACATTAATTATATACATACTGCTGAAAATAGCATAAATGGTAATCCTAAACTCTTCTGGAATCATTTTAATAACATGAAAAAAACACAATCGTCTCTTCCAAGGACGATGCACCTAGATGACAAAAAAGCAGAAAATGGCCAAGACATATGCAATATTTTCATGGAATATTTCCAATCAGTTTACATAAACGATAATAACCTACCAGACTTCGACATACCAGAAAACACAAATAACATAAATATCACCACGGTCAAATTCACACGAGAAATAATCTTAAAAGAAATAAAAGCTCTTGACATAAACACAAGCGCGGGGTGTGATGACATTCCCTCATACTTTATAGTTAATTGCGCGGAAATACTTGCAAAACCTCTCTGCATTATATATAATAAATCAATGAACGAAGGCACGGTACCTGAAATATGGAAAAGAGCCTATGTAACACCAATCCACAAAAATGGTGAAAAAAATAATGTTAAAAACTATCGGCCGATTTCAAAACTAACAATATTCAGTAAGTTAATGGAAAAAATTGTTTACAAATATCTAAGCCCACAACTGAATCACATCATTACAACAAAGCAACACGGTTTTACAAAAGGCAGAAATGTGGAAAGTAACCTCGTTCTTCTTACTGAATTCATTGTCGATCACATGGACAACCGCACTCAAGTAGATATCATTTATACAGACTTTGCCAAAGCATTTGATAAAATTAATCAAAAACTATTACTCAGAAAACTTTGGTCATTAGGTAAACGTGGTAATTTATTTCGTTGGGTTACATCTTATATACTCAAGAGATCACAGGCAGTAGCAATAAAGGGTTTCGAATCAGATTTCAGTGAAATTTCCTCTGGGATCCAACAGGGTTCACATCTCGGACCATTATTTTTCATTTTATATATCAATGATTTGGTCAATGTTGTTAAATACTCTGAAATAGAATTATTTGCTGATGATGCCAAGCTATACAAGCCAATAAAAAGTCTAAACGATGCGTCAATTTACAACATGATTTAAACAATATATTTACCTATTGCCAACAAAATCAACTATTTCTAAATGTCTCAAAATGTCATCATATTACCTTTTCAAGAAATAAAAATAAAACATTATTTAATTATTCTATAAATAACAACAACATTGCAACAGTCTCAGATATTCGTGATCTTGGAATAACCCTTGATAGTAAACTACAATATAACCTTCATATACAACAAATCACAAATAAAGCTGCTAAAATGTTAGGTTTTATCATGAGAAACACAAAACTTTTTAATAGTATCAACGTCATTAAGCAACTCTACTTTGCCTACGTACGAAGTCATTTGGAGTTTGCGTCAGTTGTTTGGTCTCCATTTTATAAAATCCATACGAACAAAATTGAAGCAATTCAAAACAAATTCCTCAAATATCTTTGTTACAAGTCATATGTAAGATTTAATAATTATGCAGAGGCAGCCTCATACTTTAAAATTGATTCATTGAGTGTACGAAGGCATCATAAGGATGCAATATTCCTGTATAAATTAGTTAACAATAATATTCAATGCCCAGAGTTGCTAAATAAAATTCAATTTAATGTACCTGCGCGTACAACACGCTCTTCTGTCCTGTTCAGGGTTGATCAATGCAAGACAAACTGCAAGCAAAATTCTTGTCTGAACAGACTATGCAATAGTTACAATAGCATATTATCCAAGGTGGACATTTTCAATTCCGAACCTACCAAATATAAGGGGTACATAAAAGAGTATTTCTCTGATGTTTCATGAATATGTTATGTGTCTATGTTTCTATCGTTAATTATTTCTATTGTTAATCTTTAATTCTGTTATGATTTGATTTATATGTACAATCTGGCTTCTTATGGTTACCAATGTATTGATATTTTATGTTTTATGTAAATTTTAGTTTTATATACTTAATCTTTTGTTTTATAAAATTTTTGATCTCATACTGCTTTATTATAAATTTATTATTTAATTTTTTTTATTATGCTGTTAATCAGAGGTAAAGTCACATGGAGGAAATCCATAATTGGTTTTATTTTGGCTATACAAACATGTACAAACTGTAAAAATGTAAACTGTCGATTTCCCGAAAATAAATAAATAAAATAAATAAATAAAATAAATAAATTATATAAAAGAGTTAAAATTATGGCTAAACCATACAGATGTAAAACTCTATTTATTTAGTTTTATATCACTTTTCTCACAAACTTTACACCTATTATTACAATGTATATCATTTATTTTTACACTTATTTAACCGTATACTATTTGTACAAATAGTGTACGGCTAAGTATACACTTTTTGTACAAACTGTTTAAACGAATTTTGTTTTTGCTATATATACCACTGTTTGTTTTTTTCTAGGTACTAAATAATACTTATTTTATCTATATTACCCACGCACAGGCTGCGCCTTAGTGGGTTCCCACATTATAGTCATGATTTTTCAAAATATGTAAATATAAATTGTAAAATATGGGAAAAATAAAGAAATTAAAAAAAAAAAAAGAAAAAAGTGCAACAAAAACAAAGTCGGAGACATAACCGATCCCTGTAGGACGTCAGCATTTATTGGGTGCGATGAAGAGGTGAAACCATCAACAACCGTCTGAATCGACCTCTCCCTTAAAAAGTCGGCAATCCACTTACGCAAGGATGTGGGAAGTCCATAAGAAGGTAGTTTGTTGGCAAGTCCTCACTGCCAAATCCGGTCAAAGGCCTTAGAAATATCCAGTGTAGCCGTCTGGGTCTGATCTGAAGATCGCCGCACGAGCGGTTCCGCCGGAATACGTATTGACGGTAGTTAATAATTTTGTTCTTCACTAGGCTCTACCCCCTCTATGCTCTATGAGCTAACCTTGTTAAAAGCATTTTCAGTTGCCAGGTTTACAGGTTGTCATGGTTATGCCTCACAAACTGTCAAGTTTTCGAATAATTTGTGATGTCATAGCAGGAATATATCGATTTTGTTCGATCGGAGGTTGATAAATTATTATTATGTAAGGTTGAAAATTTACAAATTATCCATTATTTATATTTTTGTTAAAGAAGCTGCTATAATTACTAAAATCGTAATTTTGAGTTCGGTGTGAATTGAGTTGCCAACCAGTTTTTGGTTTCTCCATGAGCGAAGGTCCTAACTGGGTCAAGAAGTTTTGTTGCCATAAAAAACTTTCGTCTATAATAATAATTATCTATGACTGTCAATGTCAAAAAAATGAAAATAAAATAGTCGTGCAAAAATTGTTTTGACAGAAGATTGTGTTAGTCAGTGTTAGTCATCTGTTATTCATAACTCGTAATTATTGTTTAACTTGTTTAATTATTCTTGCTCCAACCGTTTCGTAGATCTTACCCTTTCTTTATATTAGGTAAATAATATTTCAGTCCACACTGACATCATTTAGCGCAATTTATTGCGATCGTAATTTTCAATGATTTCATGGCCTATTAATATTACTCATCGATCGGTTACAAAATGTCATGAAATACATTGAACAAAAATTCATTGATTTTATTTGCCACACATTTACTAGACAAGCATTAACTATTTTATTTTACAGTTACTGTATTTTTTCTAGTTTTTAATTTTAATGGGACAAAGACTGGACGTGCAAAGTAACGACATGCCGAAAGGAAAAGTGAAACAAATATATAGAACACCGGAAAAAATCAGGTTTAAACCTGAAGACGTATCTCCTGATAATGGCTACATCCTTGATAAAACATACGTTCCTGAAGAAATCCTTGTGTTAATCCTGAGTTATTTGGACTGTAAATCTCTGGGAAAACTTCGCTTTGTCTGCAGAAAGTGGTGTGAGGTCATTAGGGATCAAGTCTGGAAGATGAAAGCAGAACGACAATTTTCCAAGAGATTCAAAAACATCAAGAAACACAAAAAGTGGCCTTCTGAGGTGTACCAAGCTATCTGTTGGAAGGATCCGTATGGAAGGAATTTGTTGAGGAACCATTCTGGGCGTCATAATTTTGACAATTGGAAGATTCATGTGAACGGTAAATGGCTTACTTTTTTAAGGTTGTGTGTTAAGTTTTTGAGGTAATACAGCTGCTTTCTGTGATTAAGTGCCCGTAATTCAGCTGGTAATACAGCTGGTTTCTGTGATTAAGTGCCCGTAATTCGTTTGACCTGCTGTTTTGCAAATGGTCATATTATTATGAATGGTCAACAGGATTCTTAGGACATTGCATGGAGTCATCATAACGTCAGGTGGAAAATGTTGATTAATATTTTAGCTGACCAATGTTTTTCAGCGCCTTCTTATTGCCCTCGCCGCCCCCTTTCTGCCCTCAAAGCTTCCCAGTTGCCACCACCATTCCTGTGGAACTCTCCACAGTCCACAGGGGCATGATATCACCCACTTGGGGAATCACCGGTCTAAATGGTCTTCATCTAGCGGGTATTTCGAAGAATATGTTTCAAGAAGTAGTCTGTTATTCTCCTTAGCCATTTAAGGTCCATGAAAAGTATATTTTTGTCTAATAACTTATAACGTTTCCTTGGTCAGGTGGGGATCGTTGGAAAGTGGAGAAACCTCCCTTGGGAGTGACAGGAGCAGAGACCTGTAAATTCATTCCAAAGTCCTGTTTTGTGACCTCGTACCAACAGTGTGGCAAGGAGCAGAAGATAGATCTGTACGCAGAGGGAATCTACCCCGATGTTCTGGATAATTACCAACCACACATCATCATCTCTGAATGGTTCAAATTTCTTCAATATTCTTATTCATAAGTTCACAAAAAATAATTCGGAAAGACTTTTAAAACATTTTTTTTTTAAATTGGGCAGTATGTAATAAATTATAAATTATAATATTTATTACATAACGCTTACATTAACCTATCCCATCCAAAGTTATTTTGGTAAATTTTTGAGATCGCTGGCAATGGTTAATACGCACTTTTTTTTTGAAAAAATCTTTTGATTCACCTTAATTACATTAAAAGACAACTATATGGGGAAGTGGAAAATATTTCATTCTAAATTTCGATTACGTAAAATTAAAATTAGCTTTCATTCTGTGAAACGAGACCGTCCATTTTCAAACATTATTTTCAAATGTCATTTTGTTATGTTGGTATTCTTGTTACTGTACGAAAAGATGCTAGAGCAAAGCGTAGCAGACTTCATGGGAATTCCCCCTTGAAAGAAAGTGCCCCCTTTATACCGCCTGCTCAAGGCAAGAAAAACATCCCAGTTTTCAAGTAGTTTAGCAGCTACGCTAGGTTTGTGTAACATGGTTTGTGATACAAAAGAAAGTGCCCCTTTATAACGCCTACTCGCGTCAAGGCAAGAAAAACATCCCAGTTTTCAAGTAGTTTAGCTAGCGTAGGGAGTGTGGCGAACCCATCGCTCAGGGAGTGGAAAACACAAACCTGCAATAGCCATCCCAAGCCAAGGTGTGAGCTACCGTGCTCAGGCTGAATGTCCTGGGGAACAGCGTCAACGGAGTCAACAGCGTCAGCGAACACAAACGGTGCCTCCGAGAAACAAGGTCGCATCTCGGAGTATTTAGACCTCACTCCAGCACTCAGGGCTCTGCTGGAGTGGACCTTCTATTTCCCTGGTAACTCGTGGCACAAAAAAAAAAATTGGACCATTCGAAAACTAGGGGCCTTTTTGGAACCTAGGAATGCTGAGGCCACCTCTGTGGATTTCCTTCCTGGGGCCGTAAGAGGAACTAAGAGGAGAAACCGTGGAGAGGTGAGCTGAGGCCACCTCCATGAACTCTTCCCTTGTGGGGCCTTCAAGGAACCAAGGGGAAGGGCACCCTTCCAGAGCGGGGCCTTTGTGGAACCAAGGAGGAGTGAAGTGGAGAGATAAATGTCCTCTTCCCATGTGGGACCTTCGAGGAACCATGTAGGAGTGAAGAGGAGAAATGAGGCCAGCACTCAGGGCTCTGCTAGAGTGGACCTTCTATTTCCCTGGTAACTCGTGGGACAAAAAAAAAATTGGACCATTCGAAAACTAGGGGCCTTTTGGGAACCTAGGAATGCTGAGGCCACCTCTGTGGATTTCCTTCTTGGGGCCGTAGGAGGAACTAAGAGGAGAAACCGTGGAGAGGTGGGCTGAGGCCACCTCCATGAACTCTTCCCTTGTGGGGCCTTCAAGGAACCAAGGAGAAGGGCACCCTTCCAGCGCGGGGCCTTTGTGGAACCAAGGAGGAGTGAAGTGGAGACATAATGTGGAGCCTTCGAGGAACCATGTAGGAGTGAAGAGGAGAAATGAGGCCATCTTGGTGAACTCTTCCTCTGTGGGGCCTTAGAGGAACCAAGGAGGAGAGATGAAGTTCTCTTCCCTCCTGGGGCCCTCGGGGAGCCAAGGTGGAGTGGACTCTTCCCTTGTGGGGCCTTTAGGAAACCAAGGGGAGGTGGACTCTCCGTCGTGGATCCTTCGGGGAACTAAGGAGTGGAGAGGAGAGATGAAGCCCTCTTCCGTAGTGGGGCCAACAGGGAACCAAGGAGGAGTGAAGAGGGGAAATGAGACCTGGGAAGACACATTGTCGGACCAGAAGATATAGCTTCATTTCGAATGACAATCCTGGTGAACTTTATAAAAGGGACTGGGTTACTGTCAAAGGAATGAGGTAAAATGGGAGATAGTACAATGGGTCTATGGCCTAAGTGCTCTCGGGAACTATATATATGTAAACCGTCTCCGATTATTTAAAAAAAAAAAAAAAAAAAGTAGTTTAGCGGCTACGCTAGGTTTGTGTAACATGGTTTGTGATTCAAAAGAAAGTGCCCCTTTAGCCGTTCGTTATACATTCAAGTGTATCAGTAATACCAACATACCAAAGTGACAGCGAATGAGCTAATAGCTAAAGGCGTACAATCTCACAAGACGAAAGCTAATTTTAATTTTACGTAATCGAAATTTAGAATGAAATATTTTCCACTTCCCCCAATGCAAATAGTTGCCTTTTAATGTAATTAAGGTGAAACAAAAGCTTTTTTTTTTAAAAAGTGCATATTAACCGTTGCCAGCGATCTCCAAAAATTACCGTTATTTTTACTATATGTAGCTATCCTGGGAATGCTGAATAGGATAGATATGTACAATTTTATAAATATATAAACACATTATCTGGTAAAGCAGTTTAATTGACTTGCAGTATTTTAGCTTTGCATTCCAAGGGTTAATACATATGGACTGGTGGTTCGAATGGTTGCCATCTTGGAATCAACATTAACGCTAAAATCTACAGTAAATTCTGTTCGAATTCTGTCAAGCACCCGGTTGGGCAGTCAAACCGTTGACCAAACTTTTGAATTTTTATTCTATTCCGCCAGTAAATCCATCATTCTGTAAATCTTGTTAGACACAAAATTCTCCTGTTTCGATGACACTCCAATCTGCCAGATGGTGTGTTGGGAAATCCGTCAGAATGGTTTGGGCCTTTGAAAATTGTTGTTTTAATGTATCACAAAATTTACAATGCCACAGGGCACATCTCGGATTGTCGAGTTTGTCATTTAATTCCACTGTAACTCTTGCTACTTTAAAAAATAATATTTCTAGTGGTGTGTATAAATCCCAATTGATTATGTTCAGGTACTCTGCCAGATGGGATTGTGGGTCCCGCTATGAATTGACCGTGTCCCTCCTGGACTATGACAGTCGAGAGGTGAAAAAGTTTAAGTTTGAGGCCCGAATGACCAACTGGGCAGAGGGGTGGAAAGAGGTAATTAAACTCCTACTGTAGCATCTGCACTTGAAGATGGACTGTAAATACTAACAATTAAACGAAACGGTGTTTGCTGGAATTGGGTGATAATATGTATAAGGAAAACTAGGGATGCAAGGAAGAAGGATAACCAATCACTTACCTCTGCGAAGGAGCACACAACACAAACATAGTTTATATAATTCCACCGCGATGCCTCGTGGCAATTACCACCACAACACAAATAAGGATAAAATGATATTATTTACTTTGGTCAAAAACCTTCTTTTTAGTTCAAAATGAGAAAATGAACATAGCAACAACTTGCTTCCAAGGTAGTCCCAATTCTTCTTCTGTTTTTCAAAAACAAATGCACTCGAATTTGGTATTTTTCTCTTGTCAGTATTCCAAATTCAAAATGTTTTTCCAGCAAGGTGATGTGGTTAGGGAATGGTAGGTACTGGGTAAATGACATCCATGTAGGAACTACGCATATGTGTAAATATATAAATATGTATAACTATATGGGACGTGTGGGATTGCACTATCCTCCCCACATCCTGGAATAAAGATTATTATTATTAAATTCTCATTTCAAAACCAAACACTTTACAATACCTTATTAGTCAGATTTTCATAGCTTCTTATTAAAAGCTATGACAGAAATCCATTATCAATCTGGATGGATTTCTGCTGGAGTGAAGATTTGTTGAAATACTCTGAATAAAATTATTTTTTAGAAACAAAAAAAGTATCTCTCGTAATATGTTAACACCTTAAGGCTACGAACGCACAGGCAGGTGGCTGGCTTAGAGCCTAGTGGCAAAAAACCAACACGTTGGTTTACCTGGATACACGCTAAGCGGCTATCCATCGGCTATCTACTACCTATCTAGGCTCTAGGCGCTAAGCAAGCCGCCTGCCTGTGCGTTCGTAGCCTTATAGAATCAAAAAATATACAGCTGGTTGTGTCTGGTGTGTTTTGATTACTTCCGAATCCATTTACATAAAGGAGTATCTGTGTTTGTGGCAAGCCGACTTTAATTTTGATTTTAATACAAATCTAGAGTTTTATGGCTGATGAAATTTTGCACACTTGACTTTCAGAAAAAGTGAGATAAAATTGAATCAACAAATAATGGTGATTTGTAATTTACTGAGCGTGGCTAAGTCCTGTTTTAACTTGAACACTTGCCATTTTGGTAAATTTTTGATTGAAGTGTCCATGGTTATTACAATTAATTTTTAGAAAAAACTGATTCGCCTTAATCACTATAAAAGGAAACTTTTTGCATCACGGGCGGTGGAAAATAATGCATTTTAATTTTCAATTGCGTAAAATAAAATTTCACTTCGCGAACCGATACGACAACAATCCGGCGACCATTGCGTCACTGTTATGTTGGTATCTTTGAGGTTAAACTACGAAAGCTGCATGTAATCATAATTTTTAAAAACATCCCAGGTTTTGAATGGTTTGTCTGGCAAAGCAGGGTTTGTGGAGCGGGCTTGTGTATATTATCTTTATTTTAAAAAACTTCCCAGGTTTTGAATGGTTTGTCTGGCAAAGCATGGTTTGTGTAGCGGGTTTGTGTATATTATCTTTATTTTAAAAAACATCCCAGGATTTTAATGGTTTGTCTTCATTCCAATGCCTCAGCTAGACTCTGAAGTGATTCTGATTAGAGGTTCGTTTACATTATATTATCAATTCTGTTCTTCATAATTACGCTTCTTATCATGTATCCCATGAAGTCGGCTACAGTCGGCTATCTAGCTCTTGTTTGTATCAGGGATACCAACATAACAGTGACGCAATGGTCGCCGGATTGTTACCGTATCGGTTCGCGAAGTGAAATTTTATTTTACGAAATTGAAAATTAAAATGCATTATTTTCCGCCGCCCGTGATGCAAAAAGTTTCCTTTTATAGTGATTAAGGCGAATCTAAAGTTTTTTTCTAAATATTATTCGTAATAACCATGGAAACTTCGATCCAAAAATTACCGCCATTTTATTTGTTAGTTCTGGTTCATGTATTGTATAATACATTATTATTCCATCAGAGATCACAAGATCGTGGTTCCTACAACAAACTGTCAAATTGAGAATAATCAATATTATGGTACCTACCTATTTTTTATGGTTGTAGATATTTTAAGTACCCGACTTGGAAATCTTATGATTTCAAACGAAATTTTAATTTTGATTTATTAGAGAAAATTAGAAACATAATTTTTTGGATGCAAGTCTACTTACTGTTCACAGAATTACTCATATAATATAGGTTATATAATTGGTTAACGCAAAAATTCTTTGTTCGTTACATTATTTCCATCATGAAATTTTTACTTATTTTTTTATTTAATTTATTTATATTATTTGTAATTTTTAGAGCAACCCAACTCTTTTTAGGTGAACAGAACTACTAGTATAATTATTGATTTAAATGTGTTTTGCAGGCGAAACACATATTCCAAAACTATGGCCCTGGAGTTCAGTACGTGTTGTTTTCCCACGTAGGTTGCGATTCCCAGTTTTGGGCAGGTCATTATGGCTCAAAAATGGCAAACGCAAGTGTCATTGTTGATTTGCAGAGTATGGAAGATCCCTATGACAAAACACCTGAAGAAATGGCTGAAATGGTGAGATTTATTACATTCCTACTAACGTCTCTTTCTATTGAAATTTTTTTTGTTATTTATTTTTTTATTTATTTATTAAGTTAAAAGAAATACAACATTTCACTTTCTTAACTTAGGTAAGTACAAAGTTGTAAGATTTTTAATTTTGCTCTAAGATCTAATTTTGGTAAATTGATAGGTTTTACAATGTTTTTGTCAAGTATCACACAACGGACTTTGACAGTTTGAATCGTGACAAAATTTAACATCCAAATTCCACAGTTAAAAATATTCTGGTGTCACCAGGTGAATGAAACATTTGGCTATATCATAAATGATGTTTTGCGCAAGCGATTCTGACCTTGTCCTTCATACAATTTCTTTATACATGTAAAAGAAATATATTCTATTTATATTTGAATCCTGTACTGTCAGTTAGAATGCAATTATCTATTGTCACTTGTTTTGTTTTTTCTATGATTTGATTTAAAATATGAGATTTTGTTAGAAGAAACCATTCAAAGGAAAGTGATATAAATAAACATAAATGTTGTTTCTTTGTTAAAAAAACTTTGAAACACAAGTGTTTTATTTATAAATTAATAGAAAGGAATTAAACCTCTCAACTTATTACAAAACGACATTACGTTTTGAACCAAAAATGGAGAAATTTCAACAATGACGTTATATAAATAAATACGACTCGCCATAGTCTTAAATACTCACAATATAATGTGGAAAGTAAGGAACACTCTTTTGTTTTCAGCGATTTTCAGTATAATTTCTTAATTCAAAAGTTTATTCCTGTGTGATAAAGATAGACAATCAAATAATGTGTGTGTATGAATGGCACGGATACATTAGCGGGCGGCGTATTGCTTGTCACTTTTTGATGCAATGTTCGCTGTCTCCTTTTCTCGAGGCCCACTAGAATAAAAGGTCCCGCTGCCTGTCGGAGTTTGATATGTCGAGCTATACAATAAATACAATAAGGGCAACGACAACGACAGTTTTCAAATTGTGGCGATTGATACTTGTTGAAACTACTGATTTATGTGTTAAATGTTACCACAAGTAAACAAATAACAGAGTGTACAGGCTGATTAGTCTACTTTAAAACAGTGAAGTTTACTTAGCAACAGAAATTTGGCTGTTGCGCGTCCAGACCCTTTACTTTAGTAGGACTTGAATTTTCTCTAATGACTTTTAAAACCGCAAGTGGGAAACATGAAAATTAATTGTAATATTTATAATAATCGATAATATTAAGTAATTTGCTTGTACTTACAAATGAAATGTTATTCATTCGCCTTTACTATTATTTGCCGTGTAATTGAAACATTTTCTCATCACACATGAGGGCATTTTGACACTTTTTAAAATGCAATTTACTTACTCGTAAGACGCAACCTTACTCGATGCGTAGCAGTTTAGTACTAAAGTACTAGATATCGAGATTGTTACAATTGTCTTGTTATTGTCTTCCCACTTTGAGATTTCTACCCCTCGTCTAATAATATGTAACGTCATTGAATTTCAATTCGAATTTACGCTATTACCTGGAGGCGATGGCCGGTCAAATATTATTTGCATTACAAAAATAGTCACAAGTGATGAAAAAGTGTTTACAATAGCAGAAATGCTACAATCTGCCAGCCATCACGAGCAGATAATGAAAAGTGGTGCTTTTGGAAAAATAAAAAATAGTTTAAAAAAAAAGATACCAGGTTCGAAGAGTTTGGGTAACCATGACAGAAGAACTAAAAAAAACATATGTAGATGAAGATGGAAACCTACAGTTCGGAGACCAATACCTCGAAGAATTGGATGAAAAAAGTTTACAAGTACATCAAAAAGAAGATGCATTAGGAAAATTGATTGAAAAGTTAATGGAAGATAAGCAAAAGAGCTTAAAAAACATTGCTGAGAAGTTTGTTATAGAAAAATTCTGTACTAAAAATACAAATGCAAGCCAGTGGATAGAAGTGTTTGAAAAATAATGTTTTCGGTTTGATGTAACCATGGATGGAAAAAAAATAGAAATACTCAGATTGTTCATGGATAAATCTTGTTTAGACTGGTACAGTTCCATGATTATAAAACTAACAATCAACCCAGAGTGGCCAACTTGGAAAAACAAATTCTGTGAATCATTTGCAAACAAAGGATGGAACCCTGTCACATACGCACTATCATTTAGATACAAAGATGGTTCTCTGTTGGATTATGCTATGAGAAAAGAAAAACTTCTATTGGATATGAGAAGATCAATCGACACCGGTACTTTGATAGATCTTGTTGCTTCCGGACTACCAGAATTCATACTTAACAAGATCGATAGCGAAGGATTACAAGATACTGTAGATTTGTTTAATGAAGTAAACAAGTATGAACATATGGTCAACAAAAAAAGATTTATGAATAAGAGAACATTTTGAAATGCATAACATAATAAAAATGGGGGTAAAATCCATGTAAAATTTGTGACAAATTGAATAAGGGTACTCGTTACCACCCTGAAGCCACATGCTGGTTCAAAACAAAAGAAGATGAAATATTTAAGAGAAATGCCATTAAACATGTAAACAATTCAGTGATAGAGACTGAGTTAAATGAAAATAATAAAAAAAAAACTCTTCAGCTCTTAACTATAATTTTGAATTAAATCTCATAAAGCAAATAGCAATTAATAATGGCTATTCTTCTAATTTGATAGATGAAATACTAAATAAAAAAATTAAACAGAATTTTTTCAAATTATATATTTACCCTATTTCTAAAGATAACAATAAACATTGGCGTAGAATTTTATTTGTCGACAACGATACGTCAAAAATTATTAGTAAAAATATTCCCGGTACTATTCAACCAGCGTTTTACACAAATAACAAATTGAAGAAATATATACTCAACAATAAAGATAGCGAAATTAAAACCAAAAAATCAGGGGTTTACAAACTCAATTGTAATGATTGTAGTTCGTTTTATATAGGTAGAACTTATAGAAACTTTGAGATTAGGGTTAAAGAGCACCTCAGAGCACTAAATGGCAATAGCGATTCTGAGTTCGCAGACCATTTATTAAAATATGATCATAGCTTTGACATAAATTCAGGTCTTCAAATATTACATACAGGATATAAAACATCGCAAATCAATAATTTAGAAATTTTAGAAATAAGAAAAAATGTAAATTCCAAAGCTGACATAATTAATAAGCAAAAAAATTTTGTTAACCCTGTTTTAAATATCTTCCCACTTATCCGGCCTTTCTAATAGCTTGGTAATCCCCAATTTTTCGAAACTCCCACCATTGTCAACCCTTCCCCCTCCTTCAATTTCTTCTCTCCATATGTAATCTATAATATATGTAATCTATATGTAAATGAAATCCTCAGCACGGGAGATCCCAGTGAGGATATCATTATCTCTACTGTTACTAAGAAATGAAGACAATAAATCATTATTATTATTATTATTATTATATAATTAATTTTTTTAACTTTAGTATACTTTTATTCCTGAAGAAGTGAACATTGTTCACGAAACATGTTGATAGTATAAAATATAAAAAATAAAGTGATGTAAACTAAGTTATTTTCTTTTAATAAAAAAAAAAAAAAACTAATAGTAACACCATTAATAAAAGTCAAACTATTACTAAATGATAAATTAAAAATATACGGAATTTATGATTCGGCTTCAAATGTTTCTCTAATTAATTCTAAGTTATTGAAACTAAAAGGAAAAGGAAACAATTTGAATGAAGCAAATTTAGTAACGATTGATGGTGTTAAAAAGACGAGTGGTTTGACAACTTTAAAGTTAAAAATTTTTGAATTGGAGAAAAATGTTGATGTGTACATTATTGATGAACACAATTTCAAGTATGATTTTTTGATTGGATTAGACATGATAAAAGACTTCAAACTTATCCAAAGTGAAGACTTACAAATATCACAGAAACTCTGCCTGAATAATACAAATAAAAAAGAAAAAGATTCTACAGATATGAAAATGAATACTGAATTTAAACATATAGAAAAACACAGAATTAATTTTAAATAACATGTTAAAGAAGAAGATTTCCAAATAACAATAAATCATTTAAATAATGATAAAAAAAACAGAAATAAATGAACTAATAGACAAATACACATCAGTTTTTGCGAAGAGTAAATATGATGTTGGCACTGTTAATGGATATGAAGCGAAGATAGACTTATTAGTGGATAAATATTGTAGTAAGAGGCCTTACAGATGCAGTGTAGAAGATAAAAAGGAAATAGAAGAGCAAATAGCAAAATTATTAGACAATAAACTGATAGAAGAATCGTACAGTCCATTTGCTGCACTGGTCACTCTAGCATTTAAAAAAGAAGAAAACAAAAAATCCAGATTATGCATAGACTTCAGAGACTTAAATAAAATAGTAATACCTCAAGCTCAACCGTTTCATTGATTGAAGACCTAATGACAAATGATGGTGGGAATTAGGCTCAGATACCTGGGGAGACATGTTGTAGAACCAGAAGACCTAGCCACATATCCGATAACAACTCTGGTGAACTTTATTAAAGGGACTGGGTTATTGTTAAAGGATTGAGGTAAAATGGGAGAAAGTACAATGGGCCCATGGCCTAAGTACTCACGGGAACCAATGGTAAACCGTCTCCGCTTTTAAAAAAAAAAAAAAAAGATAGAAGAATTGTACAGTCCATTTGCTGCACTGGTCACTCTAGCATTTAAAAAAGAAGAAAACAAAAAATCCAGATTATGCATAGACTTCAGAGACTTAAATAAAATAGTAATACCTCAAGCTCAACCGTTTCCATTGATTGAAGACCTAATGACAAAGACCAAAAATTGCAAATTTTTTTCAACGCTGGATATAAACTCAGCCTTTTGGTCTATTCCGTTACGGATTGAAGACAAAAAAAACAGGATTTGTAACACAGGAGGGACATTATCAATGGACCTGCCTGCCTTTTGGTTTGAAGACTTCTCTATAATATATTGAGAAAATATAAGCTAAACGAATTTGCTGTCAATTACATAGATGACATTCTTATTTTTTCAAAAACTTTTGCTGAACACATTGATCATCTGACAAAGCTGCTGAATGCAATTAAAACAGAAGGTTTTAGATTAAAATTTACAAAATGTACATTTGCATCAGACATGGTAAAATATCTGGGTCATATAATTCAAAATAATTCAGTCAAGCCAGTAAAGGATAATTTGATTTCAATTAAGAATTTTCCTATTCCAAAAACACAGAAGAATGTGAGACAATTTCTAGGAAAAATTTACTTTTATCATGAGTACATTCTGAAGAGTGCAATAATACTAGATCCTTTGCATAATTTATTAAGGAAAAATCAAAAGTTTATTTGGACTGATAAATGCCAAAATGCTTTTGAAACGATGAAAAACCTAATATGCTCACAACCGATCTTGGAAATTTTTGATCAAGATTTACCAATTAATATATATACAGATGCTTCTCTAGAGGGTTTTTGAGCTATTTTAAAACAGACACAATCTGATGGAAAAGAAAAACCTGTTGATTACTTTTCGAAAAAATTAAATGGCGCCCAGAAAAATAAAAAAGCAATTTACTTAGAATGCTTAGCTATAAAAGAAGCAGTGAGATACTGGCAATACTGGTTGATAGGTAAACCATTTACAGTTTATTCAGATCACAAACCACTGGAAAATATGAATCTCAAATCTAGAACGGATGAAGAGCTGGGTGACTTAACATATTACCTATCCCAATATGATTTTCAAATTAAATATTCTCCAGGAAAATACAATAATAAATAATAAGGAAAATAATAAGGAAAATACAAAATACAATACAAGCTGATTGTCTAAGCAGAAACCCAGTCTTAGAACCAGATGAGAACCAAGATGAACAATTAAAAGTTGTCAACTTAATAAAATTAGAAGATATCTTAAAAGATCAGGTCAAAAATGAGAAGATACAGTGCAGGAGAGATAAATTGATATCGAAAAATAATGTTTATTACAAGAAAGTAAAAAAAAAAGAAAAAATAATTCTATCAGAAAAATTCAGCATAGACTTTATCAAAAATGTTCATACAGACTTAGGTCACATAGGAATTAATCAAATGCAAAAAATTATAAGCTCCTGGTACACATCAGAAAACATGACAAACAATATAAAGAGAACCTGCGAAAGTTGTGCAGTATGTTTAAAGAACAAATCAAGAGGTCAAAATAAATATGGATTGATGTCCTACTTGGGTCCCGCAACAAAACCTTTTGAAATATGTTCCATTGATACGATAGGCGGTTTTGGGGGTTCACGGTCAACAAAGAGATACTTGCACCTGCTATCAGATCATTTCACGAGTGTTGGGGTTTTACCAGGTACCCGCAAAGCTGAAGAAAGGAAAAGTGAGGAATGCCGACTTACCTGCAGATTTTCTTCCTTCGCTTGTCTACTTCAGATCCGCTGGTTCTTTATTTCACCATTGAACTCGCAAGCTCACGATGGACACATATATTTCGACACGGTCGACTAAA
This sequence comes from Limnephilus marmoratus, assembly GCA_917880885.1. Lineage (NCBI taxonomy): Eukaryota > Metazoa > Arthropoda > Insecta > Trichoptera > Limnephilidae > Limnephilus > Limnephilus marmoratus. The sequence continues at coordinate 50,066,922 of OU862921.1, read as the reverse complement.
GGCTCCGTATTCAACATAAGTGTTGACAGGATGGTTTGTAAGTTTCAACTGCACAATGTGAATCTTGATTGTAACTGGTCGGCATGGTGGGTAGGAAAAAATAGGAATTGTTGGGTAGGAATAATTATGATTTGTTGGGTAGGAATTAGAAGGATTGGTAGGTAGAAATTAAAAGTTGGAAAAAATAAAGGTAAAGGAACAATGCTAGGCACCAACATTTCCGCCCACCTAATTTGATCGAATCAACCAAATCAAATTAAATTACAAAGAATCCCCATGGAGGGTATAGCAAAAAAATATAAAGCAAGATAAATTGTTCATCCAAGCTGTATCTGTACTGCTTCGAAGATACTTAACCAAAAAAAACTATAAATCAAATAAAATAATAATGAATGTGTCGGGAGTACGGTTCCCGCAGAAAACAAAAAAGAATATTTTGAAAAAGAATGAAAATTTGTAAAGACTCCTCGGGTCTATGAAGTGAGTAGGATACTAACGAGAATTCGAGTATAGGCATCCAAAATATAAAATAAAAAAAAAAAATAAAAAATAAAAATAACAAAAATTGAAATGGAATAGGTATTTTCCTTTTATACATATATCTGAATAATTACTAATACTAGCTTTATTCTACCGGTAACGGACACAGTTTTATCACTAGTCGAACCAACGAATCAGTTTGAGTCTTAACCGTAGCTACTCTAACTATCCCATCCTTACCGGGATGAACATGGATAATTCGTCCTAACACCCACTTCATGGGTGGAAGACGATCGCCCTTTATTAACACTAATTGCCCTATCTTAATGTTAGGATTAATTTTGCACCACTTTGATCGTTGTTGAAGCGTATTTAAGTATTCTAAATGCCAACGTTTCCAGAAATGTTGCGACATTTTTTGGAGATGTTGCCACCTACTTAATCGATTAGACGTGGTGTCAAGAAAGTCATATTCAGGCAACCCCAATAAGAATCCACCGATTAAAAAATGGCCTGGGGTGAGTCCATTTAATTCCTCAGGGTCTGAACTCATTGAACACAAAGGGCGGGAGTTGAGGATGGCCTCAATTCTGGTGAGAACTGTCGCAAATTCTTCATAAGTTAGAACGGTCTCACCTATTACCCGCTTTAAATGGTATTTCACAGACTTTATCCCAGCTTCAAATAGACCTCCAAAATGAGGACTAGATGGAGGGTTAAACGACCAAATAATGCCACTTTGAGTTAGGTGATTAGATATAACATCACGCTGTGATGCCAAGAATTTGTTTATGCCGAGTAGGTATCGATTTGTACCTATGAAGTTGGTCCCGTTGTCGCTTATAATTTTTGAGCATAACCATCGACGATCCGGCTAAGGGCTGCAATAAAGGCTTCAGAAGATAAATCAGACACGGCTTCCAAATGAACTGCCTTCGTTGCCATACATACAAATAAACACAAATAACACTTTGACGTTTTGGCTCCCCTCCGTTTATGATCTTTCAAAGTGAAATGACCTCCGAAATCAATTCCGACTCGAGAAAAAACACGGCTCTGTTGCACTCGGGAGGGTGGTAAATCAGCCATCAATGGAGGTGGTAACGTTGAAGATTTCATCTTATGGCAAACAATGCATTTCGAAAGTTGCGAACGAATTTTATTTCATGCCGCTACTATCCAAAACTTACGCTGAATTGTGAATTGAAGGCTTTGCGGGCCAATATGAAAATATAGTTTATGATAATAATCTATAATTAAATAAGCTAAGTGACAGTTTTTCGGTAATAATATCGGAAATTTATTTTCGTAAGACAGATCGGAGTACTTGAGTCGACCGCCCACCCTGATAATACCGTGGCTATCAAGAAACGGTTTCAAATTTAGAATTTGCGTTGAACATGGAACGTTATTTCGCATGTTACGTATATATCGTCAGAAAAATATGTTTCCTGTTCGAGAAGTACAATTTTCAAATGCGAGTCATTTAATTCGCGAGAGCTAAGATAAGTGGCGTTTTTATTACTCGTACCAGGAAGTTTACGACAATTATTAACGAAACGCATTATCCAAGCGACGACGCGTTGCAATTTATTGAATTTATTTATTTGAGACACAAACAGGATATTTATAAAACATTTTTGTGGGTTAAATATAATAAATTAAAAATACAAATATAAATATCCCTAGACTAATGTGTCTGCAGTAATCACATTTGAATTTTTACAGAAGCAAACACATGATAAACAATGCAAGTATTATTTATACATAACTTTAAAAACAAAAAAACAAAATACAAAATTGAAATACATTATAAGTATACAATATATATGAAGTATTTCCTGAGATGTAATAAAACAACAAAAATAATTTTTTTTTTTTAGGTGCACAAATCGTGGAGATATTTTTTGAAACAGGTTACATTATTTAGAAAAATATCTATGAAAGTGTGTATTTTAACAAGATCATTGTATGATCGACATATTCTGGACATAGGATTAAAATATCCAGTATTATTGGTAAAAATTTCAGTCCAGAATATGTTTAGGTTTCTGGTAGATTTGGGCCTGGCGTATAACTTGATTTGGTTGACTAAGTTACTGTCTACACGATTTCAATATTATATAGCACAATATTATATAGCATTAAGAGGTCATTTATGTTTCGTCTTTTAACCAGACTTTCTAATTTGAAATGTCTAAGTCTTTGTTCGTACCCGTCTAGAAGATGATAGACACCTGATCGGTAAGACAAAATCCGTGTAAATTTTCTTTAGACTGATTCGAGTCTAGATATCTGTGTAATATAATGTGGATTCCAGACTGTTGACCCGTACTCAAGAACACTTCGGATTAAGGAATTGAATAGAATTATTAGACTGTTAGAATTCTTAAACAGTTTGGTTGATCTTACAATAAAACCAAGTAATTTATTTGATTTACACACAATGTATTCAATGTGTTGATTGAATGTTAGTTTGTTGTCAAATATAATTCCTAAATCTTTTATTGATTCAACTGTTTCTAGATTGTGACCACATATGCTATATGAATACAGAGTTTTGTTGGTGTTCTTCGTGAAATTTATAACTTTGCACTTAGCTATATTCAGTTCCATTTCATTGTCAACACACCAGGTAGATATTGTGTTAAGGTCTTGTTGTAAGAGTTCACAATCTTTCATAGATTTGATTGCTTTATATAATTTGAGGTCATCAGCATATAGAGAAAAATTACAGCGGAGTTTGTATGTAAGGTCGTTAATAAAGATTAAGAAAAGTAAGGGTCCAAGGTGAGATCCTTGTGGTACGCCCGACGTAACTAATATTGGGGAAGAGTTAAAACCGTTGACAGTAACTAATTGACTTCTATGTGATAAATATGATTCTAACCAACGAAGCAGATTTCCGTGAATGCCGATTTTATCCAGTTTATTCATTAAGATAGAGTGACTAACTTTGTCAAAGGCCTTACTGAAATCGGTGTACACGGCATCAACCTGTGTTTTATTATTCATCGATTGACATAGAAAGTCCATATACTCGAGTAAATTAGTATTTGTGGATCTTTTAGCTACAAAGCCATGTTGGAAAGGACTAAGTATATGTTTTACATGGTTAAAGATGGTTTTGTATACAATGGACTCGAATATTTTGCCAAAACAAGATAAAAGGCAGATAGGACGGTAGTTTGTTACATCATTTTTACTGCCAGATTTGTGGATCGGAATGACGTGGGCAACCTTCCACAGATCCGGAAATACCCCATCTTTCAGACTTTTGATGAATATTTTGTGTAACGGTACTGCAAGCTGATCTGAACAATTTCGAATAAATAGTTGAGGAATTCCATCTGGGCCGGAACCCTTATTGGTATCAAGAGTGTTCAATTTCTCTTTGACCTCGTCTAAAGTTATTTTGATTTGAGACAGTGGGTAATTATAGAGTGGGGAAGAAAGTTTAGAGTCACTTTTAGAATTGGATGGTGAGCTAAAAACAGAAGAGAAGTAAGTAGATAACAGTTCACATGTATCTTCTCCATTTGTTGCTGATTTGTCATGGAGATGCATGATTTTGGGGAGAGAACTAGAAATTCTTTTTGAGTTAATGAGGGTTGAAAGATTTTTGATACTGTTAGGGAGAGAATTTTCTATTGAATTTACATGGGCTTTAAGGCATGTACGTATGGATACTTTTACTCTAGCCCTCAAGATAGAAAAACTGTCGTAGTCACATTGATTTTTGTATTTTTTCCATTTCTTTCTAAACTTTTCTTTTTCTCTGAGTTGGTGGATCAGAACACTGCTAAACCAAATTGGAAACTTATTATTCCTGATTCTTAAGCGCGGAGTGTGTTTTTCAATTGATATCCATAACAAGTTATAAAAATGTAGTAGGGAGTCATTACAATTCAGCGTGTTAAGATCGTCCCAGTTATTAAGTGATAACATTTCATTGCATTTAATGTAATCCGTTTTTTTGAAGTTATATTTGATGTGATCTGGATTAGTGGGTAGGGGTCTGTATTTGGACATCAAAAGATCGAATTCAATGGGAGGATGATAAGGGTCAATTTTGGATAGCACATGTGAAGCAATTTGAATGTTAAGGTTATGGTTTGAAAACACTAAATCTAAAATTCGATCTATGTTGTTAGTTACATGATTGAATTGATTAAGTCCAGTAATGAAGAATATTTACTAATAATTGAATTAGGTACGATTTGAGATGATACAAAGGTTTTAAGGTTGCCAGTTTTGATTTCTGGTACTTCTTCGATAGATTGATTGGAAACACCTGAACACGGCCAGTGTGCCACTGGTTTACAGAGCCACGGTGGTCCTGTAAACCACAACGGGTGTGAGATAATGTCTGCTGGGAAAAGACCCCTTGAACCAGAATCGGCGCAATTTTCCTCTGAGACAACATGTTTCCAAATAGCAGTTGGTGTATTTTCCAGTATTTGGACAACGCGATTTCCGACAAATGTTTTCAACAAATAGGGTGCCGTTTTTAGCCAAGCTAGTACAATAGTCGAATCTGTAAACAGAAAAACGTTTTCTATCTGTTCGGTAAATTTCACAGATGACATAATATACTGTATAAGTTTTGTGAGGAGTACAGCTCTGCACAATTCTAATCGTGGAATTGACAAGGTTTTCAAAGGAGCGACCTTCGATTTCCCCATTAAAATGTGAGTGGTATTGTTACTACGCTCTAATAAATACACCACTGCAGCATAACCTAACTCTGAGGCATCACAGAATCCTATAAGGACCAGACGGCTTGTGCTCACCGTGTTATAATATCTTGGGATATTTACTGTTCGAAGTAATGAAAGCTGAGTTACAAATTTACTCCACGTATTACGAATATGCTGTGGAACTTCACAATCGTCCCAATCAACCCTTAACTTCCATAATTCCTGTAATAGACATTTTGCAAAAAATGTCACTGGGGTGATGATCCCAAGTGGATCGAATAAACGAGCTACCGTTGACAAAATAGTTCTTTTTGTGCATAACTCGTTTCTAGGTATATTTACCTTGTAGGTAAAATTATCAGTCATCGGACTCCACTGAATGCCTAATATTTTCACAGTTTGATCAGTTCCGGCGTTATCGAAGGAATGACCATCTTGCTGGTATTCTTGCGAAACCTGATCCAAAAGTAAAGATGAATTAGATTGCCATTTACTGAGTTCTAGTTTCCCAAGATTCAATAATGCAATGATTTCTTGTTTGAGTTTGAGGGCCGTGCTAATCGTGTCAGTCCCTGTTACCAAATCGTCTACATAAAAATCATCGCATAGAACCCTGGCGGCGTCAGGATATTTTGATCCTTCATCTTGTGCTAGCTGACGAAGGGTTCTTATAGCGAGGAAGGGTGAGCTAAAGAGCCCATATGTTATCGTTTGTAATTCGAAATCAATAACCGGTTCATTCTGAGACTCTCTCCACAGAATATTTTGAAATTTACGCTGAGAGGGAATAATTAATATTTGCCTATACATCTTACAAATATCGGCTGTAAATACATATTTATGAAAACGAAAGTTTAAAATCATACGTGGAATTTCAGTTTGCAATTTAGGACCGTTCAATAAGAGGTCATTTAGAGATAAATTTTGAGGTTGGGTTTTTGCCGACCCATCAAATACCACCCGCAATTTCGTTGTTTTACTGTCAGGATTCAAAACACAATGATGAGGTAAATAAAATGCACCTAAGTTCCGAGGCACCCGTTTCGTATGTTCTAAGCTTTCATATTCTTTTATAAATTTTCCGTAATTATCTGCTAATATGGGATCCCTCTTAAAACGAATTTGTATGTTGTTCAATCGCGATTCGGCAAGTTTCAGATTTTATTAACAATGGGACAACATACCTACCGTCACTTTCTCGATAGTGTTTTGAAGTATAAATTGTTTCGGCTAATTCGTCTTCCGGATTAGTCAACATTGAAGGTGTTTCTTCAATTTCCCAAAATTTCCTAAGATCATCGCTCAAGGAATTTGTTCCAACAAACAATGACAAAGGCGTTTGAAATGATGAATTATCTAATTTTCCCATTATAATGTAACCGAAAATGCTATTAACTGCACAAGGATATCCACGAATTATTTCATGTCTACCATTAAATATATCCAAGTATATATCAGCACCTAACAGAATGTCTATTGGGCCTGATTTGTCGTAAGATTCATCAGCTAATTTTAAATTATTAAATTGTGACGTCACACTCAGTGGTAACTCATATGACGGAAGATTAGAAGTGATTTCCGTAATCACAATAGTTTGACATTGAAAAATAGGCCCCTTTTTATTTTTAGGTTTTATAAAACATTTTGTTGTGCCATGACAAGAATTTATACTACAATTACCTAAACCGTTGAGTGGAATTCGATTTTCTTTTATTGACAAACCAAGACGCTTGGCGCATCTTTCTGTAATTAAAGATACTTGACTACCACTGTCTATAACCGCACGGATAGGTAGATACTCATTATTTTTGCTACGAACTTCAAGTTGAATTGTACCCAGTAATATAGTAGATACGCACGGCGCATTCTGTAATACTGTAGCCGCTAGGGTTGTACCCGCATTATTTAATTCGTTATTACCCGATGGTTCGGCGGCCATGTGCAACATTGAATGGTGTTTTTTATTACAAAACTTGCATGTAAACTTTGAAACACAATCTTTAATATGGTGCTGTTTCAAACAATTGAAACAACGATTTAAATTTTTAATTTTGTCCCTCCTCTGATGGGGACTTAATGATGTAAAAGTTGCACATTTATAAATAAAATGTGAACCTTGACATAACGGACAACGAATGTTATTATCCTTATTTGCCGTTAACAACGTTTTCAATGAACCTTTTTTCTATTTTGTCGTATGTGAAGATGACATCTCCAACATGCGTGATTGATTCCTAAGAAACCCAAAAATTGAATCTGACCCTGGAATCTCCTCGTCAGCTAATTTGGATTCAAACTTTCGTTTTGTTGTCGGATCCATCGCTCTTATTATAATGTGACCCACGAATTTATCAAGGATATCTTCTACTTTCATCGCTTTTATTGCGGCATAATTCTCCTGAAAATTACTTAGTATACGCGCTATACCTGCCGCTGACTCGGTTTGTAGGCATTTGAAATTAAGAATTTCATCAACGTAATGCGTAAAAAGCATTCTAGAATTTTGATATTGATTTATGAGAATATTCCAGGCTATGTCATAGTTCTCTTCAATAAGAGGCAATGATTTTATAAGTCCCAGTGCCGGCCCTGTAATTACCGACAACAGATAATGAAATTTCTCTACATTTGTGTACGCATTATTATTGTTTATAATACTTTTAAATAGGGAATGAAATGTACACCAATTTTTAATGTCACTGTCAAAAGTAGGTAACTTTATTATTGGAGCATGAACCGTTGGATTATTTGGTGTTTTAACAATTGAATTTTTTAAACTACTACTGATTGCGTTTTTCGTTTGCTTTATATCAAAATACCATTCATCTACTTTAATAGCAATCACTCCTAAATCAGACATTCCTTTTGGACCCATTCAAATTCCTGTAACCACTCTTTTATCTTTTCACATCTAGCCAGAAATGTATCTTTTTTCTTGCTATCATCGTAAATGTTAGCTATAAGCTCATATGTTACACGAATTCTCGAAACTATCCGGTTACATCGGTTTTTTAATAAAACTACTTTTTTCTCCACCATTGTTACGAGGAAAAAAATATATTTATGAAGAATTGAATTATGTTCACTTTAAAGAATATTATCAAATCAATTCCACAGTATATAATCAAAATAATAATAATTTGTAAGCAGTAAGGTATTTTTTCACTACCTACAGAACATTTGCACACAGCACGGCTGGTGCGAATTTCACAGATCAACTTTCATGAACAATTTAATCCTGATGTATATTATTAAATTTATCAAAATTTTAAATATATCCGGCTCGAAGGACCAAATGTTGGGGTTTTACCAGGTACCCGCAAAGCGGAAGAAAGGAAAAGTGAGGAATGCCGACTTACCTGCAGATTTTCTTCCTTCGCTTGTCTACTTCAGATCCGCTGGTTCTTTATCGAGCTCACGATGGACACATATATTTCGACACGGTCGACTAAAGGCTCCGTATTCAACATAAGTGTTGACAGGATGGTTTGTAAGTTTCAACTGCACAATGTGAATCTTGATTGTAACTGGTCGGCATGGTGGGTAGGAAAAAATAGGAATTGTTGGGTAGGAATAATTATGATTTGTTGGGTAGGAATTAGAAGGATTGGTAGGTAGAAATTAAAAGTTGGAAAAAATAAAGGTAAAGGAACAATGCTAGGCACCAACAACGAGGTTTGCATATATTTTGACGTCAAAAACTCAAAATACCAATGATTTCATCAAACTCTTAAACTCCACCGAAACTTATGACATTGGCATGATACTCTCAGACCAATACCCGGGTCTTAACTCTAGAGCATAGGTTCCCAACGTGGGCGATAACGCCCCCTTGGGGGCGTTTCAGACCTCCAGGGGGGCGGTAGAAGGCAAAGAGAAAATTGGGGGGCGTTTCCGACTTTCAGGGGGGGCGGTAGGAGACCCATAAAAAAACCCATAGCTAGTTTGCTAGCACATATCGAAGAAGTCGAAGACATGCTAAAAGAATACGAACTGCACATGGTGATGATGAGCGAAACCTGTATTACCAAAGAAATTAACCAAAATGAAACAACATTTCAGGGCTATTCGACAATTAGATGCGACTCATTTAGCAGCAGGCATACAGGTGGAGTTATCACATTAATTCTGTAGTGTATGTGTGTGAGTGTGTAAACAACATCTCTTACAAAGTCACAACAAATGCGGTACTAGATAAAAATAATACCTGGATACCAACTGGCTATTGAAGGATTTTAAGCTGGGAACCTATGCAGCTATTTATCATTCCCCAAATCAAAATGATACAAAATTCGTAGATTTTTTTCAAGAACGGTGCCGTTAGCAAATAAATTCAAGAGACTTGAAAATCATCTGTGGAGATTTTAATATTCAATATAAAAAGCACATGATTACAAATCATCATAAATTGCCTGGGTAGGAAGCAACTTGTCAAAAATTATACAAGAATATGAAAAAACTCTAAAGCCATGATTAATTTGGTAATTTCAAATTACTTTTACGCGGAAGTTAATGCTGCGGAAGAATTCAAAATCAATCTGATCATGAAACAATTATTACAAAAATTAGATATAATAGTCGGAAGCCTCAGGGAACACGAAGTATAATATTTATACAGGAATAAAAAGAACTATAATAAGGATAAATTGTGTACGGCATTACAAAACAAAAAGTGGATCTGCGAAAACCGAGGAAATTTAGACAGAAAAGCCGATGAACTAATAGGACACCTGAAAACAGTAGTAAATGAACTAATGCCTACAACGAATATATCTTCTCTTATATATAAAAATGAATCGCTTAATGTGTTGCTAAGCGCAAATCTCGAGATCAGCTGAACCGATTTCGCTAATTCTTTTTTTTCGAATATTCCTTGAAGTACGAGGATGGTTCTTACGGAGAGAAAAATTAAGAAAATTGCGCAGAAAATTGGATAATTTTAGAAAACCTATTACTAACCTAAACGACGCGTGTTGAGAAGGATATTTTGCAAAACAATGATTGTTAAATAAAATTCTATTTTCAAAATCTTTAAGTTGATAAATTTATTTAAAGTAGTTACTCCCCTAATAATTTGAATCGAATCAAGAATTTTAGATATTTTAAATAGGTACCTATGTTAGGTACCAAATTTAATATACATGAAAAATGGAAATTTGAATAAAAATTGTAAAAGATGGCACGCGGGCTGTTTAAAAACTGAATGTACTGGGATTGAATATATGGAACGCGGGAGGAGGGTTGGCGGTACGAGGGAGCGGTAACGGGAAGAGGGAAGGCGGGGAAGGTGAAAGGCGAAGACGAGAGGGGGGAGGGGAACCTGGGAGAGGGAGGAGAACTCGGGAGAAGGGTTTGCGGGACGGGGTAGGGGGGAGGGAGTGGAGTGGGGAGAGGGAAGGTGGAGATGATGGAGTGGGAACGCGAGAGGGGAAGAGGACGCAGGAGAAGAAGGAGAGGCGGAAGGGAAACGGGACGAATGGAAAAGGACACTCAGGGAGAAACAATTTCTTTATTAAATGGCATAGCAACGCATGCCGGGACCAGATAGTATTTATATATAAAATGAATTCCTGTTTCCCTTGGTCACGCCTTCATTTCACTTCTTTTTTTTAAAGTTTCCCAATACTTTGTAGAAGGTTCTTACGGGAAGAAAATTTAAGAAAATTGCTCAGAAAATTGGATAATTTCAGAAAACTTAACGACTATTTTAACTTCACACATTTGACAGTTCGCGCGTTTGACGAAATTGAATTGCGTTTTCGACCGTTTTTTTTTTTAAAAGAATTATCTATGGGTTATTTAAATTATAGATATTTTAAATAGATACCTACGTTAGGTACCAAATTTGATTGATTGTTCTTATAATTTATAAAAATGAATGTTTGTTTTGAATGAAAAGCGAAAATTTGAATAAAAAAATTGTAATAGGAGGCACGCGAAATGTTTGAAAACTGAATGTACTGAAGGTGGAAAGGGAACGCGGGAGGGGAACAGGGAAACAATTTATTTCTTTAAAAATGGTATATCAACGCATGTCGGGAACCAGCTAGTAGTATATTAAAAGATACAGATAAATAGTATACCTACGAAATCCCTAAATCTTCTAAAAAAACAAAGGGATACAGCTTATAAAGCCTGTAAAATACAATTTCCAGAAGAAAGGTGGGAAACATGTAAGAAACTTAGAAACATGTATAGGTACAGAAATAAAACATATCAAAAATTCGTATTCGAGGCTAAAAATTATTACCTCTCAAAGAGATTCAAGAAAAATGTGGACTACACTTAAATAAATTATAAGTGGCAAACAGATGGAAAACATTAAGGAAGTTCGGTTCCCGATGGAGTTGAAGATGATAAAGCTAAAATGGCTAAATTTAATACTAAGTGTCGAAAACATAAATAAGAGTATTTCATTATTCACAGATACTTCTTCTCAATCATCGGAAAGAAGAGAGAATAATAATATTTTCAGGTAACAGTGAGTATTTAATGAAAAATTTTAATACAATGACGCAAAAATCATCGACGTCTGGAATTACTATAGGCATAATTAAATTTAAGTAGTTGCACTAATAAATCAATCTGTGTTAAAGGGAATTTTTTCGCAGTCGTGGAAAACTTCCATAATAACACCAGTGCCCAAAATAATAAATGCTAAAAATTTCGAAGACCTCAGAAAAATAAATGGATAACCTACATATGAACAAATACTAGAATCCATAGTTAAAGAAGAGATGAGAAAATTTATTGAAAAAAATAACATTCTTGTAAAACAGCACGGTTTAGAAACAAATATTCATAATGGAAAACCAGTATGGATCAGAAGAAAAATACAATAGTAGTGTTCTTGGATTTAAGACGTGTTTTTAAAACGATAGACAGAGAAATAATACCTACATTCAATTGACAGCTGTGTTTTGCTCTACTCCCGAAATAAATAATTATTTTTTCTGTTTTTAGTGAACTAATGTTTCAGTGCATTTATCAAACTGATAAGAATCTTAATCTATACTTAGACAGTGCTTCCTTCCCACTTGTGATAATTGATTGACAGTTTTACAAAAGAAAACAAAAACAGGATATCATAAGTGAATTCCAAGTGTCAAGTAAAAGGGAATATAGGCAGTGTTCGACCTTACAAACTAAATTCAGTGCTCAAAATGTCAACTACAGATAAAAATCTGAGAAGTAAAGGTCAAACAACCGGGACCAGTGCTACATCTGATCCCCAGGGAATAAATATTGATGTCCTGTTGGAGAAAATTGAGATGAAGATGGAAAAAAAATTAGAAACTTTTAAATCCGCAATCCTAAAAAAAATTGATGATGAAAATAAAGAGAACCGGAGCACAAGAGACTTCATCAGTCATCAATATGATGATATACATCTAAAGATGGAGACTATAATTAAACTGGTCTCGGAAGTAGAAACCATGAGAAAGGAAATAACGGCAAAAGATGGCATAATAAAGAGCCTTGAAGTTAGATTAGCAGAAGTGGAACAAAGAACGCGTGAAGATACCCTTGAATTTGCAGGGATTCCAGAAAAAGAGGTTGAGCAGCCTGCAGAAATAATTAAACGGGTGGCCGCTGCTGCAGGTGTCGACATAAAGGGCGATGACATCTTCGAAATCAAGAAAATTCCGGACCGACGACCAGGAGTCCCCCCAAAATTCCATGTCAGATTCACTAACCCCCAAAAAAGACGACAAATTCTACTGAACAGGAAGCTACTCAACCCTACCTCAACCCAAGGAAACGGATACCAGAAGATTTTTATTAGTGAAACCCTTGGCACCTACTTCAAAGATCTTCTGTGGAGGTCGAAGACTAAGGCAAAAGAAATGGGATATAAATATGTCTGGTACAAGGAATGTAAAGTGATGGTTAAAAAAAATGAAAGTGATAGAGTAATATATATCAAACACTCTGATGATCTTAAAAAAATTGATTAATTTTTTTAATTGAGAGCCTCACTTTTACAGGTCATTCACTGGGTCGATTCCCCTCAGTTCAGTGTGCCATATTGCTTGCATTTATTTTCAAACTGCAACAATAATTCACCTGTACCTCTTTCAATCAAAGGGTGAAATCCCCAGTAATGGCCACGGACTAGTGGAGCTCTCATTTAAGGGAATTAAACTAATTTTTTTGTAATATAAATTATAATATGGCTATTAACATTAATAACACTTACGAAGAACTAGGTGATCAAGACAATTTGTTTGTAACATCAGATGCGAAAATATGTAAATACCTAACAACCGATTCAAAAAATACTATTATTATGCACCAAAATATTAGGTCAATTAATAAAAACTTTAATGAACTCCAGATACAGCTTAACCACCTAAATATAGATTTTGATGTTATTATTCTCACGGAATGTTGGTTGACAAATATTTACACTCCTAAATTCATAAATAACTACTCTTCCTACAACTCGTCAAAACACGATAGTCAGAACGATGGAGTTGTGATATACACAAAAAATGACCTAAACTCTGTTGTAACTGAAATAAACATTATTGATGCTAGCTGTATGCAAATAATGTATAATAATGATACGTGCATTCTAGCAATATACCGCTCTCCATCTATTCGCAATATAACACCATTTCTTAACAGTCTAAATAGCATACTCTCTAGTCTTTCCTACACTAAAAACTTAATAATTATGGGAGATTTAAATATCAACATACTTCCAAACAACCCTCACCATCAATGTAACGACTACCTGAACATATTAGAGTTTCATGGATTAATTAGTACTATCAATACACCAACAAGAATAGCTAATGAATCAACATCGTGCATTGATCACGTAATGGTCAAAACAAATAAACAAAACAAAAGCATCGTTTACAAATCAACAATTACAGACCATTACACAACAATATTCACATTGCAATCCGACACCACAAAAAACAGAAGAGATCAGTCAATCGTATACAATAATATTAATTTTGATAATTTAAAAAGTATAATTAAAAATAAATCTTGGCAAGAGCTTTTACAAATAAAAAACTCAGAGGATGCATGGAATTATTTTGTTGACTTTTTGAAAAATGAATTAATTAATAATACTACAATTTTAACAAAAAAAAATCCTAACAAAATTAAACCCTTGAAATCATGGATAAACTACTCAATTATCAACTGCATTCGTAGAAGAAACGTACTACACAAAAAAGTGAAAGAAAATCCTTACGACATAATATCACTAAACATCTACAAAAGATATAGAAATACATGCGGCGAAGTCATTAGGAAGGCGAAAGAAATCTACTACAGAGACAAAATCCAAGAAAGTAACAACGATCCCAAAAAAATATGGCAAATTCTAAGAGAAGCCACAAATACACAAAACACCAAAGACAAACAGGACATAAGTAAACTTTGTATTGACGGACAAATTATTGACACCTCAAAAAACCCCAAGCTCGTTGCGGATTACATCAATAATTTTTTTATAAATATTGGTTCAAATCTTGCTTCTCGTCTACCAAATTGTGGAAATGATCTACCTGCTGAAACAGAACTTCAATTTCCTAAAAGAAGATTCAAATTTCAAACTGTTTCAGGGGAAGAGATTCTAAAAATAATCAATTCTCTTAAAAACACTTCTTCTGCCGGGGTTGATGGAATCACAGCTAAGATTTTGAAAACACTGTCTACGGAAATTACATTGCCCCTAGAACACCTAATTAACCTTAGTATCAGTCAAGGACACTTCCCCTCAAACCTGAAACAAGGTATTGTTATTCCCATACATAAAACAGGTAACAAGACAGACATAAACAATTACAGACCAATAACTCTACTGACCAGTCTATCCAAAGTATTTGAAAAAATTATCAATGCTCAGTTAGTAAAATTTCTAGACAGCCATAAACTACTCTCAGCAAATCAATACGGGTTTCAAGAAAGCAAGAGTACCTCAGACGCTATGGCCGCCGTAACTGACTTTATTGTAAAAAACCTTGACAAAAGCAAAAAATGTATTTCAATTTTTTTAGACCTTTCTAAAGCCTTTGATACAATATCACACAGTAAATTAATAAACAAACTTCAAATAATCGGTATTACAGGCAACGAACTTAACTTTTTTAACAGCTACCTTGATGAACGCAAGCAACAAGTGAAAATAATGAACACACTTAGCAATCAGCGCTCAACTAACTATGGTATACCACAAGGTAGCATATTAGGACCGTCCTTGTTCCTTTTATATATCAACGACTTATGTAACATTAACATTCAGGGAAAAATAGTTAGTTTTGCCGATGATACTGTTTTACTGTTCGAAGCTGACACTTGGCTAGCTGTCGACAATAAAGCAGAAACGGAAATAAACATCGTAAAAAAGTGGTTAGATACAAATACACTCACATTGAACACCGAGAAAACTAAATATGTCACATCAAGCATAAATATAACAGGTCAACCTCATGATGATGCCTCTATTAGGATACACACATGTATGAATTCCGATGAATCTTGTCAGTGTCCGTACATTGAGCGCACTACACAGATGAAGTATCTCGGCCTCACAATTGATCCATATCTCAAATGGAATTTTCACACGCAAATAATTGCAAACAAAATAAGAAAAACCATGCACTTTTTCAGAACGATACGAAAATTTCTAGACTTGCAACACTTGAAAATGATTTATTTTGCAGTCTGTCAATCTGTTATTGAGTATGGTATCATAGCATGGGGAGGCGGTACTGTATCAGCACTAGATCCAATCATAAAGGCACAAAAAACGATTATAAAAATAATTCTTAGACTACCCCTAATTACGGACTCGAACTTTATCTTTAATATTATGAATGTGTTTGACGTTCGTCAGATATATGCAAAAACAATCCTCACTCATTTATACACAAACATACATAAATACTATGAAAAAAGACTAAATTCTCGCTGTACTCGAAACAATAACAAAGATTTACTACAAATTCCCATAACTCATACTACTTTTGGTCAACGAAGCTTCAGATACCTTGCAACAAGACTTTACAACATTCTTCCAATTAGTGTAAAAAAATGTGATTCACAAAAAAATTTCAAAAAAAACATAAAAATTTGGATAAAAAATAATGATAGAGCATTTACCGGTGCACTCACCCAAATTCGAAATTAGTAATGAACCAATGCTGTTATTATTACCAATGTTATTGTTATTGTTAATGCAACCAATTTATTATGTGATTACATTCTAATATAAGTGTAGGTATGTCCACAGCATTATAAATTGATGTAAAATAACTGCCTCAACACAGGCTAGCCTAGTGAGGCAGGTTACGAGAAACCTAAATGTATAATTACAAATCTCTACTCTCTAAGTACCTACTGTTTATATGTATATTGTTTTTTGTTATTAACTTTTGTACTAATGTTACTTTTAAAATATTGTAAGATGTACTTTTTTCTTGTAGTTATAAATCTTCAAATTTTTGTTTAATAAAGATATATTATTATTATTATTATTATTATTAAATACTAATAATAAAATTAAAAATAAAAAACAAAATTGGAGATGCTATATCTGAAGAACAACAAGTACACCTCAGAGTTCCTCAAGGATCTGTATTGGGACCGCTCCTATTTATTAAGTATGTATATTAATGATATAGTGAAGTGCCTAAAGTACTGTTCTATCAAACTTTTGCTGATGACACACTTTTATATATTATACCAAATAATATCGAAGATGCATTCTCAAAAAAAGCTTTTTTTTAAAGAACACTTCTATATTATATATTAAAGTTTTTTTTTCTTCGAATAAACTGAAAATAAATGTAACTAAAAGTAAATTCATGGTATTAGAGAAGAAACTCAACAAAATTACTACCCTTAATATAGAAAATCAAAATATTGAAGAAGTAGAAGAAATTAAATACTCAGGAATAACATAACATAATCTATAACAAATTAAAACTAAACACTGACTTTGAAATGTTAAATTAAAAAATTGCAGAAAAGATTAAAATGAAAACGAAAAGTAGGATAAAGGGAAAGTTAGACGTCAAAACACGGAAATTGGTCTACAATACCACTGTAGCGTGTCACGTGAATTACTGCACAAATGTAATCTTTCTGAGCAATAAAACACAAGTAAAAAAAATAAAAATAATTCAGAACGGTTCCATGCCAACTCAGAATTAAACCATCTCAGAAACACCTCAGAAAGGTCATTACAAGCTATGAAAAAATACATTTAAAATTGCCGGTAATCCTAACCTAACTTAATCAATATTTTTTT
Source organism: Limnephilus marmoratus (assembly GCA_917880885.1). Classification (NCBI taxonomy): domain Eukaryota; kingdom Metazoa; phylum Arthropoda; class Insecta; order Trichoptera; family Limnephilidae; genus Limnephilus; species Limnephilus marmoratus. The sequence goes on along the minus strand of OU862921.1, from coordinate 50,049,465 downwards.
ATCATCACTCTTTGCTCTTTAATGACCTTTATGAGGTGCTTCTGAGTTGGTTTCATTCTGAGTTGGCCGGTCACCAAATAAAATATACAATAAAAAATAAAAAAACGCATCTTGCCCCATCCTATCTCCCCCCCCCCCCCCCCGCCCCCGTTGGTAAAAATAATCGTGACGACAATTGCTCTTTCAGATTTACGAGTTGGGGGGCGCTAGAAAAATATATATTCTCAAAGTGGGCGGTGGGCAAAAAAAGGTTGGGAACCTATGCTCTAGAGAATTCAAAAAAATTTTGGATGAAAAAAATATTCCAATAATTTTTACTGCAGTGAACTCACCTTTCTCAAATGGATTAAATGAAAGATTAAATCAAACGCTGGTTAATAAAATTAGATGCAAAATCATAGAAAAATTATCAAACTCAATTTACAAGATAAACACTGGTCGAAAAAAATTAGAATCAAATTTTTTCCACATCTCGAAGTTAATTCCAGCACCTGCATTGATGAACCATGAAGAGGATATCGAAGAAGAATGAAAATTTTTGCAATAATTTTCTTTCCCGGGGGGGGGGGAGATGTAAAGGAAATATATTGCATTTAAATTTGAATCCTGTACTGTCAGTTAGAATGCAATTATCAATTGTCACTTGTTTTGTTTTTTCTATGATTTGATTTAAAATATGAGATTTTGTTAGAAGAAACCGTTCAAAGGAAAGTGATATAAATAAACATAAATGTCGTTTCTTTGTTAAAAAACTTTGAAACACAAGTGTTTTATTTATAAATTAATAGAAAGGAATTAAACCTCTCAACTTATTATATACATAAGGGTCAAAAAGGCATTTGAAATTTTTTTTTTTTGAAATTTGTTTCGCGCGCATCCGCGCATCTCCGGCCAATAAGCAGTTAAGATTATACAGTTTTTTTTTAAAGATTTTTATACATACTCTTCTCCGTTTTTTGGCTGTCTGGAAGGAGATTATATTATATTATACATATTATTAATCAGACTCTTTATGACCTTAAGTTGATTTACTTGATCGCATAATGTTTTCTTGGGCTTGCCCAACACCTTCCATCTGCATATACAAATATAATTTTGAATGTAACAATACTTTCAATCCTAAATTACTTTATTTACAAGCCAATACCTACGATGGCAATGGCAACGACAATGGCAACGATTTGCAAATAACAATGCTAAATTATGAAAAGATATTGATGTTGACAATTGAGCATGATTATACTTGCTATCAACTTACTTTTCTTTACATCTATTCTGTTTACATAAAATGTTCTCTATTATTATAACTATTACACAAGTCAAATTCTCAATTCTATTTCTTCCAAAAAACCAATAGTTGAGTTTGAAAAATAAAAATAAAACTGTATCTCTTATATATTATACTTGTTCCCTTTCATATTTTCGTTTAGATTATTATTATTATCTTCTTCTTCAATGATATATTGATGGGAATAACCTTCAAAAGTTATAAAAAGACGGTTTTTTTCTTATAAAAATTGAATATTCATTTAGACTTTTATAAAAAGTCAATAGTTCCTTATAAATAAAATCGGATATATTTATCCGTGACGCTATACAGGTTACAAACCATTCTTAGAATGATTGTTTCCAATAAAATGGGTATTTGAAATATGAGATTTGCTTTTATGACGGTTTGATGACAGTAGGGCGCAATGGTGGAATTGGTAAACTCACGTCCCGGAGAGACGAGAGGTTCTGGGTTCGAGTCCCAGTTGCGACCATTATCTTTTTCTGTTTTTCTGTGTCTTGTTCTCTTTCATATTTTCGTTTAGATTATTATTATTATCTTCAATGATATATTACATTGATGGGAATAACATTAAAAAATTATAAAAAGAGAGTTTTTCTTATAAAAATTAAATAAATATATACCCCTAACACACCTTTTAACTAGTTGTACATATTCACACCATTTAAGGTAAGTGTCCACAAGTTCGCATTCGTACGGATTGCATTAAATGGATTTTAGAATCTGTGGATGCAGTTATATTACCAACTATACTTAGTTGGTCACTGATCCGCACGGTACGGACTCCCAACGCAAATTCTCAGAGGGGCAACTAATCCGATGTATGCCGATGAATGTCATGAAGTTCGTTTTAATGTTGAAAACTGATTGCAAATGGCCGTCGCATCGGCAATCCGAATACAGTGGACGCACTGCTCCTAATAAATCCCTTAGACGTGATCCGTCCGATTATCTTTAATGTGCCCCTTTCTTATTCATTTCACCTGTGTTATTTAAATAACTGTATTTCCTTTTTTCCAGGATGACTTCTTTCCACCGATAATTGAGCCACAGTAAAAAGCAGTATGTGCTAAAAATTGTTACGAAATATATATAATAATACACTTTGCATTTTGGGATTTGATGAAAATTTTGCTACCTAGTTGTAAAGGGAGGTCTCCCGCGACAATATTTTTTTAAACCATTGGGGCCACAATATTTTTTTTTAGCATTGTAGAGCATCGTAGAGCATCGGCCAAGCCCCAATGTTTTATTCAATGTTTTGTCTCAGGAGACATAATATGTGTGTAACGTCCAGGTTATTTGAATGTCTTCCTTAGGAAAAACTTCTAAATTTACTAATGTCCAGTATTAGGTACATCCATTGATAATAATTTAAACAAATGATTAATCTTATTGGTGATAATATCTATTTTTGTTCATATTCACCATATTATGTAGTATGTGATTAACTTCTTGTCTCAATATCAAATCATAATAATTTATGTAACGATGAATCTTATTGGTGATAATATCTATTTTTGTTCATATTCACCATATTATGTAGTATGTGATTAACTTCTTGTCTCAATATCGAATCATAATAATTTATGTAACTGATGAATCTTATTGGTGATAATATCTATTTTTGTTAATATTCACCATATTTTGTAGCATGTGATTAACTTCTCGTCTCAATATCCAATGCTAATAATTTAAGCAAATGATGAATCTTATTGGTAATAATATCTATTTTTATTAATATTCATTACTTATATTATTATTTATTATGTGATTAACTTCTTGTCTCAATATCCATGGATAATAATTTATGCAACGATGAATCTTATTGGTGACAATATCTACTTTTGTTAATATTCACCATATTATGTAGTATGTGGCTAACTTCTCGTCTTCAATATCCAATGGTAATAATTTATGCAAATAATTAATCTTATTGGTGATAATATCTATTTTTGTTAATATTCACCATATTATGTAGTATCTGACTAACTTCTCTTCTCTTTTTGTTAATATTCACCATATTATGTAGTATTTTTTTTTTTTTTTACATTAACTCCACACAGGAGGCCCTGAGGAAAATAATTTCCCTCAGGGCCTATGTCATCTGGGATGCTGTGTGGAGGGTCTTTTTGAGGAGAGGAAGGAATGAACATTGGTCTTGAAGAGACCCATGTTGTAGGAAGGAGGAAACACAGAGGCCGGCTAATCATTCCACAGCCGAGCTGTTGAACACAAGAACGAGTCGAAGAAACGACCCGTTCTCATGTGACAAATGTCAACCGTGTACAAATGTTGGGCACGCGTTAGGCGTGTTTCCCGACTATGCACTGGTGCCGAAGGGATCAATGATGCTAGTTCCTCGGAGCATCTTCCATTGTAATACCGGTAGAACAAGGATAGCATTCCCACCGACGCCTGTGCTCTAAAGATTGCAATCCGTCTGTTAAGATGGGAGAATCTATCAAACGGACCGCCCGTTTCTGCACAGAGTCGAGGGTATTTTTCAGGTATTTTGGAGCTCCAGACCAGAGATGGCTGCCAAATTCAACCGTGGGGCGTACTTGTGATTTGTACAAGGTTAGCAGTTGTGTACTATTAAAGTATCTGCGGGCCCTGTACAGTACGCCCAGTTTTTGGGAGGCTAGCTTTACTCTGGCTTCGATGGAGCCCCCGTACCTGAGCTGGTCACTTAGGGTTACACCAAGCATATCAATGGAGGGCCTGTTCGGAAGATTGCTTCCGTTGAAAGAGACTAGATTTTCATTTCGATCCCTTTTGGACGTAATCAGACAAGATTGGGTCTTTGAAACATTAAATTCAACGAGATTATTTTTACCCCAAGAGAAAACACTCTCGAGGTAGCCGTCCATTCTTTGCTTCAAAGCCCTACGAGCTGTTGGAGTTTGTGAGCCCTTTGGGGGCTTGTCAAACAAAAAGCTATCATGAACTGTACTGTCATCCGCATAACAGTGAATTGGTGCACATGACAAAAGGTAGTATGTGACTAACTTCTCATCTCAATATCCAACATAATTTATGCAAATGATGAATCTTATTTATGATAATATCTCTTTTTGTTAATATTCATTATATTATTATTATTTATTATGTGATTAACTTCTTGTCTCAATATCCATTGATAATAATTTAAGCAAATGATAAATCTTATTGGTGATATTATTATTCTATTTTTATTAATATTCATTACTTATATTATTATTATTTATTATGTGATTAACTTCTTGTCTCAATATCCATGGATAATAATTTATCCAAATGATGAATCTTATTGGTGATATTATCTACTTTTGTTAGTATTCATTATATTATATAGTACTTGATTAACTTTTTTTCTCAATTTTATAGCTTTAAGAATAAAAAATATTATATTTAAAAAGTTAAAATTACTTTATCAAATAATGTTAAAGACATAACCTATTCCCTGCTAACTGCATCGCATGCATCACAAATAAGCCATGCCTCCAAGCGGTAGCACATCAATATTAAATGGAAATGTATGAATTGCATAAAGATTGCTAAAAGGTTAAATTAACAACCTCGGGCGTTCACAGGCTACACATTCAATATTTATCATGATCTATCAATATGGATCAGAGTGCTACCTTGGCTGTTCAATATTATTAGACTAACGTATTGATTGATCACAAAATGGATCGCAGGATTTCTAGATTCCCAAATTCCGTATCATGATAAATACTGAACAAGTAGCCTATACCTCAATATTTACCATGATTCGTGGGTTCATAATATGGAATTCAGGAATCTAGACATAGATCCATATTGTGATCCGTCAATATACTAGTCTACATGTTCAATAAATATCACGATATTTGATAAATATCTGCAGGTCACAATAAATATTGAACGTGTAGAGTTTGCCTAAGTGAAAATATTTATGAAATCTTATTTTCATTAAAGAAATTACAGCACCAAAGGTAACAGTAGTTGAAAATGAACTTTTGTGGTGATCTTATAGAGTTATGTTAACTTGTCAAAAAAGTACCCATTGGATGCAAAAAAATTTGTATCCATTGAACGCCAGCGTATTCATTTGGTTATCTGACAATAATATATTCTGTTTTGTGAGATTTTTTCCCTCAGCACACTACGCAGGTTTAGGTTGTGGGAATTTGAAGTTCCAAAGGCTACAAGCTATTTATTCAAAGATATTTATTTAAGATTATTTTTCTAAAGTACATATATTTATATAATTGTGAAAGGTGCTGCTTGCTACATGTGAAATGGAAGAACTAAGCACTGTTTTACTATATTGTTCTTGAAACCTTTTATAATGTACCTACACAAAAATGTATTTAAAATACACTATTGAAAGCTTAAGATAATGGAAAAATATTTACTGAAGTACTAATTATTATAATAATGTATCTATGTAGAAATGAAAAAAAAGTATTTAATTTATTGTTGAAACTGAATATTATGTATTAATGTAAATATGGCCTAACTTCAAATAAATTTGTTAAAATAAATAATAATATATATATACAAACTTTCTCATAATTGTTTTATTTTAATTTATTTAATAATTAATTTATAATTTAGAAATATTATATTACTTGTCTAGATTTTTTTAGTGTGCATTATGGTATGCATGGACGGATACACTAATACATATAATAATTTGACGACCTCCGTAGTCCAGTGGGTAAGACTCTTGACTCACAATCCGGAGGTCGCGGGTTCGAACCCGGCATGCGCAAATAAATTTTATTTGATTAATTTGTGTTATTTCACAATTAATTCATTTAAAAATAATATATTGTATATTTGCGGCATGTTCCAGAGTGGAAGATACTATCAGTATCGCCCTGGTGTAAGACCACCATTCAGAATTGAAACGTTGCTTGAAAATGGCTTTAGCCGTGTTTGGTGACCAGATCTGAATAGCCAGGTACTTCCCAACCTTCCTCTTCCCCACCTCCTTCCCCTCCCCACTACCTTCAACCTCACAACATACCCCAATTGGGGATGCCATAGTCTCACTGGCTCCAGATGGGAGCAGTTGAGATTCTTGTGCGGTATTCACTGTAAAAAAAAAAAAAAAAACATATAATATGTATTACCTAATATTTTTGTAAACTATAATCCCTGTATGAATTCAATTCATAATAATTGAGGGGTATGAAAGCAAAACCACTGCTATTCCACCCTTGCCAAATGTTTGTTCCCTTTGCTTTTTAAGATTTTTTTTTTTTTTATTTCAAATCAATAATTTTTGTTTTTTTTTCTTTGGTTGAGGCTACCTTTCTATATACAATTGGCCAACCATACGCATAACAATTAGTAAAATTTGTTCTAGTTCGCGAAATAATTTTACCTTTCTCGAAACAGAAGTTATGCGCAATTCAAAGAATTTTCTTCTAAAACATCTTTGTTCTAAAATTTATTTGGAGGGGCATACATTAATTATGAGAGCAGTTTTTCTTCCAATCTAGACCCCTCCCCCCCCCTTGGTGAGATATTCGTTTCGAGTAACGTGAAATTTTGCTGGACCCCCCCCCCTTTTGAGCTCACATACTTAATATATGAGCCCTTGTTTGTGAATTCGTAAAGATACAAAATCAGGCAGTCACGGCTGTTCCTCTGGGATAATCTCAAGTGCTGAAGTGTGGAGTATTTAGGTGCCACTGACAAAAAAAGGTATGCAGTACAGAAGACAAAGAATTGCCTCACAAAAGATAAGACCCTCTTTCTACTTTAATTTGTTGAAATTATTTTTGTTTATATGATTAGGTGTTTGCGCCAATCAATGTGTATTATCGATTGTCTATTATTTAGTAGCTGAATAACTTTGTTCCTTTATCCAGTTCCTATCTTTTTGATCCATTCCCTTGCTAAGGTCAATAATTAATTTTGTGTATGGCCTACCCTGTATATTATTGTTGTGATGTACACCGCTTGAATCTACCCACCAAAACGCGCTGCCGTTGTGTATTGTTCATTGGCCGGCTCCGCTAATAGAGAACGCCAGTCAAATTTTTTTTTTAACCTTTTTAACCTTCTAACTTAAATAACTGCATTTTTATTTTTAGAGTTAGTTTTAACCCCTCCGCAACGTAAGCAGATATAAGCGTTAAAAATAGGACAGCAGTCAAGTTCAATAAGCGTGTTTATACGTCGTCAGCGCGTGTGTTTCCATAGAAATCGTTCTAACTCCGTTATTGTTTTAGTTACATCCCTAAAACAAAAAGTAAAAGGTCGATAGTAGATCAAGCTGCACATTTCTATCAAGTTGTCTATGGAAATACATAACAGGAATCAGCTGTCAGTCGTGTAGTTGACAAAAATATTTACCCGCGCAAATTTGCTACCGGCAGCTCCACCGCGCTCCACATTTTAAATTTTCAAAACGTTCCAGGCACCGTCCCCAAACATGCGTCACATACGTAAGAAGATCACCACACGAGCGGTTCCGTCAGAATCATAATAATAATTTTATTCTTCTCGAGGTATGTGAGCAGTTTGTCGTTGATCACACGTTCCATCACCTTAGACAGAACTGTTGTGATCGCTATGGGGCGTTAGTTGGCTGGGTTGGAGCGGTCACCCTTCTTTGGAATAGGATGGATAACTGCTTTTTTCCAACCAGAGGGCACAGAGCCAGACCAGGGCCGTAGATAGGGTGGGGGGGGGGGGGGGGGGCATTATGGGGCAATGCCTTACCTTAAAATACCTGTGCCCTATCTTAAGAACATACCATTGACTATGCAATACACCAGTAAACTGTCTGTTCATATTTAAATATGATTGAAAAAAAAAATACTACCTATTATTGTAGCGTAGCGACATCTAACTAAACAGCTTCGAATTAACCAAGGAATCATATCATACTAATTCTTTATTCTTCCCATAGATGGCATTGAAGTAAGTGGTGGGAGGCTGTGCGCGTATTGCAATCACTGCTTACAGGGAATTCCCAAACAGTTTGGGGATGCTATTAAACGGTTGAGTCATAAATAAACCAATCCCTAGATCGTTATCTTCGGGCCTTCTCCATACTAAACTATTTGTCATCAGTGTCATCAGATCAACTTGCACACTGCTCGCTAACAACGTATGGAGGGACAATGGGGGTCTAGTTTTGGTTAATTATAAATGTAGAGTCGTTCTATAAAAAAATTAGAGTCCTTGTGAAAGCTCTGAAGTAGTAACCACCTGTTCCTTACACCGGGCCGGGTATGTGGTGGATAAGCTCCAATGCACTTCGAATAAGAGAATGTTTTCCTTCGAAATGTGTCAGCAGGTGAACCCAAAACCGGTTTAAGTAAAATCTGTATGCTGCGAATTAAAACTACACTCAGATGAAAATAGTTTTTCTTTATTCTGGCAGCACCATAGTATGCAACTAGAATTTTGTAACTGCACTTCAAATAAGAAAATGTTTTCCTTCAAAATGTGTCAGTAGATGAAACAACAACTGGAAATTTACATTCTGATCACAAAACTGGTTTTCTCAGCTCAGCTTTAATTAGTATTACTTTCATATTTCAAATAGGATGTGATGACTTCACCAATTTCCTGGGCACATCTTGAGGGATCCGAAGTCCGAAAACAGACAGCTTTTTTTTTTTTTTTTACAGTGAATACCGCACAAGAATCTCAACGAATACCGCACAAGAATCTCAACTGCTCCCGTCTGGAGCCAGTGAGACTATGACATCCCCAATTGGGGTATGTTGTGAGGTTGAAGGTAGAGGGGAGGGGAAGGAGGTGGGGAAGAGGAAGGTTGGGAAGTACCTGGCTATTCAGATCTGGTCACCAAACACGGCTAAAGCCATTTTCAAGCAACGTTTCAATTCTGAATGGTGGTCTTACACCAGGGCGATAATGATAGTATCTTCCACTCTGTAACATGCCGCAAATATACTATATATTATTTTAAATTAATTAATTGTGAAATAACACAAATTAATCAAATAAAATTTATTTGCGCATGCCGGGTTCGAACCCGCGACCTCCGGATTGTGAGGCAAGAGTCTTACCCACTGGACTACGGAGGTCGTACAAGCTGACCACGGGAAAGCATTAAAATGTGCCCGCAGACCGAACCAATCTGCTGGCCGATAGTTCCACACTTTTTTCTTCAGCCTCTCGTTTGGTGGTCTGAAGTTTACAGAGATTGATGACATCACCAGGCAGTGGTCGGACGATCCTAAAGGCGCTGTGACTTCAATCTTGTAACCGTGTGGCACAGTAGTTAAAAGTAGGTCTAATAGATTGGAACGGTGAGTCTGGGCATCAGGAACCCTTGTAGGCTCCTGAACCATTTGCTCCAATCCGTAGCAAAGGGCAAAGGATTCCGTTTGTCGTCTAGCCGAGTCTGTTGATCCTGAGAACTTCAACCAAGGTTTGTTATGAACATTGAAGTCCCCAAGGACCACAAACTCTGCCGTAGGGTAACGGGGCAAGAGGTCATCAATAGTGTCGCTTAAGTGTTTGAAGAGCTCGGACGTGTCTGATTCGCTAAGGTTCGGTGAGCGGTGTAAATGCTGTGCTGTGTGGAGGGTTTTTTTTTTAGGAAAGGAAGGAGAGGAGAGTTCTGGGAAGGAAAAGGGTTTAAAGGGTGGGTAGGAATCTGGTGTTCAGTATGTCCTGGTCATCCACCTCCAAGACCTAGACAAACCTTACCCCATGAACCCGGGCACCCCTGCTAAATCACCAAACGTAGCGAACACATATCCAATAAAGGTTCCCGGGGCGGCGGTACCCATTCCCGCCTCCCAAATATAGCTTGAATTTCATTGCGAATGTTTTGTTTTAGCTGTGGTATGGTCGCTGGCTTATTTACGTATACGTATAAGGTCAGTTGGGGCAATTGCGGCATATTTTTTGATTTTTTTGAACAGTCATCTTTACAGATCACTTGACTGCAACTCATTGGATTTTAAGTTGTTTTTTTTGTGAATAACTCATCAACAATAATTTGTTTTTCAGAAAATGTTTGCTTTAATTGACAAAAGCCTCTTGATTTCGTTAAAATGAAGTGAAAGTAAAAAATGGAAATTAGACGCATTTGCCCCTCTCTTGGCCCCTCTATGGGGTAAATGCGTCCAAGACGTATTTTTTTACCTAAATTTCAAATTCCAATAACAAAGATTATTATCTTAATTGTTCATACATTTTTACTTCTGATCAAAATACAACAATATATTTCCAGATAAAGACAGCCGAAATATATTTTTTTTAGAAATTACGGGGCAAATGCGTCAATTTAGTGAATGCCGCATTTACCCCTTCTACTAAACATGCATTGCCAACCATTTAGTTATAAGATAGTTGGAATATAATATGTCGAGGGAACTTATCTTCTTTAAATATGTCTTTGTTCTAATTTGAGTTGTTTCAAACACTAGCGGTATATTAAAAACAGCGGTTAAAACCTTTGGTATTTAAAAAAATAAGTAGATAAGGTAAGCAGAAGGCCGTGGGTTCGAGTCCCATTGGCGGCATGCAGCTTTTCTCGGGAGATTTTTTCAATTTACATTATTCTTCTCTTACAATTTATACGCACCAGATTTAAATGTCCAGGTTAAATTTTCCCCACAGGAAAAACTAAACCCTTTCACACACTTCCCCAAATGATCATCTAGTCAATCCACGCTATGCAATTGCACTATATAAGTATTATAAATACAAAACAATACAAGAACAACATGTCAACCTACCAGAGACCAAATGGGAAAATAATTCTCCGACTCTAGATATTTTCATATCAGAGGGTTCGGCTGTGTGGAATTCCTAATTTGACCTATAAATCCTACTGATCCCTCAATATAAATATTTAAAAAATCTTTTGTAATCCTACATGTATTTAAAATGACTGATTTTTGCATTTTTATATATAAATTCTTTGACAAACCTAATATGCCTAAATTTTGAATAAGTGACCTGGGTATAATGCCGGTAGCCGAAATAACAAATGGTAATATTTTTATAGTCTGAGAGTGCCAAATTCTTTTCATCTCATTTTCTAAATCTGTATATTTTCAAATTTTTTCAGAAACAGATTTTTGAATATTACAGGAATTTGGAATAGATAGCTACATCAATGATATAAGTTTTTTTTAAATTTTGTGATGTAAAACTATATCAGGTCTATTATGACTAATTGTTCTGCCTGTTAGTATAGTTTTATCATAATATATTTTTAAATGAATTTGGTTCATATTCATAATATGGTACTATATTACGGCAGTCAATCAAGTTATGTTTAATTACCAAACTTTGGTGGATTATTTTTAAAACCTGAGTGCCTAAATGTATACTCGGACGGCGCTAATACAGAACATCCCGATATAATATGTTCTATAGTTTCCGGAAAAGCCAAACATTTTCTACATAAATCATCAATTTGATTTATATCTTTTATTATATGCTTCCTATAATTTTTAGTATTAATGACTCTATCTTGAATGGCAAGCATAAATCCTTCTATTTCTGCGCTCAACTCTCCAATACTCAACCATTTGTTTGACGAAAGTTGTCAACATACGTTTGGTTGAGATAATTGAAGTGTTTTGCGTGAATAATTTTTAATTATTGTTATAATAATTTTAAAAATACATATTATTGTGTATGTACTATGTACTTTTTGGAGGCTTGATAGCCACTTAATGTACCATTACGGACATCTTCTATCGCTTTCTGCAATGTCTCTTCTGTATAAAGAGGATCATTTGTTTTTCTCTTGTAATTATGCACCATTTTGTGTAAGTTATACGTAGAAGATAGCCGAACCTGTAAAAAATAACAAATTAATAGTTTTTTGTGTCAACAAATGAACTTGACAATATTAAACAGGCAACCTAATGTTTGTTTGCTTAAAGAGGTATATTTCTTCATTATAATGGTAGTAATTACTATTAATTACGAAAAGTGTATTATAATTTATAGAACTATGTATTATGTTTTACCTACATATGTAAGTAAATAAATAATGAAATAATATGAACAATTGAAAAATATACTATTTATGGTTGTCGATATCTGGAAAAGGGGTAATTGCGTCTACTAGACGCATTTACCCCAAAAAAATAGGCGCATTTACCCCGGGTCACTAATAAACAATCGTATTTTTTCAGTTGTCATTTCTCCAAAATACGCAATGGTTTCTTTAAAATAATTATTTTAATTAAAAACAGTATTATTTTTTCTTAACTGACCGTAAATTCAAACTCCACACTCTAGTGATCACAGAGATATTCAAGAATATAGAAGACCACAAAATGCGACACGTCACTCGTTTTTCAGTCACTTTTTTAAATGGCGAATTACTTCCAACCTGTCGCCAAAAGCGTTGCCTGCAGACTTCTAAGTTATGACATAACATACAAGAAAACCACTAGATGGCATTAATTGCATCTATTTTAAACATTAAACGAAGCAGGATGGATAGGCGCAATAGCCCCGTAGACGCATTTACCCCAGTTGACCTTACCCTTTATTTCAAATAACCCCAACGAAAACAGTCTGGCGCTGTTAAATCCGGTGAACGAGGGGGCCAATTGAAATCGCTTCTGCATGAAATAATGCATTCGCCAAAGAGGTCCCTTAACATAGCCATTGTGTCCCTTGCAGGGTGGGCTGTGGTTCCATCTTGTTGGAACCATAACTGTGGATGGTTTTCTACATCTGGCCTCAAAAAATTGTCCAGCATCGTTCGATATTCAGCACCATTAACCATATGTCTTTTCTTTCTTGTCTTTTCAAAGAAATATGGACCAATGATCGTTTCAGACGATACACCGAACCAAAAAGTACGCTTAAGTGGGTGTAATTGTGGCTGCTGAACTGTTCTTGGATTCTCCGTAGCCCATATCCTGTAATTTTGCTTGTTTACGAAACCATTCAATTGGAAATGGGCTTCATCGCTCATTATCAAATTGTTAATAAAATCGCGATTCTCTTTTGCTTTTTGTCAGAATGAAATGGCATAATCAAACCGTTGTTGGTAGTCTATCGGCTTCAATTCTTGCACAAGCTGAACCTTATACGGGAACATGTGCAATGTGGCAAAAATCCTCTGAACGGACCTCCGCGATAGCCCCAGTTGTGCCGAACGTCTTTTTGTTGATGTTTCTGGACTGTCCTGCATACTATCCACAACACGTGTGGACCGTACATGGTCTTCCGGTACGTGGAAGGTGTCTTACTGTACCATGTTGTCGAAAAATTGCAACCAGGCGGTTTATTGTTGGTGCTGAAGGTGCAGTACGCACATCAAAAAAACGACTATAAGCATGCTGCGTCAAAACAATTGACCGTTGAGTTTCAAAATAAAATTCAACAATTGTTGATCGCTGTTCTGTTGTGTAGTGTTCCATTTCAAATTCCCCAAGTTTTCTTCACAAAATTCTGAAAAAAACAAAAAAAAAAAAAAAAATTATTGAACATTCAAACCATATCGGTAGTTTTGCGCCACCCAGTACTTAAGAAATAGATTAGCTGGGGCAAAAAGTTTTGTTGCCTTAAAAACTTTCGTCTATGATATAACAATATAATTGTCTATGACTGTCAATGTCAAAGTCAGTCAAAGTTGAAAACAGTGGTTTATTTTTTGATTGTCGTAAAGGGATTGGTTTATTGGTTTATTTATGGGTTTATTTATGTTTTGACATGATTGGTTTCGTTGGTTTATGTTTATTTATGGTTTTGACAGAAGATAGTGGAATCATTTGTTGTTCAACTCGTAATTATTCAAGTTTAACTTATCTTGCTCCAGCCGTTTCGTAGATCTTACCCCTTATATTAGGAAATAATATTTCAGTCCACACTGACATCATTTAGCGCAATTTATTGCGATCGTAATTTTCAATGATTTCATGGCCTTTTAATATTACTCATCGATCGGTTACAAAATGTCATGAAATACATTATTGACTAAAAATTTATTGATTTTATGGTAATTTTTCGGGATTAGTGTCCATGGCTATTACGATTAATTAAAAAAAAAACTTTAGATTCGCCTCACTATAAAAGGTGGGTGAAATGCAGATCCTGCCAATGTCTGGGAATTTAATAGGTAATTATCGGTTCGGACTGGCCACGCTTATTACGAATAATTTTTAGAAAAAAACTTTAGATTCGCCTTAATTACTATAAAAGGAAACTTTTTGGCTTTGGGGCGGCGGAAAATAACGCATTTTAATTTTCAATTGCATAAAACCAAAATTCACTTCGCGAAACGACACAGCGAAAATCCGCGGCCATTTCTGTCACTGTTGCGTTGTGTTATATTGGTATCCTTGATAAATTAACGAGAGCTAATACGACTGTAGCTGACTTCGTGGGATACCTACATAAAATACCGCGAAATTATGAAAACACAGCAGAATTATTATATTAACAAACCTCTATTTGTATATATTTGTTATTACGAAATTTTGAATATTAAATGAATAAAGGCCTTTAGGCAAGTTTTTTTACATTGAAATTTTTTTTTTACATTTAAAATTATTTTTTTAAGTAAAAAAAAAATAAAAAACGCGGCGTTTTTTTTTTTTAATTAAAAAAATAATTTTCAATGTAAAAAAAAAAAATTTCAATGTAAAAAAAATTTTTTCCAAGTAAAATAAAAGTTTTTAAAGTTAAAAAAACTTGTCTAAAAACCTATTGTACATAAAACACAATTGGTTTCAGAATATTTTTGTTTTTGAGGTGTTATGCCGTGTTGCGCTACCTACCTCCTTTAGCCAACATTTCGGACAGCTGAAGTGATTCTGATTAGAGGTTAGTTTACATTATATTATTATTAATTCTGTTTTTCATAATTATGCGCCTTTTCATGTATTCACGAAGTCAGCTACAGTCGTATAGATCTAGCTCTAGTTTGTATCAGGGATACCAACACAACAGTGACAGAAATGGCCGCGGATTCTCGCTGTGTCGTTTCGCGAAGTGAATTTTGTTTTTATGCAATTGAAAATTAAAATGCGTTATTTTCCGCCGCCCCAAAGCCAAAAAGTTTCCTTTTATAGTAATTAAGGCGAATCTAAAGTTTTTTTCTAAAAATTATTCGTAATAAGCGTGGCCAGTCCGAACCGATATTTACCATTTAATAAAAAGGCACTTTTTAGATGAGAAAAGTATGGAGAAGATGAATAAAAAATAAATTAAGGCGCGCTCGGCAAAATTGAGGGAGATACAGCCGTTCAAAGTATTTAAAATTTCACTTCGTGAACTGATATTATGACAGTCCGTTCGCCATTTTTTCACTGTTTATGTTGGTATCCCAGACCTAATACAAACCTAGATACGATTGTAGCCGACTTTGTGGGATAAATGATAAGGCGCGTAATTATGAAAAACAGAATTAATAGTACGCCAGAATCACAAACCATGTTACACAAACCTAGCGTAGCCGCTAAACTACTTGAAAACTGGGATGTTTGTCTTGCCTTGACGCGAGTAGGCGTTATAAAGGGCACTTTCTTTTGTATCACAAACCATGTTTAGCGTAGTCTTAGGTTCAATCGTGTGTAGCTGTTGTGGATGAGGATGGTGCAACAGATTCAGAGGACGATTACGAGTGCTACCAACTTTAAGGTAATATTTAGTTTACAGATTTATACGTCTTTTAGCGTAGTCTTAGGTCTTAGGTTAGTAACAAAATGGCGGGCGGACTGACAGTATCGGTTCGCGAAGTGACATTTTATTTATACTTTGAACGGCTGTATCTCCCTCAATTTTACCGAGCGCGCCTTAATTTTTGTTTTATTCAGCTTTTCCACACTTTTCTCATCTAGAAAGTGCATTTTTATTTAATTTCCAGACATTGGCAGGATCTGCATTCCTCCCTAAAAGGAAACTTTTTGCATCACGGCCGGCGGAAAATAATGCATTTTAATTTTCAATTTCGTTAAATAAAATTTCACTTCGCGAACCGATACTACGACAGCCCGCCCGCCATTTTGTCACTGTTATGTTGATATCCCAGACCTGATACAAACAAGAGCTAGATACGATTGTAGCCGACTTCGTGGGATAAATGATAAGGCGCGTAATTATGAAAAACAGAATTAATAATATAATGTAAACGAACCTCTAATCAGGCGCTGGAATGGAGACAAACCATTCAGATCCTGGGATGTTTTTTAAAATAAAGATAATATACACAAGCCCGCTACACAAACCCTGCTTTGCCAGACAAACCATTCAAAAACGTCCCACGAAGTCGGCTACAATTGTATCTAGCTCTTGTTTGTATCAGGTCAGGGATACCAACATAACAGTGACAAAATGGCGGGCGGGCTGTCGTAGTATCGGTTCGCGAAGTGAAATTTTATTTAACGAAATTGAAAATAAAATGCATTATTTTCCGCCGGCCGTGATGCAAAAAGTTTCCTTTTATAGTGATTAAGATGAAGTCATAGTAAATAATGCAAAATCATATGTTTTTGTTTTGAAAATTTGATCGCTTAGAAGTATTGTAGATGCTTCAATTAAATACTGCGTGTAGAACATACCTTGGCCCTTAAAAATATCGGTCATTTTTTTTATAAGTTTTTTAATAAGCCTATAAAAAAATAAAGTATGAGGTCTAAAAAACACACTTTCAAGTCCAAACTCTCCTATTTATAAACCCCTTTTCGGATATGGTTTTATTGTGTAATGTGGCAAATTCAGTTTATTTTATAATAATCGCAAAAAAAGTTGATATTTACACCCAATCTTCCCAAAATAAAATAAAATGTGCATTTTCGCGTTGATATTTTACAATACGGCCGCTAGTCGACGAATTCGGTTATTCAAAGTGACCCCTATGGCGTCCACCGAAGAACTACTGTCCACGGCACAGTAGTGAACTAGTGGATCGCCTTAAGGCGAATCTAAAGTTTTTTTCTAAAAATTATTCGTAATAACCATGGACACTAATCCCGAAAATTTACCGATTTTATTTGCCACACATTTACTAGACAAGCCTTGACTACTTTATTTTACAGTTACTGTATTATTTCTAGTTCAAAGACTGGACGTGGAAAGTAACGACATGCCGAAAGCAAAAGTGAAACAAATGTATAGAACACCGGAAAAGATGAGGTTTAAACCTGAAGACGTATCTCCTGATAATGGCTACATCCTTGATAAAACATATGTTCCTGAAGAAATCCTTGTGTTAATCCTGAGTTATTTGGACTATAAATCTTTGGGAAAACTTCGCTTTGTCTGCAGAAAGTGGTGTGAGGTCATTAGAGATCAAGTCTGGAAGATGAAAGCAGAACGACAATTTGTCAAGAGATTCAAAAACATCAAGAAATACAAAAAGTGGCCTTCTGAGGTGTACCAAGCTATCTGTTGCAAGGTTCCGTATGGAAGGAATTTGTTGAGGAACCATTCTGGACGTAATAATTTTGATAATTGGAAGATACATGAGAACGGTAAGTTTTTGAGGCATCATAGCTGGTATCTGTGATTAAGTGCCCACAATTTGTTTGACCTGCTGTTTTAGGAATGGTTATAATATTATTATGAATGGTCAACCGAATTCTTAAGACATTGCATGGAGTCATAATACCGTCAGGTAGAAAATGTTGAATAGTATGTTAGCCGGCCAATTTTTTTCAATGCCTTCTTATTGCCCTCGCCGCCCCTCAAAGCTTCCCGGTTGCCACCGCCACCCCTCTCTCGTCCACAGGGGACGAGAGAGGGGTGGTAATATCGCCCATTTTGGGAATCATCAGTCTAATTCAGTGGATCTTAACCTTTTTGGAGGTACTGAAACCCCACCAGTTTCATATGCGCATTCACCGAACCTTTCTTAGTTGGAAAGCGGGGCGTGACATCAATGGCGGTGGATCACCACAAGGGGGGGGGGGGGGCGTCATGGGATGGGATGGGGCGGGATGGGATAGTGGCAATATTCTTCATAATTTTTTTTCAGGTGTGTCTTGCCTTCCACTGAACCCCTGAGACTGGCTCACCGAACTCCTGGGGTTCAATCGGCCCAAGGTTAAGAATCACTGGTCTACATCTAGCGGGTATTTTGAAGAATATATGTTTCAAGAAGTAGTCTGCGATTCTCCTTAGCCATGAGCCAGGAAAAGTATATTTTTGCCTAATAACTTATAATGTTTTCTTAATCAGGTGGGAATGGTTGGATAGTAGAGAAACCTCCCATGGGAGTGGCAGGAGCAGAAACCTGTGAATTCATTCCGGAGTCCTGTTTCGTGACCTCGTATCGCCAGTGTGGCAAGGAGCAGAAGATAGATCTGTACGCAGAGGGAATCTATCCCGATGTTCTGGATAATTACCAACCACACATCATCATCTCTGAATGGTTCAAATTTCTTCCATATTCTCTTTTAAAATACACCATATCTACTTATAAGAAATATTTTTTGTTTTGCTTTTAATTTGTCAGCGGTATGTAATAAATTATTGTATTTATTACATCATACTTATATCCCACCCCATCCAAAGTTATTTTGACTGGAATTGATCACAGCAACTGAATTAAGTTATTAATTTATATTTTTTTATAACATTACGAGAGAAAAAAAAACATTTCTCTGAACATAGAAGTACAGTTTGGCAAGAAAGTGTAGAAAATAAATGATGGCGCTGCGATCGTTTTCTAGTTTTAAATGGCAACACCAAGATGGCTCATAAGACAAAGAACGTATGTTTTAAAAAAACACTTCTGGCAAAATGCATATTTCATAGCGTATTTGTATTTTCAAAAAATTTGCACAAAAAACTGTAATTTAATAGAAGCAAAATAAAACAAAACAAGTTTTAAGTGGGCGTTTATTTCGATATAAACATAGGTACTTAAAAATTTAAGTCTATTAATTCAACACTCGACATGTAATTATTGTCTTCGTCCTCGTGTGATTCTTCTTCTTCCGTATCTTCATCTTCATCTAAACGCAGTTCATCGATATCATCATATATAGTACTGCCTCGTGCATAATATTCTGCCTCAATTTTCATCACGTGTTTGCAACAATTTTTCCAATCATCAGCACTTATGCTATTACATATTATTATTATTATGCCCATTTTCCGTTTTCCCGGTGTTTCAAATTTTCCATCTGCCTTTTCCCCTTCCTTGACGATTCGTCTTACCGTTGTTTCAGATTTACCTGTGTGTGAAAAACATCATTAAAATTATTATTATGGAAGGTAGTTTTAAAAACACACACTAGATAATATTCACTTAGAAAGAAAAAAAGAGAAAATGAGAAAAAAGTAACTTTTCTACGAGTTTAAAGAAGTTGCATATTATTATTTTTTTATTGAGTTATTCCCTTTTTCCTGTGGCCGCATATTAACTGTCAAATTGAAATGTCAAATTCGAATTTTTTAACATAACCTCAAATCAGATTGTAATGGTTATTATCGCTCGAAAATTGGCATAAACCTTGTAATACTAATGAAATTTATTAAACAAACTATACTACGTACCAGTCATTTCTGCAGTTTTGTTTCATCATCTTTTAAATTTGACAGAATCTTCTTCGCGTGACACTCGACTAGGCAGCATTGAAAAACGCAGAATATAACCCCTCTTGTATCACTATGTAATAATTTATTCATTTTAATTAAATTCAGGCAAACAATGAATAAAAATATTATCAAATCAGCGATATTCTACTCAGATTTAAGACAATAAATCAACCGTAACACGCATTAACATGACAGCCATAGGAAACGTCATATAATTCGGTGTTGCCACAGTAATGAACACGTTTAGTTCCAATTGATTTAATTTCTACACTTATTTGCCAAACTATATATAAACACATTATCTGATAAAACAGTACAATTTTCAAAAACCTCAGTATGCAAAAAAGATGAGGTAAGTTATTACTAAAATAGTATCAGCCATCGCATAGCGGGCCGCTCAGTATTTTAGCTTTGCATTCTAAGGGTTAATACATACAAGGGCTGAGGGGTCGCGTGGTCTCAGCGTTGCCATCTTGAATCTGCCTTTCCACTAAAATCTACAGTAAAATCTTTCAAACACCCGATGTTGATCAAATTATTGAATATTCATTCGATTCCGTCAGAAAATCCATCATCCTGTAGACACAAATTCTCCCGTTTCGAGGGTACTCCAATCCATCAGATATGGTGGGATATCCGTCAAGATGGCAACACTGCGGTTTTTACTAAAAGGGGACCGTACCTTTAAAAAAAATTTAAATTGCTGTTCTATATTTAATTTTTTTTTAAATTACACTGACACAGGGTACATCTTGGATTGTCGAGTTTGCATTTATGTAATCCCATTTTGTAACTCTCTTGCTACTTTAAAAAATTATATTTCTAGTACCTAGTATGTATAAATCCCATTTGTTTACATTCAGGTACTCTACCAGATTTGATTGTGGGTCCGACTATGAACTGACCGTGTCCCTCCTGGACTATGACAGTCGAGAGGTGAAGAAGTTTATGTTTGAGGCCCGAATGACCAACTGGGCCGAGGGATGGAAAGAGGTAATTAAACTCCTACTGTTGCATTCGAAACTGCTGACGAATTGCTGCTTGAGATGCACTTGAAAATGAACTGTAAATACTAACAATGAAACGAAACGTGTTTGCTGGAATTGAGTGATAATAATTGTGGGGAAAACTAGGGATGCAAGGAAGAAGGTTAACCAATCACTTACCTCTGCGAAGGAGCACACAACACAAGCAAAAATATAGTTTATGTAGTTCCACCGCAATACCTCGAGGTAATTATTGACATAACACAAATAAGTATAAAACGATATTGTTTACTTTCGATATGGTCAAAAACCTTCCTCTTAGTTCAAAAACAAGATTATGCTTATGAGCACACCAACAACTTGCTTCCAAGGTAGTCCCAATTCTTCTGTTTTTCAAAAACAAATGCACTCGATTTTGGTATTTTTCTCTTTTCACTATTCCAAATTTAAAAACAAGGTGATGTGGTTAGGGAAAGGTAGGTACACTGGTTAAATGACATCCCGGTAGGAACCATGCATATTCTCATTTCAAAATCAAAAATACCTAATTAGTTAGCTTTTCATAGCTTCTTATTAGAATCATCACTAGTAGGCAGCTGGCGGAGACAAAAACATTGGGAATGTATGGTGAGCGATATGCTGAAATAGGCCAAAACCAAATGATCTTTATAACTAAATCTGTTGGACCCTTAAAATAAATTTGACCGGTTAAATAACTATAATTTAATTGTTTTGCCTTTAATAATGAGCGGATCTGGAATTTTCGTTTTGCCTCCACCGGCCGCCTGCTAATCATTACCAATCTGGGCAGATTTCTGCAAGTGAAGATTTGTTGAAGTACTCTGAATAAAATTCCTTTTTAGAAACAAAAAAAGAAAATTGTCTCTTTCATCATTTTTATCACGTTAACACCTTAATAGAACCATTGGAGGGGACCCCACCACTTTCCCAACGGCGTTATAAGGAAACATGGTTTCCTCCTTCACCGCACACGTCAAGAATCTATTTTATTGAACGAAGCTACATTTATTTGAACGACTCTAGACCCTCCAATGTCCATGCATAGGGGGTTAGAAAGCAGTATGCAAGTACTTACTTACATTAACATAATACAAAAGAATAATAAATCTGGCAGCCCGTAGAATAATTGTTCTGAAATCTATAGAGAAAAAATAAATACAGATAAAGGTGTTAGTAAACAAAAAGAAAAATAAGAGCTGCGCCCGGTTGAGGAAACGTGGATAAGAGAAATAACGAAAAAGTAACAGTGATAATATAATGCAAGTATTTACAATAATAACTGAGAGAAAATAAAATGCAATACCTTAATAGAACCAACAAAATTTATTTAAAATCGTTACTTACCAACCTGTTGAACTCCCCTGAACTTCTTGCGCTAATATGTTTCCATGTACCTAGTCGATCAGTTCGTTTCAAATTACCTTATCATTGCAACAATACAGGATCGAACGCTGAACTCAATTCCATAATGAATCGCCTGCATGTACTTGGAAATAAATATGTTTTGGATGAATCTGTAAACATTGCTAGTTTAACCTCATACAAATACTACTTAATTAAAACTGTCTGTCAGCGCTTCTCAGTTTGACTATAATCAAATACAGATTTAAAGTATTAATTTCTTAATACATAATATCCGTGATTTATAATATGTTGTATTGTATTTGTGATAACCTACGCATTGTACTTTTTTATGTTGATCTACAATTTCTATTGTTCTCTTTTATGAATTTTATATTTATATTTTTCTTTTTTTATCTATGTATATTCTGTATTCATATGTAAAATAATTGTAATTCTTTTGTAAAAGCCGTTATAATCGGCGTTAATAAATAAATAAATAAAAAAATAAAAAAAAATACAACTGGTTGCATCTGGCATGTTTTGATTACTTGCGAATCCATTTACATAAAGGAGTGTCCCTGTTTGTGGCAAGCCGACGGACACAGCCAACGGCGGGCAGCGTGAATTTGATTTTAATCTGCAGTTTTATTCCGAGACTGACTAAATTTTTGCACACTTGTCTTCAAAAAAAGAGAAAGGTCACTGTCTACATAAAATTTCTAAAAACTCGACATGAAGCCCAGGCAACGCCGGGGAATTGAGCTAATCATTTATAAATAATATAAATAACGGTCATTTATAACTTACTATGCATGGCTAAGTCCTGTTTTAACTTGACCATTTGGCATTTTATCTGTAAATTCGTTTGTTAGTTCTGGTTCTGGTTGAAGAAGGTGCATTGGATATAACATTTTTATTCTGCCAGAGTTCGCAAGATCGTGGTTCCTACTACAAATTGTCAAATCAGAATAATCAATATTATGGTACCTACCAGTATGAAGAAACTTTGAAAAAAGAATTGTCAATGAGATGGTGGCATTTCTTTGGACAAATTGTGTAATTCCTTACTTGAAATTTATGTACATTTTTTATGGTTTATAATTAAGTAGGTAGGTGTTCAAGAACCTAATTTAGAAATTTAACTTGTCTCCTTTTTATGCTGTCCATATTTGTCATATTGAGTCCGTTCAACATCGGTTCCTAAAAGGGATTGCCAGGAGGCTAGGATTAGAGTGAGGCAATTACTTGTATGCCGAAATTAAACAAACCTTTCTCCTTTAGAAGACCGTCGGAAAAAATCTGATCTCATTTGTTTCTCCAAAATTATTAACTGTTTAATCGATTCACCTACATTACTACAAGTCATCATATTCAATATACATTCATGTAGACTCAGAAATAAAGAATTGCTCTTCCTCAATCAGCACTCGACTGATTATATAATGTAGTGTTCTGTTATCTTTTTTTTTTTTTGTTATTTTTTTTTTTTAGATATTTAATTAAAATTAAATTTGATAATGTTATTATCGAGAACTCGATAATAAGATTATCAAATAAAATTTTAATTAAATTTCTAAAAATTAAAATGGATTTCTACGAATTAAACACAAAAACAATTAATTCTGTTATCTGTAGCAACACTAACAGATTCTCCAAATACTTTGTCTGAAGATTACTTCGGGAATAAATAGATTCTTGATCTGTTATCTGGTTTTATTAATACTTCGCGTATACAATATCGACCTAACTGGGAGCTAGCTAAATTGGTTCTAAAACGTGTGTTACAGACATCACATACTCTCAGCCCCCCCCTGTCCCTCTGTTGGACAACTTAGGTACTAAGCTACCTGCCATCTAACGGAATCTACTGATAGTTCTTATCACCGCCATCTATATCTAAAAGCTGGAAGCTTTTTAGATACACAACATCTTCCCCCTGCTATCTTGAGACCTGGCTACAATATTTCATTGTTACAATCATAGTATATTTTAAAACATGAAGCTATACAAAATGCAAACACATGTCTCTAAAAATCATAATAAATCTCAACAAAACAAACTAAATATTTCATAAACACAATAAGACTAAATATTTCATACACATATCACTGACTCTAAAAATATTGTCACTTTAAGTAGCTGCGTTTTTCCCTGGAGATACTTTTTTTTTATTAATAAATTTTTTTGTTACATACATAAAAATATTACAAAAAACATTTCTTTTGAAAAAAGTAAAAAAGAACTATAAAATTAAATAGGTAGGTTAAAAATAAACAATAATACAATTAAACAAAAAAAAAAGATATTACAATAGTATACATATATATTATGTATGATATCAAAAAAAAATCCCACATAGATGCGCCAGTTCGTGGGTATACATACTTAAGTTGTTTTTTTTTTTTAATGCAGTTAAGATTATAAGTAAATTACAACAGAGTAAATTAAACTTTAAATTAGTAAATTAAAACAGAATTATGTTTTAATATATTTATAGAACAAATAATTCCGTATTTACAAAACTAAAATTAAGAAAAAAAAATATATAAAAAACAAAAAAGGTTAAATAAAAATTAGGGATTTGTAAAGTTACAACAGGTAGGATGTTATAGCAGGTATGTATTTGTGTCATTTGTAGTTATCCAAGTCTTTATTACTTTCAATAACGTCTCAGTCGTAGTTGTCCCGCCCACGGTGGTGGCTGGTTCTGTGGTGGGCTTCTGATTCTCTTTGTAGACCTGAAATCAGGAGAACACCGGTTAAAATCTCTCAAAAGGAGTGACGTCTCCAGCTCATCTGCACAGTATTCCGACATATCGGACGCGATAGGGACACCCACTGTTTCTTTCTCCCAGTGCTCCGAACACGCTCTCAACTGATCTATATGTCTTTTCCATAACATTGGTGTACCTTCGACTTTATATACTTTATAGTTTTTTTCCAAGTCTTTTTTCAACAACCCCTCTAGCCCAAGAACACTTATTCAATTGTCTGAAGTCCCTCGCTAAACACTTCTGACCTATCAAAAAATTCCTACAACCTACCCCTCCAAAATTCCTAACCTGATTATCTTGACCTTTCTCTATATTCGCCTTTGCTAACTTTTCTATTGAGGTCTCTTTGTTTTCATCCAACTTTTTAGGAATGATGCTACTGAAGGTTGATTTTGATCTCCTACCAAACATAAGAACTGAGGGTTCGACTCTTGTCATAGCATGCGGAGTATTCCGATAATCACTTAAAAATTCATTTTCTCCTAAACTCTTCATTAACGCCAAATTTTCTACACATAATGTAATTCTCTTCCGTACCAAAACCAAGAAACTTGTTCAACCCCAACCCTATAGCTAAAGCTTGTAAGTAACGCCATGTACAAAAATCTAAGATTTCAAAAAAAAAATGATCGCATAATTTGTGAGTAACGCCATGTACCACAAATTCTAATAACGAACAAGATCGGGTAACTTGTAAGTAACGCCTTGTACTAACAAATTCTACAAACAAATATGATCGGTAAAGTTGTAAGTAACGCCATGTACTAACAACTTCTAATATCAAAAATGATATCACCCTTTCTCTTGATTACTGGTACTATCGGGGAAGCAAAATCCCTACTAGTTAATCGGAGAAATTATCCCGTCTTTTACTATTGATTTTAATTCAGACTCAATTTTACTTTTTAATGTTAAAGGGACTGGCCTAGCATTGAAAAAAAATGGACCCGCGTCTTTATTCACTTTAAAAGACACTTTAAAATTTTCAAAACACAAGGACAAATACAAAAAACCTTAAAAAAATTTTAATTTACCCGACTAGTCAAAAAAAACTTCGGGAAATTCGTGAATAAATTTATCCTTATACTGCTTTCCTGGATCCATTGAATTAATGGTATTTCCAACCCACAAATATCCATGAAGTCCCTACCTACAATCAACTCCGTACCCACCACAACAATAATGAACGTACAGTTTGTCAAATAAGAGTAGAAAATATATGAGGGCGCCACTGTTGATCAAATGGCAATACTAAACACATAACTCATGGTGTTAAAGTAAAGCTGTGTAACCTACATTTATATAATATATTAAAAAGGCATAATAGTGGAAAAAATATTTTTTCATTGCAGTCATTATTATTATACTTTTCCAATTTTGTGTTAACATAATGAAGAATAACTATAATGTAATAAAATATAAAGCACAGTTTAGAAATTGCTCACATTTATTTAATACTAGATAAAGTACCTAGCGTTGCCTGGGCTTTAGATCATGTCTTTAATTTTAGATCTGAATATATTTAACTCATTCAGATCTAAAAGTAGTGTAACTAAACTCACCATTAGTGATTCTTCCTTTCTATCTATTGTTAAATTCAAATTTATGTTAAATTAAATTAAAGCAAATCGCTTTATAAATCACCTTTTAATCAAATTTATCTCATGTAGAAGAAATGTTTTTTAAAATGTGGTTTACTGTGTTCTATACATTCAGTGTCATTGCACTTCAAAAAAATATTTGACAGTTAAATTGGTATTGCCAGTCTACAAATTTAGTAGTTCCAGTTTTTATATTTTCTACTCTTTTTTGACGGACTATAACATTGTTGTTTTTATTTTTGTACTTCACGTCAAAAATAACTTTACCAATAACTTTTAATGCGTTTCCTGTGTAACCTGAAATAACCCGGTTGTCGGCCAATAATTTTACCGTACCAAAATAACCATTAAAAATTTCTTCCTGCATTACACTTAACGATGAACCCGAATCAACCATCGCTCTAAAATGTTCGTCATTTATTAAAATGTATGCTGTGAACAATTTAATTGTAGCTGTCATATGATTATTACAACAGAAATCCTCCACAATTGGATTGACACTGTTCATATTATTATTATCATTGACACAAAATTTCTGTACCTACTCCACCTACTCCATATTACATGACCTACTCCATTGCATTTGTAGCATCTAGCGTTGCGAAATGTGCAGGAATTGGTACTGTGCCCTGTATTCTTACAAATTCGGCACAATAATTTCGCACCCGGTGGTACTGGAAATTTACCGCTCAAAGCCGCTCGATGCTTCCATACATGAAAACTCGCGGTAAACCTGAGATTTTTTAGTAGCAGAGGCCTTTGAAAAGTGCCTGTTGCTAGCATCCTTCTTGATGCCGTTAATCTCCGACTTTACCGAATTATTTGCAATGTCCAACACTGACATACTGCTAGCTACCTGTTCAAGTTCATTAAGTGTTAATTTCAAACCCTCAAGGTATATTTTGTCCTTACTACGACCCGGTAATAACCCAATGGCAAAAATATCTACGAGGTTCTTCTCTAACCTATTCTCAAATTCACAATAAGATGACAAAGATCTCAACCTAACTGCAACCCTAACGGATTCCCCCACATCCTGTTTTGCAGTGAAAAATGCTTCACGTTCTTTAAACACCGACCGTTTTTTAGTACAATGTTTATCAAGAGGTGCCACTAATTTATCAAACTTACATCCGTTAATTTTAGTGGAAAACACAAATTAATCAGCAAAGACAGTGTTTCTTGCTCTAAAAGATTCAACAGAAAAGCCCTTTTTTTGTCCGCGTTTATTTTTTCATCATTTATGATGAAAAACTGTTCCAGTCTAAGCTTAAATAACGCCCAATCTCCCACGAGATGATTGAAACTCGGAATCCTTCCTGACTCCATACCCACAAAAGAAACAGACCACAATAACCATAAAATAAAACAAAGATCCTGCAACAATTCCCTCCACAAAAAAATGCAACTACTTATCTCTGGATCTCTTCTTGGTCCTGTTGTTCAACAAGTCTTCCTTCAAATAGCCCTCGAATTTTGTGTATAATCACCGCACGCCTTGGTTGTGAAAAATTGTCCGGTAAACACCGCTTGCCTTGGCAGTGAATAAATGTTTTCCGTAATTGGTCCTTTTTCCTCTGGTCCTAAAACAAAAATATTCTGACCTCCTCAGCCCTGGAGATCCCGGTTATTTTTCCTTCTCCGCGAAGGAAAAAAACTGCAAGTCACGCTTGCCTTAGTCCTCTCGCTCCTGGCCCCAAATTGTTGTTGTCGTGTGACAACAAAATAAAAACGCAAATAAATCTACGGCCGCGCCAGCTGTAGTGTTCTGTTATCTGTAGCAACACTAACAGATTCTCCAAATATTTTGTCTGAAGATTACTTCGGGAATAAATAGATTCTTGATCGTTATCTGGTTTTATTAATACTTCATACAATATGGACCATGTTAGTCGACCTAACTGGGAGCTAGCTAAATTGGTTCTAAAACTTGTGTTACAGACACACACTCTCAGTCCCCCCCGTCCCTCTGTTGGACAACTTAGGTAACCAAGCTACCTGCCATCTAGCGGAATCTACTGACAGTTCTTATCACCGCCATCTATGTCTAAAAGCCGGAACAGGTTATAATTCACCACTGTCCAGAATATGTAGAATGGTCAACTCACGTCGAGACCTTGATTTTTTTGGTATAAGCTTAAATGATTTCTGTCGATCTTTAAACAATTGAAGATAAGGTAAGATAAGTAATAATAGCGGTAAGGCTCTAAAAGGATATTTTCTCAGTAACTTTATTAACCAGTGACGAATTTAGCTGTCTCCCTTTGTAACTCTTGTATATTCTTCAATTAGTGTGTCTAGTCCATTTAAAAATCTATGTATTGTTCATTGATTTCCGTGTTCTTATGTAAAAATAATTTTCCTTTAGATGTATAATGTTGTCCTTCCCGAAATGAGTTTTATTAAACTCATTGGGAGTAATGTATTATAAATTTTATGTAATAATTTTGTAATATATTATCTCTAATAAATAAAAATAAATAAGATATTTTATATTTACTCTAATTTTTGCAAAGTCTTGACTTGACACTTCTATTTTCTCTGTTCGTCTTTGCTTTCATGTACCATTCTTTATCCTTACAATGTTCATTTCCATATTTCGTGATACTTTGATGTAAATTGGACATAAGTCCATTAATAATTTTTTTTTTTTAATATATTTAATATAGTTATATAATTATACAGTGGAGTTATAGAAATTACATAGCGGTACAGAAATTATTTAAACATTGCAATCTCACCAAAGAAGAAGCTAGTTCTTGTGCTTGATGAGCGAGTTACACTAACTATAACTGAAATAGAACAACATTATGTAATAAGTAAGTATATAATAGGATAAATTGAGACTTCTGGATCATCTATATGTGTAGGTGTACATACATAGGATACGGTTGCATACTAAGATATTGTGCACTTAGGAGAAATTCGAAAAATCTAAATAAAATAGAGATGAATATGTATTAAAAATAAATAGAAAGAAAGAGAAAAACAGGTAATTATTTAGTTAATTATTCCTGATGAAGTGTAGCTTCAGTTTGAGTTTCAGTTTATTGATGTCTTTGGTTTTTTTTATTTCAATGGGAAGTAAATAAATCTTATAATCGATTTCAAAGGTCATTTAGATTTTGATTTACTAGAGGAAATTAGAAATTGTACTTTTGGATGCGAGGTCTACTGTTCACAGAACTACTAATATAATATCTAGGTTAACACAATTTTTGATCGCTATATTATTTCCGTAGTGAATTTTTTACAGATTTTTTATTTGTAATAGATAGGGTACCCGGCTTCCCTCAGGGAATTGATATGTGATTGAACTACGTTTGAACCCACGATGGAGATATGCTTTATATGCCCCTACCAATGGGTAGCCCCACCCATACAAAAAGGGCTTTGAATGGTCCGCAATGTTCCAGAACCTTCCACAACATTCGAGAGTTTTCTGGAATGTTCCACAATGATCTGGGATGTTCCAGAACATTCCAGACTTTTCACAAACATTCCAGAATGTTCTGGATTAATTTTCTAGAGGGCTAAATTTCCAGCCCTTATATTTTCTAAAGCACACCCTTTAGGTAAAAACAGGAACCTTCTTCATGGATGGGGGATAAAGGGTTACCACTCCCTTCATCGTACCACACCCTTTAGGTAAAAACAGGAACCTTCTTCATGGATGGGGGATAAAGGGTTACCACTCCCTTCATCGTACTGCGACTTGTTTCTGAGTTTTAGCAGCACTCACATTGTACACTCTCTTATATTATATATATTGATTTTTTTTATCAATGCAGCTCTTTTTAGGTGAAAAGAACTGCTAGTAAAAATGATTTATATGAACACTATTGCAGGCGAAACACATATTCCAAAACTATGGTCCTGGAGTTCAGTACGTGTTGTTTTCCCACAAAGGGTGTGATTCCCAGTATTGGAGAGGTCATTATGGCTCAAAAATGGCCAACGCAAGTGTCATTGTCGATTTGCAGAGTATGGAAGATTCCTACGACAAAACATCCGAAGAAAGGGCTAAAATGGTGAGATTTTTTACATTCGTACCTACATCTTTTTCTATTAATCAGACTCTTTATGACCAACCTCAAGTAATTGATTTGCTTGATCGTGTCATGTTTTCTTGGGGATTGTCCAACTCCTTACATCTGCATGTATACCCCTAACACACCTTTTTCTGATTGTACATCTTCACCAACTTAAGGTAAGCTTCCACAGGTTCACATCATACAGATCGCATCATACGGATCGCATCATACGGATCGCATTAAACGGATTTTAGAATTCTTTGTATAGTTGGTCATACAAGTTCATCCACTCATCCGCACCGGACAGACCACACGCATCAGACCTTCGGTAATCCCGATGCAAATTCTCAGAGGGGTAACTATTCCGATGCGTGCTGATGATGTCATGCGGATTGCCGATCCAGTGGACGCACCCGCACGCTCAGCCACCATTTGCCTTCTGTAAAGCACACACAGTTCGTTTTAATGTTGAAAACTGATTGCAAATGGCCGTCGCATCGGCAATCCGAATACAGTGGACGCACTGCTCCTAATAAATCCGTTAGATGCGATCCGTCTGATGTGGACCTGTGGACGATTTCCTTTAATGTGCCTTTTAATCTTATTCATTACTTTTTTTGTATTTCTTGGGCATTAACTATTTAACAATTTTTAGACATTTTGTTTTGAAGAGTTTTACTTTCCTTGTACATGTGTTACCTAAATTTCAATTTTTGTGCTACCGGCTTCGACACATCCGTTTCATTCACCAGCAAAACAAAACTGAAACTCTTCAAAACAAAATGTCTTATTCAATACACTTGCAGTATTTAAATAACTATACTTTCTTTATTCCAGGATTGACCAAGTTTCATAACGCCGATGGATTTCTTTCGTTTTGTGCTCCGATTGTCATACGAGATCGGCAGGAACCCAGACTTGGGAATTCCGCACAATAAGGGTCCCTAACTACACGGTCAACAAGTGACAAGCGCTTTATCGTCAACAAGTCAGTCCGTTGCTAACCCCCGACCTTATAGTGACATTTCGCACCGAGCCGAAGTGTTATTCATCATATCGTCACATAAAGTATAAATCCTACCGTATTCTTTCGTATATTTTGTGTGAACTCGTGACTCAAACTTTACCGAAGTTCTAACAATCAAATAGAACAATCTCGAATGCTTATGGACATCTATGACTGTCACCAAGCCAGAAGACAACTACCGTGAGTACCACTTAATTGTGATATACCATTCTTGTTTGGTGGTTGGGCATAACTCAACGAAATCCATTAGCGTCTTAGCAAGGGTATCCGCAAGGTTACTCTCATCCCCATGCTCCGTGCATGATCATTTTGGTGCCGAGACCAGCGAACCTTTAGATATAATAAATTCGTATAATAAATTATTTCTTTGGCAAAACGAAAGAATGCTATGAAGTGTTACGAAAATTGAAATGTCATTTCGAAGAACGAATTCAAACAGTGAATCGTAGAATTAGTTTACGTAGTTCTTAATTAATTAACGACCTACCGGGCATTTAAATTATATCGAATTCTATTTTTTAATTCATAACGTTTTCCTGATTAATTCGTTAGTACATTTGTTTATTTAAAAAAAATGGCTAGTACTTTACAAGGCTTGCGTAGAAGACGGAACGTTGCCATTAGCAGAATAAACAAGGTGTATGAGGTCGGTCAAAGCGTTTTGCAAGATGCAACCAATTACCCATTATTTTTAGCGTATTATACGAAGTTGCAAAAAATTGTTAATGATTTTGAAACCGTTCACGCTGACATCTTAGCTTTAGATGAGGCAAACAAGGACATTGAAAATCAAGTTCGCGAAGCTTTTGATAATGTTTATTTCAAAATCGTCGTAATTCACAAGGAATTAACGAATCAATCTTTCGAATCGGAGCCCGCGAACATTATCGTACCAAACCAAAACTTTTCAACATTTCATGATCAAGCTGTCATAAAACAAACGTCATCATTTACTTGTGTCATGAATAAGGCAAAACCTGAAATCAAAGTCCTTGACTGCGTTCACTTCAAAGTGCGCGTTTTGCAAGGGTATTCACCATATCGCTAAGTGCAAATCATTTGCACTCAAATCGGTTCAGGAACGTGCTCAATTCGCCAAGGCACACCGTTGGTGTCTGAATTGTCTCACGCCTTTTCATTCTCTCACGAATTGCAAATCTGTGTTTGATTGTCAGAAATGTCATCGTAAGCACCACACTCTTCTTCATAGGGAAGACAACATTTCTGCTGAAGAGGAGTACCAACGACCTACCACGTTTGCCATTCAAGGAGCTTCTATTTCAGATCCTCCAGTTCTTTTCCTCGCTAACTTCGGTGACAGATCCATCGTACGTTTGCCTACTGCTCATATTAGCAATCGTGATCCCTCCGGCAGTTTTCAAACGTTTCGTGGGTTGACCGATTCAGACAGTCAAGCACACTTCATATCCAATCGCACTGCCGAGCGTCCAGTCAGCTCTCAGAAAATCCGTGGCTTAGGCCAATCTTCTACAACCGCGTCAGGTGTCACTAATTTCGATGTCGATGTTAAGGGACAAACTACCTTCAACACGAAGTTACTTCCATCGCCAACGATTCAATTCGACCAGTTATCTTGTCATCTGTTCCAAGACATACTTCATGCCGACTCTGACTGTCACAAACTGACAACTGACACAGGAGCGACTGACCTACTTCGAGATGTTGAGATCTTGCCATCTTTATCGAGACCCCAATTAACGGGTGATCTTCACCAGCCTTCAGCTATCAATTCACCATTCGGTTGGCTTCCTCTGGATTCGGTTGGTTTTACTACCGATCGTCAAACAAACTCCTTCATCGAAACCAACCAGTATCGTCTTCCAGAAGAAGTCAAGAGACTGAGGGAGTTGGACATATTTCCTCAGTCTTCACAGCCCACTAAACAACGTCGTGACCAAGTGTATCGCATTTATCGCTCACGTGACTTTTCTAGTCAATTTATCGAAACCAACCAGTACCGTCTTTCTGAAAAGGTCAAGAAACTGAGAGAGTTTGACACATTCCCTCAGTCTTCACATCTCACTCCTGAAGAACAACGTGATGAGCAGGTCCATCACACTAATCACTCACGTGACCCTTCCGGACAATTCATCATAGCCTTACCTTTTGGTGAAAAGGATAAGCATATCGCTTCCCCAGGTTCGCGCAAAGTCTCTTCGCGCATCATCCTTTCACTCGAACGTAAACAGACATTAAAGCTCAGTTTACGTGAACCGTACTTCGCTTTCATGACTGACTACTTGCACAGTGGTCACATGACACGTGTTCCTGGAAAAGATTTACTCAAGGAAATGCATCATATACTTCGTCATTGCATTCTTCGTCCGGGCACCGTTACCACTACTTTGCGAATTGTCTTCGATGCCTCGGTGACGGAGGTGAATGAATCATCGTCAAATGATGCCTTCCTTATCGTTCCCAAGCTTCAAACAAACATTGCTGAACTTCTGCAAAACTTTCGTTCGCCATCTGTGGTGTTCATTGCTGAAGTACGGCAAATGTATCGCCAAATATGCCCACAAGAGCCAAATCACGCGTTCCAAAGAATATTTTGGCGTCATCAATTATCGGAATCTACCCCGGATTACCCATTACACCCTGTGACTTCTGATATCTCTGCCTTTATTCTGTCCTACCGTATTGTCAGATCGTTGACAGAAAATAATGGTTACGAATTATCACTCACACGATACGCGATCACTTCGGATTCAAATATCGATTCAATCGTCGTCGGCTGTTCCAGTGTGGAACAAGCTCAACAAACGCAATCCGAAGTTATCGAACATACCAAACGAGGTCAACTTGAACTGCAGAAGTCAGATTGTAGCAAACCAAAACTTCGCGCCTACCGAAACTTACCGCCGGGCTACTATCTCACTGATGTAATCTTCAAGAATGTTGATCATTTTCTTACTCTCAGGGTATTGGGATGGAAGTGGAGGCCACCGGATGCTTCACCCGATGATACTCGACACGGGAATCGTTACACCGACCAATTATCGCTCTTGACAGTTATCGCATCTAATCATCGGCGTCAAGCATCATCGGTTGATAATCCATCGGATATCGCTTCACGTGGCCATTCTCAGGCCGTTCTTATCCGTAACGTATTATGGTGGGCGGAGCCCTCCGGGTTTGTCCAGCCAAACGACTCTTGGCCCATCTCAGATGGCCATTTTAACAAAACTGAACTCCACTCTGAAGAACTAGTTCAATCGTCATTAGTCCAACATGATATATTCTGCTAAAATTTTATTAAACAAATTATATCGTATTCGGAAACTCCAACGTCTTACTGCTTACTGTCATCTATTCGTACACAACTTTCATAACAAAGCCTCTCGTCGTTCGGATTTTCTACTTAATCATTTCGAAATTCGTATTCTATCTTTAACCAAACATTGGACATCACTCTCTACGGAGCAAGTGATTAGAATCATTATTAAAAATCTTATGCTATCGTTACGCTTCGTACTTTGAATGGATCTTCTCTTACAAGACCATTCACCTAATCGTGTCCATTGCCTAGGCAATGTGACTAATCATCATCGTTTCGCGGTTCGTTTTATTCTTTTTACATCTATGTTAATCGTATCATTTAGTTTCTTTTCGTCTAGTTTATCTACATCTAGTTATCGTTAAAAACTAGTTCTTCTGCTTCATCTTCTTTTCATCGACGTTACATTTCATGGCATTCTGCGTTTCGCTTCAACTTTTCTTTAAAATACAATTTGCTGTATTTTGGTGGGCGGAATGTTTCATAACGCCGATGGATTTCTTTCGTTTTGTGCTCCGATTGTCATACGAGATCGGCAGGAACCCAGACTTGGGAATTCCGCACAATAAGGGTCCCTAACTACACGGTCAACAAGTGACAAGCGCTTTATCGTCAACAAGTCAGTCCGTTGCTAACCCCCGACCGTATAGTGACATTTCGCACCGAGCCGAAGTGTTATTCATCATATCGTCACATAAAGTATAAATCCTACCGTATTCTTTCGTATATTTTGTGTGAACTCGTGACTCAAACTTTACCGAAGTTCTAACAATCAAATAGAACAATCTCTGTCACCAAGCCAGAAGACAACTACCGTGAGTACCACTTAATTGTGATATACCATTCTTGTTTGGTGGTTGGGCATAACTCAACGAAATCCATTAGCGTCTTAGCAAGGGTATCCGCAAGGTTACTCTCATCCCCATGCCCCGTGCATGATCAGACTCCTTTCCGCTAGCAATTAAGCCACAGTAAAATTATGCCCCTGCTGTTCTAAAAATTGCTACGAAATATATACACATTTATGATTGTTCCTGAATTTCGGGGTTTGATGAAAATTTTGCTACGTGATTCTAAGGCGGGTCTCCCGTGTACGGTTGCCATCTTCTAAAATTAAAAAGCCTAACTCTGCGCTGTATTAGGCCAGACATTTTTACCTAAAAGCCGGACGTACGTACATAATTTTGGACATAACTTTTATACATAACTAGCTGGTCCCGGCATGCGTTGCTATGCCATTTAATAAAGAAATTGTTTCTCCCTGAGTGTCCTTTCCCATTCGCCTCCCCTTCTTCCCACTCCGTCACCTCCACCTTCCCTCTCCCCACTCCACTCCTCCCCTTCCCCCGTCCCGCGAACCCCCCTCCCCCCTCACACGTCCCCTTCCCCTCCCGCGTTCCCCTTCCACCTTCACCGCCTTCCCTCTTCCCTTTCCTGCTCCCTCGTCCCGCCAACCCTCCTCCTGCGTTCCATATATTCAATCCCAGTTCATTCAGTTTTTAAACAGCCCGCGTGCCACCTTTATAATTTTTATTCAAATTTCCATTTTTCATGTATATTAAATTTGGTATCAAGATAGGTACCTATTTAAAATATCTAAAATTCTGATTCGATTCAAACTATTAGGGGAGTACCTACTTTAAATAAATTTTAAAGATTTTCAAAAATAGAATCCTGATTGAACAATCATCAGGCAAATTGCAAAATGTCATTCTCAAACACGCGAACTGTCAAACGTGCGATGTTTTCTGAAAATATCTAATTTTCTGCGCAATTTTCTTAATTTTTCTCTCCGTAAGAACCATCCTCGTACTTCAAGGAATATTCTAAAAAAAGAAATAGCGAAATCGGTTCAGCTGCTCTCGAGATTTGCGCTTACCAACACATTCAGCGATTCATTTTTATATTATAGATAATAAAAAAATTGTTACAAGTTACAGTTGTTTATTAATCGCACATTAATAATAATTGGATAATTTGTAGAGCGCCGTTTTTGTAAAAAATCACCTCAAGGGCGCTGTACAATTTATTAAGAATTCTTAGGTGCTATCTAATTTTACTATTTATAAATGGATACAGAAACATACTTACCTGGCTGGTCACTTCCGATAAACACATTTTAATTAGAAAGTTTATGCTTGGAGAAGATACGGCTTTGCACGCGGAGGACATTATATTTAAAACACTGGACATTGCATGATTTTACATTTGCTTCCCCCATCACTATTAGTATTACATTTATGAAAAGATTAGTGGCAAAAGTAGAGTTGATATTTATTTTGAAAGACTGGAGAATTTAGGACTCTTTAGGGCTGGAGAATGTTTATGAAATGACCTTTATAAACGCTTACAAATAGGTTTTTGGCATACATATAGAATATGTCAATAACAAAATAAAAAATATTGAGTCTTCTGTCTGTAGACATAACTTATAAAACAAACAATCAAAACATAACTCTTTTTACGGTTAAACAGTTGACTAAAAATTTTCATTAAACAAATGTAAAATGAAACATATGTTTGTGGACAAAAACGCAAAAAATAAATAAAATGAAATCTCGACTTCTCCAAATTATTCAAAAATTACAAAAATCTACAATTTTGTATATTTGGCTTTTTCACCTAATTATCTTTTTAACCATATGAAATCATTTCATAAAATTCTTGACATGTCATTTTTAAATTACACAATGTGTACATCATCTTAGCAATTGTTTCTCTTTGCAATTTATTGCGTTCCTTGATCCACTGGGCGTTTAAAGAGAAAACTCTTTCGACATTGGCGTTATGGCCTGGAATCGCAAAGTAATATTCCGCCAATTTCAGAAGTTCGGAATAAAATTCTTTATTAACAAATGATTTAAAATAAGCGGTCTACTTTTGATGTGCCAATAGCTTTTTGAAGTCAGACTTATCCTTCTGTTTCTGTAAAAAATTTATTAAGTTCTGCCAATGGTCAAAAAGTTTACTGTCCTCTAACTGTAAATTTTTTTTTAGGCAGAATGTCTATCGTTTCTGCCACATTCTCCCAGCTTGGTACCTCAGCTAAAGTCATCCACTTAAAGTGTTTCATTTCGGCACTGAATTCACTTGTCCCAGAGTTTAAGTAGTCTTTGGCAATTTTGTACTTATTATTCATGTTTTCTTTCAATTCTTCCACGCGATCTGGGTGAGCCTCCGATAAATGTCGTATAATTGCGGTTACCTTGATTGGGCAGAAATTTTGTTCCAGTCTATCATTTATATTGTCCATTATTTGTGAACACTGGTCAATTATTTGTTTGACTGAAATATCTGAAGCTTCCATGCATTAATTCAGGAGACATAATATGTGTGTAACGTCCAGGTTATTTGAAAGTCTTCCTTAGGAAAAACTTTTAAATTTTCTAAGATAAATCAATGTCCAGTATTAGGTGCATCCATTGATAATAATTTAAACAAATGATAAAGCTTATTGGTGATAATATCTATTTTTGTTAATATTCACCATATTATGTAGTATGTGACTAACGTCTTGTCTCCATATCCAATGATAATAATTTATGCAACTGATGAATCTTAGGCTGGTTTTAGTCTCACGCTCACCGTCAGCGCTCATAGATCAGTGCGTAGTTCGTCAGCCCTGAGGCTCAGCGTGGCTCGTTTCAGTATCGTAATGACCGCCTTACTGTACAGTCGAAGACGAAAATGCGGAGTGTATTAGTTATTGCTGCTTTGTACTAATATCCCAAAAAAATAAAAAATAAATTCACCATGACTGTACACGCTGAAGACGTCCGATCCGCTCGACACTAGAACGCTCACTGAAAGCAGAGGCGCTCGTGCGATCGTCAGCGCCGACAGCTACGCGGCGCCGATGCGCGACGAGTACGGCCGCGTAGCCATCAGCGCTGACCACCTTGCGCGCTGATAGCTACGTGTCATTCAAAAAAGCTTCCTAGAAGTTCATATATCTCGACCAACAGCGCCGACGATGCGTGTGCGGTCGGCGTAAGACTAAAATCAGCCTTATTGGTGATAATATCTATTATTGTTAATATTCACCACATTATGTAGTATGTGACTTACTTCTTGTCTCAATATCCAATGATAATAATTTATGCAACTGATGAATCTTATTGGTGATAATATCTATTTTTGTTGATATTCACCATATTATGTAGTATGTGAATAACTTCTTGTCTTAATATCCAATGATAATAATTTATGCAACTGATGAATCTTATTGGTGATAATATCTATTTTTGTTAATATTCACCATATTATGTAGTATGTGAATAACTTCTTGTCTTAATATCCAATGATAATAATTTATGCAACTGATGAATCTTATTGGTGATAATATCTATTTTTGTTAATATTCACCATATTATGTAGTATGTGAATAACTTCTTGTCTTAATATCCAATGATAATAATTTATGCAACTGATGAATCTTATTGGTGATAATATCTATTTTTGTTAATATTCACCGTATTATGTAGTATGTGAATAACTTCTTGTCTTAATATCCAATGATAATAATTTATGCAACTGATGAATCTTATTGGTGATAATATCTATTTTTGTTAATATTCACCATATTATGTAGTATGTGAATAACTTCTTGTCTTAATATCCAATGATAATAATTTATGCAACTGATAAATCTTATTGGTGATAATATCTATTTTTGTTAATATTCACCATATTATGTAGTATGTGAATAACTTCTTGTCTTAATATCCAATGATAATAATTTATGCAACTGATGAATCTTATTGGTGATAATATCTATTTTTGTTAATATTCACCATATTATGTAGTATGTGAATAACTTCTTGTCTTAATATCCAATGATAATAATTTATGCAACTGATGAATCTTATTGGTGATAATATCTATTTTTGTTAATATTCACCATATTATGTAGTATGTGACTAACTTCTTGTCTCAATATCAAATGATAATAATTTATGCAACTGATGAATCTTATTGGTGATAATATCTATTTTTGTTAATATTCACCATATTATGTATGTATATTAATATTCACCATATTATGTATATTATGTATTAGTATGTGACTAACTTCTTGTCTCAATATCCAATGATAATAATTTATGCAACTGATGAATCTTTTTCGTAATAATATCTATTTTTGTTAATATTCGTTTTATTATGTAGTACGTGATTAATCTTTTTTCTCAATTTTATAGCTAGAATTAAAAATATTATACTTAAAAAGTTGAAATCACTTTATCAAAAAAGGTTAAAAACATAACTTAATCACTGCTAATGTGGATCACAAATAAGTCATGCCTCCAAGCGGTAGTACATCAATATTAAATGGAAATTATGAATTGCATAAAGATTGCTAAAAGGTTAAATTAACAACCTCAGGCTACACATTCAATATTTATCATGATCCATCAATATGGATCAGAGTGCTACCTTGGCTGTTCAATATTATTAGGCTAACGTATTGACGGATCACAAATGGATCGCAGGATTTCTAGATTAACGAATTCCATATCATGATAAATACTGAATGTGTAGCCTACACCTCAATATTTACCATGATCCGTGGGTTCAAGATACGGAATTCAGGAATCTAGACATCCTATGGTCCATATTGTGATCCGTCAATACGTTAGTCTACTGTTCAATAAATATCATGATATTTAACAATTATTATAAGCAATATTATTAGCCTGAAATACTCTACATTAAAAAAAATCTCCCGAGAAAAAATACATGCCGCCGACGGGACTCGAACCTGTGTCCTTCCGATATCCGGTCAACTGCTCTTAACCACTGAGCTACGTTGGCTTATCTCCTACCCGCCAAATAATTCAATATATACTAGTGTTTCATTCAAAAATTACTACTTATTACATTTTTCCACCTGCAAACAACCAACTTTATTTTTATATGGGAAAGGCATTGTAAGTGCTAAATCTCCCACTAGGTGGCGTAGAGACAAATTATGTCTACATTTTTTGGTGAAATACTTTTAACTTGTCGTTATAATAATTGTTACCCTTTGTGCTATGCACAAAAATCTTGTCTTAAACATTAGTTTATCAATTAAAAAATAATAATCATGATATTTGATAAATATCTGCAGATCACAATAAATATTGAACGTGTACATAGGACTCGCCTAAGTGAAAATATTTATGAAATCTTACTCTCATTAAAGAAATTACAGCACCAAAGTTAACAGTAATTGAATGAACATTGTTGGTGATCTTATAGTGTTGTTAACTTGTCAAGCGCCAAAAGTACCCATTGGATGCGAAAAATTTGTAACCATTGAATGCTAGCGTATCCATTCAGTAATCTGACAATAATAAATTCTGTTTAGGAGATTTTTACCCTCAGCATACGAATGAAGGTATTAGGTATTTGACCGGTCAGTGGTTGATTGGGCACTGCGTTTCGGTCCCACCCAGACGTTCCGCGTTCGATTCCTCAGCTGGCTAAATCCTCCATCTCGACTCCAGCAACATTTTCGGCTGGTAGTGGTAGTAGTAGATTTTCAAATATTGTCTGGTTATTCGTAACCTGGGAATGTTTCTTTCTTTTTTTAAAAAAAAAGGTTGTGGTAGTTTCATGTTCCAAAGGTTACAAGCTAAGTTTCAAAGATATTTATTTAAAGTACACAACACATATTTATATAATAAGGAACTCCAGTGAAAAATATTATGGCTTTAAAAAAATATGTTCATATAGACCAATAAATGCTGATTCTGAATATATAACTTTTATTTCATAATATTAAACGCAGAGTTTTTAAAAAATTATTAAAAAGTGCATTTTTAAACCTCTCCTGAAAACACAGCGTTAAGTTGGCATTACTGAAATGGTGAATGGTGACGTCACGCGTCACACTCACCCACTGTCACCTGGTGATCGCGTGTATTGACATTTGAATTTC
Organism: Limnephilus marmoratus; assembly: GCA_917880885.1. Lineage (NCBI taxonomy): Eukaryota > Metazoa > Arthropoda > Insecta > Trichoptera > Limnephilidae > Limnephilus > Limnephilus marmoratus. The sequence continues at coordinate 50,007,678 of OU862921.1, read as the reverse complement.
ATTTGAAATGACATTTGAAGTGTACATATTATGCAATTCGAAATTTCGTGTTTTTGGTTTATTTTCATACTGTTTATAGAGATTTAGATAAATAATAGTTATTGTGTTTATTGAAACATAATTTAGGCCCTCAACAATTTACGAAAGGGGCTATATTTGCGGACAATCTGGAATAAATTTTGCCTATTTGAGGTTAAAAGTCGTGTCATATTTTGACATTGTATTTTCAAGTTGTTTTTAGTAAAGGGATACAAGCTATTACGCAATCGTCATGCAGTGTATATAAATGCCAGTTTCTGTGTATGTTATACATAAAACAATGTACAAAATCACGCCTGAACCGACAAAATTGAAGAACGATATCACTTGTATTTGCAAAGATGATTCATTATTTTTATATTGCACTTTGTTAAAATACAATAACAGTAGCGGTGAAATGTGGACATTTTACCAATGTTTTTCTATATTAAAAGCAGTTAATCTTAAATAAAAAACGCCTCAATTTCTCACAAGAGTCATTGAGTCATCCTATCACATCCTATCTTAATTTTATTCCGCCATTTTCTTACTCTACCTCTACACTGCTCGCGAAGTTCCTCGACGAAATATTCGGGAAAGTTGACCGAAGTTCGAAGTACGTGGCTACACTCTCGTTCAACTTCGCGAGAAGCTCATTCGCGCGGTGGTGCCGGCACGGCTCGCACGTCATGGACGCTCGAGTAGCAGCTGCCGTTGCAATGTGCACGCTCGCTTATTATGTACATATTTATCAAACGAAGAAATATAAAAATAAAAGAAGGAACTACTAACACAACATTTGGGCAAAAAGCTTCTTATATTATGGCATTAAACTCTACAATAAAATACCACTCTCACTCAAAAACCTCAACATTATAAAATTTAATTTTCAAATAAAAAGCTGGATACTAAATATAGGGAGATCAGAAATAGAAAATATACTGATATCAAATAGACTAAAACCAAATCCACTGAACTGGATAATAAAGAAAACGCTGTCTTATTTTATTTATAATTATTTAAAAAAATATATGCTATATGATATATGTTATGTCTATTTCATATTAATTTCTTATAATTAAATTATAATATGTAAGTGAAATCCTCAGCACGGGAGATCCGAGTGGGGATATCATTATCTCTACTTGTTACTAAGAAATGAAGACAATAAACCATTATTATTATTATTATTTATTGACGCATCTTTTTTTCTACGGTAGCTCCTGACGCTCCTGTACATAGCAAAAAGCGAATCCTTCTTTTTCTTTAATTCGTCTACGGGTAATTCTAACATGCCCTGGTCGCAGGAGCAACAGAATTTGCTCCTGCGACCACTGTACTCCACTCATAATCGTGCCGTGAGATAATACTAAAAAAATAATTGCTAGCGCGCACGTGCATTCACGACGACGTATTGAAGCGAACTGAAGTTAACCGAGTAGTGTAGAGAGGCACTTCGTGTAGGCACTTCGTGCAACCTCGAGTCCTTTGACTCGGGCACAAAAACCGACAAAAACTGGAGGTCGCCCGAGACGAGCCAAGGTTGGACGAAAATAGACGAAGTGCCCTTCCTCACTATCGTATTCGGCTAACCTCGTTCAACTTCGCGAATAGTGTGGAGCAGCAATTAAATACAAAATCAGGGATGCTCTGCCCAAAAAAATTATTTCCCTAGATTTCGAAGTGAAATTTCCCTAGAATTTCACATTAACGCAATTACCTACGTAGCCACCTGATTGTGTAACACTAATCCTGTTATATGTTAATTAACATGATTAATTAATTGGAAAGATATCGGAACTTGGTAAATATACTAATAATACTGTGTTTTTCCGAATAAAGCACTTTTTGCTACGTGAAGTAATAATTTAAAAGTACGAATGCACTCACCACTGAATTAGAAACTGAATTCCAAATAAAAAAAAAAACACTTTGCAAAATAAAAATTAACCACAATCACCAAAAAAACAGAACTTAAAACATAAATTAAATTTTTTTTCAGAGGTCCCATTTATCTTTTTAGATACATATTTATAATATCATTTTGAGTTGTCAGTGTTAAAAATAACATTGCAAGTAAGTACATGAACAATAATTAAGATTCATAAGAATTCCAAAAATATATATGAGTATTTCTCAAAATAAATGTACGTAACGAAAATGTAGTTACGAAATATTGTTACGAAATAGTCCTAAGATGTAACTAAATAGTAAACATTAAGGCTTGTTTATACAATGGCAAATTTCTCTTCTTATTATTGATTGTACATTCTACAAACATATATATAAACTCACAACCCAAATACTTGTATTTTGTTATACCTATTTTAAGGGGTTTAAAATAAAACAAGGGAGAATTAATAAATGTTTTTTTAATTCTCAAATTTTCAGCTTCCCATATTTAAGGTCTGACACAATATTCAAAAAATCTTAAGAAATTAAAGAACTGATTAAAACATTTAAAAATTTAATAACATACAATTGTTTAATTTGAATCACTATCCATTAGCGTTTTATAAATTTCTTCCTCATCTTTATAATAGTCGAAATCTTTCCGAGACACATTTGGTTTCACAATCAGTTTTTCAGTCTTTGGTTTATCACTCCGCTTTGGAGTATGAATATAGTTATTTAGTGAAAGAGATTTAGAGATAAGGCCCTTACAAACCACTATATTTTTTGTATGTATATTTTCCAGTTTTTCGTCTTTAAGAATGGTCAGTCCACATGGTTTGTCTTTGATTTTGTGAGAATCTTCAATTTCATTTTCATTATTCATATTTTCAATATCAGTGTTTTTTTCTATGGCATTATTATTTCCTATAATAGCATCTCCAATGTTGTCATCAAAATCGTTGAAAATAAACTCTGCTTCATTAAATGTTATTGCATCCGACATATATTTATCACCTGTAATTATAACTTCGTCACTTACTAAATTGTCGAAAAAAATTATTGGCATTGAATTTAAATCAGTGGTCAATCCTTCTATATGACTTTTTATTTCTTTACTTGGTTTTTCTGTCTCATCTGTTTGTATTATATCAATTGGATGTTTTTGTTCTTTTATAACTTGTTGGTGTTTTCCTGTCGTTTTTCCTATTCCTTTCCCTTTATTTTTTATTTTTTCTTCATCGTGTTGTGTAGAATATGTTTCGTCTTCAATTGTTAATCCTTCTTCTTTGGGGCATTTTATTTCAGTATCATAGAAAGTACGGTTTGCAGATATAAATTTTGGTGGAGATGACTGTGTTACTTTTTCCTTTTCTGTGGGTTTTCGTTTTTTGCCTTTTTCCTTATTTGATGAGTCCTAAAAATTAAAAAAAAAAAAAATCATTTAAGTGTATTTTATTAATAATCTCATTGATACTATTTGAAATTTCAGATTTCTAAGGGATATTTAGAGGTAGATTTTACCTGTGTTTCCTTGTCTTTGACCCTAAAATACGTCCTTGTCTTTGACCCTAAGTTTTTAAAACTCTCTCTGTCGTCTGTTATATTTAAATCGCCTTCATTTTCAAATTTCATATCTATCAGATCTGAATCACTACGTATAATTAAACTGATATCACTTTCGGTCGTAGTAGAACTATTTATTCTTTTGAATCTTTTCGCAGGTGGGTATTGTTTTTTCAAGACTTGTCGTATATAACTACATTGTGCTTTTGGTTCTGTTAGAGTGTTGGTAAGAAGTTCATGTTCTTTTGTGTAGTAACAATCGCAACAGATATTTTTATTGCAATCAAAGCAGCTCAGCAATTTATATTTAATTGTTGTATTGCCATCCGTTGAAATTTGATGCAGCTTCATTGTACCTTTTATAGGAACAATGTTTTCAGGTATCATTTTGGTCATCTTCTGAATGTCGTTTTCATTTATATAAAACATTTTTACTTTGCTATTAACCATTAAATAGTCATATGCTTCTTTTGCATTGGTTATATCATTGCCGTGTGAAATATGATTGTCCAGTTGTCGCTTCAATGCTCCACCAACCCCATCAGCTGGGCCTTTGCCATGAGAGGCTTCAAAAAAATTCCAAGTTGCATATTCAAATCCGTAATCTTTTATATTTTTTTTGGAACAAAAAGAAATTATGTTTTTGGCGGTACTGAGTTGCAGGACTATCAGAAAAGAAATGAATCTTTTTAATGTTAAAGTATTTGCATAGTTTCATTATTGGATCCAAATGAGCCCAGATTGCTCCAGGACCATGTTCATTATTTGGGGATACGGAGCATATCGATTTGGGATTCACATTTTTTCTGTAAAGAACGCAAGTGTGCAATGTGACTTGATTCCTGGATCCTCCGAAGTGTACAGCCTGAATTTCTTCCGACTGCTTGCATGAAAAGTTTTCTGAAAAATCGCAAATTAATGCAGCTTCGTCTTCATCAAGGTTTTCAATACACTTTTTCCATGCTTGGTACTGATGCGAAACATTGAAGAAATGAGTTTTAAATTTTTGTACATCATCTTGAAATTCTTTAATTAATGTTCTCACAGTTCCTTTCACTACTTGTTTTGAATACTTCTTTGTCTGCTTTTCTTCAGATTTCTTTATGCCAATTTTAGTATAGGTATGTATTCCCATTTTCCATTGAAGCCACTGTACGGGACAATCTTCATTTATGGTCAAATCAATATCTAGTTTCTTATCTTTGCATTCAGAACACTCAGAGTACATACATTTGAAACATTTGCTGCAAGTGACATTTTTCATAAGTTCATCAATGTCAGATGTTTGAAGCAAACCTAGCTTCTTCAACGATTGTGCCTTGAAAGATAAATTGCAATGCTTTATGCAAGCACAAGTATTCCTATCTTGAAGTCTTGGTTTCACAACGGAGAACGGTCGGAACCGATAAAAAGTTTGTATAGATGCTTTACCACCTTCTGTCATGTATTTTCTATAGAGCTTGTATATTGGTTCAATTAAATATCTCTTTTGTACTTTTTCTTTATTTCTCGTTATGCACTCGTTTTTTCCCGCGCTAGATCTACTTATATCTTCTCTTTCAAAGAAATCTTTGATTTCTTTCTTGTATTTCTTTTTAATTTGGTTACTTGATTTCGTCATTCTAATTCTCCCTTTCAGCCCAAGAACATTAGAAATAGCTGTTTTTAATTTTTGTTTATGCACAATTTTATTAGTAGCTATTTTTTTTAGTAATTTCTTTTCTTTGGGATCTGCTTTACCAAATTCTGTCTTTAAAGAATCTGTTATGGTGTTTAGCAATATTAATTTTTTTTTCACCTTATCTTTTTCTGGTGTGGACGCATTTGGTAAAGTTTCTTGTAAGAAACTATTTGATTTCGTTATTGGTGTGTCGTCACACCGTGGAGTTTCATTAGTTTCAATGGGAATAGCATCATTATTAGTTTTAGTTTGGTTGAGTATTTTCAGAATGTTCACTCGCCTTTTCAACCGATTACAGCACTGTCTTAAATTCTTATTTTCTCTTTTTAACTGAGCATTTTCTTCAGTCAGCTTTTGTAGTCTTTCCTTTAGGATTTTTTCATTATTTCTATCTTCAAATGTATTATTGTCTTGTGTCGTAGGATTAGCATTTTTATTTCTTTCAGCTCTTTTATTATTGGCTTGTCTCCACTTTACTCGTAGCTCTTCTTTTTCTTCTTGTGTAAGAATTTCTTTTTTCTTTTTGATATTTTCTTTAACTTTTGTCAAATGCTTAATTCTGATTTCCTCATATTTCTTTGGTTTTTCCTTTTTCAGTCTTTCTCTGTAAGCTTTTTGCCTTTCTGCATTGGTTTTTGGAGGCATTCCTAAAAAAAATTATGCTGTAGTTATAGTATTATCAGAGTAAATAATAAAGTAACAATAAAAAAGTATTTTTATTTTTATTTTAACTTTATGAGTAAAACCTCAAATTGTAATATTTAATTAAATGAAGACAATATAAGCGAAACTCAATCGAAAATCTGAAAACAGAAAAATCAGAAAAAGATATTGACACATCTGGGACTCGAACCCAGGACCTCTCGCTTACCGGGCGAACGCGCTAACCACTGCGCCACCGTGTCGATATCCAATTCGGTCACTTTTAACTGTATCATACTTCGACTAAGAACCACCCACACTATCTTCATTTTTCTTAACGCATATACTATTGGCTGCTATCTTTATGTATGATTGCAAGATTCAAACCCGAACTAAATGCTCTCTAGATAGTGTCTGGATAAATCTTTATCCATTTTATTTAATATGCGACATCTATTGACTTTTCTGCAAGTCTAGGATGAATATTTTTATTTTTATTTTAACTTTATGAGTAAAACCTCAAATTGTAATATTTAATTAAATGAAGACAATATAAGCGAAACTCAATCGAAAATCTGAAAACAGAAAAATCAGAAAAAGATATTGACACATCTGGGACTCGAACCCAGGACCTCTCGCTTACCGGGCGAACGCGCTAACCACTGCGCCACCGTGTCGATATCCAATTCGGTCACTTTTAACTGTATCATACTTCGACTAAGAACCACCCACACTATCTTCATTTTTAGCATAGCAGCCAATAGTATATGCGTTAAGAAAAATGAAGATAGTGTGGGTGGTTCTTAGTCGAAGTATGATACAGTTAAAAGTGACCGAATTGGATATCGACACGGTGGCGCAGTGGTTAGCGCGTTCGCCCGGTAAGCGAGAGGTCCTGGGTTCGAGTCCCAGATGTGTCAATATCTTTTTCTGATTTTTCTGTTTTCAGATTTTCGATTGAGTTTCGCTTATATTGTCTTCATTTAATTAAATAAAAAAGTAATATTAAGGGCAATTTCAAAGGAACCAACATGCAGGATTTGCACGTTTTTAAAGTTTACGATTTTATAATATTTTTTTTGTAATTCCCACAAATATGTGGGAAAAGATAGGTAAATTCATTGGCTATATAGAACTATAATCAATTTGCATGTCTCCATATTAAAATTCGGAGATACGATATTTTCAATGTTCGCGGAAAAAATTCAAAATGGACTCGAAAATATCACGAGCAATCAGAGGCAAAGTAAAAAACGCGCCGTCGCTCCAGTGGATAATTTAAAATAAAACAATAACTTTGTAAACACCACTTTTATTTTTTATAGTTTATGCCGACCGGGTTTCGCTACAACCGTAGCTTCTTCAGGGCAGTATACTACACCCGGTTGGCATAAAGTATTAAAAATAGAAGTGGTGTTTACAAAGTTATTGTTTTATTTTAAATTATAATGTAACATCACAAAGTATCTGCTTCATATGAACAAATATATTACATTATAACCAAACTTACATAAGACTTTCATAAAAATGCTAGACACCTTTAAAATATACCTACTATTTTTAATCAGGTTGTAACTGTGTACACTCAGCTTTACATTGAACTTTTTCGTTACGTTACGAAATTCATAATAAACGTTACGAAATTTTAATAAAAATGGGGTTATAAAAAGTCAATGGTTTGATAAAATTTAAAACTGTAAATATGTAAGCTTAGCTATGTTTGTACCGCACATATTACAAAAAGATGAGTAGAAAAAGGCTTACCGTTTTGTGAAAAAAAGGCAATAATATTTTCTGTTACGAAATTGTAGTACCACTAAAGAAACACCTTTAACTGACTTTAACAATTAATGTTATGGCGGAGACGTCAGACCAACATCCAACCAGAATGAAGTTATTGTTGCCTGTGTAAAATGTAAAAAATGGGTTCAGAAATTACGGTGGAAGTACAAATAAAACGTAACGAAAGAGTAGTTACTAAAAAGTAAATGAATATGACTCACTTTGATTTTTGTGTATAAATTATTAATTTATTATGAAACCCAATAGAATATTACTTTGGACAGAAACTACATTAAATTAAGACCCTAAAACATACAAAAATTCATATATTATAACGTTATTATTGCATTTTATGAGGTATAAACACATGAGGTAGGCAGGGTGGCAATTTTATTTTGTATGAAAGGTAAAAATCGTTATTTTTTAAAAAATTTATATATTTGCGAATTAATACGATTGTAATGTTTTTTCTTCGTTATTTTAAAGCCTAATATTTATTCTACAAAATGGTTCAATTTTTTTTTGTATGCTTAATTAAAAACATGTGTTATTTTTGAACTGTTTCTAGGCACACTTTATTTTTCCAAAATGTACACTTTTTTTGAGAAATACTCATATATGTATAAAATAATACCAGTAATATTGTCATATGTAATAAACATTTTGCCAGAGTTCGAAATTTCCCTAGATTTTGTCCTGATTTCCCTTATCCCTAAAAAATATTTTTCTCCCCTAGATATAGGGAAATTTCCCTCGACATAATATCACTGATACAATATGACAACTTGAAGGTAAATAAAATATCGGTGGGTGAAGACCATATCACCATATTAACAATTTACCATAGATATGGTGCTTTTCTGATGGTCTAGAAAAATTAAAACTTTGACAATTATTTTAACTATTAAAACTAACTATAAAAATAAAAATGCAGTTATTTAAGTTTGAAGGTCTTTATTCATTAAAAAAAATAAAAAAATTGGACTGGAGTTCTCTATTATGAAAGGCGCTGCTTGCTACATGTGAAATGGAAGAACTAAGCACTGTTTTACTATATTGTTTTTGAAACCTTTTATAATGTACCTACACAAAAATTTGTTTATACACTATTGAAAGCTTATGATAATGGAAAAATATTTACTGAAGTACTATTTTTTATAATAATGTATCTATGTAGAAATGTTAAAAAAGTATTTAATGAGTTGTTGAAACTGAATATTATGTATTAATGTAAATATGGCCTAACTTCAAATAAATCTGATAAAATAAATAATAATAATATACATATACAAACTTTCTCATAATTGTTTTATTTTAATTTATTCAATAATTAATTTATAATATTATATTATCTAGTTTTTTGTGTGCATTATGGTATGCATGGACGGATACACTAATACAGTGGTTCTTAACCTGGGTTCGTTCGAACCTTAGGGGTTCGGTGAGTCAATCTCGTGGGTTCGGCGGAGGTCAAGACATACCCCCGACACATATGATACGGTGAATGCATGGTGGTGAGAAGTGTTCGGTCAGTGCGCATATGAAACTGGTGGGGGTCAATACTTCCAACAAGGTTAAGAATCACTGCACTAATACATATAATATGTATTACTTAATATTATTGTAAACTATAATACCTATATGAATTCAATTCATAATAATTGAGGGGCATAAAAGCAAAAACCTCAACTATCCACCAATGCAAAATGTTCAGCATTTAATTTTAAAAAAAAAACCATTTGCATTTTTCCCTTAAACTTTTTTTTGATTTTTTTTTTAATAGTGTTTGATGTATTTTGAATAGTGGAGGTTTTGCACTTCAACCAGAACGGCGGCCATATTGGATTTGTGAAGTACTTATACTTTTCTGGCTCTTGATTGGTGCATTTTAAGAGTAGCGCTTTTGAACCTCACCAAAAAAGGAAGAGAGGCAGTTTTGCATGACCACCGTTTTAAAAGTTGTTTTAGAATGGTTTAGAACACGGGAGTCCAAACTACAGCCCGTGAGCCAAATCCAGCCCCGCCAGTGTCATCAATCCAGCACGTGACAGACACACGCTTTGTTGTGATAAGTTTGATAAAAAAACTCAGAATGATAGTAACTCAGTTTTATTTACTTGCTTGGTAAAGTTAATGACAAGTATAATATCAAACCAACAAGGTTATTTGTGAAAAAGTACTACTAGCGCTATCTGTTAGCGATGGATAGAGGGTATTACCACCACCTGTTTCTGCGTGTAACCACCAGATGTCGTCAAGTATCGCAATCGTGACAATACAGTACAACACAATAGTAATTGAACTAGCGAATTTAGCAAGCATACGCTCGCTCAGGGCGCGTACTCAGCGACTAGTCTAGATATTATAGATAATGGCAGGAAAATTAAAACAGTTTTAGCCCTTGGAACTTACTGGAGTAATTAGGATGGCCCTAAGGTTGAAACGTTTGGAGACCCCTGGCTTAGAGGTTTGCTATGGTTTGAATGAGACATAGATTACTAACCAAACATTAGGTCAAAATGAACAAATTGTGGATGGTGGCGCTTTTGCTTTTATACCCCTCAAATTAAAAATAATCTCAATTGTTTAAAACGAGATTCATTATATACATAACCACAAAATTATCATTATTCGACATGCAATGCAAATATGAAAATTTTTACAAAAGTGATATTTTAATGACATTCGATTCGTAATCATTTATTCCGAGTATTTCCTAAACAATTTGTTTCACGTCTCATTTGCAGTTGGTATTGCATGCCGAACAACGATATTTTGATCCCAACAGAACAGGGACGATATATACCTCAGATAATTCAACAGAATGTCACGGAGATCTACATTGAATAATACATTATAAATAACACAGTCTGATTAATAATTCAAACCAAGTCTGAAGGCTATTTCCACAATGTTTTGAGGAACCGAGTCGTGACAGCAAACATACACTTCGGAAGATTGCTGATTCTCAAACAAACGCCTGAAAATAAATAAAGAACAATTAATTATTAAGCACAAAAAGTTATATAACCTACAGAAAGTATCCTATTTATCTGATTAGATTTCTATTTTTTATGATTTCTATTCTAATTTCTGACACGTTAGATTTCAAAAATATTATACAGGTAGGATACTAATTGTGAAAAATTATGGGATATAAATTGACTTGCCAAGATAATTTTTTTTTTTACATATTTCGGGAGGAATGCAGATCCTGCCAATGTCTGGAAATTTAATAAAAAGGCACTTTCTAGATGAGAAAAGTGTGGAGAAGCTGAATAAAAAAAAATTAAGGCGCGCTCGGCAAAATTGAGGGAGATACAGCCGTTTAAAGTATAAATAAAATTTCACTTCGTGAACCGATACTACGCCATTTTGTCACTGTTATGTTGGTATCCCAGACCTGATACAAACGAAGCTAGATACGATTGTAACCGACTTCGTGGGATACATGAGGCGCGTAATTATGAAATTAGTCTAGCGGGCTTTTTTTCGACGATTTTTTGAACTGTTTTTCACCTTCCAAATTAAAGTAACCTAACCTAAGACTACGCTAAACATGGTTTGTGATACAAAAGAAAGTGCCCCTTTATAACGCCTACTCGCGTCAAGGCAAGAAAAACATCCCAGTTTTCAAGTAGTTTAGCGGCTACGCTAGGTTTGTGTAATATGGTTTGTGATTCAAAAGAAAGTGCCCCTTTATAACGCCTACTCGCGTCAAGGCAAGAAAAACATCCCAGTTTTCAAGTAGTTTAGCGGCTACGCTAGGTTTGTGTAACATGGTTTGTGATTCTGGCGTACAATCTCACAAGACGAAAGCTAATTTTAATTTTACGTAATTGAAATTTAGAATGAAATATTTTCCACTTCCCCCAATGCAAATAGTTGCCTTTTAATGTAATTAAGGTGAATCAAAAGATTTTTTTAAAAAAAAGTGCATATTAACCGTTGCCAGCGATCTCCAAAAATTATCATTATTAATTCTGTTTTTCATAATTACACGCCTTATTATTTATCCCACGAAGTCAGCTAAAATCGTATCTAGCTTCGTTTGTATCAGGTCTGGGATACCAACATAACAGTGACAAAGTGGCGTAGTATTGGTTCACGAAGTGAAATTTTATTTATACTTTAAATGGCTGTATCTCCCTCAATTTTGCCGAGCGCGCCTTAATTTTATTTTATTCAGCTTCTCCACACTTTTCTCATCTAGAAAGTTCCTTTTTATTAAATTCCCAGACATTGGCAGGATCTGCATTTCACCCCATATTTCAAATAAAGAATAAAAATAATCTTCTAGCGAAATATATTGTAGGCGCCGCATCCGCGCTCAAAAAGAAGAAGATGGAGAGATATGTAATTACGAATATTAGAGGAGCGTGCTGAAATTTAAAGCGATAAAATCGATGCGAAAATGTTTAATAAAACATGACTCGTTTAAAATAGAGCAAAAATCTCATGGAAGGTATCAGTATCATTTAAAGAAACATTGTGAATTTTTTCACAACTATAACTTGTAAAATAACTGAAACAAACGTGTTTATAATAATTTTCAGAGGATTCTTTGCGATTTTTTTCCATCGAGGGAATTTTATATAATTTGTGTTTCGGCATGGAACGCGTCTAGATATTATCTTCAAAAAATTAAATAGATTAATTATTTGGACTAGCAGATAAAGACCAGTTTTTTTGCTGCCAGGCCCTGTAGGCGGCAAATTGTATGAAAGTTTTTAAAACTGACAAATTCCAAGTTTTGTAAATTTTCTTTCTGACATTATCCAACCAGGGTTGCTGTTTGAAAACTTGAATGGTTCTTTTTGAAAATAACAGAGGGAGCCACTTCCATTTACAACAATCTGGAACTGTGCAAACATTAGCACAATAACAGTATCAGATACCTTACTACATGAAGATCTTACCCAATAACCCAATAGCTGAATGAATCCCCTGCTTTCTTGCTAGAAGAAGATTGTCCAAGGAGTTTTGCAGGAACATCAAAGAGAATTCCGTGCTCCTTTATCGCCACCAGGGACTTGTTGACAGAACTAGACGGTGAAAGCATCTTTTTAAATCTGAAAAATGAATGTTAATTATGTACCTAGCAGTGGCGGTCGGTGACTTTTTGTATAACCTCTTATTGACCGGAAGCGCAAGCGCGCGCGCGGAATAAATTTAGAAAAAAAAAATTAAATGCTATTTTAACCCTTATGTATAAAGAAACTGTATTATGGTCAGAATCGCTTGCGCCAATATCATTATTGATGTAGCCAAAAGTTTTATTCACCTAGCAACACCAGAATATTTTTAAATCAATTTCTATGGAATCTGGGTGTCAGATTTTGCTGCGATTTGAACTGTCGAAAAGTCCAAGCTGATAGTTCACAAAAACATCGAAAAACCTAACAATTTATCAAACAAACGCAAGTAATGTTGTTTTTATAGATAGTTTATTGTACAAGGAATGTGTTTCGGTAAATAAAATATACTATAGTTCAAAATAATGCATTACTTCAAAGTGATGCATTCTGTAATTTCCAGTATGCAATAAAAGAAAAAGAAGAAGTTACAGGCATGGCTCTCGACAGGATAAGGGATGCTGGACAATTAATAAGTATGATACATCTACTATAAATAAATATACAAATCTGTATAGTATAATAGCCCACCAAGTTGCAATTGCTGACAAAAATAATATAATTAACACTCCGCAGCATCCGTAATTATTAAATATAAGACATGGCCAGCAAAACAATTTGGAGAATCCTGCACAACATAAATCCAAGAAATTTGTGTATAAACTGAAATTCATTTGCGTGTAAAGAATTCCGGCGTGCGCAAATAAACTTTATTTCATTAAGTTTTTCATTTCACAATTAATTCATTAAAAATAATTTAAAGTATATTTGCGGCACGTTCCAGAGTGGAAGATACTTTAAGTATCGCCCTGGTGTAAGACCACCATACAGAATTGAAACGTTGCTTGAAATGGCTTTAGCCGTGTTTGGTGACCAGATCTGAATAGTCAGGTACTTTCCCACCTTCCTCTCCCCTATCTCCTTCCCTTCGGCCTCATAACATCCATATTCTCATTGGCTCCAGACGGGAGCAGCTGGGACTCTTGTGAGGTATTCACATTCAAAAAAAGTAAAAAATTAAAGCACAAATGATAACTTAGGCCGAAGTTACCACTGTTATAAACTATATAATATTAATAGGTAAATGGATTATAAAAAACATAATAGTAAAAATCTTGTCTTTACCAAAATATCAGTTCAATACATACAAAGAAACTGTAATACATACATGGGGATACTATTTGACACCAAATTATCATTTATCTCCCACATTAATAATATATCCATAATTGGTTTTATTTTGGCTATTTAATACTATGTACTAACTGAAATAAATGTAAACTGTCGATTTTCCGAAAATTAATAAATAAATAACCACTAAAGCGATGCAAATGTTGGGTTTCATATTAAGAACTTCAAAAGATTTAAAAAATTTAAAAACTCTAAAAATATTGTATTCATCCATTTTCAGAAGCCATTTAGAATTCAACTCAACCATTTGGAACCCATTTTACAATATTCATGAAAAATCTATCGAGCGAATCCAACATAAATTTTTACGAAATATAAATTATAGATTAGGAATTCCTATTGAATACATTAGCTACTTGTCACTGTTGAAAATTATGGGCATTGCCACAAAAAGAAAGAAGAATATGTACTGATCTATTTTTTCTCTATAAAATTGTTAATAACATGTTTGATTCCCCTAAACTCCTTAGGCTGATTAACTTTCATGTGCCTAGTAGAACGGTTCATGAGAAGGTACCTTACCATTATAACAATTCAGGTACCAATGCAGAAATAAACTCAGTAATGAACCGACTGCACAGTGCAGGGAATAAATATTACATGAACACCAGCTGTACTGAATGTCTATCAACCTATAAAAACATTGTTATTAAATCTGTATCGAAATTTATATGAATGAGCAACCTATATTTTACTCTGTTTGTTGTTTTAAATTAATATTTTTTTTTAATTACCTTATGGTGTTCTGTAACAGGGTGTGTATTTTCTGGCTAGCTTTCCTGAAGTTAGTCAAGATGTGCTTGTATAGTTCACTCTCCGATTGCTTCTGGACGTGAACAGTGGGAGCCAGCAACACTCCTCGCTCACAATCCAGGCGGATAAAGTGGAAACAGACATTCTCTGGGCCAGCCGTTATTCTGAAAAAAAAAAAAATTAAAAATTTCTTGATACATTAGCTATATATTTCTTGTCACATACATCTGTTGCTCCAGCGGGCTAACTGAGGAAGCCCGCCCAATCTCACTGGAGCCTTCGGCCATCATCGTAACCATTCGTACTTAAGACATAAATGGCGATAGATGGGTACTCTTCTGATAACTAACTCAGCTGCCATCTGTTGAGATATAGCAGAACTTCATATTACAAACTAACCTATAGCCATCTATTGAAAGAAACTGAAACTATATGGATAATCAATATACTACAAAGAAAGAGGACACCAAAAGTTATTGCTTTGAAACCTGTCTAACAGATGAAAGGCAAGTAGTTTTGGGCTGCAGTGTGCAGGGTGTAGATTACATGATGATAGTCAATCTCTGATTGAAGAGAGCATCAGAGGAAGGAGAAGGTAAGTGTAACAAAACATTAGCAATGTAGTAATATAAATAAATAGCTTACTTTGTTGGAAGCACAACATCCATCCTCTCCAGAAGAGATTGACTCAGGTCTGACATATCGTAACCACCACCGCTGTATTGACTGTTCGCCTAAAAACAAAAAAATAATGCGTGTAATACAACATGTATGATTAAAAATTATTTAATAGCTTAATCTGTGTACAAAAAATTTAATGTTTTTTTTGTTTGTCTTTGATTAAACTTTGGCAATTTATTGTGCGCAAGCCTGCAAAGTTTTCCACATATAATGGTGAGCTCTGGCGTTATGAAATTATTTCCTATACCATTCATCCAATTGCGATGAAACTTTGTTAATTTATTGAGCGTACGTCCGGGAAGGTTTCTGTATATAGTGGTGAGCTCTGGCATTGTGAAATTTGTAAAAAAAAATTACAGATATGCGAGTTGTTAAAAACAGTTTAGCGGCAGGGAGGGAAGTTGGGAGGGGGGGAGGCGCAGGGGAAGAGGGCCGGTAGACAGGGAAGGTAAAAGAGGAATGCAGGAGGTGAAGGGGACAAGGGAGGGGAACGTAAACCCATGGGAAAGGACACACAAGGAGAAACAATTTCTTTCTTTGAATGGCATTGCAACGTGTGATGGGTACTCGTTAATTAGGTATAAATGACGAAACATTTACCTCGCAGCCGTCCCATTCTGTGTCAGAATCTGAAGATAATGAGGTTCTATTTTGTCTTTGTTCCCTTTCTCTTGCAATTCGTCTTCCTTCTACTCTCTCTTCACTTACTTCACTGAAACACATAATAAATTACATTCTAAACATATTTTAAACTCTGTTAGTGGATTTGAAAAGCGTAATTGACATTGTCACGTATTAAGTATAAATAGGTACTCACATGACTTTTTCCAATCATTTGAGAGCAAAAATAAAAGGAAACAAAATAATGTAATGTTTGTATCTTTATAATTATATCGTCTATCTAGTTATTTTAAGAGAAATTCTTCCATTTATCGATCAATGCTTTTGCATTTCAATGTACCTACCTACTTTATTTTGGAAATGCAAAGATTTACAGACCCTATAACCACTGAACTTTTCTGCAATTTGACCAATTCAGCCTTGAGCGCTAGGAAATTTTTAAGCATTAGGTTTGGAAATTTCCCGCCCTCATTAAAAAAAATCATACTTTTCAATTTTAATATGGAGACACACAAAGTGCTCAAAAATCTTGCAAATATCAACAAATACACATAATATTCACCTAGTACTTTTCTGACTGCCGGAATCCTCAGAATAATTAGTATCTATATTGGTCATGGAGTTTGCATTGGTCCCGTGAGACTTGGTCCACTGGGTGCCCCCGCTGACGTTGCTCTGGGACTGTGTGGATGAGGAGGTGGTGTTGAAGGAGTCATCGGGACCCGGAGGGGCACTGGTGTTGATGTGCTCGTTAGAGTGGTGTCGGCGCTTTAGTATGGACTGGATTTCTGGACTTTTTTTGGAGATGGGTGACGGGGCTTTCTTGGTGAAGGCAGCTGCAAAACCTAGAAATAAGGATAATAAGAACTTTAAAGTATTTATTGAAGCAAGTGAGCCCTGAACTCTGAGAGCGTAGAAGATGCGGTATGATAAAGATACTCATTAAAAATGATTAAATATTATTGTTAATACGAAGACAGTATGCACAGCTCAAGTAAACACTTGGGCCTTAGGTCCATTGTTCAACCTCTCATGTTTCACATTATAAGGGCTGTCATTGAGTCTTTGAAAATGTTTCCTGACCTCAAATTGTAATATTTAATTAAATGTAGACAATATTAGCGAAACTCAATAAAAAATCTGGAAACAGAAAAATCAGAAAAAGGTATTGGAACCTCTGGGACTCAAACCTTCTGGAACTAGGACCTTCAGCTTTCCAGATCACTGCGCTAAGGTGATGTGTTAAGAAAATGAAGATAATGCTGGTGGTTCTTAAAGGGATATGATACCCTCGGAACATTTCGTAAACTGTCAAAATGTGTTTATTTTTACATCGCTAGATGGCAGTAGGGGTGTCTTCTCAGATTTCAAAATGTCAACATTATACTTGCGTTATGTACATCCAAGCACAGTATTTTTAAAACGAAGTAAAAAACAAACCAATAACAAAGTGTGGTTTGTTTATGGAACTTATTCTGTTGGTAGAATATTTACTATGATCCTTTTTATAAATGTTTCATCATTTGCTTGTTCGTGGTCTTTCCACATAGGCTTACATTATAAACAGCGTTTGGAATCTCGTGGTTCACATTTGGAGTCGATTTAATGGTGTTTTTTTTTTAAATTTAACTTAAATATTCAGTCGTTTATTGTTTTTTAAACTATATTTTCTAGAATTCATCATTATTATTACTATCCCCAAATTGGAAACGTATATTTGATAGAATAACTATACATATTAATAACATCATTTATAATATTGACTTCGAGAAATAAAATAAAGTTTCTTTTTTATTAATATACTAGCTGGTAATTGCTGGAAATTGTTACTCCCTGCGCGTCCTTTCCCATTCGTCCCGTTTACCTTCCTCCTCCCCTTCCTCTCCCGCGTCCCCTTCCCCTCTTACGTTCCCACTCCTCCTCCTCCTCCACCTTCCCTCTCCTCACTCTACTCCCCCCTTCCCCCGTCCCCCGCGAATCCCCCTCCCGAGTTCCCCTCCCCCCTCCCGTATTCACGTCCCCCCTCCCGTGGATCCCCCTCCCCCCTCCCGAGTAATTT
Organism: Limnephilus marmoratus; assembly: GCA_917880885.1. Classification (NCBI taxonomy): domain Eukaryota; kingdom Metazoa; phylum Arthropoda; class Insecta; order Trichoptera; family Limnephilidae; genus Limnephilus; species Limnephilus marmoratus. Next base: position 49,989,656 of record OU862921.1, on the reverse strand, counting down.
CAAAAATATATGTTTATTGTAATACATTTTGATACAATTGTTTATCCCCGCATGTCCTTTCCCATTCGTCCCGTTCCCCTTCCGCCTCCCCTTCCTCTACCGCGTCCCCTTCCCCTCTCGCGGGCGTGCTCACAACAACTCACCAAACTTTCTTGGCAATCGGATGAACGGTTAGCAATTCATAATTTCACGATGTCAGAAGTCAGAACTCACTATTGTATATAAAAACCATCGCACACATCAAATCCCCAATGTTTGAATGAAAGCGAAGTCGTTCTGAAGTAATGGGGTGACCAAGCGAAACAGGCAAATTTGGTACTCAACCAACACAGGTACGTATTTAAAATATCAATAATTTTAAAAATCCATAGACAATTCTTTTAATACAAAAAAACAGCTGCGTGCTAAATTTATTTCTATCCCGAAATTATTTGGAAACGTATATTTGATAGAGTATCTATACATAATAATAACATCATTAATAATATTGACTTCGAGAAATAAAAGAAAGCTTTTTAATTATACATTTATTAAATTATTCTGTGTTATTTAGTACAACTAAACAATAATCTTTTTTATCATGGCAGTAGCTATCGTGCAAGGCTGCAGAAAACCATCCTATTTTAAATAGAATCACTTCGGATATCGATATGTTTAATATCAATGAAGCACAATTCAGACAAAAAGCTTTGTTGTTGTTAGTGTGATTGTGCTTCATTGAAATATAAATTACTTAAACCTGTTTAAATTAATATTCTTTTAAAACGCGTCCCGTTCTCGTCAACATCGCCGCTTTGAATAGCCAGTTTTTTTTCTTCGTCGGCTGCCGCAGCCATACTGGTAAATTTGGTTTTCTCCCACCATTCACAAACCTTCATATGGTATTTTCCATATCCAGCAACAGATAAGGACTGAACTTCAATGGTAGCACATAACTCTTCCATGCCCGAATAACAAGATCCTATGCTCATTATTCCCAATACAAAAGATTCGTTGATGCCAATGCCTTCTTGTAGGCTTTCAGATATTTTTAGTTTAAAAGTTTTACCACATAACACGCATCTTAAATTAAAAGTAGAGTTCAAACCGTCCTCGCGTGATTTTTCGTGTTTATGAAACCGAACAAAATAATGATTAATACGCATTATTTATCATTTCCGAAGATTGCAATTCGTACTTATTATTGTCTAACTGACAGAAAGTGATTTTTTTCTTTTAAAAATGCATATTTCATCGTCGTAATTAACATGACGGTCCTTGAAAAATTACATTTCGCGTTTTTTTAATTAAAAAAACCGGGTGAAATGCAGATCCCGCCAATGTGGGGGATTTTAATAAAAATGCACTTTCTAGATGAGAAAAGTGTGGAAAAGTTGAATAAAAAAGAAATTAAGGTGCGCTTGGCAAAATTAAGGGAGATACAGCCGTTTAAAGAATGAATAAAATGACACTTCGTGAACTTATACTACGCCATTTTGTTACTATTATGTTGGTATCTCAGACTTGCTATGACCGAAGGTTGATACGATTGTAGCCAACTTCGTGTGATATATAATAAGACGCGAAATTATGAAAACCAGAATTAATAATGGTCACAAACCATGTTACACAAACCTGGCGTAGCCGCTAAACTACTTGAAAACTGGGATGTTTTTCTTGCGTTGACGCGAGTAGGCGTTATAAAGGGGCACAAACCATGTTACATAAACCATGTTTTTAGAGGACGATTACGAGTGCTACCAACTTTAAGGTTACAAAATGGCTGACAGTATCGGTTCATAAAGTGACATTTTATTCATACTTTAAACGGCTCTATCTCCCTCAATTTTGCCGAGCGATTATTTTTTATTCAACTTTTCTCATCTAGAAAGTGCATTTTTATTAAAATCCCCCACATTGGCGGGATCTGCATTCCTCCCAAAAAACCCCATTAAAACTCAATATTTTTCATTTCCGGTTACTGAATTACTTATTACTAACCATTATCTACCTAGTACAATTTGTTTTAATTTTTTTAAAGTGTTTTTTAAGGATGTATTAGGAATATACGTAAATAGGTTATGAGAAATCGCCTTTCAAACTTAAACAAGTCATACCTCAGAATAAGTGAAGTCAGAACCCTATCCAAATGAGGTGACGAATAGTAATTGCGAGATATTTGAAGTCCAATAAGTATAAAAGTACCTTTTCGACAGTAGTGGCTGATAAATCTTCCAAGTTGTATTCATTACCAAACACCGCGTACATAATGTACATACGGACAAATGCTTGGCGAGCGAAATGCCCATTTATAATAACTATATTCCGAAATATGCCGCGCTACGTATATTATAGCAGTGTGTGTGTACGCAGCCCAATGAATTCTCACACATATGCTTGCAAAACGTGCGCATAGCCAGTCGCGACAGACATGAACAACGCACTAACCGTTTTCGGAATTCGAACGCACACAAAACGTTATATTTTCAACAATGGGACCAAGATGGCGGTTGAAAAGAAACATTTTGACAAATTTGCACCAAAAAAGAGAATTTTCGAGTACTTCCTGTTTTTCTAGCTTTCTGAGATTATTGCAACGTTTCAAGTGTGTCGGTATTCTATGTTTAGAGCCTTTAATGAAGCATTTTGACGGCATTTTCAAAATATATAGGCTATAAAACCAGGAGCGTACAGTTTCACTACTTGCCGCCAGGGGCTTCTCTCCCGGAATGGCCGGAATAAGCAAGAATATCTGTTAGAATTTGATGTAAAATGAAGTATTTATTTAATTGTTAATATTTACAGATATCATAACGGTAATAAGAGGCCGTACTTCTACAGATGTATGTATTATGTATATATTTTAAATTAAAAATATTGTGTAAAATCATTATTAATGCGACAATCATAGATTTAAGTTTAAAAAATGGGTTGTACGGTGTATCAATGTTTTTATTTTTCATGGTCGAATGCCCACATCAATTACAAAAAAAAATAAGCAGATTGAAAAATAAAGGTCCATTATTTGGTAACAAAAAATATCAAGTCCGAGAATGACACATAAAGGTAGTATTAAGCCGTTTTAGAGAGCCGTTTTTTCAGAAAATAACCATTCTGCCCCTATAACACACTCTTAATCAAAGTATGATACAGTTAAAAACGACCGAATCGGATATCAACACCTTGGCGCAGTGGTTAGCGCAGTGGACCGGAAAGCCTGTCACATAAATAATTATGTAACTAATGCAGTTCTTGCTTAGGTGTTTATTTTGTCTATGGTGTTTTTTTGGACACTGGTAATTTTGCCATTAAAATAATGTTAAAAAAAAATAATAATACTCAATTTCTCGCGAGGTGCTAACTGTAACGAATCATGCTCGTATGAAATATAACCTGGCGGCAGAGCAGAGATCAGGACTCAGGATAGTGGGCCAAGTAATTCTCTATCATGTAGGTAGGGTTTCAGTTAAATCAAAGAATATGAACTTTAAAAAAAAAATATGTATTGAACACAAAAGCAACACGGAAGTGTGCAAACTTCCCATCAGGGTATCAAAAGAAACATTTAAAAAACATACATACCAGATGGACTCGCTAAACTATCTATCTAACTAAAGAATGCCGTGATGATGTTCCTTGAAGAGGTGCGCGCCAGGATGAAAGCCGGCCCACCGAGAAATTGCGGGTAGCACGTTCCAGTCCGCGCCTGGATGAAAGCCAGCCTAGGGCTTTCCATGAGGATGGATTGGTGATGTGATGATGACCCAAGAAAGTCTCCAAACGAGGAAGGAACAGGCTCCCAGACAACGTGGCGAGATTAATGAGATGTCGAACTTGTCCCAAGTAAATAATAATCTCGGCCGATGAAAAGCAGCGTCTTCCTGATTTTGGCAAAGCCACGATTGCAGGACGGGTGAGGATTGTTAAATCACGATTCGATTCGGCTTAATTTGCCGGCCGTACTCTGAGCGCGTGTTATGCATCTCACGACCGAAAACATAATTCCACGGGCTTAACACTCCGTTTAACTGTCGGGAATTCTTTATATTCCAATTTCCAGAATACATCCCATGACCGGGACAACTAATCACACTTTTAAAGTTAAAGCAAGGCCGAAAATATCACTGCCGGCGTCGGTCAACCACATCGATAAAGAATGGGACTTACAAGTCATCCATTAAAAATTATACGTACACGAGCCTCGCGTGTTACGAAAAAATCACCCGCGTTCGGTTAGGTTTTAATTTACTTAGATTCTCATGGTTTAAACTCAAAATTAAACACCTTGATGGTGAGTGACCAATTCACGAACAGCTAGCCCATGGCTACCCTCGGAAGAGACCATAAACAAAAAAGGCTCTTCTTTCTTTTCCAAAAATTACCAGTGTCCAAAAAAACACCATAGACAAAATAAACACCTAAGCAAGAACTGCATTAGTTACATAATTATTTATGTGACAAGCCGAAGGTCCTGGGTTCGAGTCCCAGAGGTGCCAATATCTTTTTTCTGATTTTTCTGTTTCCAGATTTTTGATTGAGTTGCGCTAATATTGTCTTCATTTAATTAAAGAATTAATATTTTTTCATCCTTTAATGTTTGCTACAGCAATCTGTACTTTCCACTTCCATCGCTGTATCGTATTAACAGTTCTGCTAACTCTCTTAATGAATTTCTACCCATATTGAGTAGTTGCCCTCTTTGTCGTATGTCTTGGCACCCAGATCAGGAATATTCAGTTGATGGTTTTTCCATGGCTTAGAGTTGGAGATGGCAATAACTTTATTACAAGTTGATGTTACGGGTAAGAGGGTAAGCAACATCCATATATATAATAACAATAGATTAATCCTATCATACCTAATTTCAATCTAAAAATAACACTACCTAAGAGCAATTTCGTAATCTTAATATATAAAACAAAGTCGGGTTAGTTACACTATTTATAACTCGAGAACGGCAGAACCGATTTTGATGATTGTTGGATTTGTCTCCGCCCCGGATAGGATAATAACTATTAAAACATCGCAAAAATTCACGAAAAAGAAAGTTATGACGATAATTCATTTCCTCATACCTTTAATATGGAACGAATTTTCATCTTTTGAAAGAGCTGAAGGAATATTGTGGTAGGTAGGTATAATATTGCAGTTTGCTTCAATTCCAAAAATTCAAAAACGTCAAATGTCAATGTGCTGATTGTTTTTGTTTTGTTCTTAAATATATAATGCTGCCTCTCTTTCTTACACACTAAATGTCAACAGTAAATGGGACAAATGGTGAACGTATGTCTGCACAACTCCAGGAAAACAGCCACTTCTTTTCAAAACATTGAAGGCGCATTGTGACGTGAGGTACCTATTGCAATTCGGTGAAGTCAATCAAATACATCTGCAAATTTGTCACAAAAGTCAGCGATGTGGCGGTTTTTGGCGTTAAAACTACAAATAAAAAATGATGAAATCACACGCTATCAAGTTTGTGAACTACAATGAGGCGATTTGGCGTATATTCTCATTCCCCATTCATGAACGACATTCCATTGTTGTATATTTGGCGATGCATCTGGAGAATGATCAACAAGTTTATTTCATTACATCGATTGTTGCCAAACGTGCTGAAACACCTACAGCAACAACATTGACCAGTTTCTTTTCGATTTGCCAATGCGATCTGTTTGCCCGGACGTTGCTCTACTCTGAGATGCCACGTTATTACACTTTGTCGAAGAGATTTCCACGTCGGAAGCACGGCGATGTGGTTACTGATCATCCGGTTGTGCGTTCTACTGATGTTCTTGGTCGCATTTACACAGTTCATGTAAAAAGTAACGAATGCTTCTACTTTCGGTTGTCGCTGGTGAATGTTCGTGGGCCGACATCGTTTGAATCACAAGTCCATGCTGTAGTGTGCCCAACAATTCGTGTTGCATGTCAGCAGATCAATTTGCTTGAAAACGATATTCATTGGGACATGACAATCACTGAAGCAATTATTTCTGCATCTCCAGTCTGATACGCACATTATTTGCTATCATTATTTCGACATGTTTCCCATCGAACCCACATGAACTATGGAACAAGTACAAAGATGACATGTCAGAAGACATTTTACATCGAATTCGTGTCAGTTCAGGGAATCCTGATCTCGATGTGAATGAGGATATACGTAAACAGGCTTTGTTTTTGATCGAAGACATGTGTTACAGTCTGTCAAATAAGAGTAGAAAACATAGGAGGGCGCCACTGTCGTTCAAATGGCAATACTAAAAATATAATCATGGTGTTAATCCAAAGCTGTGTAACCTGGCATAAATGTGAAAATAATATTTTTTCATTCCACTGATCTCAAATTAGAATTGCATAATGAAGAATAACAATATTGTAATGAAATATAAAGCACACTTTAAAAATTGCTCACATTTATTTAATATTAGCTTAAGTACCTACTAGCGTTGTACAGGCTTTAGATCATGTCTCTAATTTTAGATCTGAATATATTTAACTCATTCAGATCTAAAAGTAATGTAACTAAACACACCATTAATTATTCTTCCTTTCTACTAACTAACTAACTAACTAACCATCACGCCGTTTCCCCGCAGGGGTAGGCAGAGAGGACGGACCGCCAAACAACTCGGTCTTGGCACACACTCTTTGCCTCACTCACATTCATACATCGTCTCATACATTCTCTTCTATTGTTCTGACTTTTGACATGGCCCGACTCAAGTATTTGATTCACTTGATCGTGCCACGTCTTCCTCGGGCGTCCCCGACTTCTTCTACCATTTCTTCGTTCATTCGCTCTACGTGCCCAAACCATCTGAGGGTCCCTTTCTTAATCTTACTCATTATGCTTACATCAGCCTTACATTCTTTGCGGATATCCACATTTCTCACACGATCATACATTGTTTTACCACACATACGTCTCAGGGATCTCATTTCAACAGCATTCAGCTTACTTTCATCAAACTGTTCTTTCCTTTCTACCTACTGTTAAATTCAAATTTGTGTTAAATTAAATGGAAGCCAATCGCTTTGTAGAACAAAATTTAATCAAATTTATGTCATTAGTAGGTTATAGTATATCACCTTAACAATAGTGCTTCCTCGATATAATTTTTTTTTAGGAACAAAAAATGTATTTTTAAATGTGTACGGTGTTCTGCATTTTTAGTGTGATTGCACTTTAAAATAATATTTGACAGGTAAATTGGTGTTGCCAGCCTACAAATTTTGTAGTTCAATTTTTTATATTTTCTACTCTTATTTGACAGACTCTACCTCATGTGCGGCAGTTTGTTAGTCAAGTTAGGAATAACAACGCCAGATCGACGCTTCATGAATGCAATGAAACTTGCAATGAATGATGCTTTCAATCAAGAATTGGTATGTGAACATGAATATGATCAAGATGCATTGAACCAATCAGTTTGAACTAATGTACCGCTGTTGTACCCCCAACAGAAGGAAGTACACGATACGTTAATGAAGGCAGTTGATGATGGAAATGGTGGCTTATTTTTCCTCGATGCGCCCGGTGGAACTGGGAAGATATCTAACGACAACAAAACAAAAAATGTTGGATATCACAAGGTGCTTCAATGAAGGGAATCGACCCAAGTGCAACCCACCCAGTAAATAGTTTTAACAGAAAGTATTACAATAATGCCACGTGAATCATTTCGATTCGCTGTAATAAAGCAAATGTCTTGCTGCCACCTGAATTACATTTCTTAATTCATTTTGAGTATTCATTTTAATAAAAAAAATTAAATTAATTCAGCTAATAAGTTAACACAACAGTTATTGATTCTTAGGCGGTACGAAGTTCGCCGGGTCAGCTAGTACAGATATAAATTAATGTTTCCTACAAATAAAACAGAGCACAAAATTATTGCTTAAATTCCATGATGTTGTGGCAGCCATGCTACCATCTCATAAATCTGCAGCAGCCCTGCAGCCCTGCAGTCAGTCAGGACTGAACTCACCGCGATACTAATCGCAGGCCTCGCGATGGCCTAGACTTACCGCAGGTCGCGACACTTCCAGAAGCCTCCGCCCGTACGACCCGAACTCATCCTGGAATAATACTGAAGATCCGAGATCTTCACTTCCAGAGGACGACCGAAGGACCAGCCAGTTATATCAAGACGCGATTTCAACTTTCCTTAAAGAGCAGCACACATTCGTAATCTGTGTAACCTGTTCAATTAAATAAACGGTGATCAAGGCGAACATCTTTAATTCATCTCTACCACAATTCCCACAATGTAATTTTTTAATTTATCGACCAATAGCCAGCCTGAAAAGCATTGCGTCCCGAAATATAGAGATAAACACAACAACCCAACTTGATGTAAGCTTGTTGTACAAGTTTTTAAAACACAAAGGAAACCTGTGAAGATCGTTCATTTGTTGGCAAAAGTGTTGTAATTTAAGAGAAAGAAATGTAAGATTTTTATCAATTGTTGCATTTATTGAGATGCCAAATTGAAGCTGTACAAGTCCGCGAGAGCCCATATCTAAAATATTTCTAATTGCCTCAATTTCGTGTTTGAAAAATGATCTTCACAATGGGTTGGGACCCTGGAGGACAAATTTGCTCCATGGAGACCAACAAAAAGTAAAAGCATTGCTCCTTCCGATCTTTCAACTGCGAAATAATGCATTTTCTTTTCGATGAATGTTTTCTAAAACCAATATTTTTGATGTTGATGATTCATACGCCCTGTCTAGATAATACTTGATTGATGGAATGCAAAGATAACTTGTTTATTCAAATGAACACTGAAAGGTCAGATCAATTGTTCATACAAAGAATCGTATTGATTTTTTTGAAGGGTATTACCCGAATCCTTGCTGCTCTTGGCCTTGGGAAGCAGATGCTCCGGCTGTGTGAGAACCTGGGGCCGGGCATTGCAGGGGAACCACTGATGCAGGAACTTGTCCAGTCCCACGTCCATCAGCAGGTCCAGGCAACTCTCACACTCTTCCACATAGAAGGGTTCTGGCTGGATGATGCCTACTGCCTGGAAACACCAAATAAATACATGATTATTAACTAAAGAAACCAATTAACGGACAGTCAAACCGGAACGATCTCTTCAAGTGGCAAAATTTTCTTCCAGTTGTGTTTAAAAGTAACCCATAATATAATACAAATTCTTTGAAGAGATCAGAAGGTAATGTAAGGCAGATAAAATCATCTATTTAATGTACAGAAACTTACTCAATAGGCTGATTCCAAGTTGTAAAAAGAAATACTATTGTGAACAAATTGAAAACGCTAAAAATGATAGTAAAAAAACTGGGAATATTATAAATGAAATTACGCACAAAAAAAGTATGTCTTCAACTTTTGTAAATGAGGTTCAAATAAATAACAAATTAATAACTGACAAATCTGCTATTGCCAAAAACTTTAATTACTTTTTCACGAATAAAGTAGATGATGTACTTAAATCATCCAGTATAAAAGATAATAATACTTACATAGAGACATCTTCACAATTAATTGCAGATAACGAATCAATCAACCCAATAGAAAATTTTTCACCCATTACAAGAAAAGAAATTGAAAAATATATTGATAGCCTAAAACCATCTAATTCTAAGGGAACTGATGGACTATCATGTAATACATTGAAAAATATAAAATAATATATTCTAACTCCTTTGCATAATATATTTAACATGTGCCTTAAAGAAGGTCATTTTCCAAAACAGTTTAAAATATCCACCATAATTCCAATTCATAAATCTGGTGAAAAGCATAAATTAGATAATTATAGACCAATCTCACTTGTTTCAAATCCATCAAAAATTTTAGAAAAATGCATCAAAAATAGAATCGTAGAACATTTAGAAAAATATAATATTCTGTCGCAAAACCAATATGGTTTTCGTAAAGATCTAAGCACTGAAGATGCAATATATGATCTAACAAAAAATATATACACATCTATCGATAAAAATAAGAAATGTCTAGCTATATTCATAGATTTAAGAAAGGTTTCGATACTGTAAATCATAACATACTCATAAAAAAATATCACAACTAGGTTTCAAAAATCACACACTAAAAATACTCACCAACTTAGACTTATCTTAGACAGAACACAAAAAACAAAAATTGGGAATATGTATAGTTCAGAAGCACAGATAAAAAATGGAGTTCCGCAAGGAACTGTACTTGGCCCGATTCTATTTTTGATGTATATAAATGATTTATGTAATTTTGTAATCCCTGGACAAATTATTTCTTATGCCGATGACACGGCAATAATAGTAAAGGGAAATTCTTGGATTGAAACATTTTCTAAGGCAAACGAATGTATTGCACTTGTTTCAACATGGTTAAAATGTAACAAACTCATCTTAAACTATAGCAAAACATTTTATTTAACTTTTTATAAAAACATTAAAAACAAACCTCATGATTACCTAAAAATTAGAATCCACAACACAAGTTGCAATCAAGAAATATGTTCACTTTGCAATGAACTCATCGAAGCAGAAAATATTAAATATTTAGGTGTGTCTATTGATACACATCTTAACTGGAAATCACAAATAGATAAAACCATCTCGAAATTAAGATATCTAACATATACTTTTTACAGACTTAAGGAAGTACTCAATCTTGACAAATTGAAAATGATCTATTTTTCCCTGGTACAATCTTCAATAATCTACGGCATTGTAGGATGGGGTGGTGCGCTTGATGCATTTATTAAGCCTTTACAAATTGCTCAAAAGCGCATCATTAAAATTATGTATAATAGAAATAAAACATTCCCGACTGAGATATTACTCAAAGAGACAAAAATATTCAATATCCGTAAATTATTTATATTGCAAACAATGAAATATGTATTTAAAACAGAAATTGTTTCGTAAAAAACGAAAATAGAATTAGCGAAAGGACTAATGTGATTCAAGTTCCCCAAATCAAAACCAAATTAATGCAAACACATGGCAATTTTATTGGTCCTCGTACATTTAATCTTTTACCAAAACACATTCAGACAGATAAAATATCACTTTACATAAAAGAATTAAAATTATGGCTAAATGATGCAGATGTTGAAACACTTTTTTTATAAACTCTATGTAAACCTTTACAATTCTACTGTAACTTCAAGACTTACTTAGCTTATCTTCTTGAAAGTTTGTATGTGTCAGTATATTTTTAAACTTTCACTTGGAAAATTACATTTTTTACTTATACCGCCAACTTATTGGTGTCATTTAGCACTTTAGTTAATATTACCCACGCACAGGCAGTGCCTTAGTGGGTTACCATTTTCTACTTTTGTCATGTATATATTTTTTACTTTTTTACATTAATTTTACCTCGTGTTATGTAATATGTATTCAGAAAATGTGTAAAAATCTCCTTTGAAATGTATAATGGGAAAAAATAAAGGAAAAAAAAAAAAATACATTAAATGTATTTTTTCATAAAGGAAAAACACTTTCAAAATTCACACGAATATAAGTGGAATCCTACAGGATGATAAAAAAAACTGTTGAAATATGAACACTTTGTCAAAAGCATTTAATATGGAATCAACTCGATTTTCTAAAGTGTCATTTTCTTCTGATACCTACATATGTAATCCTATTCTCTCTCTCTTTGGTTTCAATCGTGGGATTGGTTTGCAGCAATTTCATCTATATGTTTCTTCCACTCTTCCCTGTCTTGTGCGGCTCTTTTGAAGTCTGCATATGATGAGCAGCGCACGTCCACCAGCAGGTCCTCCAGGTACTCTCGGCGTGGGCGTCCCCTTGCGTTTGTCCCCTCGGTCATACCCTCCATTATGGTATGCAAGAGGCCTTCTTGTCTTATTACATGGCCGATCCATCTTGCGCGCCTTTCGGACAAGGTCCTGAGCAGGTGCCTTCCTCCTTCGATTCTTTGGAGAACCTCCTCATTTGTGATGTGGTCTCTCCAGGAAATTCCTAATAGTCTTCTATAGGACCACATCTCAAAAGCCTCTAGTCTCCGTTTATCTCTTTCGGATAGGCACCATGTTTCGCAGCCGTACATCAAGATACTCCATACATAGGTCTTGATGAGGAGTATTCTCAGTTTTAGGTCTATATTATTCGATTCTATTATTTTCGACCTTTTATTGAATGCAAGCCTAGCCTGGTGTATACGGTGTGTAATCCTATTATTAATAGCGAAAGTTTGTATGGATGTATGTATGTTTGTTACTCTTTCACGCAAAAACTACTGAATGGACTTTAAAAATTCATTCACTAATAGAAAGCTACATTACATATTTGCGAGTAATTTAGGCTGTATTTATTGGTAAGCTCTGGCGTTATGAAATTATTTATCATACGTTTTCCGTTCCTAACACAATCGAGTTATTGCAAACATCAGAAGAAAAGCAAAAAAAACGGTTGCCGTGGAAACGATGTTGGCGTTGTAGTTAATATCTATCTCTAAAAATGAATCGCCGAAATGTGTGTGGGCGCATAATTTCCGAGCGATTTCACCAAATTAGATAATTCTTTTTTTTTTGTATAAAACTACTGATGAGCTCTGGCATTATGAAATTTGTATAAAAAATTGCAATAGGTGGCACGCGAGCAGTTTGAAAACTGAATGTACTGGGAATTAATGAGGAGGAGGGAAGGAGGGGAGTAGGGTGGAGAGGAGGCGGAGTGGAAACCCCCCTAATACCATGCGAGCGAAGCCGCGGGAAAAAGCTAGTTAAAAATAATTTTTCAAAAACCTTATAAATTTAAGGGTTATTGAACCATTTTCTAAAAATGAATGAGGGTTATGTTAAACATACCTTTACTGTCGCCACGCCTGCTTCTAATAATGTAACCAAAAGCATCTTTCCTTTGCCAATTATTACTACAAACCATCGGCCCACGGGAAACCTAGAAATACAATTCCATTATAGAACATATAGAGCGCTTTTATTGTTACCATGACGACCCACGATTACGGTTCCGTAACAGCACAAAAAAAACATAAAACATACATTCTCTATCCTAATAATGCTGCAGCTCTTTCTTACACATTAAATAATGTTGAGACAAAAGATGAGACACACAGTATACGTGTGTCTGTTTTCTCCAAAGTACTACTTTTTTCCTTTGGAGGAAATAATAATAATAAAAATTAGATATAATTTTTTGAGCGCAGTTTTAGTAAAAAATCACCTCAAGGGTGCTGTACAATTTATTAAGAATTCTTAGGTTCTATCTAATTTTACAATTTACAAATAGATACAGAAACATACTTACCTGGCAAGTCATAAACACACTTTGTTAGAAAGTTTATGCTTGGGAAGATATGGCTTTGCACGCAGAGAATATTATATTTAAAACACTGGACATTGCATGATTTTACATTTGCTACCCCCATCACTATTAATATTACATTTATAAAAAGATTAGTGGCAAAAGTAGAGTTGATATTTATAACAGATATATCTTATTACGGCTCAGCTACGGTTACGGGAATTGCGTTTCATTTTCTTTATATGTGTGAGGGAGATGTATGATAATGATTGTATGTTTCCTTTGGGAGGGTGCAGACATGCGTTCACCATTGGCTCATTTTCGACTGTTGTTATTTAGTGTGTAAGAAAGAGCTGCAGAAATTGAATTGAATTCACTCACATCATCCTTGTAACTATATTCCATACTTTCAAAATTATCGTCACGGCTAGTATACCGTCAACGGAGGCATCACAGTGCGGTGTGTGAGAGAGAAGCAAGAAAATGATTCCTTTTTTTCTTTGGAGGAAACAACCTACTTACATTGTGTATCTCATCTTTTGAAAGGGCTTTTTTTTTTTTTACAGTGAATACCGCACAAGAATCTCAACTGCTCCCGTCTGGAGCCAGTGAGACTATGGCATCCCCAATTGGGGTATGTTGTGAGGCTGAAGGTAGTGGGGAGGGGAAGGAGGTGGGGAAGAGGAAGGTTGGGAAGTACCTGGCTATTCAGATCTGGTCACCAAACACGGCTAAAGCCATTTTCAAGCAACGTTTCAATTCTGAATGGTGGTCTTACACCAGGGCGATACTGATAGTATCTTCCACTCTGGAATATGCCGCAAATATACTATATATTATTTTAAATGAATTAATTGTGAAATAACACAAATTAATCAAACAAAATTTATTTGCGCATGCCGGGTTCGAACCCGCGACCTCTGGATTGAGAGTCAAGAGTCTTACCCACTGGACTACGGAGGTCGTCAGCAGCATTATTGTGATAACGAACATATGTTTATTGCCTTTTTTATGCCGTCATGGTATCGGCAATTTATTTAAAGAGATTATCAAAAGAATGTCGGTGTCATACTTGTAAATTTCTATTCCATTCCTTCCAGAATCATCCGGCAGTCCCCTATTACAGCTGCTGACGAATACTTCTTTCCAGACAATCAGGTTCTGCACATTCTCATCTCTGGAGATGGCCAGGAATCCCTGCATGCGAAGGAAGGAATGGACGTCGAGCAGGTCGGAGTCCTGGAGGTGGGAGACCAGAAGATGGCCAGAGTAGTAAAGGCAAGTGCCGATTACCACAAATAGACGCTGGCAGTCAAACGGGTCATCATTCTAGAGAGCAAAAAATACTAATTACATTGTAAAATGGTATGTAAATAACAGATTCCGAACAGGCCCTCCATTGATATGCTTGATGTAACCCTAAGTGACCAGCTCAGGTATGGGGGCTCCATCGAAGCCAGAGTAAAGTTAGCCTCCTAAAAACTGGGCGTACTGTACAGGGCTCGCAGATACTTTAATAGTACACAAGTGTTAACCCTGTACAAATCACAAGTGCGCCCACCTCTGGTCTGGAGCTCCAAAATACCTGAAAAATACCTTCGACTCTGTGCAGAAACGGGCGGTCCGTTTGATAGATTCTCCCATCACAGACGGATTGCAATCTTTAGAGCACAGGCGTCAGGTGGGAATGCTATCCTTGTTCTACCGGTATTACAATGGAAGATGCTTCGAGGAACTAGCGTCATTGATCCCTTCGGCACCGGTGCATAGTCGGGAAACACGCCAAACGCGTGCCCAACATTTGTACACGGTTGACATTTGTCACATGAGAACGGATCGTTTCTTCGACTCGTTTTTGTGTTCAACAGCTCGGCTGTGGAATGATTTGCCGGCCTCTGTGTTTCCTCCTTCCTACAACATGGGTCTCTTCAAGACCAATGTTCATTCCTTCCTATCCTCAAAAAGACCCTCCACACAGCATCCCAGATGACATAGGCCCTGAGGGAAATTATGTAAAAAAGAGGGAGTTAAATGTAAAAAAAAGGGCCTAGAGTGAGACTATGGCATCCCCAATTGGGGTATGTTGTGAGAATGAAGGTAGTAGGGAAGGAAGGCTATGGGGAAGAGGAAGGTGAGAAGTACCTGACTATTCAGATCTGGTCACCAAACAAGGCTAAAGCCACTTCAAGCAACGTTTCAATTCTGAATAGTGGTCTTACACCAGGGCAATAATGAGAGTATCTTCCACTCTGGAAAATGCCATAAATATACTATATATTATTTTAAATGAATTAATTGTGAAATAACAAAAAATAATCAAATAAAATTTATTAGCCCACGCCGTGATTCGATCCAGCGACCTACGGATTGCGAGTCAAGAGCCTTGCCCCTAGACCACACCGGTCGTCAATATTCCTAAAGGAGCAAATACGTGTGAATTGGGGCCGCGGGTTCAAATCCTGGCATGCACAAGTAAATTTTATATGATTAATTTGTTTTATTTCGTTTAAAATAATATATAGTATATTTGCGTCACGATCTAGGGTGGAAGATACTATCTAGATACCCACCTTCCTTTTACTCATTTCCTTCCCCTCCCCCACTACCTTCAGCCTCAAAACACACCCCAATTGGGGATGCCATCATAGTCTCCAGACAGTTGGGACTCTTACATAAAAAAAAAATATTATAATCAAAATAATCTTACCCATTCTCTATAATCTGCCGCTTCCAATTCTGTTAAAGCGTCATCAATTTGCAATTGTGCCTCCCACGGCAAGTTAACGCCTTGCGCCATCGGGAGACATTGTTCAAACAGAGGCTGTGACGTGGCTTCACTCAGAAGCCTGATATTTTCCAAGCGGACTCCATTCTGAGAGTCCCAACCATATCCACAAGTCAATATTTGCGCAAACAGTCTAGAAAAGAGATGGTCCAACTTTTTAACATTCTTCCCGCTGTTGAAACATCGGTCCAAGCTTTGATAGCAAAACTCAAGCATTCTAACGAGTTCTTTATTAATATGCTTCAGTTCGAAAAGGTTGCATTTCTTATCCGGTAGCGCCAGCAACAAAAGTTCGTTCCCTCTCGAAGTATAAGCAATGTTTACAAATGTGTCTTTGACGAACACCGTCGACGAAGATGGTTTCCATTGCTTTGATATTTCAGGAATAAGATGATTCAACGTTATGAAGGTGCCGCGGGATGTACAGAGAAAGTTATGCTTTTCGGGTCTCGGATAACAGTACAAGACTCCATCATTTTCTGGACCGTTTTCAGACAATCCTTCCGTAGTAAGATACAAAACAGACACGGGCAAGTCTCTCAATATTTGAGTAAGAACAATTTCATGTTCATTCGTCGAATCCGTAAGATGTCTAACGAGATCGGAATAAGAGTCTTTTGAACTGCCCAAATCGTCCGGTGATACTTCGGTAGCTGCCATTCTTTGCAAAACTAATTTTACCAACACCTTTTCTTCGGGGTAATTGCTGAGGATCTGTTCTATATTATCGGCGGTGACGTCTTGGGCATCAATTTGCTTCAGCCAATCGCCGATTTTAATCTGTCTTTGATTGATGGCTTGACCCTCTGGTAATATACCAGATACCATGACACGTTTACCGTCATCAAATGTGTTGATTGAAATGCCAAATAAGGATTCAATTTGACTGATTCTTCTACCATAGCGAAGTCTATTGGCAAAATCAACCTGCAATAGAAATAAACACCACAGTAAATAAAAATTCAAAACCTATTCAAAATTAACAACTTTGTGACAGACCCGTGAGGTAGCGGTTAAGTTCTGTCAGAACCCGCAGACCTATCAGAGGGCGTTTAAGTCTCTTAAGGTTTGAATAGTTTTTAAAGGATGATTTATGAATGCTTTATATAATTATACATAAAAAAAATTATTCAAAATCAGCGTTTATTAATCTATATCGAAGGTCGCAGACAACAATATCGGATCTGCTAAAAATTGGAAATCGCGGTGTTGACTTCTTATTGTTGATTTAAGTGTAAATTTGCAGAATTTTTAATGAAATTGAGGGAGCGCGGGCCGTATCAGTAGAGACGGGGCGAGAGAAATGAAAGGCGTGCAGTCGATGTATGAGTCAGCCTTTATTGTGGCTACGTAGCGGAGGTCGATGCGGAGCGGGAGCAGAGTGACAGTAGTGATGCTGCTGCGTAGTGATGTGAAGATGAAGGTCAGGACACTACGGCGGTGAAGATCACAGGTCTTCAGGAAGCCGGCGTGTTGCCCTACACCGTGGCGGTGTAGACGTGACCTTGGTCCAGGCGATGGCCGTCGTCGCGTTGACGAGGTATTGGCGGCTGTGTGTCCAGTGGGTCGGAGCACACACGTGACGCAGGAAGGAACCTTGAGAGGCGATGAGGATGCTGGCGCGCTGCCAGGTGCTGGTTGCTGCTCGTTGCAGGATGCTGGATGATGGCGCGTTGCCGGTTGTGGTTGCTGCTCGTTGCAGGATGCTGGATGATGGCGCGTTGCCGGCTGTGGTTGCTGCTCGTTGCAGGATGCTGGATGATGGCGCGTTGCCGGTTGTGGTTGCTGCTCGTTGCAGGATGTTGATTGCCATCTCATGTCGAGATGGTAGTTGGAGAAGTTCCTCGAAGGTGCTGGAATGTTCCTGGGTCACGCTGGATAAATTGATGTTCACTGTTGACTGCGCGAGAACGTTATCAGCCCACGTGGGCAGATATGCGTAGCGACACTGCACTGCCCGATGTGTTTGTGAGTCGACCAATGAATGAAAAACACTAGACTTAAGACTGAGCCGTATGCGGCTCGCACTTGCTTTTATACTCTGCCGGCCCGGCAAGTAGTTTCGATGACGGTAGGTAACGCCGGGTGAATTCACGTAAAGGCGAGATATCACCCGAACTTTCTGCGGGCACTTGAACGGTACAGCCGTATGTTCTAGCTCTTTCGCTTAGGTGGCGGAACTATTATTTCTAGGCAGCTGTTGGTATTACGATGTAGGTAGGTATGCCGTGAGTATGTGCACTAGCGCAGTGCGCGGTACCTGGATGTAGATACTTCGTAGATTGTTTCTAGTGCGTTCGCCTAGAGTCCAGTGGCGGAGCGATTAATTCGGCACAAGTGGCCGCCACAAAATGTTTAAATTTTTCTTATACGCTCTAATTTTTGATCTCAAAAACAGTAAGAATGAAAAAAAGAAACTTTAAACGACTCAACTACTAAATCACATATCCAACATTGTTGTTCGGGACTGATATGAATATATATGTTTTTGAGGCCATAATACTTTTCACTCAAGTTCCTTATACAAATGTGTTTGCACCAAGGAGGTTCAAACGCCCCCTCCCCCCTTTAAAAGAGAATAGTAATTGTAGATTACATTCCTGGAAAATACAACAATATTATTTGTACTATCTCTTTTATCAATGTGTAAATAAAATAAGTTGTGGTAAGTAAAGGTCCTAAAATACTTAAATAAATTACCCCCCAGCCCCCGGCTCACACCCCCCCCCTTAGGGTCAAACCTATACGTGAATGCTATAGCTACGCCCTTGGTTTGCACCTTGATCTTACTTTGGTGATATTAAAAAAGGTGTTAGGGCTCTTTCAATTTAGATGTTTCGTGTCGGACCGCTGCCGCATGTTTACCGTGCCGCTGGTTATAACCCGCAGCCGTGACGCTGCAGTACGATAGCAGTCCGATAACAAACGCCTAAATTGAAAGCGTATCTGACTGCCGTGCGTTTGTATGCTAGTGATGTTTAGATGTGGGTCGTTTGATGTTTTAAATTCATTTGACAGCAGTTTTTTTCACTAGTAGTTTTATTTTTAAAATCCTCTATAAATTTTTCATAGATACCTTCCCAATCATTTTTACTGTGTTTGTCACTTTTGGAGTTCCATATAGCTGGACGTATTTCAATTTCATTTATAAATTCTTCCACGTTTATATCATCCATTTTAAGCAAACAATAAACATAAAAATTCAATGAAATTAGCTCTCACGTCTTGTCACCACACTATTCAACAGCAAAATGCCGTCCTGTCGTCGAGCGTTCTCGGTACCGACGCTGCACTGTTGCCGCTCCGTGCACTTTGTATTTTTTTTTACATTAGCTCCACACAGGAGGCACCGAGGAAAACAATTTCCCTAGGGGCCTATGTCATCTTTGAGGATGCTGTGTGGAGGGTTTTTTAAGGGAAAGGAAGGAGAAGAAGATATGGGAAGGAAAAAGGTATGAGGGGTGGGTAGGAATCTGGGGGTCAGTGTGGCCAGGAGTGAAGGACGTATGAATCTATTCCTCACACTGTGGTGCAAGGCGAAGGGTTGGGAGAATCCGGCTGGAGAGGTCAAAGGGCCTCCTTCAATCAGTCTCCTCCGATACAGCCCGACACGCAGTGGTTGGGCAAACGTATCTGCCACCAAGACCTAGACAAACCAGCAGGGGTGTTGGTTGTCCAATAAATGGTTCCCGGGGCGACGGTACCCAAATTGTATGAAAACAAATGACCGTCTTTGCGCCATACGACAAACGCACCGCAGCACTTAGGCACTGCAGCAGTCCGACACGAAACGTCTAAATTGAAGGCGCCCTTACAGGCACAAGTAGCCTTATAAATAAAGAGCCAATAAAATTTCATCATGGTCTTTCTTGCGAGATAAATAAAATGTGACAATACCTCCATAACCAGCTCCTTGACCTCTCCATCCTGGCTCTCTATGAAAGTGACCTTTCCAGCCGAGCTGGAGGCGTCCGTATTGGAGTTCTGACTCTTGGGCGCCTGCTGCTCCGCGTTCTGCCCAGGTTTGGACTCCTTGCCAGATTTAGTCTTCCCCCTTGTGCTGTTGCGCCGTTTCAAGAGTTTCAATAATTTACCTGCAATTAAGTTTTTTTTTATGTGAGCACCGCACAAGAGTCCCAACTGCTCCCAACCTAAGGAGCCAGTGAGACTATGGCATCCCCGATTGGGGTAAGTTTTGAGGCTGAAATTAGTGGGAATGGGAAGAAAGTGGGGAAGTACCTGGCTATTCAAATCTCGAAAAAAAAAATTCACTCAAATATCCTCTTTGCATACTTTCTTGAAGAAATAATCTTTTAGGGGATCAACTGTCTGAGGGATCAACTGTCCACCGTATCAACTGTCGGGAGATCAACTGTCTATCCGGTGACAATTGTCACCGGATCAATTGTCAAGGAACCGTTTTTAATATGCACTTCTTTTAAAACAAACAATGATTTTGATTCAACTTTCTTTTTTTTACATGAGCTGCACACAGGAGGCCCTGAGGAAAATAATTTCCCTCAGGGCCTATGTCATCTTTGGGGATGCTGTGTGGAGGGTTTTTATAAGGAAAGGAAGGAGAGGAGAGTTCTGGGAAGGAAAAGGGTTTAAGGGGTGGGTAGGAATATGGGGTTCAGTATGTCCTGGTCATCCGTATCCAAGACGTAGACAAACCTCACTCGATGAACCCAGGCACCCCTGCTAAATCACCAAACATAGCGGACCACTTCTTCTTCTTCTTTCGTATGGTGAAGAAGAAGAAGAAAAAAAAAATAGCGGACCACTTGGGGTGACCTATGGCAGAGGTGTTGGTTATCCAATAAAGGTTCCCGGGGCGGTGGTACCCATTCCCGCCTCCCAAATTTAAAACTTAATGACAATAAGAAACTACTATTTCAATATGGGGAAAGGGAAAATAGTGCTATTTAATATTAATTTCGTAAACATTAGTACATGCGTAAAATCCTTCTTATTTGACATAATGATTTGATAGGTCGGTAAAAAGGCAAGATTAATTAATACCTCTGGAACTTCTGCGAACCGACTGTCGGGTAAATCCTCCTCTCTCCACAATACCCAAACTGCTTGGATCTGGCTTGGCTTGGAGACTAGGTTTGGAGGAACCTTTCTTCAAGTCACATACGATATACACCAACTCTCCATCATCCTGGACACTGGGATCCCATTCTGGAACCGAACTGAAAAGCAAAATCAATAATATTATAAGTTGGTATTGGTTATCAAAGAAAGCAGATAATTTATAACATACTGCCAAAGTTATTCAATTCTTGAACTAGAGTAATAAGGGAAAATGTTTGAAAATCTGCCACACTTTTATTAGGCACAGATTTTGGAAATTACACCACGTTTTAACTTAAGGTTAAACGTAACATACGTTATAATCTACGAATTCACAGATGGCGCCAATTAAATTATTTTAGGCTTCGAGAAAGGCTGAAAAATACAATATTGGATTGATACAAAATTGACACCGATACAAAATTAAATTTTTCAGCCTCTCTACATCATACAAATGTCATATTTGATTGTCTTATAGTTAAAAAAGGAACATTCCGTATTATCCGTGCATCAAACTTCGACAACACGAACGTTCCGTATTATCCATGAGGTGGACTAACTGCATATTTACCTTTAATTTTTATTCAAAGTTCAAAACTTCCCGTATAAAACAATCCCTTTACCGCCATTTTAATTTTTTTTTTATGGATTTGACATTTTGCGATGTTTCATTTCAATCTAAATAGGCATGAATAACTTAGTTTACCCAAATTAAGAATCTATTAGCCTATTTTGTGGACGTAATTTTTTTTTTCATTTTTTAAAATTCATTTTCAAATTCATTCATTGTTTTATCATTACTAATATTTTGAATATGAATTTGTGACATGTAATTAGTGTTTATGGCATACTTATGCCGTTTGTATTAAATAAATAAATGTCTACTTCATCTACCCTAATAATTGAATGGAGTATAATGGAATAGCCTCTGTAAAATTGAGGTAAATTTTCGATCGAAGTGTCCACGCTTATTACGAATAATTTTTAGAAAAAACCTTTAGATTCGCCATAATTACTATAAAAGGAAACTTTTTGCATTTGGGGTGGCGGAAAATGATGCTTTTTAAATTTCAATTGCGTAAAGTGAAATTTTACTTCGCGTACCGAATTTGCGCTGCCATTTATTGTACCTGTCATTTTGTTCTGTTCATTCTGTTGGTATTCTTGATACTATATGGTAGTAATTCGTATGAGTTCGTAGCCGACTTCATACGGAAACATGAGATGTCGTAATATGGTTGTGATTATAAAGATGAACATAATTAATAATATTTAAATATAGAATAGGTTTTAAGCAAGATTATTTTTACTTAAAAAATTTTTTTTTGCATTAAAAAATTTTTTTTAAGTAAAAATAAGGGTGAAATGCAGATCCGGGCACAGTTTGGAAATTTAATAAAAACGCACTTTCTAGATGAGAAAAGTGTGGAAAGCTGAATAAAAAAAAAATTAAGGCGCGCTCGGCAAAATTGAGGGAGATACAGCCGTTTAAAGTATAAATAAAATTTCACTTCGTGAACCGATACTACGACACTTCGCCCGCCATTTTGTCACTGTTATGTTGGTATCCCAGACCTACAAACAAGAGCTAGATACGATTGTAGCCGACTTCGTGGGATAAATAATAAGGCGCGTAGGTACTGGAATGGAGACAAACCATTCAAATCCTGGGGTGTTTTTTAAAATAAAGATAATATACACAAGCCCGCTACACAAACCCTGCATAGCCAAACAATTCAAAAACGTAGGCTGTTTTTTAAAGTAAAGATAACATACACAAGCCCGCTACACAAACCCTGCGTAGCCAAACAAACCATTCACAAAACGTAGGCTGTTTTTTAAAGTAAAGATAACATACACAAGCCCGCTACACAAACCCTGCGTAGCCAAACAAACCATAATTCTGTTTTTCAATTACGCGCCTTATCCATGTATCCCACGAAGTCGGCTACAATCGTATCTTGCTCATCCTTGTATCAGGGATACCAATATATCAGTGACAAAATGGCCGCGAAGTGAAATTTTACTTAACGTAATTGAAAATTAATTACTTATTCATAAAAAATTTTTATTGCTTTCCGCACTTTTTTTCACCTTCACCTTTTTCTCAACTAAAAACGCGGTGAAAACATGGTTTTTTGCCAAAAACAAGCTGTGCCCGAAACTGCATTCCTCCCAAAAATAATCTTGCTTAAAACCTATTCTATATTTAAATATTATTAATTATGTTTGTCTTTATAATCACGACCATATTACGACATCTCATGTTTTCGTATGAAGTCGGCTACGAACTACCCTGTTATATTTTATCAGGAATACCAACAGTACAAAAATGACAGATTATCATAAATGGCAGCGCAAATTCGGCACGCGAAGTAAAATTTCACTGTACGCAATTGAAATTTAAAATGCATCATTTTCCGCCACCCCGAATGCAAAAAGTTTCCTTTTATAGTAATTAAGGCGGATCTAAAGGTTTTTTCTAAAAATTATTCGTAATAAGCGTGGACACTTCGATCGAAAATTTACCAAAATTAATTGGTGTCATGCAAGCACACAACATAGAATACGAATTCTATGATCTGTGGTATCAAGAAATTTTATTACTTGAAAAGTAATAAATAAAGAAAGGTGATTAATTGTTAGAGTTGTTACAAACCTCTCTGAATCCGAATAATAAGAACTCGACGAACCACCAGACCAATTATCATCATCAGAACTAGAGCCTGAGCTTACATTCCCTCGATCTCGGAACCTGTTGCCCTCGGGTGGATTATTATTTAACAACAAAGGTTTTCTCTCCTGATTGTCCATTTTTCGTTCTTTAAAAGCCCAAATCTATGTTATACATGATATTTTAAGCATATTCAATACACAGAAAAATAATCGTAATAGCAAAATGAAACTTGAAAAAACTTTCAAAACCGGTTGCATTTCAAAATGTTGCTTTTGGTTTGTTTGACATTTCATCAAAGCCATAGAATTTGACAATAAACTTTATCCATAGATTTTATCAATAGTACCCCGCACACGGCCACTTCGGAGTTCGGAGCGACCGAGTCCCGCGCCATTTCAGGCCGCCGCGCAGAAAAGTAAAGACTGATAGGTTTACAGCGCAGTTCACTGTGAGACTTTTTTGCGCGGCGGCCTGAAGTGGCGCGGGACTAGGTCGCTCCGAAGTGGCAGTATGTGGGGTGTTAATGGCAACACTGGCTTCAGTCTGTAGCGCGCGTATTTTTAAATTGTTCGATACCAGAAAATTGCATTATTATTACTGAAGAATTAATTTTAAACTGTCTCTTGTAATTATAAAACTGAATTAGGTATTTACCTGTTTACCTAATAACTGAAATAATATGATTCACTGATTAACTGTCAAAACATAAATATAACTAAATAATATAAGCATAAATATAACTTATACCAATGTCAACAAGTTGCCTAAAAACCCACTACACGGAGCGGGTAGTGGGTTTTTAGGCGACTACCCGATCCGTGGTTTGGTTTATTTATGCTCGCTTCTCTCCTTCCTTGCAGGGCTGTTCAACTAATACCTATGCAGGGCTGTTTAATCAATTAACATTGTTTATAAATAAAATAAATATTTAATTGAATAAAGACAATATTAGCTGAAACTCTATTGAAAATCTGGAAACAGAATAATCAGAAAAAGATATTGGCACCTCTGGGACTCAAACCCAGGACCTTCGGCTTTCCAGGCCGCAGCTCTACCATCTGAGCTAAGGCGTCCCTATCCAATTCGGTCATCTTTAAGGGCCTTCGGTTATGGAGAAACTGAAAAAAACAGTTGTCAACGCAATCACAATCAACATCCTGAACAAAATCAATATATTTCCGCGATATATATTTTTTCGATTTCGATATTGTGCCGCGGCGCGCCTTGTTGACAAACATGTTAACTACTTCTTAGAACAAAAATTTGTCAATAATCAACACTTATGTACATTATAAAGGAAGGACCTCATTAATTGAGTATTTTAATTTAAATTGTGTTTACAATCACAACATTCTTAAGACTAAATTTACCATTTATTGAGATCTTTTGCAGAGTTTCGGTGCAGCTGAAGGTTCGGCAGAAAATCTGCCGAAACCGAAACTGATGCCGAAACTAGATTTTTTGCTGAAACTTGCCGGAACTGAACCTGTGGTCGGTCTCTAATAATTTGTACGATGTTCGCTTCGTAACATCTGTCAAAACGTCAAATCAAACTAAAAGTTTGCAGAGCACAAACAATAAAGCTAGTGAATTTTAAGTGTCAAATTAAAAAATTCGCCAGAAATCAATGTGTTGCCATAAAACAAAATCAGTGTGAAATTTTACAAAATTAATTGAATATTATCGGAGACGGGACATTTTCATATAGTGACGTCACGAGCCCAAAAAGGATTTATTTATTTAAAAAAAAAATTAAATCCATGCCATTAGCCCATTTTATGGACGGAGCGTATTGCCACTGGCAAAGTACTCTAGCCGTGGTTTGATGTTTCGGTCATGACACTCTACGGTGTTGGTTGGTGACAGAACGGTCTAGTAGGCGTTATTTCATATTAAGAATATTTTTTTAATATATTTATACAGTTACGGTCATGGTTATGTGCAGAGACCTTTATACAGTAAAGAATTCTGTGTTTTTGTTTTTTTAATTTTTCTTTTAGTGTGATGTTTTCTTTCTGGAATGTTTTTTTATATGAATACCTCACAAGAGTCCCATCTGCTCCCATCTGGAGCCAGTGAGACTATGGCATCCCCAATGGGGGTATGTTGTGAGGCTGAAGTTAAGTAGGGAGGGGAAGGAGATGGGGAAGAGGAAAGTACCTGGCTATTCAGATCTAGTCACCAAACAAGGCTAAAGCGACGTTTCTGGAATGGTGGTCTTACACCAGGGCGATACTGAGAGTATCTTCCACTCTGGAATGTGCCACAAATACACTAAACATTTTTTTAAATTTTTTTATTTATCTATAAAAGAGTATATATACATTGGTTTTTTTATGCCTGTCACACTAGGATATACCTGTGTCGAGCATTACACATTATTTTTAATTAATTAATTGTGAAATAACACAAATTAATCAAATAAAATTTATTTGTCCACGCCGGGATTCGATCCCGCGACCTTTGGATTACGAGACGAGATCCTTAACCCTCGACCACGGAGGCCGTGTTTCCGAATGTATAGTTATGCTGTGTGTGTGGAAGTCTTTATAGTATAGTTTGTCTCTAAAGTAAGATGGTAGTAAATTTAATTTAGTTTAAAGTTTATCACTCATTATTTTCTGTATTGGTTTATATTTATTACATTACATCAAAATTTGTCTCATTACTCTATTCTGAATCATTTATATACATTTCGTCAGAGCTTTCCATAAAACCATAAAAAAACACCTAGTTTCATGTCTTTGAACACCATAAAACATAAGAAACAAAGAAAAGTGGTTTTCCAAGAGATTTTCTATGATCTTCTTTATTTCCTTGCACCCTTCATGTGAAAATTGGCGTTTTCAAAAATATATTTCACGGCTATTCAAACGTTAATTATTTCCAGCTTGCACAACTCCTATAAATATTATGTGCTAATGAACTAATTTAAGTAAAAGACAAATTTATTCAATAATATTTTATTATCGCCTACTTAGGTATAAATAATTAAAATAACATTAGTATAAAATTGAATGAAAATAAAAAAGGTAAAAAATGATAGTTTTTGATAAATTTGCAACAATGGCAGAATTCACACTAGGCTCTCAAGACTAAATTAATTATTTATTTTTTATAAATAGCTTTTTAATAGATTTACGTGAGTGATTCCCAAAGTGGTTCAGGTGGACCCTCAGGGGTCCACGGGAGACTCGACCGGGGTTCAGGTTGGCATGATAAAAAAACGGGGGTTCACAAGTTGTAAGTGGGGGTCCACGAAAATTTATTTGGTTTCGATAGTAAAGAACCAAAATGTTGGCATGGCTTTACCTATCAAAGTAGGCAGATATACTAAAAAAAATTAAGTAAGAAAAAAAATCTAATTTTTCTGTGATTTTTGACAGGCTGAAAAATGGTATTTGGTGTTAGTAATGGTCAGATTTTACTGGGTATTAAAGTGCTCACAAAGGCTTCTTATAGATTTTATAGTATTATGAAACTTATTGAGGTTTCTTCAAGTTCACAGCGACATCCTTGAATGAATAATAGTCACAGCCTACAAGGTACTACGACATCTTTAAATCGGATTCTTTATACTGTAAAAAAATACGTTAATAATACTTATTTAGCAAACTAGGTACAGCACGCAAGACTTTTGTCAGATTATACACGGAAATAATTATTGTTTTGGTACAATGTCTTGATAATTATGTTTGTCACAAAGACAAAAAGCGCTGTGAAATTTATGTAAGTGATCAACAAGTTTTTCATGCCAATTAAATTATTTTACTTATGCTGTTCAGTAGATTGCAGCCTATCTGTTAAAAATTTAATAACTTGAGTGAGAGGAGAATTACAGCAATATTGGTGAAAAATGATCATATTGAGAATTTAAAAAAGAGTATTTTGAAGCTTTGATTCTAATTTTCAGATTTTTGGCAAATTTTTTTAAGGAGCTACAATTCTCATGCAATCTGAAGATAGCGTGAAAAAATAATTTTGCAAACATCTTCCTTTTTTTTGGTCCATGGGCTTGAAAATTTTTTTTTCAGTTAGGCCGGCTTATGGATCAGATAGTCTGTTTATTTAGCTTTGATTTCCTTTTTTTAAAGCCTCCCTAAATTTTTTTGAGTAGTGTATTTTAAGAAGGTCGCGACTGTTACTTGTAAAAACTTGCATACTCGATATTTAATTCTATTAAATCTGTAATCATATTATTTTAATAAATAGAACCCAAGAAAATACACTACTTTTCTTTAAGTTTATACCACTCCAAATTTGGGGTTGAAACTCAGCTGCGATGCAAATTTCCATCGTTAGATCTAATCTTCAAATTTTTTGATGAGTTTTGGTGGGGTCCACCGAAACCAGTAAAATTTTGAAAGAGGTCTACGAGAAAAAAAGTTTGGGAACCTCTGATCTACATAGTTTGCTTATTAAAAATTTCAAAGAATAACAATAATCAATTTTTGTAATATGTATGTATTAGCTAAGACTAGCTTCGGATGAAGCAGATAAAAATAGTTGCAGTTACCTATAATTTAACCTGTCAGGCTAATTTGTTTCCTTTTCATAATAACTCACATAGGTCTCATAGAAACAGTGGCGGATACAAAATGCAACAAAATAATACCTACTGGGGGGGGGGGGGTGGCTAGAGAATTTCAGAAATAGGCTATTTTCGTCTATAAAAAAACCATCCGGCACAAAATTCTCGAGACATTCCACGGGGAGCCATAGAGCTACGAAAATATAAATAACACCGTATTCAATATAACAATATCTTTAGTAGTGTCACCTCTCCGGCGTTCAAACGGTTTTTAGTCATCGTTGATCTCAGCCATGTTTTAACACGACGCAGTGTCTTCCTCTCAATGTTAGGGAACGTACCCATACTACGTGACACGTTTAGGGGGGGGGGGGGTCTTCAAAATGTCACGCTCCATACAAATGAGCGGCGGGTTGCTTAGGATTTTGGTCACCGGGGGGGGGGGGGGGGGGGGGGGGTTAAAAATTGCAAAAAGTTGGTCACGTAGTATGGGTACGTTCCCTTACTTGTAGTGCAAGGTTGTGCCAAGGAAATAAGTATTGCTTTTTTTGTTGCGAGAAAGAAAATGTTCGCCTCCTTAAACAATTCAGTACCATCTATTTTTTTGAGATCTTTTCTGGTCATACCCTTGTTCTGTCATTTTTTATATCATAGTTCGGCTTCTTGATTAAAATTAAGTAAATCGTAGTATAGGCAAAAACTTTGTGCTTTTTCTTTAAAATCAATTAATGACGTATTCAACAATGCATTGTACAGGGATGTAGCGACATTAATCCGAAAGCAGGCAAATTTTGGTCACCAAAACGCTGCTCCAATGCAGATATTAGGGAATCTAAATAAGGAATGATAATCGATCGCTTCCAAAAATCGCATTAAGTCTCAGCAAGGTAACAATTTAACAATTAAAAATAATAATTCTCAGCGAGGTTATTGGACCGATGTTGTTGGCAAGATGCAATGCGTGGGACTTGTATATCAGTTCCAAAGGCAGCTGCAGTTCTAATTGAAATATCTTAAATATTTGGCTCTCTATGTCTACGTTGCTTCGATGATCATTTATAACAGAAATTAAACCATTAATATGACTCATACATGCGTACATATTGATAGTTTTCGATTGTAAAGCATTGGCAATAGGTTCCAATATGCCCGAGTACTTGGTTATCAGTTGAACACATATAATGAAAACTGATTTAATAACAGCGCAATGCAACTGATAGGCACGTTTTCTTGATGCTTCATTAATCATGACAAACTAAAAAGGTAATAATAAAAATTAAATTGATTCTCACAAACAATAGGCTACCGACGTTAACTTTACGGTTTGTGAGCATTTCTGCACCTTCTAGGGGAGGGCAGCTGCCCCCCCCCCCCCCCCCCTGCCCGTACCTCGCTACGCCCTTGGGGGGGCGCTAAAGATGTAAGAAAACTAAAAAGTAGACAACGGGGAGAATACGACGAACCGCACAAAGAGGAGACCGACTATATGATTTTGGCAGCCACCTCTGGTCTGGAGCTCCAAAATGCCTAAAAAATACCCTCGACTCTATGCAGAAACGGGCGGTCCGCTTTAGATTCTCCCGTCTTAACAGACGGATTGCAATCTTTAGAGCACAGGCGTCGTCGGGTGGGAATGCTATCCTTGTTCTACCGGTATTACAATGGAAGATCCTCCGATTAACTAGCGTCATTGATCCCTTCGGCACCGGTGCATAGTCGGGAAACATGCCAAACGCGTGCCCAACATTTGTACACGGTCACATTTGTCACATGAGAACGGGTCGTTTCTTCGACTCGTTCTTGTGTTCAACAGCTCGGCTGTGGAACGATTTTCCGGCCTCTGTGTTTCCTCCTTCCTACAACATGGACACTCTTCAAGTCCAATTTCATCTCTTCCTCTCCTCAAAAAGACCCTCCACACAGCATCCCAGATGACATAGGCCCCGAGGGAAATTATTTTCCTCAGGGCCTCCTGTGGAGTTAATGTAAAAAAAATACTATCTCATTCTCTCGCAGGCTAAAACATACAGATGCATGTGTTTGTCAAATCACAACGGTGCTAAAGAAGTTTCCACTTCAATAAATAAATAAAAGATTGACGGACCGCACATTTAAAACTTGGCTGGCCACAGGGAGCAGTAGGGCTGCATTACACGATCAAGGGAATCAAATACTTGAGTCGCGCCGTGTTAAGGGTACCTTTACATGAAACGACGTAAGTCATCCCAAGTGGGTCGCTAAGTTTGGTGACTTAGCAGGGATGCCTGAGTTCTTGGGATGTGATTTTTCAAAGTAGCAGCGGAAGTAGTAGGACTGGTTGAGGGAGACCATTTAACCTCTCCAGCAGGAATCCCTCGACCCATTTCCTCGCATCGCAGTGGGAGGGAAAGTTTCATCCGTCCATCTCTCCTGGACACACTAACCCAGAGAGTCCTAGCCACCTATCATACCTTTTTCCTTCCACTAAAATGACCCTTCACATAGCATCTCCAAAAACATTTATTTTTAATAATAAGATAATAATATATTTTGTAATAGTTACCCAAAAATGACAGTGGATAAGTTTATGTATTCGGGAAGTATGTTTACGAGAGATGGGGAGTCTGATAGAGATATTGAAAGGAGGGTAAATGCGGGTAACTCCGCATTTATGGAGGACTGAACGCCGTTGGCGCTAACAAAAAACTGTCGAAAAAAGCGAAAGCGAGGAAGGACTTAATGCTATAGAAAGCCATGATAGTGTGAGAAAAATATGAAAAGAATGCAAGGTTGATACAAGCGTAATAAGTAAGATTAAGAAAGGGACGCTCAGATGGTTTAGACATGTAGAGCGAATGATTGAAGAAAGATTTTCTTGTATTTAGGGTGGCCAAGGGGGGTGGCCCTGTATCCGCCACTGCATAGAAATCGTTGTCTCCTTTACTATCATTACGAGAAATATGATCTAAATGATGTTAGAAAGAGAAAATACCACGCTTTACATTTAAATATAAAAATTAACCACAAAGAAGTAAAACCTTTATGAAACTAAAGTTTGAGATTACAATTTGAAAAAAAAATTAAATTTAGGAAATATTACATAAAAAGTGAGGTGACAATAAAGTTTATAGAACTGAAAGTCTAATAAAATATGTAATAATATGTATATAATTTTAGTTAGAAAAACGTAAGGTTTTAAAACTTTTTTATGTTTGCGTGCAAAATTTTTATATTTCAAAAATGATTTTTTTTAAATCACCTTTCCAAAACAGTTTTTAGTTTTCGGATAGGTTCAGAAATATTCCATTTATTTGTATTTTATTGTAAATTGGAAACATTTTGACCCTCTGACAAAATATGGCCGAGATCCGATGGGTTAACACTAGAAAGACCGGAGCCTTCATTTTGACGGCAGCCCGAAGTAAAGTGACAATATAATGCTTGATGATTATTGTATTCGTGTGATTTTTTTTTTACATTTCATGATTTACGGTTTAACAAATATGGTGAAAAAAACAGGTACATATCTAAATTACTTTTTGAGATATATTGACTTATACCTACAAAGACCACCGCGTTATATGTGACGGTTTGGGCCATAATGCTGAGCTTATTTACAACCTTCTTTACCCAAGTTACATACCCATTCCTCTTCATTTATGTCAGTACTATTATGCCTGTCTCTTTCTTTCGGTGTCGCGTATCCTTTGAACTCGATCTGTATGTTGATTGGTCACTCATATAATTTACAAAAATACCTAAAAATATATCTCTCGCCCAAATTTATTTTATGGCTTGTTGGAGGACATAGTATACAAATACCAGAGTTGAACCAGCTGCATTTGCTTTTGAAGAACCAACAGAATCATTTATTGGCCAACACGTCTTCCATAGGTCACCCCAAGAGGTTTGCTATATTTTGTGACTTAGCAGGGGTGCCCGGGTTTAGGTTTGTCCGGATCTTGGCGGCGGATATGCGTCTGCCAAACAACTGCGGGGCAGGCCAGTTCGTCAGAGAACGGTTGAGGGTGATCTTTTGACCTCGCCAGCAGGCCTCTCAGAACATTGCCTTGCACCCAGGCGCGGCCGGTGCCTTAAATTTTTGGTGGTTCACCGATTTCATCAAAAACGTAATGTATGTAATTTATATAAATGCACTTATCATACTTATTTATAGAGAAGATCAATTCTTTGATCCCTTTGCCGAGCAAAGACTTCAATCACCCTTGTATTAAAATCGGGGATAGTTCGAATAAGAAAACTACTTTGCAAGCGGCAACACTGCATTAAAAAACTTCAAAAATCATAAATTATTTGCTATTTTACACTACGGTTAATTACTTTTGATAATACATCTATTAGTATTAGAGGATTAGTGGCAAAAAAAATAGGTATTTATTTTGAAAGACCTTCGGATATTAATTAATACCACAATAATTAACACTAGCACAAGCAATTTTAATTTGCAGCGTAAGATTCAAATGGTGGCGGGCATTTACTGACCCAATGAGCGTTGATATGAAGTTAGCAATAAGTAAAAAAAACGCACACAAATAAAAAGTTACTTTCTGCAAAAAAAGCAAATAATAAAGTTAATGCCATGTATGTAAATCCGCAGGACTCTATCACAAGATAATATCGCACGCATAGCTAATACGTGACCCGTTGACCCGAGGTTGCATTTTACAAGAGAAATATTATGATTTTACTTAATACTTCTACAATCCCTACATCGCTCGAGCCCTACGTTCGGAATTCTTGGATTCTTCGTTCGGATATCTCCGCTGTCCGTGCGGCGGACTGTCGGGGGTATTTTTCTTCATACGTTTTGTCAAAACCACCGTCCGGAGATGTTTCGTATGGGCTGCATATAAAATAGTATTAGCCAAACAGGGCGATTAGGTCTAACGCGCAGATTGGTATGTACCTCGGTTTCTCGTTCCTAGCCAGTGATAACCGCGCGAGTGGAATGTTTTTGCCGTAATATTCTTACATTTAGTATGTTATTAATTGCAATTTTTAAGATTTTTTTTAATATTTTGTTTAATTTTATAATTAAAAACGTTAAGTAATATAACGATGAGCTGTAAATTGTTTTTCAACTTTGTTGGCGGTTCGTTGCATGAGTGCACTAAGGCACCGGCCGCGCCTGCTTGCACCGCAGTGGTAAGGACAGATTCATACGTCCGCCAGTCTTGAACACACTGAACCCCAGTTTTCTACCCACCCCCACCCCTCATACCTCATTTCCTCCCCAGAACCTATTCTTCTTCCTTCCACATAGCATCCCAAAAGATGACAAATGCCCTGTGGGGAATTATTTTCCTTATGGCTTTTTTGTGGAGCTAATGTAAACGAAAAATAAAAGAAACGGGAAAATAAAACTTCTGAAACACGCCAGTGTCAAATTAATAAAAACCAAATAAATTACACTTGTGATAATTGTAAAATCCCGTATGCGGAGAGTGCGTTCGATTTTATAAAAAACGTAACAATTCGATATTGTACAAACATGACACAAGCTTGTACTAAAATTACAGCATTTTGCGCTGACATATTTTTTTCCAGGAAGCCCCGAGGAAAAAAACCCTCAGGGCCTATATCATCTTTGAGGATGCTGTGTGCATTTATGTGTGTATTGGTGTTTTTAGGGAAAGGAAGGAGAGGAAGTTCTGGGAAGGAAAAAAGACTGAGAGATGAATAGGAAAAATTCATAAATGTATCCAGGAGTGACGGACGAATGAATCCATCCCTCCTACTGCGGTGCAAGGCGACGGGACGAGAAAGGTCCTGCTGGGGAGGACAACATAAGGTCTCCCTCAACAAGTGTCTCCCAACCCGGTCCGCTAGGCAGTAGGTGGGCAAACGAATTCGCCACCTAGACCCAGACAAACCTCACCAATAAGTGGTTCCCGGGGCAGCGATACCCATGTCCGCCTCCCAATTTGAAAAAAGTGATCAGCCGTCAAATTGACGGTCGTGGTCTTTATAGGTATGGAGCAGTACCCGGTCTTTCTAGTGTTAAAGCAGAATGTTCTAAATGTTTATATTAATTTTTGCTACAGGGACTTGTGAGACAGACAATAAATAAAAATATAAAAACATTACTCGACTTATATAAACCTAAATTTATTATTATAAAATTTAAGAATGTGCTTTTGTTTTCTGCTCTTTAGTCAATATTGTAGATAAATATAAAATAAACATCTTATATATAAACAGAAATATTTATTTCACTTTCATTAATTATGCAGAAGTGTTATAAAGGTCTAAAATAATAGAAAATCCTTGAGCAAAATACTACCATCTACGCAATTTATTATGAACAGTCTAAGTACATACGCATCAACAAATCAAAACATAAAATCTTTTTTTTAATAAATTATATACGAGTACAAACAAAATCAAAATCATTTAAGACTCCAAAGATTAAGATGGGCCGGACATGTGCACCGAATGCCAAGCACACGAGTACCGAAGAAGGTTCTGACAGGACACCCAGGAGGTAAACGAAAGGCGGGCAGACCTAGACTGAGATGGGAGGATGATGTCAGGAAGGATGCAAGAGGATTACTCCAGGTTGCAGATTGGAAGAAGACGGCCGAGGACAGAGGGCGGTGGAGGCTTATTTTGAAGGAAGCCAAGGCTCGAATTGGGCTGTAGCGCCATTGAAGAAGAAGACAAACAAAATCTTAATATTAAAGGGCATCAACAAATCAAAACATAAAATATTTTTAAAAATTCATTAAGTACAATCACAACGAAATCTTAATATTAAAGGGCATCAACAAATCAAAACATAAAATCTTTTTAAAAATTCATTAAGTACAATCACAACGAAATCTTAATATTAGGGCATTAACAAATCAAAACATAAAATCTTTTTAAAAATTCATTAAGTACAATCACAACGAAATCTTAATATTAAAGGGCATTAACAAATCAAAACATAAAATCTTTTTAAAAATTCATTAAGTACAATCACAACAAAATCTTAATATTAAAGGGCATTAACAAATCAAAACATAAAATCTTTTTAAAAATTATTAAGTACAATCACAACGAAATCTTAATATTAAAGGGCATTAACAAATCAAAACATAAAATCTTTTTAAAAATTCATTAAGTACAATCACAACGAAATCTTAATATTAAAGGGCATCAACAAATCAAAACATAAAATCTTTTTAAAAATTCATTAAGTACAATCACAACGAAATCTTAATATTAAAGGGCATCAACAAATCAAAACATAAAATCTTTTTAAAAATTCATTAAGTACAATCACAACGAAATCTTAATATTAAATAATTAAACATATTAGTTAATTAAATATATTATCATATTAGTCATAAAAGACCTGGGGTCCTAGCACACTGAAATTGTTATCTTTACAATATCGAATCGACATGGTATAAGAACCGACGATTTTGTACCGAACCGATATTGATAAGCAATGTAAGGTAATCAAAAAGAAATTGTTATACGCTGGCAACACTTGAGGTACTTTCTATGTAGCCGTCACAATGTCTATGATATCGGAGTTTTAGACCGGGAGCCGGTACACAAACCTTAGGCGCAGTCATGGAAGTAGTGAAATTCTTCAATGGGATGGTTTAGAATCTAGACTACAGTTATTCGTTGGTTTCATTCGTGTACTTGACGACGTAAAATTTACTAATTTCTATCCCAATTTAACACCGGCTGCCTGCGAACGTGCCAGGCTGCCGGTTGGCAGACCTGCTAATTTTCTCATCTACTAATCGACCTTTATCATATGAAACCATTCCCATTCGTGCACCCGATGACGTAATTTTTTCGAATAAAAACGAGTGTGCTTTAGACCACACGACTGAAGTAAAACTTCAATAACTTATGCCGGGTACCCGTTGTATATAATGTTATATAGGATGGAACCATTACAGTTTAGTTGACCCCAAGGTTACAGTGTCGGTAATTCAAGGTATTCGTAAGTACGAAACTGTCAAACGAAAACGTCTGAATTCTGATTTAATTCAGTCCTGCAATCTTCGATAATCTGCCTCCGTTCATTAATAAACCAGTAATTTTGCAGAAAGAATGTCATTATTAATAAAGTTGCGTAGGTATATCGCCAGTCAAACAAAGGACAGGGTGATTTACAATCTCGTATCGATAAAGAACCGATTGCCCTAGCACGCTTGCACCATCGATAGGCACACCACGCATAAATAAGGAATCGACATACGATCTCACACGATGGCAACACTGGGGATCTTTTAATGAATTTTCTTTCTTAATTTGAAATGTGCTGCGTAAAAATGAAAAATATCAATAAATTGACAATTTCGAATTGAAATTCGAACTCAAATAAATATTGGCGTTTCGCATGTAGATACTTTTTGAGACTAAACAATATTTTAACAAATTTCATTTCCCGAATTTGAAAGCAATTAATTGATCGCCTCTTAAATGAATTAACTGAGTCTATGGGTCTCGTATACAATTTCTTTAAATTCTGAGAGTTTTTTTAGTTCACCTCTACTCATTATTTAGCCAGTTATTTTGCGTAACAAACGACATTATTTAAAAAAATCTGTACATTGACAGCTTATCTGTCACTCCGGAAGCCACGGTAAAAACGGCGTCTTTTGTCAACCGACTGTCGGAATCGTATGTTCACTGTGCTCGCAAATATCGCTAACTGACCATAGACGACGGATTTATTACATTACGTATTAATATTGGGGTTTTATCAACCAAGAATGCATACGATTTGGCGGACTTTTGTCAATCGTCGGTCGGAATATCCCTTATCAATTGTTGAGAGTGCTAGCACATATTGATAACTGACAATAAATGACGGATTTTACCGATATCGTATTGATATAGGGTTATATCGATCGACCATGCTAGGACCCCTGATATAGTTTTACATGACAAAATTAAAAAAAATAACTTATATCACTGATGTAGCTATTCCAAATTCCTGTAACATTCAAAAATCTGTTTCTGAAAAAATAAGAAAATATACAGATTTAGGAAATGAAATTAAAAGAATTTGTATTCTCAAACCATAAAAATATTACCATTTGTTATTTCGGCTACTGGCATTATACCTAGCTCTCTCATTCAACATTTAGGCATATTAGATTTGTCAAAGAATTTATATATAAAAATGCAAAAATCAGTCATTTTAAATACATGTAGCATTACAAAAGATTTTAAAAATATTTATATTGAGGGATCAGTAGGATTTATAGGTACAATTAGGAGTTCCAGAGCCGAACCCTCTGATATGAAAATATCTGGAGTCGGTGAATTATTTTTCCATTTGGTCTTTGGTAGGTTGACATGTTGTTCTTGTATTGTTTTGTATTTATTATACTTATATAGTACAATTTCATAGCGTGAATTGACTAGATGATCATTTGAGGTGTGTGAAAGGGTTTAGTTTTTCCAGTGGGGAAAATTTAACCTGGACATTTAAATCTGGTGCGTAAAAACCTTGCACGTGTGAGTTTTGTTAAAAATAAATTTTTCATGACTATCAAGAAGAAAGCAAAAACAAAATATGCATAATATCATTATGCTTGCAAGATTAGCTATGTGAGTTATACCAAATTTTACTGGGGAAGTCAATAACTTCCCAGTATTGTATTCAGATGTTTCAACAAACTATGTTTGAATGAGGTTCGTGCGATAACGAAAACTTAGGCACATAGCCAAGATCGGGCTGAAACCTTGTTTTTTTTTTAAATTTTTGTGTTAAAAAAATGTTTTGCTGAAATTTTTATCCTTAGTTCATTTTCATGCTCGTCCCCAGACTACCACTGTAAAATTATTAATCATACTATAGATCAACATATTTACTCATGCAGCTGAAGGGGTTGCGACTACATGTTTTGTGGGTAAAAAAATCCAGCCGTCTTGCACTACCTCCTTTTTTAGTAATCGATTACAACTGATTACACATCTGCTTTGATGATAGACTCTGTAATGCTGTCCGAAACTATGGTTAAAGGAGGAGGTAGCGCAACAGGGCGTAATATCCCAAAAATAAACCACAATAATTCTTTTGGCTGTGAAAATCTCAAAACATATGCAATCTATGGGTTAGTTGGTTCATAGTTCTTTTACCGATAGTCTTCATAGCCAAACATGTACATAGAACGTTGAATTAGAAAATTAGATGCATCCGTAGAATAAAGAAGAAAACTGAAAGCCTTCCCTACAAATTTGAATGGAAACAAATATTCCATTTAGCCCAATGTACAGAACTCTGTCTCACTTACACTTCCCTGATATCGTAGATCTCCATCTTACATCTCAATTTCACTGATCATTCAGTAGTTCGTCAACCACTTTTTTAATATTATCCCACCCCATCTTAAAACTTGTCTTCCATTGTGCCACTGATGCAGCCACCTCCTCAATTCTGTCCTCCATTCCTATAATAAAATCAAAAATTGTAATTGATTTTACCCTTACGATCACAGGTATAGGTCTCATATACATCGTTGTATTCTCACGTCTTACTGTCACGGTGAGAAATATGATCTAAACGGCATTAGAAAGAGAAAACTCCACGCTTTATATTCAAATCTAGAACTTAACTATAGAAACATTTAAATGTGCACCTCTATGAAACCAAAGTTTCCAATAGCAATTTGTGAAAAATGTATAAAATTCAAAGAAATTTTTGATCATTATTTTGTTTGTGAAATGACAGGTGATAAAAACGTTTATAATAAATTTGCCTAAGAATAATAAAATATGTGTGATTTTCTTTTTTTTTCATTATCAGTAATTTTAGATGGAAAAAACGAAAGGTGAGTCATTTTAAAAACTTTTGTATGTTTGTATTAAAAATTTAAATATTTCAAAAATCATATGTTTATTTCTAATAATTAGATTTGAAAGCATATTTTATCTCCCTTCTACACCAGTTTTTGGTTTTCGGATAAGAATACATATTTCAATTTATTTGGATTTTATTTCAAAGCGGAAATTTTCTAACCTTCTGACAGAACATCCCCAAGACCTGATGGATTAATAATGTCCTGCTAAAAGGACGAACAAAAAGTTGCAATCACAATGGAAAATTTTTCAAAAAAATAATGTGTACTATCGATAAATTACTGTAATAAAATTTTTATTTTATTTTGATGCAATAAATAATAGTAATAATATTTGGCTAATTTATATAGCGCCGTTTTCTTGACAAATCACCTCAAGGGAAATGTATTATATTCAATTTTTTATAAGAACAACTTTTCTTTTTATAACTTTTGGAGGTTATTTCCATCAATGTAATATATCATTGAAGAAGAAGATAACACTAATAATCTAAACAAAAATATGAAAGTTAACAAGACACAGAAAAATAGAAAAAGATAATGGTCGCAACTGGGACTCGAACACAGAACCTCTCGTCTAACCGGGAAGTGCGCTTTTCAGCCGTTCAACCATTGCCACCTTCCGACAAACCGTCATAATTGTCAATCTCATATTTTCAAATTTTAGAATTAACAATATTATCTTTGACTAATTTTTCCATATCATGAGAAACTACCTTTTTCATTGGAAACAATCGTTCTAAGAACTTGTTTGTAACCTAGATAGCGTCTCGGATAAATATATCCGATTTTATATATATGCAGCGCCGGATCTGCCATATGTTCAAAAACGTGCAAAAAACCTGGCGCCAACTCCGAAGGGGCGCCGTGAGAAAATAAATATTGTATTAAAAATTTGTTATAATATTCCCTGAATCGTTTAAAAATTACCCATAGTACGAAATAATTATTACGCTCTAGCAACACTTTCCAAAGATACAGACTGCAGACGCATCTGGTTTTAATTCAACGAAATTCAACGATTTACGAATTTATAGTCAGTTACAGAATTTTTTTACAAATTCCGTATATTTAGTTTAAACGTAAGATCTATTTTTCCATATATCTTTTACTGTCTTTTACGACGAATGAGTGCGATCCAAATTCATTAACCAATCACAGCGCCGTACTTTTATTCAACAGAACAAACAAACCGACGGCGCCTTTCAAAGTGCTTTTGCACGATTTAAGTCTCTAGGAGAATGTGGTTAAAGACCATTTTCTTATGAAATCTTCAGTAAATTCAAAATTCCATTAGCATAAACATCGCACGGTTTGCAAGGTTGCAACTTGTTAACAGTTTCATCATTGTTTTGACAGTTGAAGTTCCTTAAATGTACCTATAATTAATTTCTATTAGATTTGTTATTTTACAGTCAGTAATAATCAGTGTAAGCGTCTTTCGTAAGCCGTTGATACCATAGATACGTTCGAGAGTTTGTTCGCTCAACACAGAACACAGGGGAAATGGAAATGCAAGGTACAAATTTGAGGTTATATTATTAGATTTTTTAATTTATAACTACATTTCTATTGGTTGTTAGAGGTTGTGGATTGTGGATTACCATGAATAGAACAATAATTAAAAAAAACTTTCAGGCTCGCAGGATCTAAAACTTAGAATTAAAGAGCATAATGACATAAAAAAACTCGTTTCCATTGGGAATTTTTTAATTCCAATTTCTCCAGCACCGATAAAAAATGATGTCCCG
This sequence comes from Limnephilus marmoratus, assembly GCA_917880885.1. NCBI lineage: Eukaryota > Metazoa > Arthropoda > Insecta > Trichoptera > Limnephilidae > Limnephilus > Limnephilus marmoratus. Next base: position 49,948,762 of record OU862921.1, on the reverse strand, counting down.
CGCAATGACGTTACAATGGTCCCGAGCACATCTAAACAGATATCTATCGCATAAATTCCTCCGGTCGAATTATTAGAAGATAAAAATAACGTTACTGATAGCAGTTTAAATTTAATTCTGTTTTCAGAGCTTGAATTGAAAGATCCCGGATGCTGGCCAAAGTTATCTCAAAATTCCATTAGTTTATTAGTTCAGGAAGGTCCTGTACAATTGAAAGGCTTTGATTTTCCTATTACGAACAAGCGTAAATTTAATACTAAGTATTATTACAAGAAACTGCCTAATGGAGAAGAATTACATAGATCGTGGCTTATTTATTCGAAAACTTTAGATAGGGTTACACCCTTTATATGTCTTGATTTTATTTGATAAATTAGTGTAAAAAAAAAAAATTGGGGTAAACGAATTTAATCAAAATAAAAATGTAGGGGGGGGGGGGGGGCGCCATCGGTACCTACTGCACAGGGCGCTAGATTTCGTAGATCCGGCCCTGTATATATGGAACGTATATTGACTTTTTATAAAAGTCTAAATGAATACAGTGAAACCTCCATCTATCAATTTTGAAGGGACCTATTGAAATAAATAATGGATGCGGGAAAACAATGATTGCGGGAATATAGAAAAAACACGTTAATATTAAAAGGTTTTATATCAGGGTGGCCACAAAAACCGGATTTCAAAATTCCCTGATAATTCCAGGTTTTCCAGGGCAGTTTCTACATTTTTCCCTGATATGTTTAATTTGATATAAGGGGATATCGTTTGTTAGATAAATAATAAAGGGAATTCCGTCATCTATAGCATTTATTATTTCTTTGCATCACAATAATCTATTAAAAACAAAATACACTTGTTATAAATTTATGATATTTCGCCTGAAGACCTTTTTCAAGCTTTTGAAACGATAGATAGAGATATAATCATTAAAAAACTATCTAAAAATGGAATAAAAGGAAAGGCATTGAAACGGTTCAAGGATTATTTAACTAATAGATATCAAACCACAAAACTGGGTCAGACAATCTCCGAACCAATGAAGATTACATTGGGAGTACCACAAGGGTCTGTTCTCGGACCTATTCTTTTTATAATGTACATTAATGATATGGTAAAAGTATGGCAGACGACGCATTAATATTGTATATAGCAGGAGAATATTATGAACTCATAATGAATCATTTAAATCAAGACCTACATAATATATCAATATGGCTGAAGAAAAATAAACTAAAATTGAATGTAAACAAAACTAACATTGGAAAACGAGTAACGCAAACAAAAAAGACATATAGATAAAGATAGACGGTGAAGTTTTGAAAGAAGTATTTGAAATTAAATATTTGGGAGTAATAATTGATTCCAAATTGACTTTCGCTCAAAATACAAAACCAATTATTAAAAAAATTGCCAAAAAAATTTCGCTGTTGGGAAGAATAAGAAGATTCCTTGACATAGTCTCCAGTAAAAATGTGTTCATTATACCACACATAAATTACTGTAGCAGCATTCTATTCTTAGCCAACGACGGATTAATGAAATAAATGACAATTCTACAAAACAGATCTATGAGAACTATATTGAAGAAAAATAGGTACACTTCAGTCAAGAAAATGTTGAAGGAGTTAAATATCTTGTCATTTAAACAAATTATTTACTTCAATACTATATTGTTAATCTACAAAATAATCAATGTCCATACGTCTATTGAATTCCTAAGAAAAATTGATAAAACTACAAAGCAACAACACGAGACGAGGAAAAGAAATGAGTCAAAAGCCATTGATGTACGAAGTATTGAAGATATTTGGAGAATTACCAGAAGAAATAAAATTAGAAGAGAGCATAAAGGCATATAAAATTAAATTGCGAAGATGTGTGATTGATTTGGTATAGATGTGTTATTTTAAGTGTATATATATATATAAGGATTGTATTAGGACGTAGATAACTATGTACCTATTTAAAATACCGCAATAAAACAACTTTGGGGTTTCACAAATCGCAAAATAAAGAATTAAGTTTTATTTTTGGAATTCCCTGATATTATAATTTTTTTTTGAAATTCCATAACATTTCCCTGATAATTCCAGGTTCGGTAAAATTCCCTGATAATTCCAGGTTTTCCAGGTCTTGTGGCCACCCTGTATATGTACCTATATACATACATATTCTAAAAAAGAAACAAGTATCATCATCATTACATAGTATAAAATGAAGTTGCTCAAAATGTATGTGCGCATTAATCTTTTAAACTACGCAACGGATTTTCATACGGTTTTCACCAATAGATAGAGTGGTTGAAGAGGAATGTTTATATGTATAATACACGTAAATTATATTAGAGAAAACCGAGAAATTCAAAGAAAACATATTTTTGTGCGATTTAAAACGGCTGGCGGGCCGTACTATAGTCACTTTTGAAATTCGTTCTACGGAAGAAATTGGAAAATAGATGTCCTAGAGTAGGTAGGTATTTGATTTTCCCTTTTCAAATATCCAGTGTTGCATTGCAAGCATTGTATAATTAGTGGCGAGTTAATTAGTTTATATGTATAATACATGCTTATTATAGTAGAGAAAAGCCGATAAATTTAAATATTCAATTCAGGCAGCGGTGAACGGGCAGCTGGCAAGCGGGTGGTATGGATTTTATAAAGATTGGGTAATGGCAATGTGTTTCGTTAGCCACAGCAACGAGTGGCCGGGACTGCTAGTCAGTTATAAATCAATTTGTTTAAATAAAAAATATAGTAAAAAAATTAAAAAAAGGAAGCTGCATGGAGACAAAAAAATTACACTTTGTGCTGTAAATAATCTTTCATCGTCATTTGTTTTTGGCGTTTTTTATTACTGTAGGAAATCTGCTTGCTGCTTCCATCAATCGGAATGTTTATGGCACGTGATTGTTGGATTTTTTCCCACTTCCTCGACAGTTTTTAGTCTTGGAGAGTACGCACTTTTTTCACTGGACGGTTCATTTTTATGGTTAAAGGGCTCAAAAACTAGATCGTAAAAATATAACCTTAACATGCACACCGCTCTGCCTGAATGTCTAACGACAATTAACGGACCCATCATAAATATGGACCCATAAATGATGAACAGACCTAAAGGTAGGTTGGCAGGTACCTAATTTAGCACTAACATGTCAGAAACGGCCGCCAACAAAGGCGACAAACCGTTCTTTCTATATCTCTTTCGCTCTCCAATGTTATTGACCATTTATATACGAAATTTGCCGCGTAATTTAAACGATCAATGCGGTGAAGAGAAACGATGAATGCGATCTAATTTTGCGTGTTTTATATGAAATTAATTCGGGACTACAAGAAATAATGACACATACGAGAAAACGATTATTCGAGGAACGATAGATAGAGGTTTCACTGTATTCAATTTTTTATGAGAACAACTCTCTTTTTTATAACTTTTGAAGGTTATTCCCATCAATGTAATCTTATTCAAGAGATTAAAAATGAAATAAATTTGAGTTACTCACTTTTAGTCAACACCGGATTCAAGGGGGATTTTGAAGAAGTCCCAGTAGATTCTAAAGAAGGCATCAGCGTCTCACGTATCACGCACAAGTTGTTTTTCATCATATTGACTGTACATTGCGGCATCTGTTTTTGTGATACATTATTGACTGAATTCTCATTCTCTGATGGTTGTAAATCGTCACGGTTACTAGGACACGGCAACGTTTTGGCTACAGCAGTACCGTATTCTAGGGAAAAAATAACTTATTTTTTTATACATGAAAAAAAAAGTATGCCTATTAAACACTTATTTTTAGATCGCTTCCCAGTTTTAGCATACGAGAAGTTGAGAATGTTCTTTTTTACCTTAGCTCCACACAGGAGACCCTGAGGAAAATAATTACCCCCTTTAGAGATGCTGTGTGGAGGGTATTTTTAAGGAAAGGAAGGGGAGGAAGTTCTGAGAAGGAAAAAGGTATGAGGGGTGGGTAGGAATCTGGGGTTCAATGTGTCCGGGTCATCCGCTGCCAAAAAGTAGACAAACCTCACCCCAAGAACCCGGGCATCCCCGCTAAGTCACCAAACGTAGTGAACCACATGGAGTGACCTAAGCAGAGGTGTTGGTTATCCATTAAATGATTCCCGGGGTGGCGGTACTTATTCCCGCCTCCCAAATTTAACAATGTTGTCAACAATAAAAGTTTATTGACTTATTTTTTAAGTTTTCTCCGAGCTATTAGGGATATCCTTCAAATGCTGACTTTGTACAATTCGCAATTGCACTCCACAATTCAGAATTGGCAGCTACCTCTGGTCTGGAGCCCCAGAATAGTTTTGAAAATATCTTGACTTTGCGCAGAAACGGGCGGTCCGTTTGATAGCTTCCTCAATTTTTACAATTGGATTACTTAATTAATCTTTAGAGCACAAGTTTAGACGTCAAGTGGGAATGCTGTCCGGAACGGAAGATGCTCCGAGGAACTAGAGTCTGTGATCCCTTCGGCATCGTTGCATAATTGGGAAAGATGCCAAACGCGCATCCAACATTTGTACACGGTTGACATTTGTGGATCGTTTAAACGGTTTGTTCTTGAATTCAACAGGTGTTGGGCTCTTACAACATGGATCTCTTCAAAACCAATACTCACTCCTCCTCAAAAAAATCATCCACAGCATCCCCAAACATGACATAGGCTCAAAGGGATAATTATTTTCCTAAGGGCCTTCTGTGTAATATGAATGTAAACAAAAAAAATTTAAAACATTTTTTTTTAATGTGAATACCGCCCAAAAGTTCCAATTGCTACAAACCGTCTTCAACCAGTGAGGTTATGACATCCCTAATTGGGATGTGTTGAGAGGCTAAAGGTAGTGGGGAGGGGAAGGAATGGGGAAGACGAAAATGGGGAATTCAGATATGGTCACCAAACATGGCTAAAATCATTTCAAGCAACGTTTCAACTTTTAACGTTGGTCTCACCGGGGTGATACTGAGAGTATCTTCCATTCTGGAACGTGGCGCAAATATAAATATATTATTTTGTTTGGATACAGTTTAATTTGTCACATGAGAATAGGTCGTTCCAATGACTTGTTCTTGAGTTCAACAGCTTGATGTGTAATGATTTGCCAGCTTCTGCGTTTCCTCCCTCCTATAACATGTTCACTCCTTACTTTCCAAAAAAAAACCTTCCACACAGCAAAATGAAAGATGACATAGGCCTTGAGGGAAATTATTTTCCTCAGAGTCTATGTCATCTTTATATGCCGGAATATGAACCCGTGACTACCGGTTTGCTAGTCAAGAGACTTACCCCTTTTATTAAATCTGTTTTGCACTGTTTCAAATAATATTGTTCCTGAATATTTAGGGAAAATCTCAATCAAAAGTGGATTTCTTATTAACCCTAGATAACTAATCGCTTGTCGAGGCGATGATGGGCTACTCGGCGAAATTCGAAATCACCTACTTTCCCCCGCTCCTCGACCTCGACTCTTTCATATCCTTCCTAATTTGAGTAAACAGTGCAGCACGTGACGCGATTGCGGCCACACGCATACTAGGATGTGCCCTATGACCATCTCGTCGTCCGTTTAAGTTTAGTTATAACAACAATTTTATTGTTAAGGTACGTATATTCATATATTCTTATATTTATTGATATTCTTGGGGAATTTTCTACAATAGAAGCTCCGGTTCCATCTACGTCAAACGTGCGTAAAATTTGCTACCTGTGTCCATCCAAGGCCCGGAGGATGACCAAACACCGTTGCACCAGATGTAGAAAGGCTATTTGTGGTCCACACAATGTTGACATGTGTGGTCACTGTGTAGACTGATATTTTGATATTAATTTGTTCATTATAAACCTTACTTATGTGCCGTGTAACAAGTTCCAATCTTAATTAAATATTTTTGATTTATTTCTAGTGTTTTATTGCGTAGTCTACTCGACGAAAGTGTAGTTACAATGAATTAATGAAAACAGTTTAGTTATCTAAAATACTGCCCAAATATTACAATAATAAGTAAATGGTCATTATTGCCAATTCTAAGTCACAACTAACTAAATCCTTCAACATCCCCTTGTAGTTTTGAAAAGGATTGTGATTCTCTGTTTAAAGATTGTCAGCTCTTGACAAAATGTAAGCAAGCCCTTGAAGGTGTAGGTGTAATGTACCAGAATGGGGCCCGGTCGGTGAATCTAAGAGCATTGGTTTTTGCAGCTAGTTATTTTATAAAATGGCTTCCTTCAATCCCTAATAATGCCTAACTGGTCTACAATATATTATAATGCGGTTAGTTCTGCAACAGCATAGCTAGTGGATCTCTTGTGAAGTGCACATTTGATAGTATGCAAGTAATTTCACCATGAAATTGATAAAAACAATCAATTAACATTAGAGAATAAAAATAAAATGAATTTGAGTTACTCACTTTTAGTCGACAACGGATTCAAGGAAGACTTTGAAGAAGTTCCAGTTGATTCTGTAGAAGACATCTGGCCCTGTTTCAAGGCCTCAATATTGATTCCTTTAGACACCCCTTGCGACTTCTCAAAAACTTTGGGTTTATCTTTCCAACAAACTCCTTCATGGTCCAACAAATCCGTTTCCGAACCACAATAAATCAGGTTGGGCGAACTGGCAGGAGAAACTTCCTTCACATACTTCGTAAGGTCAAAATCAAATATAGGCAGCTGTTGGGGAATTTTTTTTGGTTCTTTTTCTGTTTGTAAAATTGGCTCTTCATCAATGGTTATAATCACAGTATCTTCCGAATATAACCTAGAATCTGTTTGGCAACTGTTGGTGCTCTGGCTAGAATGCAACACTAAATTGTCAGCAGGGCCATAAGAGATGTGGTGTTGTCCACTCATTTCAGGTTCATCCTCCAAAGTCAAATCAATGCAGTCACCAATCAATGCAGAGCTCTGCAAAAGATGTCGCATTTCCGTTTCTTCCTTATCAAACTCCAAAGGAGGAGTACTGGTGATGTCCAATAAGGGACCCTTGTTGACTATCCACTCCATGATATTATCCCCATCAAATGAATTGTTATATTTTAAGATTGGGAGGTTTTCCACTGTAAGACTTGGCAGAGATGTATCTAAAGTTGGCGGCACTAAATGTACAGAACTTTTACTATCAGTAATCTTTTTGTTTGATTTAGTAATTTTTTTATTTTTCTGTATTGCCAAATTTATCAGGCCGGAACAGGTTTGTTTTGTTATTTTTGGAATATCAGGAGGGCGATCAGGGTGCATCATTTCAAATTGTGATAACTTCGCCAATGGCACATCATCTTCACTCAAATCAATGCATATATCTTTATACGGAACATCATCCTTCACAAGATGAGCATTATCACAGGGATTACATCTAACTACTTTATCAATCAATGTTATATTATTTCTAACCATATTTAAAGTTTTGCCAGAAATTTCACCTGTTATTACATTTGTCAATTCTTTGTTTGGTTTTCTAGTTATGGGGAGTTTCATATATTTTTTCGAATCCTTTTTTGCCCCAGCGATACCTTTTTTCTGTTTTTTTGATGCAGTTGTGCTTTTATGGACAGATTCGTCATAATCGGCAAATGTATATTGAAAATGTAGAGGCTCTGCTTCATGGGAATAAGTTGGAGCCATTGCTTTCAAACTGTTAAATGTTTCTGATATTCTAATATCCCTCGGGGTAGGTTGGTCCTTGTTGTGACGATAAGAGAAGCTGGCAGTAGAGTGAGTTTGTGACCCCCGTGAGGTACCTGAGACAGCGGCCCCTTTAGTTTTATCCTCTTGCATAAGAGGCGAGGGAATCTCCTCCTCAGATGGACATTGATACATCAACAGATCAGGGTCATCATATTTGGCCGAATACAGCTTCCGTCTTTCAGTGACATTAGCCTCATTGGGAAGTAAAACTATCTCTGGAGATTGAAAATGGGAATCTTTTATCAAATCGTTTCTCACCGAATAATCCTGCTTCTGATTTGGAGAACTGTTCTTAAATCTTTTCGAAGCCTTCTTCGCGGCATAATTTTGATTTTGTTTTGATGTTTTAACCTGTTTTATATTTCTCTTCCTAGAATCGGTTACACCTTCATTAGAAACCTTCTCAACACTCAAGTCGTCTATCTTATTTCCTGATACGGCAGGAGTTGTGGCCATATTAGCTGGTGGAGGTGCTTTCCTGGGACTAGCAGGAATATAGATATCAGACTCTGAACCCGAGCTATTAATTCGACGTATAGTTTCGGCATCCAAAACGCCACGGCTTAAACTAACTAAATTTGAAACAGCTGTTTTAGGCAGAGATGGTGGTACCTCAAACTCAACTTCTTTAACATTCTTTAGATCATCTTCCATTAGAATATCTTGTGGGAAAGATTTATCAAGTACAGACCATCTTGGTTTGGGGCCATACATTTTACACAGCTCTTGTGCTGCTCTATCTTTATCTAGGGGACTGATATCTCTGTCAGCAAGATCAATTTCAATGGCCACTTTATCATTACCAATTACTGGATTCATTTTAAAAAGTTTGGGTTCCACTTCAACTTTTGATTTCAACTTTGCCTTCAAACGAAGATTAATTTTCTTCTTATGTTTTGTTGACCGAGTTGCACAATGTGATGAGCTAGACTGAATGTCCAGCTTCTTCCTCTTGGAAGATTCTCGAGATGAACTTTCAGCAGTGTGAACTTTCTTTTCAATATCCACCGGATGACTTTCTAAGTTATTCATCATAGATGAATCTTGAGACAAATCAGAGTGAAATATCTGCTTCATATCCCCACTGCTCTTTATGCTCCGTACCTTTATTAGGTTAATAGGTTTCTTAGAAGTAAACTGGACATTCTCTTTTTCCAAATTATTTAAAGGAATAGGAATAGATTGCACATCATTCTCTTGAGGCAAATCATCAACAGATTTGCCCAATTCTAATGGAGTTTGTTTGACCGGAGAAGTTGACTCTGGTACATTAGCATTAAAAAGAAGTTTGGTTGTACGACTGAACTTCATTGTCGTTGGCAAGTCCGGTATTTTATTGTTTAAAGACAATTTATTTCTGATTGAGTATTCCTCATTCTCTTTAATATTATCGATTTTCTTCAATTCTCCACTGACATCCTGGAACAGGTCATTCAGAATTTTGTCCGCTTTATGCAAATCTTTCATCCCAATCATTGAAAGGGTAGAATCAACCAGTTTGGTGTTTGTTGGACGATCTCTTTTTTTCTTCAACACTGGTATTGGGGAAGTTACAGCATTTTTCTCATCAGAATCCACCGCATGGGCTTCTGGAGGGAATCTGGAAGCAATGTGAATCTTCATGCTGACAAATGACACTTTACGTTGTGCCATTGGTATTTCTTTTTTCTTCAATACTGGGGAAGTTACAGCATTGTTTTCATCAGAATCCACCGCATGGGCTTCCGGAGGGAATCTGGAAGCAGCGTGAATCTTCGTGCAGACAAATGATACTTTATGTTGTGCCATTGGTATTTCTAAACGACCAGTTTTTGATACCTAACAAAGATTTTGAATAATTAATAAAATATCTATAATTGTGTCATATTAGATTAGAAGGAAGTTTTCAAATTTGTTATGGTAAGGGCTGTTAAATATTAAAATCACATGAAAAAATAAATACCTTGCACCGTTGAAAACCTGGAGCCGGGGGAGCCGGGAGAGCCGGTGGAGTGGCCGGAATCATGTCCAAATCTCGGAGAAGGTTCTCCACACTCAGATCTGTCTCCATCATGGAGTTCTCTTGGATGGCTGAAACTCTCCAACGATACTTAATGTCACAGTTGGGAATGTGCAGATCCTTCATCAGCTGTGAGAGACAAGCATTAGAAAAGTAAGGTTATGTTTTTGTTATTGGTAGAAGAAATCAGGGAAGGCAATGCATTATCAAGTCAACACTTTACCCCCCCCCCCCCCCATAAACGTTACGTAACACCCAAGTGACAATTTTTACCTAAAAGTCACAATTAAGTTGCGCAACGTACTGAAATGTAACTTAAATACCCTTTTTCGAGTTTTAATCGCATTTGCGTAAACAAATAAATAAAACTCGCGATACATGCGTATTGCGTATATTGTTCATTTTATTTATTCAAATTGTTATTTATAAAAAAATTCCTTCCGGATTTTCACAATTTAACACTGACCTATTATGTACATACCTAAATGGTTTTACAACACGTACTTTTTTTAAAATTGGCTGCACTTAGAGGCCCTAAGAAAGGAATTTTCCTATTGTTTCCCTGTGGAGCAACATTTTACTCCACTATGATTCACAAGCTGACTAATCTATCTATCTATCTATATAAATAAAAATGAATCGCCGAAATGTATGTACGCGCATAACTTCCGAACAACTGCACCAAATTGGACAATTCTTTTTTTGTTGTGTACGTTATGGTCAGGACAAGGTTTGTATAAAAGTACTGGTGAGCTCTGGCATTATGAAATTTGTATAAAAAAATTGCACCTTTTTTAAAACTGAATGTACCGGGACTGAATGAATGGAATGCGGGAGGAGGGAACTCGGGAGGAGGGTTCGCGGGACTGGGGAAGCGGGCGAGGGGAGTGGGTGCGGGAAGGCGGTGTGGAAATGCGAGAGGGGAAAGGGGATGCGGGAGAGGAAGGGGAGGCGGAAGGAGAACGAGACGAATGGGAAAGGACACGCAGGGAGAAACAATTTCTTTATTAAATGGCATAGCAACGCATGCCGGGAACCAGCTAGTAGTGGAATAAAACCTCTTTCATGTTCTGAATGCAGTTATACAAGTTCTCAAAGGGGAAGATTTAAAATTCCTCAGTATGATTCACAGAAGAGAAAAACCTTTTTCATGTCCTGACTGCACCTGTTCGTGTCCTCAAAATGGATATCTAAGAAGTCACTTGCTGACTCATAGTGGAGAAAAACCTTTTTCGTGTTCCGACTGTAACTATTCATGTACTACGAAGAGAAATCTAAAAATCACATGTTTACCCACAGCGGAGAAAGACCTTTTTCATGTCCTGACTGCAACTATTCCTCATCTTGAAAAAATTAACTAAAACGGCACTTGCTAACTCACAGTGACAAAAAACCTTTTTCTTTTCCCGATTGCGACTATTCCTGTGCTACACAACGGTATCCAAAAATTTACATGCTTACCCACACCGGACAAAAACCTTTTTCATGTCCCGACTACAAGTATTCATGTTTTACAAAGGAACTTCTTAGAAATCATTTGCTTACTTACTCCAAGTGATATAAAACCTTTTGCATGTTTCCACTGTGACTATTCATGTTCTACAAAGAGGCGCCAAAAAATCACATGTTTACGCACAGCACACAAAAACCATTTTCCTGTCTGGAATGAAGTTATACAAGTTCTCAAAAGGACAATTTAAAAATCCACCTTATAATTCACAGAAGAGAAAAACCTTTTTCATGTCCTGGCTGCAACTATTCGTGTTCTGAAAAGGGATATTTGAGAAGTCACTTGCTGACTCGACTCATAGTAGAGAAAAACCTTTTTCATGTTCCGACTGCAACTATTCAAGTACTATGAAGAGAAATCCAATGATCACATGTTTACCCACAGTGGAGAAAAACCCATTTCATGTCCTGACTGCAACTATTCTTCTTCTCAAAAAAAAAATAACTTAAACAGCACATGCTAACTCACACTGATGAAAACCTTTTCATAAAAAATAAAACTAACACTTTGTATTTAACCACGAATTATTTATTTTATACATCGACCGGTTTCGCTTCGACCAAGCTTCCTCAGGATGTAATAATAACAGTTATAATTATATCCTGAAGAAGCTTGGTCGAAGCGAAACCGGTCGATATATAAAATAATAAATTGATGGTTTGAAACTAAGTGTTTGTTTTATTTTTATAATATAATGTCTAAGCACAAAGTAATTGCTTCTTATGAAAAAAAAACCTTTCTCATGTCCCGACTACAATTATTTATGTTCTACAAAGAAACTTCTTGGAAATCATTTGCTGGCTTACAGTGATGTAAAACCTCTTACATGTTTCTACTGCGACTATTCATGTTCTAAAAAGAGGCACCAAAAAATCACATGTTTACCTACAGCAGACAAAACCATCTTCTTGTCCCGAATGCAGTTATTCAAGTTCTCGAAAGGAGATTTAAAAATGCACAGCGCGATTCACAGTGGAGAAAAACCTTTTTCATGTTCTGAGTGTGACGAGGCATGTACTACGAAAAATATCTATATGTAATATGACATTTAAACAGTAAACTAACCGGTGTGTTATAACTAAAAAGCATTGTTCTAACTAAAAACTCTCGTATAACATCATTCATATATGTTATGTTCCACAAATTTTTCATTATTTTTTTTTATTTTTTCTTTTGCTATTTTACAAATTTCATTGTAATTTTTTTGGTTGCGCTGCGCTTGTAAGTCAGCACGAAAACCTGTATAGGCCAATAACAGCTAATGATGTAAATCTCCCGCTTTTCAGGACATTATAGTACCTTCTAACTCACTTTAACAACACTGAATACAGAAATTTGTGTTTAAGCGTATTTCGTGTTTAGAACACTAACAACTACTGAAAACGAAAATAAAATAAAAATGACGCACAATACAGTCGAGGAATTTATTCCCCGTACAATATAAACGAAAAGGGTTGCCAACTTGGAAGATTTAAATTCCCTAGTTTTTTTATTTAAATAAAGAAAAACATGTTACGTAACGCGTTGTTCGAACCCCCCCCCCCCCACCCCAGTAACGCTCCGTAACGTTTCACAAGACCCCCCCTCCCCCCCAAGTGCGTTACGTAATACTTGAACGGCCCCATAAGAATAACAGAGCAAGACGTAAGAGACGATGTACATATGACAAAGAATCAAGGAGTGTGTGCCAAGACAAAGGGCGGTTCGTCTGATTGACAATCCGTTGTTAATAGACCGATTGCCATCTCTAATGCAGACATAATGTAGGCATGCTAAGTCTGTTTTACAGGAATTTCAATGGATTCTGCTCGAAAAAAATTCGAAAACGTAAGCTCAAATAAAAAAAGTTAATACTCAAAATCGACTCCAAATGAATAGATTCATTAGTTTCCCACTTGCACTACGAGTTTCCGGACACCATGTATATTATGCGTTTTGGTCATTTTGAGCCTTTTCATCATTTTTGCACATTTCAGCATCTTAAAAAAGAGCTAAACACAAGATTGTTAATTCTTTGTGGTCATTCTATATGCATCCCACCCCCTACTAATTTCTACAAATGTTGCTTGGCCAAGTTTTGTTACCAGCATGGCAAATATTTCAAAAGTCAAATAAAGTGTAATAACATTAATACTATTATCAATAAAATACAAAATAACAAGATGATTTATTTACCTTTGACAATATAGAGGGAGGCGAATGTGGACCTTGCGATGATGATGGTCTATTAGCTGAGAATGGAATATCAGAAGCTTCAGCTGAAATAAAAAATTGTGCATTTTGATTTCAGATAGAAATTGAAGATGCAACTTGTATTGGAGGACTTAATCACTCTGAAGGGGAGTGGACTTAAGCAGGCTGGTGATGATTATGATCATGATGATAATGATGATGATTGTAATAATGATAGTAATGATGATGATTATGGTAGCAATGATGGTGATCATGAAAATAATGATGATGATGATAGTAATTGATGATGCTAGTAATGATGATGATGATTATGATGATAATGATAATAGTAATGATGATGATGATAGTAATGATAATGATGATGTTGGTGGTAATGATGATGATGTTGATGGTATTGATGATGATGACAGTAAAGATGATAATTAAGAATATGGTGATGATGACAATGATGTTTAAGATGATGATAGTAATGATGATAATTAAGAATATGATGATGATAGTAATGAAGATGATGACAATGATGTTGATGACGATGATAGTAATGATGATTATGATGGAGATGATGATAGTAATGATGATGATGTTGCTGATAATGATGATGATGATGATAGTAATAATTATGATTTAGACGATCATGATAACGATGATGATGATGATGATGATGATGGTGATGACCAATCAGAAAAGGAAAATCTTACACGCTGCTGGAAACTGGAATATGTACTGACACTGATCATCCTAAAAAGAAAATAGAATTAATTCAGAGAATAGAATTAATTCACTTCAACTACAGTAGAGCCTCGCTAATCCGGACCCCCGTTACTTCGGTGCACGCTGTAACCCGGATGGGTGCGTGCGGGTCAAAACGTGTCAATTTGCAATTATTTGCCGTCACTTGTTAATTAACTTTAAGTTATTTTTTTTTTTCATGTTAAGTACCCAAATTTCTTACATGTTTGAATTTTTTGTAAGTACATTTGTATGTACGTACATATTCTTGTCTAAATTGACTTAAAATTTTTGCTTTAATAAATGAAACCCAAGTTAAAAATGTGTTTTATTCCTATAAAAAAATTGCATACTATAATCCGGACGCCTCGATAATTCGGAAGGGGTCTTGTTTTTCCCTATCCGGATTAGCGAGGCCCTGCTGTAACACTATTTGCTTTACGAATTCATAGGAAGAAAATTCGACTTGGTACATCAGAGGATGGATCAACAGAGTAACAAACATTCAAGTGGTAGATAATCTCAGTATCGCCCTGGTGAACGACCATGGCAGGAGGAAACGGCATTAGCAATTATATTTGGTGACCCCATCTGAATCTAAAAAGGTCACTGCTCAGCTTTACATTCTGGACCTGCAAAGCAACTGATTTCAGCAGTGTCTCTAACGAAATAATACATAATAAATAATTAACACACTTCAGATCGGTGAAAGCAAGAAACTCGTTCGAGAAAACAGAATTTCTTTTAAACCGATATATCTTTGAAAATAATATGTACATTTGAATATTTTTTTTATATAGTATACTCACCACAACCTAACTATAAACTTGTTGTCGAAAATAATAGCCTACTTTGTAATAGGACTCCATAAATAGAACTTAAAGTCAGTATTGGGCCATTTAGGGATGTTTTATGTGCAACAAATGTATGTATTTTATTACATTACAAAAAAATTGCTTTTCACTTTGGTCCAAATCATTACAAAAAAAGAACACTTTGCACATCTCCTGTGCCAAAGTTTAAATTTCCTTTTGATATAAGGGGGTATACATTAATTACGTGAGCTCAGAAGGGGGGTGGAGGTCCAGCAAAATCTCACGTTACTTGAAAATAATATACGAAGTGGCCCATAGTTATCTCACCAAGGGGGTGGGGGGGGTTAGATTGGAAGAAAACTGCTCCCGTAATTAATGTATGCCTCCTAATATTCTTCCGCACAAAACACAAGGAACTAAGAACATTTCCCCATCTTGTACCACACATACATATATATTTATATGTTTAATATGTATACACACGCTTGCAACCCTTATAAAGAAATTGATGTACAACATTCATATAAAAATATTTGACAGCACTACCTTTCCAAGCATTCAAGTAGAACTGGCGTAAAAGGTAGAACTAAAGGCGGAATTACATTTGTCTGTCGTGACGTCATAAAGGTATCGGTTTCATACATTTAGTATGGTGATGATTATATTAGTCTGTTGTGTTGTGTCATGATGCGTTCTATCGTGACGTGACAGAAGCTATCTCGATTTTCGACAGAGCGGAGAAGGACGGCCTTCTTCTGCTTGCTATGTAGTGACGCGTATATAAAAATATCGTCATAAGGCATCAAAACACGACTTACAGATGTGAACGCTAGCCATCACGACAGAGAACCTCACACACAGCACGCCTGATAAATGTAATCCCACCATAACCTTCCTGCCTAAAGTGTGTTAACACATTAATGGCAGCTATGTTTAAAAGTGTAACTTGAGACGGGTGAGTTTAGTATGTCACTGTGGAGTTTTATTAATAAAACAAAATGTTGGAAAAACCTGAATTTACTTCGATTATTATCTAAGTTTGAAGAGCCAGCCGCGGCGGTAATCTTCCGCGTAATTTGATTTATGCTGAAATTATGTGGCATTTTTACGAATTTCTTTTAAATAGGTATCCGAATTTAGAGGGCCTACGGCGGCGAAATTTGACCGCGACCTTTTGATTTATGCAGAAATATACTGTATTATTAATTATTACTAAGGAGCTGACACTGACGGCAAAGATGGCTGAAATGCTGGATTCTTGTGAAAGAAAAGTGTTCGGAAGAATATGTGGACCCGTAAAAGAGGGGAACAATGGCGCATCCGGCATAACAAAGACCTGTATGATTTATATCAGGCCCTTAACCCTTTGATTAGTGAGTTATTTTTTTGTCATCTATATTGTGGGAGTGAGTTATTTTTCAAGTTTTTCTTAATTTCTTAATCGATTTAATTATCTTCTTACCTTGTTTTACTACACAAGTTAATTTCGGAGCTTTTTTTATTACTATATATAACCTTTTCTTATTGCATTGTAAATTTAGTTGGACAAATTTAGTGGTTCTCAACATTTTACAAAAAGCGTTTCGAAAAAAAAAAAATTATAAAAAAAGAAATGTACATAATACTACAAATAAAAATGAAGTATAAATTCAGTAGTTCTCAACATTTTACAAATAGAAAGTTTTCAAATTTTTATTTTTTTTATTTACTTATATAAAAAGAAACATATAATGAAATAAAGTGATAATACTAAAAATAAAAAAGGGTACTTATTCAGTGGTTCTCAACATTTCACAAATAGTTTTTTCAAAAAAAAAATATATAAACAGAAATGTACAGTAATAAAAACATAGTACTAAAAATAAAAATAAATTATCAATTCAGTGGTTCCCAACATTTTACAAATAAAAAGTTTTCAAATTTTATTTTTTTTTATTTACTTTAATGAAAATAAATATACATTGTAATAAAGGGATAGTACTAAAAATAAAAAGTGGACATATTCAGTGGTTCTCAATATTTTACAAATAGTGTTTACAAAAAAAAATATTCATAAAAACAGAAATGTACAGTAATAAAAACATAACACTAAAAATCAAAATAAGGTATAAATTTTGTGGTTCTCAACATGTGAATAATGTTAGATTTAAATTACTAGCTAAAATATTCTTTTCGTGTTTTATTCCCCAAAACACGGATACATACATACGTATATATACAAATATTCTTCTACTAAAATGCAATGTTCTGTAAAACTTTTGAGTAAATCCATCGATTACTTTCCGAGGTTTGCGGGCACTAACATACGGAACCTAAATTTCTATATATATGTATAGTAAAATGTTGATAGCCACCAAATTTGTCCAACTTATTATAAGCCCTTATTTAAATACATATTTTTTTCTATTTTAGTATTATCTTTTTATTATTGTACATTTCTTTTTTATAAATAAAAAAAAAAATAATTTATGAAAACACTATTTGTAAAATGTTGAGAGCCACTGGATTAGTCCACTTTTTTTTAGTATTATCCCTTCATTATTGTACATTTCTTTTTATATAAATAAAAAAATTTAAGATTTTGAAAACTTTTTGTTTGTAAAATGTTAAGAGCTACTGGATTAGTTCACTTTTTTTTTATTTTTAGTATTATCCATTTATTATTGAACATTTATTTTTATATAAATAAAAAAATTAAAAATTTTGAAAACTTTTTATTTATTTTATTTGTAAAATATTGAGAACAACTGGAATAGTCCACTTTTTTATTTTTAGTATTATTCCTTTATTTATTGCACATTTCTTTTCATATAAATAAAAAAATTAAAATTTTTGAAAACTTTTCATTTGTAAAATGTTGAGAGCCACTGAATTACGTAATACGTAACGTGAAATACGTAACAATTTTGGTAAGAACATGTAAAAATGTTTGACAAATATATTTGTATTATCTATAAATCATAATTTAATCGAAATTACAAACACGGCATAGAAAAAACTGAATAAAGTCATACTGCCGCACGTATGCGACAATACTCTATCTGGATCGTCCGAGTGCCACCGCATACGTGCGGCAATACTCCTCAAGGGGTTAACATCTAAGCCCATATGAGACTCTTCAGGTTGAGATGGGCTGGGCATGTACAGAGAATGCCAAACACACGTGTCCCAAAAAAATTATGTCTGGACACCCAGGAGGAAAGAGAAAAGTGGGAAGACCCAGACTGAAGTAGGAAGACGAGGTAAGAGGGGATGCAGCACAGCTTCTCCAGGTAACAAACTGGAAGTCAGCCGCTGAGGACAGGAGGAGTTGGAGGCGAATATTGCAGGAGGTCAAAGCTCGAAATAGGCTGTAGCACCATCGGAGAGAGGGATACAGTATTTTTACGAATTTACTTCGAACATCTGAATAGTAAGCGTAGGCTGCGACGATAATCGGCCGCGAAAATTTTATTTACTAGCCAAAGTCCCTGGCGATGCTCGGGCTTTACATAGAGTTTTCGATATCAAATGTAGACAGTGACCTTCCTTTGCGTACAAATCTAACCCACACCTCCTGCTTTCCAGCTCGCTTGTCCACCACATACACACATTCTCCTTTATATATTATATATTTCAACCAATTTACACAAAACCTTGACAAATTATATACTTAAATCTTCCTCATGATTCACTCTATTGGTGAAAACCGCATGAAAATCCGTTCAGTAGTTTTTGAGTTTATCACGAACAGACAGACAGACGCGGAGGAGGACTTTAATTTATAATATGTAGAGAGATTAATAGTAATAGTAGGAATTCGTTAATTCGATTTTTTTTTTTGATGTCCTGTGGATTTCGAATTAACGGGGTTCTACTGAATATTATTACACAATAATGCTCTGAGGTCAACCTCGAACAACAATATAAATACGGTTAAAGGTCTCTAACGTCTTAAAATAAAATCGTGTAAGTAAGCAAAATAAAAAAATGTCAAATACACTTGATATAATATTACATAATAATGACACAGTTTCAACTGCTGAAATCGCAACACCATGAATAAAAAATGATATAAGAGTTTCCCCAAATGAGTTTAATGCTTCATAAGTACCAGCTTATAATGACTAAATTACTGTATTATTTCATCTTTGGACAAAGAAAAAATATCTTTGTTTAAAATTAATTTATAATAAATACTTCCTTGAAAACATGATGACTTGACTTGACATGATGACTTTTAGCTATGTTTTGAATCATCGATATCGAGAGAAGTATCGATATTAATTTTTGCATTACTAGCATACCCGGCCACACGTTGCTGTGGCTAACGAAACCTTTATAACCAACGCCATCTGTTAAATCAAATCCAAACCGCCCGTTTTTCAGCCCACTACCCTCTGCCGCATATATTATGTATTTCAACCAATTTACACAAAACCTTGACAGATTATATACCTATAAACCTTCCTCATGAATCACTCTATCTATTTGTGAAAACCGCATGAATATCCGTTGCGATAAGATAAAGATAGTGACACCTATCCACTATACAACAAAGCAAATATGAGCATTTTTCAGAATGGTGGTCTTACATCAGGGCGAGAGTATTTTCCACTCTGGAACGGGCTGCACATATATCTTATATTAATTTTAATGATTAAATTGTGAAAACAAATCAATCAAATAAAATTAATCTGGATTTGAACCTGCGCCCTCCTGATCACTAGTCGAGAGCTTTGCCCTTCCATCACCAAGGAAGTTTGATTTGATTTGTTTGAGATTTTTACCAGCGCCTGTTTGGACAGGACAGCCCCTGTCGACAACGTAACAAAATAGCACAAATGAAAAATATGAAACTGACCTGGTCAAGTTTTATTAGTGGTGGCATTCGATCGTTGAGCAATTTTAAGATTTTCACCAGACGGGGACCTTGCTTCTCCAGAAAAGTCAACACCAGACATGGGGGCATGTTCTCAAAGAGGGCGCAGGCCTCAGGGCTGCCGGCAGAGACGCGGGCGCCATCTAGAGTCAATTGTTGCCTGGGAGAAAAATGCTAAATATTATTACATCCATAAATAATAGAAGCAAAAGCAGATATTGTTTCAACGTTGCCTTACTTTGATTTTAACGATGAAACTATAAAAATGCTTTCAGAATAACTTCAAAGATAGAAAAGGCGCGCATTTTGCAGAGATATCAATGGGGCTCTAAAATCTACTGTGGAGTGTTTTTGGCCACATTTTGGCCAATTTGCAAACACCCGCGAGTGCCCGCTGGCCAAAATGTAGTCAATTTTAAGAGATATTTTAAAACACTTGTTGGAATTATATCGAAAGTTAGGCACTTGAATTTTCGATTAATCACGAAGCTAACTTACTAGTTTCACACTTTAACAAGAGATGTCTCGCATCATTTCTGAATTAATTGTTATTGTCATTCGGCGAACTGAAATTATATAATTATTTTTTCTTACAAATCATTGATCTTGTGTTTTTAAATTTAACGATTGATTAATATATATTTTTTCTGAATCCTAAAACTGTGAAGCACCTCGTACTTCGTTACCGCCTAAGTACTTCGTTACTAAGCCTAATAGAGGATATTTTTATGACCACCACCTCTGCCTTCTTTCCTCCTAGATCTGTAATTACTTATATATGTATTTCGGAACTATTAATCCATTCGGAACTATTTTCCATGTTCGTCCTTCGACGATGATAACTTTGCCATCCGCATATGAGATGACACTCCCACTAACTCCCCCTTAGTGGAAATACATTGGCTTGTGGGTTCTCATTGCCTCGCAAACTCTGGACCGCCATCAATAGGATAAGGTGCTCCCATAGCCGTTGTGCTCACATGATGCATAGATGGGGCCTTAAAGAGTCGGTGATGTGTGAATGCGGTGCGGTGCAGACCACCGAACATGTTCAACGAATGTCCACTCCATTCATTACCCGGCGGGATTGATGAGGTTTACAGGGCAACGCCTGAGGCCCTAGACTGGCTCGCAGACTTAGATGTCCCCCTCTAACCCCCCACCATACGAAAGAAGAAGTGGAAATACATATCATTGTGGAACATTTCATTAACGTATATAAGGAAAAGTATAAGCCCAATTACTGTGCCTTCTGGAATTCCATACTTAGAAGACATAGGGTCACTCAATGTATTCGGTATATATTTTAACCGTTTCCTATTTTCTAAGTAACTCTGGAACCAGAACCAAGTTTGTCTTCCAGTTCAATTTTTTCCAGCTTAGCAATCAACCTAGAATGTGACACACTATCAAAAGCTTTTTTAGACCTATAAATATTCCTAGGCACTTCCGACATCTGTCCAAATTACCCATAATAACTAGAGAAGTCAATTTTGCAATGGCATCATGAGTTCCTAGATTAGATCTTAAACCATATTGGTTAGAATGCAGAATTTAATGTTTTTTTAGAAGTAGGAGTATGTATATAAATGTGTCACATCTTGTAGTAAGTAGGATGTGGGTGTTTTTTTAGAAGTAGGAGTATGTATATAAATGTGTCACATCTTGTAGTAAGTAGGATGTGGGTGTTTTTTTAGAAGTAGGAGTATGTATATAAATGTGTCACATCTTGTAGTAAGTAGGATGTGGGTGTTTTTTTAGAAGTAGGAATATGTATACAAATGTGTCACATCTTGTAGTAAGTAGGATGTGGGTGTTTTTTTACTTTTCCTAGAATTTTATTTAAATAAACTCACCTGCGATAGTTAATATGGTGCACCTCCTCCAATCTCAGCGAGAAGTGCTCCAGATTGTTGGGAGAGAGCCCCAGGGCTGCCCCGTCGCAAGCCCACGACACCCTGAAGGAGCCGTGATTCCAGTCCACCCACAGGGGCCCCCTGATCACAACGCTTCCTATGGCCAGCTCCGAGCATTGGAAGGACACAACCTGCAGTTCTAGGCTGTTGATTTTGTTTAAGAAGCTCCTGCAGTCCTGAAAAAGTTTTCAAAAATTAAGTTTCCTTTTATAATTTTGTAGAAATGAGATCTCTCAGGCATGTGTACTAAAACTTTGCACGACTGTGTTAAAAAAAGAGGAAATCCGGAAAGAACGCAAGGCTGATGTAAGCATAATGTTAAGATTGAGAAAGGGACTCTTAGACGATTAGAGGATTTAGAGCCATGAACCTAAAGGGCCCTGGACATAGCTTTTCAAGAACAAATTGAATCCGTAGGGTGTGGAGGAGGATGAATGAAAACTGCCTTTGCCTAATTTAATTTTACCATTACATGATTCATTCCCCGTCTCATCAAATACAAAAAAAAATTCAAAAGCCATTATATGCATTAACAGTGTAAAAATTAAATTAAATAGTTCATTTTACACCACTTTGCATACAAATCATTTCAAAAGTTTATCATACGATGTGACTGCCAGGTAATTTTCCCTCACTCTAGATTTGGCTTCAATGATAATCATACAAAATCGCACTAATGCTTTGTCAAGGGCCTTTTAGGTTCATGTTTAGAGCGGATGAACTAAGAAAGGAGTGTAAGGAGAATAATATTACATGACACCAAAGCTAAGGAAGTCATGGCATAATCAAGTCAATTTAATACTTGAGTCGGGTCGTGTCAAGAGTCAGAATAACAAAAAAAATAGTATTAGACGCTATATGAATGTGATTATGTGTGAAGAGTTTTTGGAGACTTACTTGGTGGAAGTTATCCTTGGTGATGTTAGCCTGCAAGTGGCTGTATGCACGCCCCGGGGGCAATACGGGTGTCTTCCCGAGGAAGTTGTACAACTCCAGCAACATCACCTGGAGGGGATAGTCTCCGCACGAACACATCAGGGCCCCCAATTTGGAGCTGCCAAGAAATCAAAATTATTTGTTATTCAGGGATATCGGGCCCTGAGGAAAATAATTTCCCTCAGAGCCTATGTCATCTTTGGGGATGCTGTGTGGAGGGTTTTTTTAAGGAAAGGAAGGAGAGGAGCGTTCTTGGAAGGAAAAGGGTTTAAGGGGTGGGTAGGAATCTGGGGTTTAGTGTGTCCTGGTCATCCGCCTCCAAGACCTAGATAAACTTCAACCCAAGAACCCGGGCACCCCTGCTAAATCACCAAACGTAGCGAACCACTCGGGGTAACCTATGGCAGAGGTGTTGGTTATCCAATAAAGGTTCCCGGGGCGGTGGTATCCATTCCTGCCTCCCAAATTGCAATACACCTATCAATTAACTTAACCCGTCAGACCTCAGCCATATTTTGTGAGATTCAATATATTTTCTTTTGGGTGTGCTAGAATGCTAAAATTTAAAAAAAATGGCATCATAGATGTTGTTGTAAGCGATAAAAAAAAAAAATTTGAATATCGGTTTTTTGTGTGGAAAATTTCAGGAAAATTCAGTTTGGCTGTGCGACGGATTTCCTGAAAATGTTGAAATAAATTTTCTAAAAAACACATTTTCAAAATAATTTTTTTTTTTGAATTCCATTTTTTAATATTAGCAATCTAGCAGACTTATAGGTGTCTCAAATTTTATAATTCTTAAATAAGCATATTTTTTTTTATATAATTTTTTTTTTACTAATGAGTAAAATCTAAAATTGTATTATTAAATGAAGACAATATTAGCAAAACTATCGGTCACATCTGGGACTCAGATGTGACCGATAGTTTTGCTAATATTGTCTTCATTTCTGGGACTCAGATGTGACCGTATCTTTTTCTGATTTTTCTGTTTTCAGATTTTTGATGGAGTTTCGCTAATATTGTCTTCATTTAATTAAAATATTAAATTTTTGCTTGCAAACATAGAAAAGTTTTAAAAATGGCTCACTTAAGGATTTTTCTAACTAAAATTACTGATAACGAAAAAAGTTCATGTTTAGTTAGACAAATGTTACAGTAACCTCACTTTTTTGTCGTTTTATGTAAAAATAATTAGTAAAAAAATTCCAAAGTTTCATAATTTTTTTTGAATTGCGATTCGAAACTTTGGTTTTATAGAGGTGCACATTTTACTTCTTTTGTGGTTAATTTTTAGATTTGAATATAAAACGTGGTGTTTTCTTATTCTAACAACGTTTGGATCATATTTCTTACTATGATAGAAGGAAGACACAACGATTTCTATGAGACCTATATGAGATGTTCCGAAAAGCAAACAAATTAGCCTGAGGAGTTAACTCTGGCTCCATCGAAGTCAGAGTCGAGTTAAGCCTCTCAGAAACGTACTGTACAGGGCCCGCAGGTACTTTAATAGTACACAACTGCTAACCCTGTACAATTCGCAAGTGCACCCCACTGTTGACTTTGGCAGCCACCTCTGACGGAGCCTTAAAATACCTGAAATAAATCTTTAACTCTGTGCAGTATCAGGCGGTCCGTTTGATAGATTCTTAACAACGGATTGCAATCTTTAAAGCACAGGCATAGGATGGGAATACTGTCCTTGTTCTACCGGTATTTAAATGGAAGATGCTCCGAGGAACTAGCGTCATTGATCCCCTCGGCTCCAGTGTATAGTCGGGAAACATGCCCAAAATATGCTTATACGGTTGACATTTGTCACATGAGAACGGATGGTTTCTTTTTTTCATAACTTTTGATAACTTTTCAAAGGGGTGTTTAAATTGCATGATTCTGAGTTTTCATGGAACCATGATGTTCACTCCTTCCTTTCCTCAAAAAGACCCTCCAAATAGCATCTTCAAAGATGATATAGGCCCTGAGGGAAATTATTTTCTTAAATTATTATCGTCCTCTCTGCCGTTTTCCGCAGGGGTAGGCAGAGAGGACGGACCGCCAAACAACTCGGTCTTGGCACACAGTCTTTGCCTCACTCACATTCATACATCGTCTCATACATACATTACTTTATTCTGACTTTTGACATGGTCCGACTCTAGTATCTGATTCACTTGATCGTGCCATGTCGTCCTCGGGCGTCCCCGACTTCTTCCATTCACATTTCGTCACATTTTCTTCTCACACATGAATTTAAAAATATATTATTATTATTATTTATGTTTTTTTTTTTTTTTTTACATGAGCTCCACACAGGAGGCCCAGAGGAAAATGATTTCCCTCAGGACCTATGTCATCTTTGGGGGTGCTGTGTGGAGGATTTTTTTAAAGAAAGGAAGGAGAGGAGAATTCTGGGAAGGAAAAGGGTTTAAGGGGTGGGTAGGAATCTGGGGTTCAGTGTGTCCAGGTCATCCGCCTCCAAGACTTAGACAAACCTCACCCCATGGACCCGGGCACCCCTGCTAAATTACCAAACGTAGCAAACCACTTGGGGTGACCTATGGCAGAGGTGTTGGTTATCCAATAAAGGTTCCCGGGGCCTTTATCCAATAAAGGTACCCATTCCTGCCTCCCAAATTGAACATTTTTTGGATGATTTATACAACGAATTGTGTCAAAATTGTGTTGGAATCATAATCAGGAGCTAGGGAGCTAGGGAACTAAGGGACCAGGTACTCAACTATTCTGGCTGGTTACAGAAAATGAAGTAAAAATATCTTGTGATTAAAGAAGCGCCTACAAGTGCCCCTGAATTCCTCAATCCATTGAACGGCACCTCTCCTTGCACAGTGCACTCCGACTAGCTCTCTACTTTCCACAGCTTTGTTTGGGGCGAAAAACTGGACATCTTCCCTCTGGAAATGCCACCAATACTTTGGGCGGAAGTCATTTTTCCGGCATTGCGAGTACCTGCATATTCAAGTCAACTCGTCTGCCACTTTTTGAGGAGAGGTAGGAGTGAAGTTGTAGGAAGAAGGAAACCCTAAGCCGGCATATTGTTAAATTAACAAAAATTCGATGCCGTGCACATATCAGATAGTCGAGTTTCTCAATCAATACCAAATTAGATAAAACAAAAAAAATTATGAATGTTAAGAGGGTACAACCAGAGAAAACCGGAAATATGTCATTGTTAAATCAAATTTTAGACATATTGACTCTTTTCCACAAAAAATTATAAATTGATTTCGAAAGATTGTTCTTTTATCTAGTAAACGCCTTTGGTAAACGCATGTTTTAAATTTTGAGAAAAAATGTTTATTTTTAGAATAATAAAATAATAAGGTTTATACTATAGGTCGTTAGCAGATTTGTTAAATTTTCAAATGAAAAATCTTATTTTACAAAACATATTTCATACATTATTGTAAATCAATGCGTTATCTAGTAAACACATGTTTCAAAATTTGAATTTTAGTTCAAATAAAATCATTTAAAAAAAATATCTGAAAACATATTTATGATGAAAATTTCTCTATTTTGTCTATCTACTTACGGTCTTACAAATTAATATATGTCAGATTTTTTTTGCTTATTTATTTTGCTTAGACATTATTGAAAAATTATAAATACTTACGATAAAAAAATAATTACTAAAAGTACATAGTTTCAATAGTTTTATTATCACGCCTTTCAGCATTTTTGGATGTAGGTTTAAATTAAAGCAAATTTGGAATGAAATAAAATCGATACAGAGTTATAATTTTAAAAAGCTACGGAGAGTAATTAATCTTTCTCATTGGAACCGCCCTGTACGATCCTAAGAACATCTTTCAACGAAATGTGGATTTTCGGCCGCTGGTTGGTTAAAGGCCCTTAAGGAAGAGATTTTGATTTTTTTCTGTTTGAGGGATTAAAAATATTTACCTTTGGTAGGGTTCTATCTTGGGCGGAGAGGGTAGGGACTGGATACATGCATTGAGATGGCCTACTAGGAAGGAAATCTGAGCCACGGAGAATGGGGGCGAGGACAGGATCATGCCGAGGAACCTGTCTTGTAGATGAAGGACTGCCGCTTGACGCAGAGAGGGGCTTCTTGACACAGTTTTCTTTAGTAAGCAGGAAGTAATATTAATTCAATTGCAAATAGAATAGTGGATGCATGGAACAAACTTCCACAACATGGCATCGACGCTACTAATGTGCAATTAATATGTATCTAAGAAAAATTTTCTATTGTTTATCATATTATATTACTTATAGCAATATCCATATTAAATAGTTTATTTTATACAAAATTAAAGCTCAGAAGTTTGGAAGTTAAATTGATAAAGCCATAATAAATAAAAATCATTTAGTTACCGAAATTATTGGAATAATCTCCTCCATTACACCCCAAAACAATATCCGACCAACGTTTGGATACGGAAGCGTAATAAACTTATCTGCTTGCTTCAAGATGTACTTAAAGAGTTGCAGCATTTCAACGTTATTCTGCTCAATTTCCAAATCGTCTAAGTTTGTGAGTATTATCTTGAATAATTTTATAGATATCTGCGGTATCTTCTTCGACAACAAATTATCCTGAAATGAGTAAACACTACATTTAATAAGTGAAATAAGTCAAAACTACATTTAATATTTGTTCATGTGAAGCAGATACTTTGTGATGTGACATTATAATTTAATATCTTCATAAGCGTGTTTTGTTGTGCATTATTATTTGAATAATGGAGGATCCATTAGAATTATGACAACAAAATAGTTATTATAAAGCCATCAACTAGCTACATATTTACCGAGCACTAATGATTGTGAACACTTACTTTGAAATCAAAACACAAAAAGTTTTGCATCAAGATCGGAATGATTCCTTTAAAATTAACATTTGAAGAAAAGCATGGAAGTTGTGAAATCCTTTGGAAGTCTGTAAGGCTTTTTATTCCACTTAAGAATGTTTTTATGTCCATTTTGCTGAGATTTATTGAAAATATCTAACAATTACACACGGAATTCCAAAAAAACGTCGAAGAAGAACGAGGTGGGTGGTTTGTATATTTATGAGAACGAGCATCGATAATGATCGATAAGTATGACAACAAACGAGAAAACTGAAAATCATGTTTTCCCGCGAAAAATGAAAAAATCTATGTGCCATAATATAGATGAATATTGGTTTATTGCTCTTGCTCTATGCTTTTGTTTGTACCTAAAAGGCTGGTCGCACAAGCACGTTTTCCTGATTCGATTTCCGAATTCGTTTTCCGTATTCGGAGATCGGAATGCATGGAATCAGTAGAAAATACATTAACTGACGCACACGTTCGCTTTTTTTCCGAACGGAAAAAATTCCGTACGTACGTTCCGAATGCAAGCCGGCGCGTTCGGAGAAACCGAACGGAAAAAACCTAATGACGTCATGCGGAACGCAGCGCTTGCATACATTTTGTTTGTGCCGGCGCACACGTTCGGAAATTTCTATTCAGTACCGCATCGGCACCGCGTGCATCGGACGTATTCTTTGTATTTGTTACGCATAGAATCGCAACAAGATAAAGTGTGAGGCAGAAACTTTCATTATTAATTCATTATTTTTCGTCATTCCATTATTTTTTTCTTCTTCATTATAAACAGAAATGCAATTGCTAATAAATCGTCGTCCTCCATCGTCGTGCGTTCACCACGCTATCACTATCTGTACTGACGTGTATAAATTCCGAATGAAGAAAAACGAACGTTTGCGCTAGTCTCACGGAATTCCGAATCGGAATTCCGCGTCAGGAAATCGAATCAGGAAAACGTGCTTGTGCGACCAGCCTAAGTGGTGCCATATCCCAAAAATAAATATAAAGCCATGTTTTAGGGGTAAAAAAAAACACGTTTTACCAAGTTTTGAAGGATAAATTAATAAACCATGTAAAAACCGATGTTTTTCGTAAGTATTTTATTGATAAATTAAATAAGAAAACAACGGTACCAAAGTAGATTACGTATCTAAAATGCTTCATTAAAAATAATCACTTTATAATTTTCCTTTCAATACTAGGAAAAAAGTAATGTTTTTGGAAAAAACACAATACAAATATGGGAAAGGTTTTTTTGAAGTGAAAACTTCTTTAGCACCGTTGTGATTTTAAACTCAATGAAATGAAATAGCGACACTAAAAATAAACCAATACATACATCTACGAGAGAATGAGATAGAATAGAGTGGCTGAGATGGCATCGCGTTTGGGTCCCACCCAGGCGTCCCTGTACGAATCCTTGGCTGGCTAAGTCCTCCATTGCGACACGGGCAACACTTTCCTCTTTCAGATTTGAAAATTAATGTATTTTTTCCTGTTATTAATTAAAAAAAAAAAACAATTAAGTATTCGGAATAAAAAAGCGAGGCCTACATTTAATAATTTTATTGTATTGTAAATACACCTACCAAAATATCTAGATGTACGTTTATACTGCCTTCGTGGTTGAAGGGTAATGCTCTTGGCTACGAATACGCAGGTCGTGGGTTCATATCCCAGCGCGTGCAGGTAAGTTGTATTTAATTAATTTGTTTGGATTCACAATTAATTCATTAAAAATAATATTCACTAAACATAATCTCTACATATTATACATTAAAGTCTTCCGCCGCGTCTGTCTGTTCGCGATAAACTCAAAAACTACTGAACGGATTTTCATGCGGTTTTCACCAATAGATGGAGTGATTGATGAGGAAGGTTTACGTATATAATTGGTCAAGGTTTTGGGAAAATTGGTTGAAATATATACAGGAGAATGTCTGTATGTGGTGGATGAGCGGGCTGGTAAGCGTGTGTCAAAATGCTTCCGAAATGAATATTTTCATGTGTGTGTGTATAGAAAATTTTAAAGTCGTGTAATTCAGTTAATATTGCTTGCCGCCGCCTAATTCTTTCAGATTCGGATTCCCCGACCCAAAATTAGTATAAAAATAACTAGTTTTATTTTTTAGGAATTTCCCCCATAAACCGAACTTTAGCCAAAAATAAATTAAGGCGCGCTCGGCAAAATTGAGGGAGATACAACCGTTCAAAGTATTTAAAAATTCACTTGGCGAACTGATATTGACAGTTCGTTGTTCGTTCGCCATGTTTTCACCGCTTAGGTATGTTGGATCCCAGACCTAATACAGAATTAATAGTACGCCAGAATCACAAACCATGTTACACAAACCTAGCGTAGCCGCTAAACCACTTGAAAACTGGGATGTTTTTCTTGCCTTGACGTGAGCAGGCGTTATAAAGGGGCACTTTTTTGTATCACAAACCATGTTTAGCGTATTAGGTTATAAAAAAAATGGCGGGCGGACGCGGGCGAACTGTCAATATCAGTTTGTAAAGTGAAATTTTAAATACTTTGAACGGTTGTATCTCCCTCAATTTTGCCGAGCGCGCCTTAATTTTTGTTTTATTCAGCTTTCCCACACTTTTCTCATCTAGAAAGTGCCTTTTTATTAAATTTCCAAACTGTGCCCGGATCTGCATTCCTCCCAAGAAGTGGTATTAGTTCATTTATGAAAGAAGTGGTATTAGTTAATTTATGAAAGAAGCAAAGAAGTACATTGGAGGAAAAAGTGAAGCACATGAAACCACTCGATTTGCAACAGTTTAATGTAACTATTAAAAAAAAAAAATGAAAATAATTTTTAAAATATGTAACTAACTTTAAGAAATGGCCAAGATCATAAATAATTTAAAAAAAATATATTCTACTACCGTTCGATAGGTTAAAATAATAAAATTCAAAGGTCGAAATATCACGAGTGACGTCATTTTTGTTTAGGGGTCAGTGTTGCCAGATGCAGATGTGATAATGTTTTTTTTTATACATAGAGTAAAGACTTTATTCTATGGTTTTTTTTTGCTCATACGGGCATTTTTTGAAAAAAAAAACTAGTCGGGCTGCTTTTGAAATTTCGAACCCGTGACGAAGCTGGAAGTAAAAGGCTGTCACTTGCTTTGCAGTTAATTCAAATCTCCCGGTGGAACATGGACTGCAAGCTAGTACCTCACGGTATTTTAGCTAATCACAGCTCTACCCCCTCGATGAGCTAACCTTGTTAAAAGCATTTTCTACGCACCTTGGTTAATAACTATAATAGCAAGCTAATAATAATAGCTTGTATGGGCCTACTCACCAACGTTCTTAGAAAATCCGTACAAGATTAGCTCATCGAAGGGGTAGAGCGGTGATTGGCTAAAAATTCCTGACGCAGCTTGAAGTCCGTGTTCAACTGAGAGATTTGAATTAACTGCAATACACGTGGCAGTGTTTTACTTCAAGCTACGTCAGGCGTTCGAGATTTCAAAAGCGGCCCGACGAGTTTTTTTTTTTCAAAAAAGCCTTGTATGCATTTTCTACGAACCTCGCCTTCTCAACATCCGATTTAAAGTACTGCTTGAAGCACGGGCGTAGCCAGGGGTTTGGGGGTTCAAACCCACCCCCCCCCCCCGAAAAGTTAAGATATCAACATCAATAATATTAAAATAAGGAGAGTTAAGAGAATGTTTTTTATAACACTGACATCTCAAAATGGTATTATGTATCTAAAAAGATAAAGAGGGACCTCTGAAAGAAAAAAAAAATAACTTGCAAGTTCCGTTTTTTCGGTGATTGCGGTTGATTTTTATTTTGCAAAGTGATTTTTATTTGGAATTCCGTTTCTAATCAGTGGTAAGTGTATACGTACTTTGAAATTATTATTTCACTTAGCAAAAAGTGTTTAATAAACATCGGACAACAGACATAACATAAACAACAGACCAGTCAGTGGTTGAGTGGGCATAGCGCCTGGGTCTCACCCGGGCGTCGCGTGTTCGATATCTCGACTGGCTAAGTCCTCCATCACAACACAGGCAACATTTTCGGCATTTTGTTGTGGTAGTAGGAAATTTTAAAACGTTTTTGGGTTATTCGTAATCCGGGAATGAAATTAAGTAACCAATGTACATAGAAAATAAAAGTTTTCAACACAAATTGTTAGAAATACAAAGTCCGATAATACCCCCCCCTCCTGACACGAGTTTTGAGTTTTATTTTCTTACCCCCGTACAATTTTGCCGTTGCCCGTACACTGCGCTACGCGACTTCTGTCGGTTTCCAATCAGTATCACGATACCGACAGTGCTGATCGCACGCGACGTGTCGCATAATTTGTGTCTGATACTTATTCGTTTGACGTTTGACAGAAATGGCGTCGGAACATGGAAGTAATGTTAGATTTGTTCTGGAAGTGGAAAAAAATACGTGTTTCCCAGAATTAAGAAAGGATTTAGTGGAGAAGGCATGGATTG
The DNA here is from genome assembly GCA_917880885.1 of Limnephilus marmoratus. NCBI lineage: Eukaryota > Metazoa > Arthropoda > Insecta > Trichoptera > Limnephilidae > Limnephilus > Limnephilus marmoratus. The sequence goes on along the minus strand of OU862921.1, from coordinate 49,916,790 downwards.
ATGTTGGAAAAAAAGTCATATGACATCGCATGACAGCATGTTCACTCCACGGCTGCACGTGAAAAATGATCAAGTTCAGTATATTTCGGATAGCGCCGTGTACGGAGACTAGTATTAAAAAGTGGTATATCAGCAGGGTACTTGTGGTTTCGTCACAATTATGTAGATTGTAAGTATCTCCGTGAATGGAGGGCCTAAGGTTTACATCGCAGTTCACTGTGAGACTTTTCTGCGGCCTGAAGTGGCGCGGGACTCGGACGCTCTGAAGTGTGCGTGTGGGAGATGCTAATAACCAGCTCTAGATGGCCATAAAGATTGAACGATGTTTGATGTTTTATGAAAATAATAATTGTCTGTGAACTCTTGAGTCACCCATCAAGTCATTTCTTATCAAAACTTTTGTGTTTTGTTTGTGACGGGTTGTGATAATGTTTAATAAATGAAATGCATGTGATATTTAAACATAACTTCATAAAGAGGAATCTTTTCTTAATTGCACATATTTTTTAATGTTTTTCTGTTTGTTCGCGTCAGAATATGTTTTATTTTTTGCCGAGACAAAAGAAATTACTCGCATATTTGAAGGTTAAGTCACCACAACAGTGTAAGTTTTTTTTTTAAATACAAAACTTATCATTGTATGAAACAAATTGATCATGTGGGAAAAAATTACAATTTATTTATAAAATTGACAGCAGCCAGTAATTGCTTCATTGCAATTTATTGCATATATTTTCGTCTCCTTTCTCATTTATTTCCTTCATCTAAATATAGACTAGGTACGTACTTGAAGGGGAAGTAATATTATTATCTCATTTCCTCTGACTTACGTCCATCTTAATTTAAAGTTTTTACACCTTATATCCGACCACAGCTATAAAGAATTACCAATCATTTTAAATCTCTAAAATTGACTCTGACGACAAAAGGCTAATGAACTGAACTATAAGGACATGGTTGTGTCTGAGTTGCATAAAATTATCGACGGGTTTTGTACGAATTTGCAATCATCAAAACATAAGTTTTTACATTTTTATAATTTAATCCTACACTCATGAGTTTGCAATATTCCTGACTGATTATCACTAAATAACATTTATAACATCTTTTTTAAAATTTGGCAACCTGTCTGTTAGAAATTTATTTACTTATCTTCAGATTTGTTAAAACATGGACAATAGCATGGATTAACATCATTGATTCCTTTGCGACTGGTGTTTGGTCGAGAGGCACATCAAACACATATCGAGCATCTGCGTATGATTTATATACAGGAACAGGGCATGAGGTTGTGTGGTTTTTTATACTTGTTTCTTGTGATCAACTGGTATGGTTGGCTAAATTTAACATTTCGCTGTGCACTACTACTCCTTTCTCTATTTACAAGTACTCCCTGCACAGCATAACCATTGAAAGACAAGTGAATTGGTTATGCATTCAGAAAACTGTTTTAACTCAATAATTATTATATCAATATCCATTTGAACTATGCATCCTTAATCTTATTTTATTAGTAATCCTTTGTCCATACACTCTATAAGTTATCAAGATCCTTATCTATTACTTGCGGCTAGGATTTTATGTGAAGTGTAAACAATTTTGAGCACCTGACAAACAAGTTGACTCATGTTCACCTAATATCTGTTTACATAACTATAACTTCAGTTAGTGCACTTAACCACCTGTACCTGTGACTGTGTCAGTTTATGCACTCCTGTTTCAAAATAAATCCTGTTATAGTGAATTTGTTGACATTGTCAACAGTGAGTAGGTTTGGAAACATTCATAAACAAAATATATACCACACATAGATAGGTACACAACTTTGATCAATTTTAATTATTTAAATGTTCTTAATTATATTTTATTTGCATTAATATTGAAATGGGGGACTTGGGAGGAATGCAGATCCGGGCACAGCTTGTTTTTGGCAAAAAACCATGTTTTCACCGCGTTTTAAGTTGAGAACTTTAATCTGGAAGGTGAAAAAAAGTGCGGAAAGCAATAAAAAAAAAATTGAATAAGTTATTAATTTTCAATTACGTTAAGTAAAATTTTACTTCGCGAACCGACACTATCACAACCCGGCGGCCATTTTGACACTGATATATTGGTATCTCTGATACAAGGATGAGCAAGATACGATTGTAGCCGACTTCGTGGGATACATGGATACGGCGCGTTATTGAAAAACAAAATTGTATGTTATCTTTACTTTAAAAAACAGCCTACGTTTTTGAATAGTTTGTTTGGCTACGCAGGGTTTGTGTAGCGGGCTTGTGTATATTATCTTTATTTTAAAAAACATCCCAGGATTTGAATGATTTGTCTCCATTCCAGTACCTACGCACCTTATTATTTATCCCACGAAGTCGGCTACAATCGTATCTAGCTCTTGTTTGTAGGTCTGGGATACCAACATAACAGTGACAAAATGGCGGGCGAAGTGTCGTAGTATCGGTTCACGAAGTGAAATTTAATTTATACTTTAAACGGCTGTATCTCCCTCAATTTTGCCGAGCGCGCCTTAATTTTTTTTCTTTCAACTTCTCCACACTTTTCTCATCTAGAAAGTGCCTTTTTATTAAATTTCCAAACTGTGCCCGGATCTGCATTTCACCCGGGGACTTTTTCTTTATGTTTAAGATGTAACAAATCGAAATGAAACTTCCAATAGCTATAATATTAATATTGTAGTAGGTACCCATAGACCAGGCATGTGTGGAATTTTTAAGGGGGCAACATATTATGCTGCCCACTGTCTGTGCATCCATGCTGTAAACTGTATGAATTTGTTAAGAAAATTTCTAATAAAGGATGTTGTAAAAAAGTGTAAACCTTCGAATTTTTCAAATAATTTTTGTAAATTCGCATGAGGTGGAAGTGATTGTTATTTTTATTAAAGACTTTAAAATATTAATATTGAATTTTTTTCACAATAATTATTAATCTTTCATGTCGAAATATTAATATATAGGTATATTTTTCAATAGCTAGTTATTTCTTTATTAAATAATCCATAAGCTGCCACATTTTTAAGCACGGATTACGGAAAACACACTTCATTTCAACAATTACTACAAGAAACAACTATTTACGTACAGAAAATAGGTTATTAGGTAAACAAAGTAATTCAAGCATACTTATACAAAAAAAATGGCGGCAACGGAAATTTTTAACTTTGAATGAAAATCTAATTTTAATACATATTTTTTCGTCTATCCCGACTGAAACGATGGTTCTTTTGGTAATTAAGTAGTTTACTTTTCAAAATCTATGCCTATTAAAAGTGTAGCGGCATGCGGCGGCTTTCGGATTATTCGGATTATTATTAAGTCTGTCTGTTTTTTTGTTACGTTCCCCGCATTGTTTTAAAGTTTAATATCAGGTTAGTATTTTTGGAAAAGTTTTGTAAATATTTCCCGAACCACCGCACTTTTAGGGACAGACAATGGAAATTACACTTCGTTTCAACGATTACTACGAGAAACAATTATTAACATGCACAAAATAGGTTATCAGGTTCTTAGTTTGGGTTAATTAAGTAATTCATGTGTATTTAGATTAAATCAAAACTGGCCGCAAGGGGATCATTTTATATGGGAAATTTTGAACTTTGATTGAATAAAATGTAATTTGAGTTAATCTTTTACCACTTATCAAAACTTAATTAGTTGTTTCTTATAGTAATTAAGTTGAAATAAGGTGTAATTTCCGTAATCAGGGCTAAAAAGTGCGGCTGTTAGGGAGATATTTACGTTTTTCTGAGGTCCCCGGCATTGCCTGAGCTTTTCGAAATCAGATGTAGACAGTAATTTTCCTCTTATTTTGAATGTCTTTTCAGGGAATAATTTTTTCATAATTCTACACTATAGTTTTCTCTTTCAACCATGCATTTTTTTTTCTGTGATTCCGCAGTTGTTTTATTTAAGTAATCATTAATTTTTTTACAAAATCAAATTTAAGTAAGATAAATCTTCCAATATTTTTTGAATTGACACTCAATAACAAACTGTTAATGAAACTGTCATGATAAAAATGGATATTTGGTATTATAGCTGAAATATTTTGGGGTTATCAATTTAAATGACTCATAAAAATCTGAGTTCATTATCATTATCTTATATGTATATAGGATTATCATCATCAGTGAAATGACCTTTCTGATAAATCAATTATCTAATGTGTCATCTGAATCTTTATCAAACTGATATTAATTTTATTTCCGTTTTGTAATCAAATCTCTGATATCTTCTCTTCCATCTATCTCTTGTTCCATGACTCCTTCGTGTTGAAATCTCTAATAATTAGTTTAGCGAGTATTTCGAGCAGGTGGATGAGTTTGTGTACTTGGGAAGTATGTTTACGAGAGATGTGAGGGATGACAGAGATATCGAAAGAAGGGTAAATGCAGGCAACTCTATTAATGGAGGACTGAACGCAGTTGGCGTCAACAAAAAACTGTCCAAAGAAGCAAAGTTAGCTGTCCATAATGGAGTGCTGGTACCTACCCTGATGCATGGCAGAGAGGCATGGAACTGGCAGAGGAAGGATGAAAGTAGACTGAATGCTGTAGAAATGAGATACCTGAGGCGTATGTGTGGTAAAACCATGTACGATCATGTGAAAAATGTGGAGATCCGCGAAGAATGCAAGGCTGATGTAAGCGCAATGAGTAAGATTAAGAAAGGGACGCTCAGATGGTTTGGGCATGTAGAGCGAATTAACGAGGAAAGGAGTGTAAGGAGAATATATGACGCAATTGTGAATGGTAGTAGAAGTCGGGAACGCCTGAGGAAGACATGGCACGACCAAGTGAATCAGATACTTGAGTCGGGCCATGTGAAGAGTCGGAATAATAGAAGAGCAAGTATGAGACAATGTATGAATGTGAACGAGGCAAAGAGTGTGTGCCAAGATCGAGTTTGGCGGTCCGTCCTCTCTGCCTACCCCTGGGGGAAACGGCATGATGGTTAGTTAGTTAGTTTTAGTTAGTTGTAGTGGTATTAACTGTTTTTCTTTGGTGAAATTTTCATACTCCATTTACTTCTAAATTATATAAGTAATATAATTAATTAATATAATTAATACAAGAAACAACTATTTACACCGGGAGAGACAGAAAAACATGGACAAAATATGTTATTAGGTTCTTAGTTTGGGTTATTTATAATTTGTGCGTATTTATATTGAAGCGGAACCTTTCACCAAACCTCACTTCGTTATTTAAATAATTCGTGTATATTAGAGGAAGAGCTGGTTCCTTGATATGTGCATTTGTGCATTGCACTGCTTGTCTTCAGTCTTCACATAACTTACATCACCATCTGTGCGCCATTCATCGATATACGAAAGTACGCTCCATTCATAATCCATTGGAAATTTGGGCTATCTTCTGTGCAGAACTCCTGCGAACGAGCCGTGCATATTTCGATTTACACAAAACTTTGTTTTACCATACCTATGGAGACAGCATCGGGCGGTATCGAGTTTGCTTAGCCGCCCGAAATGGTGACATGGGTGAGACAGATTACGCTCCTAATGGCAAATCATGTGTTTTATTTTATTAGGAACATTTACAGGTTAATAACATTACATGCATTAAACAAACAATAAATTATAATAATTAGGTTACAACCCAATAACAAATGTTCACATGATGCCCAAATAATAAATAAAAAGTCAATAATTTTTAATTTTTTTTCCTAATATTACAGAGGATAGGAACTAGATAAATAATCTAAACACAGTCTATATATTGTGTGATACATAAAAGATACAGATAAGATAAGATAAAAAAAACAATGAAAGTAGAAAAAATAAATATATAAAAATAATGATGAAAACTGAAAAACACTAGATGTAGGATCGAGAAATAATATGTACATTAATAAAAAAAAAACAAGTGAAAGTAAGATAAAAGTAAAGTGATAGTACTCACAAAAAAATAGTAAAATATAGTGTGCCAGTTTTATGGCTATTTAAAAAAAAGAAAATTAAAGTATTTATAAAACAAAAAAAATATTTGAAAAAAACACCGGACTAAGTGGAAAAATAATATATATTTTTTTTATTACTAGTTTTTATATACATATACATGTAATATAATCATGAGTAAATACATTTATGTAATTACATTTTCAGGTTACAATCGGATTAAACTCAAATCATTAAATACTAACATGCAACATTGATTAGAAACAGTATAAATATATATATATGTATATATTATTATTTTGGCTATTCAATACTATGTACAAACTGAAATAAATATAAACTGTCGATTTCCCGAAAATTAATAAATAAATATAATATATAACCTTTACGAGAGTGTAACTACTCGTGTGTAAAGGGAAGAGAAAATACGTATATATTTTTTTAAATTAAAAAAATTAAAAATTATAACACATACATTATATTTACGTACTTACATAACCACTGGAACGACAGCGCGTTTTATAACTTTTGCCCTCGATTGCTCGTGACATTTTCGAGTACATTTTGAATTTTTTCCGCCGACATTGAAAAAATCATATCTCCGAATTTTAATATGAAGACATGCAAACTGACTGTAGTTCTATATAGTTAATAAATTAACCTATCTTTTGTTGATTATCACATATTTGTAGGAATTATAAAAAAAAATATTATAAAATCGTAAACTTTAAAAATGTGCGAATCCTGCGTGTTAATTCCTGTAAGATTGCCCTAAATTTTACTTTTTCAAGTCAACATTGGATATTTTTGATTTCTACACGTTGTCTAAACAAAATACAAGGTTTTTAATAAGATAATATATCATAAGAATACGTAGTACTAACCTTTTACAATATTTGCAATTATTTTGCCGAGATCCGCCATTTCCTTTATCACAAAATTTGCACCTGACAGCTAGCTTTAGTTGTCATATTCTAGATTAAAACTTTTCAAAGCTAATTGAAATTTAGATGTATATCTTTGTTAAGAATTCTTCTAATTGATAAACTATAGTTCGAATGCACACGTCAAGTAAGTAGGTCCATAATTGTAAAAATAAACACAAAAATCGGATGAAATTTAGATTTTAAATTCGATTTACGTAAAACATGTTAAAACATGTTAAAAGTCACTAAATTCTCAGTTTGAACACTTGAAAACACGTTAACCACATGGATAATTGAATTGTGATAACTGTTTGGTGTTAAAATGCAAAAACACAATCACTTAGGGCATTTTAAAACACGTGTAAATTTATCCGGCCTGTCAAACAGTTTTGTGTCGGAGGTGACTAAACTGTCAGTTTTAAAGCGCGAAATACTTTTTCCAGAAGCATCTATATGCAATAGATGTTGCCATAGATGAGAGACAATATTCCCAGCTTTCCAACGGAATAAATATTGGCCAGGCACTGGTAAATAATTAAATAGTTTTTAATTTTTTACGAGTGGTACGTCATAAACGTCGAATTATTCGACGTGGGCAATCCTAGAAGAAAACAAAATGTCGAATTATTCGACATGGTCGCTCCAGTGGATAAATCAAATGTGTACAAAAAATCAAATAATATAAAAAAAATAATAATATAAAATAAATTTTTGAATAAGTATTGTTAATTAAAGGTTAATGCGGTTCTAAGTGGCTAAATTATTTAAGATATTATTGTTTAATTTATTTTTGAATTTATTGTAGTCAGGTTCTAATCTCAGCTCTATTGCTAGTTGATTAAACCACACCACTCCATTGTACGTGTAGTAGTGTTGTGCAAAACTGGTATGCATTAATGGCGTACACAAGCGACCCACTGTGTTTTGCCTATTGCTCTCAACGCGGACCATGGCGTGGTGCGACTTCTTAGAATAGTCTTTGTGTATTTGAAGCAGTGTATTTTTTATATATGTATTTCTTAGAGGTGGGACCTTAAAGTCTTGAAAAAGTTGAGAGATAATCTGATGGTTTCTTAGTAATAATTTTGATTATTAATCTTTGAGTAATTTCCAACGGTAAAATTGAGGTTTTGTAAGCTCCTCCCAATGCAACGATACCGTATTGTATTATCGAATGGGCTAGAGCATAGTATATATACGCACATGTACGTATATACACATATAAGTACGTATTACATTATTTTTAATAAAAAAAAACATTAAAAGTAAGGTAATAATTATTCAGTTTTGTTAAAGTGAATTAATCTACAAGTATTTGGTAATGAATTGGTTATTATGAGGCTCCATTAACTATATGTTTGAAAGAGCTTAAAGTACATGACAAGATATCAGCATCGATACATTTTTTGTTATAATGATTACAAGTTCTTAATAAGAAAGAATTTTGCCTGAGACTAGTTGAAGCAATTTCAACATGAAACAATGACTTGTCCCTAGTTTTCTTACTCGAACTCTAATATTAATTGATGACAAAAGAGCCGGACAGTCAATATGACCGTTCAAGATTTTGTGTAAGTAAGTCATATTCGTAATATCTCTCCTACTTTTTAAAGTTTTGAGTCCATAGTGTTTTATAGAGCTGTCCGTGTCATAATAACGCACATGTCTCTTAAAGTTCAAGTGATGAACAAATTTTCTTTGGACAGCTTCTATGCGTTTTGTGTATATATTATAGAGAGGATTCCATATAGGAGAGGCATACTCAAGATGACTATGAACATAGGAGTAATATAATATTTTGAGTGTTTGGATATTGGTGAACTCCTTTCTAACACGGAATAAAAATCCTAACATGCCCAAGGATTTCTTAACAATCATATCAATATGTGCCTTAAACGAAAGTTTGTTATCAATGAGAACACCGAGGTCTCGAATTTGATTGACTTTTTTAAGCACTTGGCTGTTAGTATTACGATAATCATTTTCAATGGTTTTTTTGTTTTTTGTAAAGGTTATTACATAACATTTAGCTGTATTCATGTGGAGATAGTTGACAGTACAATAATTATTAAGTCTATTAAGATCTTCTTGAAGTTTATAGCAATCAGTAATAGAGTTAATAGAAAAAAATATTTTCAAATCGTCAGCAAAGAGTAAGACTTTAGCATGCTTAAAGCATTTTACAATGTCATTGATAAATATAGTGAAAAGCAACGGTCCCAGGTGAGACCCTTGGGGGACACCTGATGGTACATTGACAATTTCAGAATTAAAGCCATTCACTGCTATTAACTGGGATCGTCCGTCAAGATAGGAGACTAGCCATCGGTACAAATCACCATGAAAGCTAATAGTTTTGATAAGAGTAGACTATGGTCAATTTTGTCGAATGCTTTGGAGAAATCTGTATATATTGTATCCACTTGGATTCTTTTATCCATTGATTTTGAAATGAATTCAGTGAATACTGCAAGATTGGACACAGTTGATCGTTTTTTCATAAAGCCGTGTTGATTTTCAGTTATTACTGACTGAACACAGTCATACAGTTGCTCATGAACAATTTTTTCAAAAATCTTACTAAAGATCGGCAATTTTGATATAGGACGATAGTTCTGAATGTCGTTCTTAGACCCGGATTTGAATACAGGCATAATGAGAGCGCATGAGCGTGTTGGAGCAGTGCAGATATATAATTCATCCCGTGCATGCATGAAGTGCCTTGAAGGCAATTGAATTTTGCACAGCTTTGATCATGCGTAATGCAACACATTCAGAAATACTAATGCACAATATTAGCGCTGCAACATTCATACTCGTGTGCAGTGAATTAAAACGGTTTCGTGAGATTTTCTGTGATGAATTGTGAAAGGTAAGCGCGCTGTGAAGCTACCTTAAGGGGGTTAGAATGGGAACTGAATGTCCCCTCTATACGCGCTATGCCTGTGGCTCTCGTTGTGGTATGCTTTCCTAAACCAAATGGCAAGGTAATTTCACAAGGGTGATATGATAGGTTATGTTTCGTGGTCGGTATTTGACTATCTTTTGGATGAACCACAGGCAATCACAGTAGGTTTTATTATGATTTAGACCAGTGGTTCCCAAACTCTTTTGACCCACGGACCCCGGGGCGGATAGCACAACGGAGGGGGCAGAATGGGATCCGCGGACACCCTGACGTCATTCAGGGGCCCCCAAAATCAATTTTTATTTTCCCCGGACCCCCTGAATGATCCTCATACGGACCACTTGGGGGACCACTAATTTAGACAAATACCGGCCAGTTTGTGAATCGATTAGCTTGCCACTATAAAAGCGATAAGATCGATGTAGATAATGCTTTGCTTTGCGATGGGAATGAAAAACACTTTTTGACTCATTGACGACGACTGTTGGCGGGTGGCTATCGGCCAGTGTAGGTACACAATGTGCAAATTCTACCAACAAGTTTGAATTCTTGCCAGAACAAACCTGTCGAAACAAATTGCCTGTCCTTTGCTCTCGAAATGATAATGCAAACCCTGACTTATCTGTATTATTTATTCATTTATTTCGCAAATGCAACTTAGTGGAGTGAATGATTTATCGCCGTACCCCTATTAATTAATTTGCTAGACCTAAATTGGTGTTACTATTGCCTGAAATTTTACCACAAGCTGCTACTATTGCCTGAAATTTTACCAATTTTTTAAACAAAAAATACATTGGTTAGTTAAAATAAGGGAAAAGTATTGTTAAAAGTGGTATTGTAACAAGATAATAGTGTGATAAAACGGCTAAGTATAGTGGAATGCGTAAATTACCTATTTGGATTTGCATAATTATGTAAAACCACCTCATTACAGTTACAGCAGCCGTAACAGTGTGATGTTTTTGTGGATAGAAAAAAAAGACATATTCCAAACATAATAGATTTTTTTGTTGTCGTTCAATTCATGGAGCTTATAGTTGTCAGTATCTCGTATCTTCTTTTAAAACAATGCTGGACTTTGGATCCTAATGGTTGAATGAACTTTTCCAGCAAATCCAGCCAGTGTAACTATGGCACCCATAATTTAGGAAAAATATAATGTGAGACTGGAAAAGGTGGACACCTGGGAAGAGGCAGGTTGGCTGACTTAAGATATGCCTACATACAATAGCTAAAGCATTTTCCTGCAACATTTCAATTCTGTAAAATGGTCCTTCACCAATACCTATTCTATTTATTATAAAACCCATATAAATTTCCAGTACCTTCTTTAAAACCATCATGAGAAATGCTAAAAAGGTACACACTGCAAATTCCTTGATTCATTTATTATTATTTTCTCATCATCTTCAAAATGACTTTAAACACCCAGGCCTTCTAAAGATAACTATGAATATTGTTTCAGGCGTATATAAAACAGCATCACGACTTCTTCATTTGACCTACCTTGGAGGTTTCGCCCACGCTGTTACTTTCATTGGCGAAATACCTCCCCATTCTCTATTCGGTACAAAAAAAATTCAACTACTTCGATAGACCCTACTTAAAATAATTCGTCAAAAAATCTTTTATTTTATAGGAGTGAACTTTGGGGTTTTATTTTGTGGAGCGGTCATAAATTATTCTGACAACTTGGATTTTCAAAGTAAATTTTTCAGGATATAAAATGAAGATAAAGTTTACTCTTGTAATGCGAATGATTGTTTGGAACTACTTTACTTAGTGCCTATCGATTTTATCATGCTTTTTTTCGGTTCATTCATCAAACATTTCGGCCGCTTTTGTTACTCGTTTTAACCCGTTTTTACATACATACAAGAATGATTAACATTAATTCGAATTCGTTTTTAAATTTTTATGCTATTTCACTTAACTATTCTGATACTGTTTTTGGATTACTATAATTCCACCCGGCATGCACAAGGAAAACTTATTTAATTACTACTTGTTAATAAATTTCAAGTTTAATTGATACTAGCTTTTTCCCGCGGCTTCGCTCGGATGGTATTGGGGGGGTTCCCACTCCGCCTCCTCCACCTCCCCCCTCCCCTCTCCCTTCTCCACCCCTCTCTCTCCTCCCCCTCCCTAACCCCCTCCTCCCCCCTCCCCCCTCCCCCTCTCCCCCCTCAAACCCTTTCACCCCACCACCCTCCCCCTCCACCCACCCCCTCCTCCCTCCCGCATTTATTTGAAGTACTCCCCTAATAATTTGAATTGAACAAAGAATTATAGGTATGTTACTAATCGTTCCACCTATTGCAATTATTTTATACAAATTTCATAATGCCAGAGCTCTGAGCTATAGCCTATATGTTATTCTGATGTATGTTTACATATGTTCTGATGATTGTAAAGTTTCATTAAAATCCATTCAGGAGTTTTTGCGTGAAAGAAACATACATACATCCATACAAACTTTCGCCTTTATAATATTAGTGGGAGTAGGATTAAAAAATATGCAGTATATTTGCAGCATGTTCCAGAGCGATAGATAAGATACTCTCAGTATGGTCCTGGTGGAGAACCACCATTGAGAATCAATACATTGCTTGAAATGGCTTTAGCCTTGTTTAGCGACCAGATTTGAATAGTCAGATAGTTCCATATCTCCTTCCTCTCTCCCTTCCTTTCAGTTTCTAGCCTCGACGTCCTCCATGGTCAAGGGGTAAGGCTCTCGACTCACAATCTGGAGGTCGCTGGTTCAAACCTCAACATGTGCAAGTCAATTTTATTTTATTAATTTGTGTTATTTCACAATTTGGCTTGCTATTGAAGTAAAATCATGTTTGGTTTTATAGTGCTTTCACACAAACAAAGTATTGAATTCTGTTAGTCTAAACTTAAACTTATTAATTTAAAATAATATTTAGTATATTTTCTGCACTTTCCAGACTGGAAGATACTTTCAGTATCGCTCTGGTAAGACCACCATTCAGAATTGAAGCATTGCTTGAAACGGCTTTCGTGGTGTTTGATGACCAAATCTGAATAGCCAGGTACTCCCCCATCTTCCTCTACCCCATCTCCTTGCCCTCCTAACATACCTCAATTGGAGACGTCGTAGTTTCACTGGCTCCAGACAGTTAGGAGACTCTTAAGCGGTATTCACATTAAAAAAAATCTCACAACATACCCCAATTTGAGATGCCATAGTACCACAGGGCAGTTGAGACTCTTGTGCAGTATTCGTATAAAAAAGTAATACTGATATCAGTCCCCATATAAAAACCCCGCTTTCTAACACAGCAAATTTCCAAGTTCATTTCCGCGTGCCATTTATTTTGTATCAAAATGTTTGTTTTCTTGTGTTTACAACTTTTCTTCTCATACAAGCCTGATATGAAAATCAGTTACTTATTCACAAAAAAGCTTCAATAATAAATTACTAATATGCTTTTTAATCCATTGGCTTACTGCCACCACGTCATACACGTTGATAATATTTTGCTTTGATGTACTCTAACACTTTGGGAGGCCGGTTTGGGTGCCATCGCACAGGGAACCATTTATTGGATGTCCAACACCCTGTGGTTTAGCAGGGGTGTCCGGGTTCATGGGGTGAGGTTTGTCCGTGTCTTGATGGCGATTGTGTTTGCTCCACCCACTGCGTGGCGGGCCGGATCGGGAGAGACCGGTTGAGGGAGACCTAACCTAGACCTCTCCAGTCAGACTCTTTCGACCCATTGCCTTGCACCACAGTCGGAGGTATAGATTTATACATCCATCACTCCTGGACACCCTGATTCCTACCCACTCCTCATTTCCTTCACACAGCATCCTCAAAGATGAATTAGGCCCTGAGGATTTTTTTTCCGCGAAAGGGCCTCCTGTGTGTTAAAAAACTAAGCTATTAAAAAAAAACTTGGTTGCCATGTATAACGGTCGATTAAACTCCAACAGAGCATGTGTTCCAAGTCCTAACTAATCAGTGCCCCCTGGTGTTCCGGTCTCACCGGGACAGGAGTGCTCCTGGCTGGGGTAGTATAATAATACATAAAATAAAATAAAAACGAGTGTGCTTTAGACCACACGACTGAAGTAAAACTTCTTTAGCTCCATCTATATGATAGGAAGAGAGAAAGAAAATGTGCGCACGCACTGCTCTCTCTTACTCCTACAGTGTGATACAGACAATAGGCACTGTGTCTTAGATATACAAAACGTAACTGGCTATGAGAGAAAGAAAATGTGTGCTCGCACCTCTCTCTCTTGCCCCTACAGTAAATACGAAACGTAACTCTCTCTCTTTCTATCTTCACTAACTTATTTCTCCCTCTCAACTACCGTTCGCCTCGCTTTTCGTAACACTCTCGTCACGCATTCACCAGCTTACTCCCCAAGTCATGCGTGCGTAAAGAAGTTTTACTTCAAAAATAATACAACAGTGCAGGGAAGGTGGTACACTTCTTGGGTATTAACCAAATACAAACTGAAACCGAAACCGCTTAACTGCACTGAAAACACTACAATTATATTTACTACTTCGTAGTATCAAGTTTTAATATGTAAATGAAATCCTCAGCACGGGAGATGATATTGTAGTGAAGATATTATCTCTGCTTGTTACAAAAAAGGAAGATAGTAAAACATTTATTATTATTATTGTAAAATTAATACAACGGGCTCTGTGGCAGAACGGTAAGAGTTTTCATTCTGGGTTAGTGATTCCAAAAACTGACAAAGTGCTAACAAGAAAGGAGGGCGTGAAAGTGAATGTAAGAAATCGGGGACACTCTAAGCAGATACGGCACAATCAAATGAATTAAATACTTGATAGGGGTCATGTCTAAATTTGGAACAACAGAAGAATATTTATTAGGAGACGTGTGAATAGGGATGAAGCAAGGAGTGTGGGCCAATACAGCGTTGTGCGGCATTCCATCCTCTCTGTCTATTAAAACATAATTGATTAAGCGTAGTCCTGTTTAAACTCATCCGTTTTGAATTTCATCTGTCTCTTAATTTGTTTTTACCTTCCGTTTCCGGTTCAAGATGGTGTCTGTTGTAATAATGTTTCAGTAAGGATTCTTTTTTCAAATGTGAAGTCGTCATATTTATTTGGATTTTCTTTATTACAAATTACTGATAACCAAAAAAAGTATACACATAGACGAATGTTTTATAAATGTTATCATCACCTCACTTTTTTGTTTTTTCATGTAAAAATAATTAATAAAAAATTCACAAAATTTCATAAATTTTTTTGAAATCACGTTCGGAAACTTTGGTTTCATAAAGGTGTTCATTTTATTTCTTTTGTGGTTAACTTTTAGATTTGAATACAAAGCCTGATGTTTTCTCTTTCTTACAGAGATTAGATCATATTTCTCACTATGTTAGTAAGGGAGACAATGATTTATATGATACCTGTATGAGTTGTTCCCAAAAGCAAACAAATTAACTTGAAGGGTAAAATCATATTCAGCGGTTGAAAATTTAAATATTTTTCACCATTGCCGTTATGTGACAAGAATATAAATGAAATAATGTTATATAATTTTATCGTATTGACCTTGATCCTAGTTTGGACATGAATGTTTCTAATCAGTATGCATGTGATATATTGTAATACATAATATCCTGGTGAATTCACTCCTTACGAAATGTTTGTTTTTTTTTCTTACACACAAATATATCCATTTGCTTTGGTTTGGTTTCCTTAAGCTTCGATGACATTGAGCGAGTTTACAAGCGTTATCTGGGAAATTCACTATCTGTTAGTAAACTCGCTCAGTGTAATCGTATTACTATCTAAGTAGCAGATTGTGGACAATCTATGAAAAAAGTTGAAAGGTGGTCAACTTTACTCACTACCCGCTGGTGTTTGCTGAAGATGATGGCCCACGAACAGCTGATTTCGTTACTGTCGTAATTAGTCCACATGGGAGTCGTAATTCTCGCTACTGGCTAGCGTGTGGCGCTAGCTGCGAATTCAAGTATTCTACAAAATGTCGACAGAGTTGGTTCGAGCGGGAGTTCAAAAATTCTGACTTTAATAATTAATTTAACTATGAAATCTTGATCAATTTTTTTTTAAATACCATTAATTCTAATAGACTAATAGACGGTTAACATTGATAAAAAAATTACTGGAATTCCTTATGGAAGAATTTAAAAAAATCTCCATACATAATGCTCAAGCGATGTGTTTTTCAGAATCCATGAACAGAAGTTTTAGTTCAGTCGTGTGGTCTAAAGCACACTCGTTTTTTTTCAGACAATATATCAATCTTTTTATCCTCGGAGTAAAATCTTCTTCCTTCTGTTGTACATTTTTGCATCTCCTATCAGCGCCATCATAATGCTATCTTGTCTTATTTTTATTCTATATAGTAATAAGTATGTTTTATATCAGGAGCATGGATAACATCAGAAGGCACCTACTGCAGGTGCACAGAAAGAGTATTGTACAAG
The DNA here is from genome assembly GCA_917880885.1 of Limnephilus marmoratus. Lineage (NCBI taxonomy): Eukaryota > Metazoa > Arthropoda > Insecta > Trichoptera > Limnephilidae > Limnephilus > Limnephilus marmoratus. The sequence continues at coordinate 49,900,542 of OU862921.1, read as the reverse complement.
ACCTCGATGTGGATGATATAATAGACAGCCTGTTTTCCAGTAATGCCTTGCAACCAGATGACTTTCGATATATTTTGGATTTGGTAAGTTTGCTGTTAAATTTTGAAGAAAGATTTATCACTTTTTTTTCACTGGGGGAAAATATTTTCTCTCCGGGCCTAACCAACTCCCCTGCCATAGGTTTCCCCAAGTGGATCCCTGCGTTTGGTGATTTAGCAGGGGTAGCCGGGTTCATGGGGTGAGGTTTGTCTAGGTCTTGGTGGCGAATGAGCTGGCGGGCTGATTGGGAGAGACTGGTTGAGGGAGACCTAACCTAGACCTCTCCAGCCAGACCATCTCGACCCATTGCCTTGCACCGCAGTGGGAGGGATGGATTCTTATGTCTGTCACTCTTGGACACATTGACCCCCTGATTTCTACCCCCCTCTCATACTTTTTCCTTCCTAGAACTTCCTCTTTTTCCTTGCCCTAAAAAGACACTCCACACAGCATTCCCAAAGATGACATATGCCTTATGGAAATTTTTTCCTCAGGACCTCCTTTGTGGAGCTAATTTAAAAAATAATCTTTGTGTATGCTGTGTGGAGGGTCTTTTAATGAAATGAATCAAAGGAGGTTCTGGAAATGAAAAAGATATTAGAGGTGGTTAGGAATCGGGGGGTCAGTGTTTCCACGTGTGAATCCATCCCTCCTACTTCGGTGCGATGCGTGGAGAGGTGAAAAGGTCTCCATCAAACGACCTCTCCCAATCCAGCTCGCCGCGTAGTTGTTGGGCAGAACTCACCCCATGAACCCGGGTACCCCTGCTAAGTCACCAAACGTAGCGAAACACTTGGGTTGACCTGTGGTAGAGGTGTTGGTTATCCAATGAATTGTTCTCGAGTTGGCGGTACCCACACCTGCCTCCCAAAATGTGACTGATTTTCTTTTGAAATATTTTTTTTAGAAGTAGTAAATTGACTGGTTTTATTCTTGATTTTGTCAAAAATACTTTCTACGTAAGTTTAAGCCAGTGACTTGATGTGGATATATTATTACAATTACGTATATTATTATTACATTATTATATTTTTAGTATGTCAAACTTTTCCATTCAACTAAGATAAATCCTGATAAATGAATAACTACCTAATTCATTGGCCAATTACCGATTAGCTTAACGCACGCTAGAAAGTGTTGAAAACAAGGAAGTTGGGCATTTGGTTTAACCTGTGGAATGTCAGGCGTATTTCGAAAAACTGCGCAGATTTTATAGATAACATAACATAGATAACCTTGTTGCTTTCTGGTCAAATATCCATATAAAACAAAGAAATGGCTTTCTTGTGATTGTTTGCTGATTACCAGATATTATATCTTATTATTCATGTATATTATTTTATGTGATAATATCGTAAGAGGTTTTTCCAGAATAGCTAACTAAAAAAAAAGATTAAAAAATCTCCCATTTTGGAAATAATTGTCAAAAAATATAATCACACAAATATAAACTGATTTTTTTATTTCTACACAAATCTGAATACATACCCAACATGAAAAAATACAATTCAAAGGAGTTTGCAAATAAATAAAGACCTTTATACCCATTTTCAAATGTAAATCTTTGATTTTTTCGCCTTTGACAGTTGCAAAAATTTACCCGCCAAGTCATAGAAAATATAAAATAAAAATATAAAATAGAAAATATAAAATACTAGCTGAACCCGACCACGCTTCGCTGTAGCTTTGTCTGATTTTAATTATTAGAGGAGTTAAAAAAAAATTCTAGCAACTGTGCATTTTCCAAGAAGACACATTGCTTAATTGAAAATCTGCTGTGACTATGCTATAGTGTAGAATATAAGGGAAGAAAAAAAAACATTCGTTAATTTTTAAAATTATTTATTTATTCAGACCTTAAAGGTTTTTACAATATCACGTTATTATGCCAGCTATATGGTAAATTTGTCCCTGAATTTTAAACGTCGGCATAAAATTTTCTGTTATAACGTTAGCGCCAAATGAAGTCATCTGAAAACATGAATTGTATTTTCTGATATTTTTGAGGAAATGTTTTGAATAATCAGTTAATCCTTGCAACAAATTTATCAGTGGTGCTATTGGCTGATCAATTTCAAGTAGCTTCACTATGCCGCTCGCACAACACATTCCTTGAGTTTCTCCTTTAAATTTCATCGCTTTGCAGTGTGGACAAACTTTATCCATTTTACCGATTTGAACAAATTTACATGAGGTATTGTATTGAATATCTGGTTCGTATGACAACGCAATTCGATGGTACGAAACATGATTATTCAAAAGTTGCACTTGCATTCGTCTTCGGCGTTGATCTATTTCTTCTTGACGTTGTTGAGATGAATGTGCTGCTCGTCTTCTTCGCGCTTCTACTCGTAAGCTTTTAAGTCTTTCTTCCCGACGATTCGCCAGTTCTTCTGCTCGCCTCTGAATAATTCTAACTCGAACATGTTCATTATCGTCAAAACGTTATTGATCAGTGCGGTTCGATCTTCTCTGACGATCTGCGTTTGCGTGTCGAGTACGACAGTCTATGTTTGAACGTGAGCGAGACATCCCACGAATGGTGATCAACTTTGAAAAAACTTACACATCAATCAACTGGTCACAGTTACACTTTTTTGACCCTTTGAAAATTTGTCATATATAATTCGATTTGTTAATCTGATTTTTTGTAGGTTTTGTAAAGTTACGAACTGACATTCAATACAATTATGAGTAAATTTAAAACGCACAGAGAAAACAAACGAGTGAAAATATTAATATAATTTGTTAGCTATAATTCTACTTTTAAATCCGATTAAATTCTTTTAATTCCTAATTGTAGGTATCATAAATTTTTGTAACTTTTAATAAAATGATTAAAATGGCAACACTGTCTAGAACTGTCATTCCGCTGTTTACTATGATAAATTATGAGTCAATTTAAAACACATAAAATTATCCTTTTCCTTTGGAACTTCCAAATAAAAAAGTACGTAGAAACGCTCTTCTGCTAAAATGCAATGTTCTGTAAAAATTTTGAGGCAATCCATCGATCACATTCCGAGATTAGCGAACGCAAACATACGGAACCTAAATTTTTATATATAAAGATTCTGGAATAGCTAGATAAATGAAACCATCGGTTTCGTCAAGAATTCTGACCCTTTTCTGATTCTTATTCTGACCTTGTCCTTCATACAGTTTCTTTGTACATAGGGTTAAAATCGCATTTAAAAAAAAGCAAACATATTTTTGTGGCCGCAGGCGATAACAGGTTGAACCAAATTATAACTAAATTGTCACTTAGTTTGATGGAAAGCAATGATATTGATGAAAATAATTAATTAAATCTTTTTTTTTTATGTTCTAGTCGAAACGAACAGACAAAGTATCTGTATTACTGGACATGTTGACCAGAAATGGCAACACCGCCTTTGATATATTTGTGGACTCTTTGAAAAAGCACTATGACTGGCTGTGGGAGAAATTGCAAATCGGAGACACTTCTTCGGTTCCTCGAGACATTATCAAGGAATCCTTCGAGGACGGATTAAGTAGAGGAGATGTACCAAGACTGCCAATTTATTATGTTCAGAGACTGGATTTAGTGAGTACAACGAAAAATACTAATTGGGTGTTAAATCTATATAACTGCTAATGTTCAATGAGGTCGTCTCCTACAATGAAATTTCATGATTCTTACAAATGTATCACATTAATTAGAGAATGCTGAGGGCATAACTTTTTGAATTAAAAAAAAATACCGAAGATGTAAGCCGTTAAAATGGTGATATTTGCTGGCGGCCTAAAAACAGTGTACGGCTGCAGACTGTCATTCAAATTATAAATGTACTGAATCCTATCTCCCGTGACATCACAAGACAACGATTGCATAAGTTTTACTGGTTCCATGACAGTTGATCTGCCGACAGTTGCCCCCCCCCCCCCGACATACTTATATACAATATGGAGTCGGTCTAGGCATACACACTTACACAAAATTTAACTAAGTGACCCGACGGGGTGTGTAGGCAAGATGTAACGTCAAATAATAAAAGTATAAATTTACGTTAGAAATTGGTAAATAATGCGCAAAAAATTATAATTTTAAAGTAAATATCATTTGGGGAGCCAATTATTGGTGGTTCAACTGTCGGGTCACCAGTTTTACCCGTGTTGACTTTGAAAGCTTGTCATTTTTGCCAGTATCGAAAGACTAATTTCACTGTTATTAATAACTCTTTATACATTTTCATTAAAATAAACAATTAGGAGGCTACCTCTTTGTGATGCACCCTTAAACAGGAAATATCTGAAGATAATTTTCTTAACGGTGTGAAATAGTAATTTTTTCCTGATCAACATTAAAACAACAATTATTGCTTACGCTCAATTTTTCAGAATCCCTTTTTGTGACAGAAGGTAGCATTTTTAAATGTGTGCTTTCTCGAATTTTCTAATTTATATTCAAAGTTTCATTATTCTAATATCCAAAAGGGTTTTTTTTTGGTATCATATTTTTAATCCTGATGTCCTGGAAAGGATTTCACTTTATGTCCCCGATAACTTCACCAGAGCAAGGCAACACAGACTTTTTACTTTTCCTAGAGGTAGGACCAACCTACCAATGGTTATGCCTCTGGGGAGAATGACCTCACTATTAAACCTTTCTTCTGAAATTGACATTTTTCAATCGAACTACAATCATTTCAAGAGCGAAATAAAGGTATTCTTTAGCACCTTTCATTATTAATGTACCTATATAATTAATGTATTACACTATTAACTAAAAATTGTGAAATGTAATTGGATATATATGTTAACTGTTTTTCACAATAAATAAATAAATAATAATAAATGCTATGTGGGCAAAAAATTCGATATCCAAAAATTTGTCCAATCGGACCTTAGATTTCAAATTAAAAAATTTGGTTTAAAAAAATATGATGACAGTGAAAGAGATGACAGAGCATGCAATGTTAATTGGCCGTCTTGATCTAATAGTCAAAATGTCTATGTCAGTGGCGACACTTTTTCAAATGGTATATCCCCTTTTCCTGCCAAAAAGAAATTTGTAAAAAAAAATGTTTTCCGTCATAAAAATACCAACCGAAAACTTTTTGTTTTGGAAAATCGCCAAAGTTAAAAAATAAATTGTGCAGCACGCTCCTCTTCCAAGGTCACTAACTAGGTTGTGCTGTATCAATATTGTTTTATTAATTTTAGGTGATGTTTATTAATTTATTTATTAATATTAACAATTTTATTCACTTTTTGCACTTTACGATTGACAAATTTTTAATATTAACCAATAATTGTTCCCATACTTGCTTTGATGTTTAGAGCTTTATAACATTCCATATTTAGCAAGTGATAAAATGCTTTTCAGTAAAAAGTTGGTCCGTTGTGCAGTACGTAAAATACAGTAAAATTTATATGACAATCATTTCTAGAAGCTTATACAGTTTTTGTTTTTTAATGCTTGCTTATTGCAGTTGGGGAATCCCCTTTAATTCGCTTTGAATATTCTTGCTCATACTTGTTTTGCAATGGCGGTTTAGCCGTTTATCAGATCTGAGTGATAAAAATGAAGTCACATTATTATTTACGAATAATTTTGTTAACTATTAGGTCATTGCCACTTTTTTTTGTTATCATAATCATAATCAAAGATAAACAAAATTATAATTTTCTATGAGCAAAAGCTAATATTATGTGCAGCATTTCTAAACCGATGGATGATTAATTGAAAGTTGCATCAAATTTGTCATTCCTTGTAGACATTCTTTATTGCAATTTATTTTTATACTTTTTTTTTTTACTTTCATTTTACGCATGAAAACAATTTCCCTTTTAAGGCCTATGTCATCTTTGGGGACTGTGTGGAACTTTTTTTTCAAATTAATTCCAAAAAATCAACTCTTAAAACCAAAGTTTTTTTTACAACAATACATCTATTTTTTATGTAGTGAAATAGTCTCGACTTTCCGCCACAGTCCTACGCATCAAACGGCACAACCCAGTTGCGCCACCTCTTGGGCCGGCTAGTAGCCAATTTCAGAGAAATGCTTGTGCGTGAGTGCCACCGAAAGTTGATTAGAGTACATTGTCATCGACAATGAGTCTATCTGCTGAGTTCTCTGGGAAAAAATGGTCACCAGCACTGATTACTGTATCTATATTCATACAAGCAATGTTTTACGAAATATTAGCTTAGCACGCAAGACCATTGCAAAATAACAGAGCATGTTTTCACTTGAATCTGATTTTATTTTTGAAATAATAAACTTGTGAATGAATCGTAATATAATGTTTAACAAATCAACTATGTATATACATCAATCGTCCAGTTGATTAGACAGACATCTCCAAATACTAAATTTTGAGATAATGGGGAAAGCAATATTTGTTTTGTTTTTACATTATCTCTACACGGGAGGCCCTGAGGAAAAAATTTCTCCCAGGGCCTAAGTCACCTTTGGGGATGCTGGGTGGAGGATTTTTTTAGGAAAGGAAGGAGAGGAATTTCTGGGAAGGAAAAGAGTATGAGGGGTGGGTAGGAATCTGAGGGTCAGTATATCCAGGAGTAACAGACATACAACGGGCATCCATCCATCCCTATGGTAAGGCGATAGTCCGAGAGAGTTCTGCTGAAGAGATTAAAATGTTTCCCTCCACTAGTCTCTCTCGATCTGGCCTACCATGCAGTTGGTGGACAGAGGCATCCGCCGCCAAGATCTGGACAGACCTCATCCCATGAACCCAGGCACCCCTGGTTGGTTATCCAATAATTGGTTCCAGGGGCGGGAGTACCCATTCCCGCTTCCCAAATCGGAATGCTCACCTGATCAAATATTATTTTCATGTGTCTGTGTTTTACATATTAAATATGCTATAAAATAACACCGGGAGGCATAACTGTCTAGTACATTTTAATGTTTATGACATTTTTAAATGTCAATACTAGTGACCCAGAAAACACCAACATTTTGTTTAATTAACTATAATTGTTTGATGTTTATGAGTAATCTGAGTATTGTACCAGATAGAGGGTACACTTTTACATGTAACTGCGTACTCAACTCAAGTATCGATTTTTCGAGATGTCTGAATAGTCAACTAGACGATCGTCATATTCAGCAATGAATGTTGTAAAGCTAACACTGACTAATGTTTATGTTTTCAATAGGAAAAAAAAATTTGCGATCACCTCGGCGAATTAAAGCGACACAGTATGTTAGTTTTGCACGGAATGCCGGGAAGCGGAAAATCCTCGTTAGCGATAAGTGCACTTAGGACAGACCCCTCACTAATCGTCAACACGTTCCTCGGTAACGTGTTTTGGATTAACGTGGGGGATTGTAATTCGGATGAGCAGATCGTCATGTTGCAGTCAAGGTAGTATACACGCGTGTGAAGCACTTTACTAATCTTCTTAAACCCGTTTGAATCCCCGTTACATTTGTCATTTGACACTTCAAATAATGAATGAGTCTCGGAACAAGCTTCTTTTTTTCAAATTTTAAATAGGCTTGTTGGCTGAAAATTAAAACAATCGCTGAAACAGGCCAATAATCATTGTTTAATGTGGACTTCTCAAAAGTCAAATATTGAAAATGGCGCCAATCGACTATCAGATGTGACGGAGAATCAAAGAACTGGGCCTTATCCACCTTTAGACAGCAGTAAAAAAGTACACTTTTTTTACCCGTCTAAATGTGGCTTTATGGGATGTAAATAATTAATATGAAAAAATGTCTTAATTCAACAACAAGGTCTTACCTCTGAGAGCTTCATTGTATTCTCTCTTTCGGTTAAACACGTCGATTGTGAGAGAGAGTGAGAGGTTACAAAGGAGCTAACGGCGGTATGCCAACATGTTTGAAATTTTTACTAAAATGAAAACATTTCCATACATTTTTTACACTACTAATCTATCATGGCTAAATAGTGTTGTTTGACATAATTTGCTTATCTTTATTTTATAATCTGATTATTCTTGGTAATTATTAGTCATTAATTGGGTATAATCCCTGTTTTATCATCTCATTCCTGAAGGACACTCTGAAATCCTGCTAAAAGTAAATGTGATAATAAGAAGTACTTGCCTAGAAAACCAAATTATTTCATGTAGGTATAAAACTGGAGCAAAAACCAGATTATAAATGCATATGTAAGAATTTTGGTCTGGGAATTGTGAATATAACACACTTTAATCATTTTGCAGAATATACCGAAAAATGTTTACATCGGACTGTGCCAGTACGATTGACGCCATCTCGGAGATGAGTTCCAACTCTCAGTCCATCGGGAACGACTCTCTGGGCTGGAAGGACTATAAGGACATGCTCAAGGGGGCCTTTGAGGACATGGCCTTCAGGGAGGCTTTGCTGATTATTGATGACTTGAGAAGTTACAATGTCTTGGAGGCCTTCGATGTCGGCTGCAAAATCGCAATCACTACTCAAGATACCACTTTAGTCAACAAATTTCACCCGATTATTGTCCACGTAAGTTATATTAGAATTTTGTCAATTTTAAGCCCAATTTAGAATTATAAAGAGGGTAGTAATTATTTTAATTAGACTAACCAGAAACTCATGTTCACTGGTCTGATGTCAATTTTTTTAGCAATAAGTTGTTGAATCTTGGTTCAGGATTCTGGAGAGCTCCAAGTGTTCTCATGCACTCCACTACTGTTAACTTTATTCAGATTCAATTTTTTAAATTTGTTTATTTTAACCTGGCTTCTTTCTATGAACAACAAATGTATACGAACAATGCAGCAAAACCTGTGTATCACATCTGTTTCGTTCTCCTTTTTCCCATGCAGATTGAGAATGATTTTCAATTGTAAATGAAGAATTCTCTGTATATCTCGTAGAATGCCGTTCGTGCACCGGTGTGTTTGAGATTTTACACGCGATTTTGACCCTTATGTATAAAGAAAGTGTATGAAGAACACGGTCAGAATCGCTTGCTCTATTATCACCCTTTACCATAGAGAAAACCGCAATGCGCCTGGTCACTCCAAATAATTTATATTAATAATTTACCGGAGCGCGGGAATGTGCGCAGTTCTTGCGCATGCGCGGGAAAAATTCCTTTATCTACGATTTTGACCTTTCTATGTACAAAATTTCTCAAGGACAGTGTCAGAATCGCTGGACACGAAATGTCATTGGGTGTCATGGATGCCGCTTTTTGCGAACGCTAATTGGTGGTACTTTTTGCTGGCCTACCCCGGCAAACAACAGGTTAAATCTCCAGTCACACTATCACAGACTCCTATTTTCTCCGCATGTTGAGCATGATTTTACAAAGAAATTTTGTCTATCCTATTTTCCCCGCGTATTGAGCACTTTTAATTTGGGAGGCGGGGATGGGTACCGCCGCCCCGGAAACCGTTTATTGGATAACCAACACCTCTGCCATAGGTCACCCCAAGTGGTTCCCTAAGTTTGGTGACTGAGCAGGGGTTCCCGGCTCCATGGGGTGAGATTTGTCTTGCCAACGGATGTGTTTGCCTACCTTCTGCGTGGCAGGCCAGATCAGGAGAGACTGGTTGAGTGAAACCTTTTGGCTTCTCCAGCCGAACTCTCTCGACCCATCACCTTGCACCGCAGTGGGAGGGATTGATTCATGCGTCCGTCATTCCTTGAACCCAGGATTCCTACCCACCCCTCATAGCTTATTCTTTCCCAGAACTTCTCTCCTTCATTTCCATAGAAATAACCTCCCAAACAGCATTCTCAAAGATAACATAGGCCCTGAGGGAATTGTTTCCTCAGGTCCTCCTGTGTGGAGCTTAATGTAAAGAAAATAATTTTAAAATGCAGCAAAACCTGCTGATTCATATTTGTCTCATTCTCCTGCTTCTTCTGCAGATTGATAATGATTTTCAATTGTAAATGAAGAATTCTCTGTACTTAAAGAGTGCATGGTCTCCAGTCACAGTTTCACAGTCTCCTGTGTTATCCGTACGTTGAGCACGATTCCTAAGGAAAACAGGATTCCCAGAATACAAAGAGATTACACCTGTCTCCTGTTTTCCCCACACATTGAGCATGATTTCAATGAAACTGTAATTATCTATAGGTACACAAAGATTTTACTGAAAACTGCTGTTTTAAATTTGTCACAAATGTTCTGTTTTCCCTGAATTTTGACTATTCAGAAAATGTGACAAAACCTGCATTATATTTTATTAAAATTTCATTATCTAGGTTCCGGACAGTCTTACAGAGCAAGAGTCCCTCCAGCTCATAGCCTCCTGTGTGGAGCAAGAGGTGGCCGCCCTGCCACGCCAGGCAGTGAAGATCCACAACACATGCAAAGGGGCACCGCTGCTCATGGCCATGCTAGGGGGCATGCTGGCCGACAATAAGGAGCGCCTGAAGCACGACGAGAGTCACTGGAATGTGTACCCCCGACAACTGAAAAATAAGGAGTCTTTTTTGTGAGTTGAAATGCAATGAAGTATTATAGAATTAAAATTTTAATACTTAGGGTCTGTTTTGGTCATTAAAACTTCACTTTGTTGTTATTAAAGATGAATTAAAGAAATTGGTATTTCCCCAGCTATCAGAAATGTTACAATATTTTGCCATGATCACAGTGACTGCTCTGAGTGCTGATTAGTTAAGCCTATTTTCATAATCATTTACTTACAAAATAGCAGTAATAAAAGATGAAGAAAAACAATATGCATTTTCCCGCTTGAATCACTAGTTTCTGGGCACCATGTATATTTAGTATGAAATGTTGACAAATTATGTTTTTCAGGGAGCAATTGGATTTTGTTCAATCTGCAATCAGTAAAAATAAAATAATTTTTGTGGTGTACTGTTATTTTTTCTATAACAGTACAACTCTGATGATCGGGAGTTTTCAATAATACTTCAGTTTGTGTAGATTACGAGTCTTATTTATTATCGTCGTATTTACAATGAATATCTAATTGGACTTGATGTCCATTCTAAAGGATGCTCTTTTTAATTTGCCAATCAGATATGATCTGATAGCTTCGCAACAAAACCCGAACAGGCGACAGTTGCTCTCTCGTATAGTAACTACTGACCTCTGTTGAGACACATTAAAACTACATATAACTATCTATACAAATGACATCTGTTGAGAAATTTTCAAACTACATGCATATTCACATACACTACAATTTTTTTTACTAAATAAAGGTAGTGATGTGTGATTTATGTGTCTGCGGATATCGAAGGACCTTGTATGTGTTTTGAAATATATGAAAGACCACTGCGCAAGTAAAAAAGAAAGCACATGAGGAAAGGAAAGAAAGGACTTACTGCCCTGCACTTCTCTTCTATCTAGTCTGGGTTTGTTGGTGCACTTTGGTGCACTTGTATGACTATCAGTCGAGGTATCTTACTTGTAGTATGCGGGATTAAGTTCGGAATGCGGTTTGCAGAATATTAGATGACGACTGATTGTTATGGTAACGTTAAAATAACAGGTATATAGGGATGGGTAGGAAAAGGAAACATGTTAGGAAACATGGATAGAAAAGGAACATGTGACAATCAAGCTACAAGCACAGGGTCTATGATTTATCGTCGCCTTAGTTGGTATTTGTCCAACAGACCATTAGAAAATTTTACAGGAGTTGAAGGTTTTCTTTCATTATTTCAATGAAACTTTATGATAGGTGTAAGATAAAGCCATTTCCGTAAAGGTAAAGGTCTCATTATTTTAAATAATTCTTAGTTAAGTGATTAACTATTATTTTTTATACCTTATTTTTAAGTTTAAAATGGAGATTGAACAAAAACTAAAATGGTCTCTTGGACAAATAAGAACTGAGGTGACGATAGCATTCACCATCTTTCTTAGTATGAGATTGAGTTGATGTTGAAATGTATTATAAAAGTGAAATTTTTAATGATATTCTTGTTTTATTTTGTTGTTCACAGTCTCAAGTACTTAAAACCCACCGCCGGACAATCAAATCCATATCTAGCCGTAGAGATGTGCATCAACTCGTTGAGCGATCCAAAAATAATCAAAACTTACAAATCTCTGGCCGTTTTGCGCAACAACGTGAAGGTATCCACCAAGGCGCTGAGCATCATCATGGATGTACCGGAGTGCGAAACTGAAACTCTCATGAAACAGTTCAAAAACAAGTCTCTGGCTATTGAACATTTCAGCCTAGAACTTAAAAGTTACCAGTACGAAATCCACGACTTGATCATGTCCTATTTGAAGTCCATCCATACTGAAGAAGAGATGAAAAGACTGCATACGAGCTTAATCCTTCGGTACAAGGATTCCTGCCTCGATAAGTCACTGGCTTACTTACCTGATGATGGGTATATAGCTTATTACATAGGTTACCATTTGCTGAATAGTCAAAATATGGATAATATGTGGGATCAATTCTATTCGCTGTATTCTGATATTGTTTTCATCGGGAACAAGATTCGGTTGGCGGGGCCGACGGATGTTAGACAAGATTTGAGTCAGTATAGTGATAAAATTATTAAGGTAAGCCAATGTTATATATTTTATTATATTTATTGTTTTCCCTCATGCTAATTTGTTCACTTTTGGCGACAGCTCACATAGGTCTCATAAAAATCATTGTATTTCCCCCTCACTGTCATGGTGAGAAATATGATGGAAACAGTGTTAGAAAGATAAAACCATGCTTTATTAAAATCTTGAAATTTTTTTTTTCAATTATTTCTCATTTTTACCCTTCAAGGGTGTTCTAGGCCACTGTTTAAAATTACTAACTAGAAGTTAACTATAGAAAAATTAAAATGTGCACCTCTATGAAACCAATGTTTTCAATCGCAATTTGAGAAAATTTTGTGAATTTTTTATTTTATTTATCAACAGAAACAAATAGTAGATTATATACAGTAGTGAAAAAAATTTACAATTATTAAGTATATTTCATGGTGGGTACCTAGATATGTTTCTTTGTAGTATCTTATTTAGTGTATATTAAATAATTACCGGGGGATGTGCGTAGTGGGAAGGTGTGTGTGTGTGTGTGTGTGAAAGAGTATGTACGTATGTATGTATGTACATTAGGGTGTCCCAGACTATAAGGGTGAATTTTTTTTTTTCAAATTTCAAAACGCATACCCTCTATTTTTTTTATATTTGACCCCAAAAACTTAAATATTAAATATTATTGAGATCGGATAACGATAACCCGTGCCGACTTGATGTCAAAGTTTAAGTTGAAAAGTTAGTATGGAGCTATAGGGAAATTGTAGAGTTTATTATTTATATTCAGTAAGTAAAACACATTTATAATATTTATTATGTATTTATAGTAAAAGACACATTAATCATTAAATTTCCTTTTCAAAGTTTGCTTTTTACAATCAGGATATACGTTTCTGTGTTCTTGTAGGTACGCAACGTAATAAAAATTGCTTTTGCTCCTCTTCAACAGTGAAAAATTAAACCATGAGAGTCTTGCATCAATTTAACCGCTCTTTCTGCCGTATTATTAACTGCTCTCAGTGTCAATAGCTTCCTTTTAGCTTGTTGGAACGAATCATCATTTGACCATAGAGATGGGCTCTTCTTCAGAAAACTGTCATCAATTTTGAGTCGATTAAATAGGAACTTGCTTTTGACAGAGACGAAGTCATCGATGTTTTTCTCAGAAATTAAAACAGAACGAACGTTTATCAATCGTATGGTAAACGATAGAAGAAAATCGAAGCATAATTTACATATATTATAAGACATACCAAAAAGTGGGCCACAAAGTTCTTCTTTGGATGCAATGTAACGTTTATCGTGGGCTGATGGGTTTTCTTTAGCTAAGTTAGCAACCATTTTTACTTTACTTTCTTGATCGACATCATGGTCAAATAAAGACAAAACAGACACTTCATCTGTCAAATACCATAAATGCTGGCAAAACTTCTGTAAAGCTGCTTTGGAAATGATTTTGTCTATTGTTTCGTAAGCTTTCATGGACTTCAAAAAGCATAAGTCCTGATAAGGTGCTTTTACTTCTAAAATGCATTGGAGCCAGAATTTGATGTAGGATGCCACGATAAACAGACATACATCCAACAGAGCTGCCTTATCCTTGTTTGAAATTCTGAATTGGGAGCTTAGTAATATTTTTAACGAATAAATGGCTCTCGCCATCCACCGAGCTTGGTGCATAGCACCTGTAGGCCGATTCTTAAATTTCTACTCTGTATCTTCACCAAGAAATATTATTGAAAGTTCAATTAATTCACGATAGTCATCTCTAGCTGTATCTTGTTTATGGGATATTGTTTTGAAAATTAACTTTTATAGCTTCAGCCCGCTCTCTTCGCATTTCTGTGCGAATTATATGGATTGAGGACTTATTTATAGAAAAGTCATACGTGTTATGCCCTAGTGCCTCAATATTAGCTTCAATTATAAATACGGATTCTCTCACACTTAACTGACATCTATCTTATGCGGCAACCAACTTCGGAGTTATGAAATTTTTCCGCATACAAGTTTTATCGGGTTGAGAGGAAGCAGCACTTAGGTTGGGTCTATTTTCTTGTAAATCTATTATTTCAGAATCCAAAGATGAGTTTTCTTGTGGAGGTTCATAAGATGATGTCGATGGAGCTAACGATGAAAAATATTTAGCATGTCGCTTTTCCTCCTCTGATTGAGGAGGATTCTTTTTCTGTAAGTTTTTTGTCCACTCCGGCTAAGTGACCAGGCCGACCTGGTTCTCTTTGGCGCTCCAAGAAGATCCTATCTTCATTTATTTTAATTAGCTGAAGCGCATCGTCATGAGCAATGTTAAACCAATTGTCTAAGTTGGAAAGAAACTCTTGTCGACGTTGTTGAAACACTTCTTGTGTTTTTTTCGCATTTTTTTGCAAATCTCTCCAAACTTGGTATAATGAAACTAGTTTCTTAACACAGTTAGGTAATGATTTAGTCGGAATACGTGCCTTTTCCCAGTGAATAATACACTCACGAATAATAAGATTTGCACTTTCATTGACTTTAAATTCACTTCACGAATATTATAGAACAAAGCTCCCAGTACTTGTCCATTAGAGGGAAGTTTCGAACCGGTGATTTGATGTTTTACGTCTCCTATTAAAAATGTCTCCTTTTTAGAACTTCGTAATTTCACTGACATGTTGACTACTCAAAATTAATGCGTTTACTAATAAAATAAACAAGTAATAACAAGCAAGCAATGCGAGATTTCCGTCGCGCCGTACCGTGCAAGCACAGATACGTTTCGCTGCAAGTCGGCACGGGTTGTCGTGATCCTAAGTACGCAAAACTTTTTTTTTAAATGTTTTGAGACCATTCAAACAAAATAAGAGGGTATGCATTAAAAAAATATCACTTTAATTTTTTTGGGACGCCCTAATGTACATACTTTGAAAAAATTATATTATTGACATAATGGCAGTGAATCGGAGAAAATGTCGATGTTAGAATTTAGACCAATATTATTGAACATATGAAGAGCGCGATTGATTGGAAAATTATTTGCTGCATTTGTCTTGTAATTAAATGTATGTGCGGCGTAGTATGGCGTGTACGTCTTAAGGGTATGTTAAAATTAACTGGGGAAAGAAGTTCGGTACAGTCAATGTTATTATTTAAAATTTTGTGTTTAAATGTCAAATCAGCTATTGCTCGCCTTTGTTGCAAAGTTTGAAATGTGCATTATTAATTATTTTTTTATGAAACTACAAAAAAGTTTTCTCGTTATCGGTAATTTTAGTTAGGACAATCGTAAGGCGAACCACTATTAAGCCTTTTAAAGTTTGCATTCAAAATCTTGATATTTAAAAAATTATATGTTTATTTCTAATAATAACATTTGAAAGAGTATTTCATCGCCTAATAATAACAATTTTTAGTTTTCGGATACATTCAGAAATATTTCATTTATTTGAATTTTATTGCAAAGCTGATATTTTCTGATCTTTTGACAAAATGTTCCCGAGGCCTGAGGGGTTAATAGTATGTATTTACCTAAATAGTTTATTAAATTTATTTTAGGTGATTCCGAATACGTATTTTTAACCTGTTCACCATTAACCACATCATAAGATGTTAAAAAAAATTCTGGTGCAACCATTCTTATATTGGTGTTTTATTAGGACTTTTTTCTGTTTTCATATTTGTTTATTGTAACATCTAAATTGGTACACATGCGTGCGTCCTTGTGTGTGTATTTTTAATGATTATTATATTTTTTTTTGTTTTCTTTCAGAGGGCGACAGACAGGGAATTCATAAATGAATTAGACATATTTATAAGTAATCACGCTCATGACCTGCATCGCTATCCGAACACCGACATTATTCAGAGCATTCTGCAACACAAGCCAAAAGATATTTTGGTTAAGAAAGCGCTGAGTTTAGCCACAACAGGAGATGGAAAACATAACCTTTTTTTTCAATTTCAGTAAGTCATTTTATTAGGCTAACTTTACACTCGTAAGTTTTTTCCCGTAAATCATTCACGAAAGCGATTATGGCCTTACAGCTTAAAAAATCAGTTTGATGACTTGCCGCAAGATATGGTACCAAAGTTCTATTCTCAATGTTTCTGTTTTTTTACCACTCCGACCCGTAAGCGTGTTTACACGACAATATAACAATAGCAGTCAAGTACAATAAGTGTTTGTGTTGCGTTTGTTTCACTAACGCTTGTGTTCCCACAGAAATCATTATAAAACACAAAGTAGAAGATCCATATTGAATCAAGCTTCACATTTTTATTCAAAGTTGTCCATAGAAGTTCATAAAAAAGACTTGTTTTGTAGAAACAGTTTTCACCCGCCAAATCGCCTTCGCGCCGTTAGACAGTGTTAATTTTTTATTAAATATTCTTGTATGAAATGGTAAAAAAGTGAGGTGATAAAATTGTTTATTATTCATTTATACAATAGACTAAGTTTTTTTTTTTTTTTTACATAATCTGTGATTTTAGTACCGTTTTCACATAAAATCATTATGTGAGTCATTTTTACAATTTTTTATGTTTGCATTCTAAATTTTAATATTTACAAATGTTAATATTTATTTTTCATATAACAATTTGAAAGCTTATTTCATAACCTTTCAAAAACAGTTTTTAGTAATCGGCTATGTTCAGAAATGTTTCATTTATAGAGCTTTAATTTCGAAGCGGAAATAACACAAAGTTTTTATATATCTTACATTTTGTGACAAAAAACTTGCATAATCGCAAAATACCGGAGTGGTTAACATTACATGTTTGAATTCGAATTAGGTTGCTGTCAGGTAGTTCTTCTGTCATTCGGATAAAATGAAACAAGTCCATTAATTTCTGCCTTTGACGGCACAAAATTGACTGGATAATTGTTTAATTAAAGCTTATTCTATTTCGACACTTTATTTGGGCCTTTTTGTCTTTATTGAAAAAATCGTGTAAATTTGACGGTAGTAGATTGTTGTTGACAGGAAGCCATCTTACTGCAAATAAATTTACAGATGTAAACGGTCGCATGAGCATTTACACAGGTCGAACTTCTGATCAACTTCCGTGAGCATTAATTACCATAAGTTGGATGCATATATAAACGCTCCTGTGAGTAACTTGTCAAAAACTTGCGTTAAGTCGTAAATTTTGCTTACGAGTGTAAACCTAGCCTTACAATAACATAAACACTATTTAATTTTTTCACAATAATATTATTTTTATATTTGATGCTTTCTTCAATTAAATATTTACTGGCTGATAATGAAATTTATTGCAGAGGAGAGCAGGATGTTGAAGACATCAACTATATAACTCTGGATGTCCGTGACACTGTTTGCGTCATCAAATTCTTTGAGAATTACATCCTTGTCGGAAATGCTAATGGAACTATAACGGTAAGTCTTCATTTATTATTTAAATATAAAAAAAAATGTAACCAGTCACAGCAAATCATACTATAAGTATGCATTTTTGAAGGCTTACTACCAATGGCTCTACCCTACCGATTTTCTCTTGGGTCAGCTCAGAATGAACCATCTACAGGTCAGAAGGGGTGTGCACATTGTATCACATTTCTTCAGACTGATTTGTGGATGGTTCGAAAACTCCACTATCATGGAGAGCATTTGTTTCTATGTTCCTGATGGTTATCTCCGTCACCGACTGTTTTATCTCCCGACTTGCAGAACTAACCTGCCAATGGTCGTGCTAGTGGAGAGAGCTTTCTTGTTGTTAAATAGAATTACTTCGAAAATTGATGTGTTTAACATCAATGAAGCAGAATTTTAACTTCAAGCTTTGTTGCTGTTAGTATAAATCTGCTTATATACATTTATTCCTTGCTGATGGGCATGTTTTGAATTTTGCACGGTTTGCTATTTAATGGTTGCTTGTCAGTTGTGTAGGGTTTGTACTGTTTTCTTTATCTACCCTTTAAAAATGATTTAAAATATTAATTTTTTAATAGTTTTAAAATGAATGAATAAATTGAAATTGAAATAATTATCTATGTACCTTTAATTTGTATTACTGTCTCTTATTCTTATATATATCTTTTAGCTCTGGAATTCTTTGGAAAACAAGAAGATGAAGACTTTCCACGGACATTCGGATGCCATAAAGACCATTGCGGTGAATTACAAACGCCCTTTTAAGATGGCCTCCACCAGTGATGATGGCACCCTGAAGATTTGGAGCTTGGATGATTACCACTATGATGAAGTAGATGATGTTGACTCTGTGGAAAATGGTAAGTTACCCAAAGCCCTAATAAAATTACAAGCACAACTGTTTTAAAAGATTAAATTTAACAAACACTGAATACCATTCAGTAATTTTCACTCTTAATCTGAATTCCAAGATATGAGGGCTGTCTGTAAAATAAGGTCTCCAAGGTGCTGCAGTCGCGAAAACGATTTTACTTGCAATCTTTTAACACTGGCGTGTAGCCTGGTTTCACCTTGCCAAATCCCCACCAAACAATTAGTTTGATGAGCCACTTATTAAAGATATTTTTGCGAATTATACATGGACGCCTATACCGCAAAGTGGAAGAAAAGATAGGTGTAACACAATTTGGCTTTCGAAATGAGTTGGGTATTCGGGAAGCGTTATTTACTTTTCAAGTACTAATCCAAAGATGTAGAGATGTGAATACAAATGTACATGCATGCTTCATTGACTTCCTTAAAGCGTTTGATAGAGTTAGACACGACAAAATGATTCAAATTTTGAAAACCTCTGGGATAGATGATAAAGATATAAGGATAATAGGTAATCTTTATTGGAATTAGAAAGGAGCAGTAAGAGTAGAGCAATGACTAACAGACGAAGTAGAAATAAAGAGAAGCATGTGGCAGGGTTGTATTCTTTCACCTATGCTGTTCAATTTATATTCAGAAGAAATATTAAATGAAGCTCTGCAAGAAGCTACTCAAGGACTTGTTATAAGCAATTTGATGACCCAGATGCAATGAAAGCCACATTCGATGGCGTCATAAGAAGTAAGCTGGAGTATGCTAGTGGTGTGTGGACTCCGCACCAAGCTAAATATATTAATATGCTGGAACAAATTCAGAAAAAGTTCCTTAGGTATGTCTACATGCGGATGAATGGAACGTACCCGAGATTCATGCACCATATGGAATTACTTGAGGCAACAGATAGATTTAGCTTGGAAACTAGACGTTATGCAAATCTTGCAATTCTTAGTTTTAACATAATCCATAATCGTATTGGCAGCCCATTCCTCTTGGAATGTTATGGCTTATACGTGCCTGAAAATTTCAGCCGTAGTCGTCGACACGACTTGTTCAAAATACCATACGGCAGAACAGATGTTCTAGCACAGCATAGCATGACAAGAGGAATGGTGCTGTTGAACGAAATATCGGAAACACTAGATATATATATAACTCTTCTTTAGATAGCCTTAAGATTTTTTTGTATAATAATCATCTTCCTAGGTGTTAAAACTGTCAAAATGAGAAAATTGTACAGTAATTGGATAAAAAATCTGTTGTACAATTAAAAAAAAAAAAAAATATATATATAAATAAATGGGAAGATTCTGAACAAGTGCTACGACATCAATGGTGCGGAATTCTTGGACTCATTTGTGACTGGGGACGAGACCTGGATACACTACATGACACCACACACAAAGGAACAATCCCAGTGGCTTTATTCAGATTCGCTGGAGCAAAGTTTAAAAACGAATTACAGAGCCAGGGTGCAGCGAGCGCAAGCTCCATTGCGAACGGCTACCACACCGAGACTAAGCGTCACAGAGGGTGCATCGTGGTGGGGATTTGGCAAGGGGAAACCAGGCTACACGCCAGTGTTAAAAGATTGCACGTAAAATCGTTTTTCACGACTGCAGCACCTTGGAGACCTTATTTTACAGACAGCCCTAGTATAACGAAATTATATTGTAAGAGAATTATTAGAATTTATTTTTCATGCATTAAAATCATCAATTTTGTCCATTAACTGTCATGTAAATGTTTTTTTTCAGAGGACCACTTCCAAACACACTTTGACACATTTGAGAGCTCCATGACTATAACTAATCCCCGCGGATCCCTCAGCAGTGTCTGCTGGGGCCACAACAGTGATATCCTTCTCTCCCACACAAACAGCAGTTACATAGTCGTGTATAACGTCGGAGGTGCCGTGGAAAGAATCGAGAAAGAGTTCAAAGTGGAAGATAAATCCATCACTTGCAGCATCCTGTCAGCTGACGATTCCCTTATCATTTGCGGCCAGGAGACCGAGCAGAAATGCAAGAAGAAATACTGGATTAATGTGTACAGCATGAGATCAAGCGATGTCATCATGAAGTTCACGGAATCAGCTCCCATCCTCATGCTCGCCTTGATTCCAGGTAAGCAAACCATTTGTTTTTTTCTTTAATTTAAGTCTTACCCGGATGACTACCTATACCTTGCAGCGGTGAAGTTTACCCTAAAACCTCTGACATTTTGCAATGTACTTTGTATATGTGAACTGTCAGAATGTAATTTCAGCGAATGAGTTGCCCGCATACTGTCAGATTCATTTATTGCCAAATCACAGAAAGGGAGGCAACTTCGTTTGTTGCCATTTCCATGATTGACTGGTCTGTCAATTTGAATGTCCATGGAGTATGTGATGTAAAAAAACAACTTAGATATTCGCAAGGCTGGTAGAGATATTGAAAGAAGGGTAAATGCAGGTAACTCCAATAATGGAGCACTGAATGCCGTTGGTGTTAATAAAAAACTGTCAAAAGAAGCGGAGCTAGCAGTCCACAATGGAATGCTGGTACCTACCCTGATGTATGGCAGTGAGGCATGGAACTGGCAGATGAAGGATGAAAGTAGACTGAATGTTGATGAAATGAGACCCTGTGTGGTAAAACACCATGTATGATTGTGTGAGAAATGGACCCTCAGATGATTTCGGCATGTAGAGCGAATGAACGAAGAAAGGAATGAAGGAAGATATGGCACATTCAAGTGAATCATATACTTGAGTCGGGCCATGTGAAGTGTCGGAATAAAAGAAGAGTATGTATGGGACGATGTATGAATGTGAATGAGGCAAAGAGATGAAGACCGTTCTGTTTGGTGGTCCGTCCTCTCTGTCTACCCCTGCGATGAAACGGCATGATGGTTAGTTAGCTAGTTTTAGTATTCCCCCTCCGATGCAGGAGGGTTAACTTATAGATTGCTTCATTTCATCTTCTGTCCAACAATTATGAATTATAATTAAAATCCAACTCCAGGTCAATCGAAGAGCGTGTTGGCTTTGACCACAATCCACGTCCAGGAGCACAAGTGGAACCATGGCGCCCCCCGAGACCACCACCAGGCGCGCTCCAACGTGACGCAGACCAAGATAGCCGACATCGAGGCGCTGCAGAGTGAATACCAGTTCCAGACGGCCTGCGTCTCCAGCGATGGTTTCTACATCTTCGTCTCCACCACGGACCGCCGGATTCTGATCTACAGCTTGAGGACTAATTCTCTGGTATCAGAGTTGAACAATCGCAGAGGGTGAGTTCTTGAATTCAAACAAATTATAACATACTAGCGAAGACCCATGTAAAATTATGGGGAAATTTAAAAAATAAAAAAAACTAGTGTACAGTTCACACGCAGTAGTAGTGAAACCTTCAGAAAACTAAAGTAGACAAGAGTGAGGATGCTATGAAGCACCGCACACAAAGGAGACCGATTATTCCATCATTCTCTCTTTCACTTTAATAAATTTAGTTTTAAAATTCTAAATGGAAATAAATTTTCATATTTATGTGCTCCTGGCATTTTGTTGTTGTCATCCGGCTCACGTTTTGGTGTTTATTATTATTTTGTATATTTTTAATTTATAATTGCGATATTAGCACCACTGCGGAAATTAACACAAATTACTCTATGACATTTCTGTGCCCCTGGTATTCTGTTTCTGTCGACAGTTTTACGTTATGATTTTTATCTATACACCACTGTGGAAATTAACACAAATTACTCTATGACATTTCTGTGCTCCTGGTATTCTGTTCCTGTCAACAGTTTTACGTTTTGATTTTTATCTATGCACCACTGCGGAAATTAACACAAATTACTCTATGACATTTCCCTGTATTCTGTTCCTGTCGACAGTTTAACATTTTGATTTTTATCTATAAAATACTCGGCGCAGACCCGTGAAAAATCACGGATAGTCTGAATTCTCGACAATCCATTTCAATTTTAAAGATAGAAATTAAAATAGTTTGCTGTTAATATTATAGGTAGGTACTTTATCGCTTGTTTAAATTTTTCAAATAAACATTTCTAATTTCATTGAACCGGAGCGTCAAAAGCACATATTGGATATGAAAATTTTTCCGTTGATTTCCGTTGAATCGACGTATCCAATTGGTTATCTAAAAACAATACTTTCTGTTTGTGGGATTTTTCCCTCTGCACACTACAACTCTACAACTCTGCAGTATTCAAATATCAAGATTATATCAGAAGTATTTTGAGATATAGAAAATATCACTAAACATATTTTGTTGCATTCTTTTTACAGCATTGTGATGAGCATAGACACCCGGATCTACATGGATCCCGATATGGGAGACTGCTACCATAACCTCATCACCAAGAGTGGGGACGATGTCCACACTGTAAAGGTCTGGTTCCTACTGTCCTCTTCCATTGCTCCTGAGATAGAATCCTCCAAGTAAGTTTATACATATTTTATAAATATAATATGTATATTGCGTCCAGAAATGCTTACGAATTACAGCTTCAAATGCACTTGTAATGGATTGCAAATACTAAAAACGAATCAAGACAAAACGGTGTTTGCTGGAATTGGGTGATAATATATGTAGGAAAAACAAGGTAAGCAAGGAAAAGGGATGTCCAATCACTTAAAAAACTTCTGTTTTCAAAATAAATGCACTATTTTTCTTGCCATTTTTCCAAATTTAAAATACTTTTACAGCAAGTTAGGGGTAGGTAGGGACTGGATAAACAATATCCCGGTAGGAACTAAACGTATTCTCATTTCAAATATGTATTACTAATTTAGATTCGCCTCCCTAGATTTAACAATGGCTTAATTTAATTTTTTGTCCATATTTCTTAGACATTATTTTAGATTTTAATATTTATTATTTGAGCAAAATTCCCTCACAAAACACACAAACCTTGTTTGTTTATGGTTAAGAATAGGTAATTGATTAAATTTATTTTATATTTTATCTGTAAAAATATATAATAGTCTATAGTTCTGTAATCTGAACCTCCGTTCAAACTATCGAGTTAGAGAGGGGGTTGGTTGGTTTGTTTAAACTTAAGACGTTAATCATTGAAGAAAAAAAGTTTAATTTTAAAGAGGCTTGAAAGTGGAGAGAGTTCTATGAAATTAGCGGGGGAATACAACATTGATATCTACATTATCAAATTTGAAAGATAAACAATTTTCAACTTCAAAATTCTGAAAAAAAAAAACTCTGAAATTTTCACAAAATCCAGCTGTTTCTTAAAGATTTCCGTAATCAGAAAATTGGTTAAACCGAACAGGCTCGTTTTTTAATTGTTTGTATTGCAGAATTTATACTGTGTATTGAATTTAAAAAATCAAAATGTTTATACATATCTCTATTTTATTTGCATTTCCAGAAAAGTGAAACTGTCATTGAAATTCCACTGCGTGTTTGACCGACTGTTGCTAAGCTCCCCCATCATACCGGACACGCAACAAACAGACTCCGCTGTCACTCCCCTCCGCAGGGCCGAGACCATGGGAAAGTCTCTGGAGAATAATAGTCCTAAAGTCAACGTTCAGAAGAGCATCAGCCTCGACAGACACACCCTCAGACCTTTGAATCTGATAAACGGGTGCAATTCTACTACTAATCTGGAGATTCCTTACAGTCCTCTTATTGCGGTAATCGATAAGAGTAACAAAATTCAAGTAAGTTCAAACATAAAAGTCAACAACTCAATGTTTTTGACTTCTAGTGCGTAAGTTCAACTGCCTCTACAACCTGCCTGCTAATTTAAAATATCCTGAGAACATAAACTGAATTTCTTTTCGCCATTCATAGACTATTGCTCTTGTCACATACATACATATTGCTCATTTAGACCATTCAATCAATTCAATCATTTCGACTAATCAACAGATATTGCCGGCACTACTCTTGTATTTTTTTTTCTAATGTAAAACCACTGTTCATAAATGAAACTCATTAATTTATTTCCATTTGCAGATTTTAAAAGGAAAGAAGTTGATTGGCGAAACATGTATTTCTAAAGTTGGAATAATTTCTGTACAACTATCACCGTGCGGTCAATATTTGGCCTATGGACTAAAAAATGGTGTTGTCAACTTATTCTACTTGAAATCCAGAACTAGGAGAAAAATCATGGACTTGAACGACGAAGTTTACTATTTGGAGTTCTTGACTATGAACATATTAATTGCAGCCGGGAGAAAAGGTGGCCTGATGGTCTACGAGATTGTAAATTCAGCGGAAGGAGAGTCCGTAGCTAAAATGCTTATACTTAGTGGAACCGAATTAGGATCACAAGAATTGATTAATGACTTAAACGGGACACGAAAGAATTCAAAACTGCGCGAATATCACAAGGACGGGGATGAATACAACAAGAAATCTTCTCCCACTTCTGTGTCTAGTTCTTCCACAATCAGTAACAGTTTTAGTCCGAAAAATTACCGTCATGCAGAAAGCACTCAGTTGAAGAATCCTCCGATTATTAAATGCTACTGGCTCGATGATATCGGTCTCATGAGCGTAGCATTCGATGGAACTGTTAAGGTTTGGAGTCTTGACCCGGAGATGCTGGCCATTCTTGTTTGCAGGCAAAACAATAATTTCTGCGTTTCATGTGTTTCATTGCACAAAAATTCTATGCTTGTGCTTTGCGATTATAATGGAACCTTCCAGGTAAATTGCTACATATTTCACATACATACCTGCTACATAATATTTAATGCATTCACAGACACAATGTCTATTGACGCCGTTTTGACGACAATGTCTATTACACCGACGATATATCATGTCACGAACCTCTGTTATCCGGCAAGTGTCAATGTGTACATTTTTTTTATGCTAATAATAATAAAATATTACTTGTATAGTGCAGTTGCGTGATATTTCAATTCAAGTGCGCTTGACTATGATAAACTGTGGAGTAATTTGCTAGATTTGTTCTGCAATTTCCGCATCCATAATATGTACCTAGCAATGTCTTACCTAATTTGTATTGACAGAAAGTTGATTTTAATGTTTTTATTTCAGATTTATCACTTAGAAAGCAAACCTGATAACGGTCCTCCATCTTCCTATTTATTTCACTCCGACCATGTCAAGCATTGCATCTCGTGCTGCGATGTATCGCTGGATGGAAAAATTCTTGCAATGGGCTTGGAGACTGGAGACATTGTGGTAAGTGATTTCATCAAAACCTTTTTTTACATCATAAATTTATTAAAAAAATCAAGGAATCGAGCCAATCTCGGCGAAATGTGCTTAAGTTTAACTTTTTTTGCACAATTCTCATTCTAACATTGTTTTTTGACGCATTTGAATAAAAAACTGGGAAGTTTTCTGCTTCCCATGTAAAATTGGTAAAACTCACATAGCTGATCTTGTAAACACAACGACATATGTATTGTTTATGAGAACGAGGGAAAAGTTATAACTAGGGTTTGCAAATCATGCTGGTTACGCCCATGCACATACCTATACATACACACACCTACATAACACGCATACATACTGTCACTGCTTGGAATTGGTATAAATTATTGTTGCAAGTCCTTTGTCCTACCTATTGCCAATTGCCCCCCCCCGTCAATCTTACCCACAATCTTAACCAGTCTGCAATAAACTCCCGCTGCATATATCCATCACTGTGCTCTGCTCACGAAAAATCCGCTATCAAAATAACCGCGCCGTGTATTATAAAATCAACCAACTCCTGACTATTGCTGTTTGTGCCAATTGGATGGATGACCGAATGCAGCATTGCCAGCATACAAAGTTCTTATCCTTTTCCGGTGAGTCATTCCTTCTATGCAACATGTAATTTTATTATTGCACGCAGTGATTAGTAACACAAAAATCAAGGTCCTTCGCCAGTCATTTTACAAAACACATAAATCCACTCTCACAACATAAAATAACCATTCACACGCGATACTTGCGGATTTTTTAGAAGGGTATTAAATTGAAACAATACCAACATTTTTTTAAAATTATTTGGTATGAATTATCTTAAAATACATTTAAAAGTTAACATAACCATCATCTTTGGTACTAGTAATATTATAAAAGATATTGAAAAGTAACATACTTCACAAACTTTAAAGGTTGAATATTTCTAGGACTAATAATAATGTTGATTTATTTGTTTGTTTTCAGCTGTGGCACATACCTAGCAAATCCTTCATCTACACTTTATCGCTTCACAAATCCAAGGTTCGCAGTCTGAAGTTCTCCCCTGGGCCGGTGACACAGCCCGAACCCGCCCCCAGCTCCCCCTTCGCCAAACAGTCCTTCAACTTCCCTCCCGTCGCCAGCCCGACTGCGGGGGAGGGAAGGGAGCTCCTGGACAAGGAAGTGCCCATGGTGCTGGTCTCGCTGGCCGGGCAGATTGCGTGGTGGAACGTGTCCTACGTGTTGGGGAATAGAGCGCAGCATAAACGAAGGAGCAAGTAGGCATAGTTTTTTTTTATGTTCTCGATTGTGTTGTGGGATTACTTTAATCAAGTTTTTAGTTTTAGCTATGGGGAGAAGTACCTAGCAATTTCTTGTAACTAAGGAAAGAATCTTTTTTTCGGACAACACCAACATTATGGTTGCAATTTGTCTTTTTTCTGAAATTTCTTAATGATATTCACATCACATGTAAGTTAATCATTAATCATTTATCTTTCTAGGGGAGGCAGTGCCTTGCATCTCCTTTCTTCTCCAAGATCCACTTCCATGGTGGACTTCACCGCCTTCGCAGAGTCAGACCAAGCGACCTCCGTGCTTAAATCTGGGCCCAAACAGAACAACTCCACCAGCTACTTTGAATATCCTGACTTACAATGGGAGGGCCTGTGGAGAGGGAAAAAGTAAGCAATTCAATTACATTCTAATATAACTAGAAGAGTGATTCTGCGACTGTATCTTTTGCGAGAACTTAACACGTGTTAAATCGGTCGTATGCAACACATTTTGACAGTTTTCTTAATTGTGGTATTCCGCATTGCGCTGACGAGCTAGATATCGCGCTTATGTTAAGCAACCAACTCTTAAAAGTGGTTACACAAACGCCAGAGATGACGGCGCATTTGCCGCGTATTCCTCGTTAAGAGATCTAAGTTGCGGGAAATTTTTTTAATTAGATGTCATCGCATACGAAAATCAAAATAGTTTGACAAACGGATGGTCATTTATGAACGTCTAGTAGACCTAGTATGTAAGCAGTTACAATAACTGATAAATAATCATTTGTGTTTTTAAGTAGGTAATCATATCAACATATGACAGCCACAGACAAGCCATTGAAAGCCATAGAAAAGCATGAATTTTGACAGCCGATAAAGCCAACCTACGCCTTCCGACGTCGTTTTGTCTTGTCTCGTAACGCTGACCTAACACAAAAGATAACACAAAGGATACAGAATCACCCTTCTGGTTGCAGTAATTTTGAAAGAACCAGAATATGTTTACATTATGTTCAGTTCAGGTGACTGTATACTTACATATCTTATAATAATGTTTTTTTTTTCTAGGCGTAAAAAAAATTGTACCGTCAACGAATTGCTGGCGTGCATCAAACTCGTGGGAGACGAAGCCGACAACCTGATGATCGATGATAACTTCTCCAAGTTTGTGACCATCGATCAAAGCGGTACATTGTACATTATGAATGTACTGGACAATGACAAGACTGCAAGTAACAACAATGGAACTACATGAACAAATCAATTAGTGGAACTACTTGAACAAATCAATTAGTGGATCTACTTGAACAAATCAATTACTGTTAAAATAAATAAAATGTGCTATTCCCTCATACTACTTTAAGGGATAAGTTTGACTCTTATACAAAAGAGACTGCCAAATAAGGTGCTATTTACGAGTCCTTGTTCGTATCCATCGAATTAACGACAAATAATATTATGTATAGGTGGCGCTAGCTCTCTACAATTAATAACTAAATGGGACTGATAGGGAGAAATAATTATAATCATTTAACAATGTATTGTTTCTCATATTATAAGATTAAGGTATTCTTACCCGATCAACGAATTCTAGAATATGTTGTGAAACGTGAAAATGAAGAAGTTCTAGTTTTAACTGTGCCACAAAAGTGTGATTGTGATTACTATTAACCCCGTGTAAAAATAATATTGTATTTTTCTCTATCTCAAAATGTTGATCTGTAACACAAGTAGGATAAGGATTTGATTATTAACCACACAAAAATTTAATTCTCTTTTAACCCCTCAGGCCTCTAGCATATTCTGTCAGATGGTCAGATT
The DNA here is from genome assembly GCA_917880885.1 of Limnephilus marmoratus. Classification (NCBI taxonomy): domain Eukaryota; kingdom Metazoa; phylum Arthropoda; class Insecta; order Trichoptera; family Limnephilidae; genus Limnephilus; species Limnephilus marmoratus. The sequence continues at coordinate 49,871,517 of OU862921.1, read as the reverse complement.
ATTCTCTCTGCAATAAAATTAGAATAAATGGAGTATTTCTGATCTTATCCGAAAAATAAAAACCATTTTTAATCGGTTGTGATTCCAAATTTTATTATTAAAAGTAAACATATACTTTTTTTTAATGCAAACATAAAATTTTAAAAATGGCTCACCTCAATTTTAACCCCCGACGCAAGGAGCAATGTTATAAGTTTGACTTTCTGTGTGTTTGTGCATGTCTGTCTGTGGTATCGTAGCTCCTAAACGAATGAACCGATTATGATGCGGTTTTTTTGTTTGAAAGCTGACTTTTTGTGTCGGGGTTGTTAAAATTTTGAAAATTTTACTTTTATCTATCACTGATAATGGAAAAAAAAGAATGTTTTATTAAACAAAGTATTCTGAATGTTATTGTTACCCCACTATTTTGTCATTTCATGTAAAAATAATTAATTTAGTTTCACTTCTTTTTTTTTAAATTGCCTACGGAAACTTAGGTTACATAGAGGTGTACATTTTATTTTTTCTGTGGTTAACTTTTAGATTTGAATATAAAGCATTTCTATGAGCTGTTCCCAAAAGTGCACAAAATAGCCTGAGGGGTTAAATCCGTCACAAAATTTTATATTGAGATTTCGTCTCTGTCACAAAGGCAGGAGGATTATGGCTTATAAAGCATAATAATCCATAACAAAATGTTAAAATGAGATTTCATCGATTTAACTCGGTCACAAAATGTTATATTGAGATTTTATAACAATATCACAAAATGTATGATTGTGATTTACAAGTTAATCAATTAGTTGATAAGTTATTAAGATGTTGACACTTTTAGATAAAAAAAATAAATTATCTTAGAGACCGTTACCACTCAGTTATGCTTTATTCTATAATTTATCATAAATTATTATTTTAATATAAGGCAGATATAATTTTTAACAAATATGGGATATATTTTACCTGTGCAATGATTCCAATCAAAATTCCATCCCTCTGACAAATATTCGGTTGGTGGAATTGTTTGGAAATATTAACCTAACTAGGATCAAAGTTTATTTACTGATGTAAATGTTTCTACATTAATAAGTGCAAGGGTTACTGACTGAAGAGATTTAAAATTTTAAATCTATAGCTTAAAGGAAGAAAGGAAAATGGTTTCCTTGAGAATTTGCTCAATCTTACCTAAACACTTTGTATTTTTGTAATTCTGATTTATTATTATTTAAGTAACATAATATTTTGAATAATTATAAGAATCTTATTGTGGCAATATCACGATGATCAGTGGAGTGCAGCCCGTAACCGCTTGAGTGATAGCTACCCAAATTAATGAATTAAAATAAATTTATTTTGAACTTTTCGCAGTCATCCTAGTGATTGGGCCCTAACTTAAGCTTCTATCGAATACCAAAAGATGACACTAATGTTCGACTCATTGAATATTCTATGATGTTATGTTTTGTATCCTGAAGTTTGCGTCTAAATGCCATTTTAAATTGTTTAAAAAAAATTGAGGATCTGTTTACAGGTTAAAAAGTACATTTTTTATGCTACTACCACAAAAAGCCAACCTTCCAACTCCGAACTTGATTCGGAGTTTGAAGGTTGACTGATCGTGTGGTGGCTGCAGCCAACCCTCCAACTCCGAACTCCAAAATAGCAGACATCGAATAGCTGATTCGGCTCTGTATCTTATCAGTTGCCTACAATTGTGCAGGCAATGCTTCGGTTTCCATATTATTGATTTGGATTCGTGAAGCTAAAAAAATAATAATTTCAAACAATTTTTATGCCACTCTCCCGTAATAATATTGTGTAGACTGATGTGTTGGGCCAACTTGCACGAACCAGCCATCACCGATCTCGCCTTGGAGGCGATCCCGGACCAACTCAAACTCTAACGAACTATCTTTCAACTTGAACTTCCAACACACAAACTACCCCACTCCACAATCATCCAAATGTTTGAAGTTGGCCTCACTGTGACCGTACCTTTAAAAATGAATTACATAGACATTTCCAGTAGACCATAGATAACATGCAGAAATAGTAATATTCAAAATTGCCCCTCGTAAGTTCAAGTTATGGCAATTTCGGTAACTAACGTACAGAATTCACAGGTTTATAAATTTAACAATCTTATTTATCAAAGACATTTGGATTTTCATGTTGAATAAAAATACTTAACATCTGAAAACTACCGCTCACCATCGGTAAAGGAGCAACGCACTCCACTGATGAATAGTATCGCTAAAGTATTGTATTTTAGTTTGTCTGATTTATGCATAATTTATTTCATGTGGTTATAGACTGCAGTTTTGTCTGGATGTCCATTATTAAAATATGAGATTAGACTTTGGAGAGGATAAGACAGCCCAGGTTTATTAATTTAATGTAAATTAAAGTGTTTCTATTAATTGTTTATGTGTAAAGATACTTTGATAATATATATCTATATACTCCCTTACGTTTTTCTGAAGATTATTAATGTATTTTTTTGTTCCTTTCCTAAGTAAATATGTTTAACATTTTTATTAATTTAAAGTACATAATATGTACGTATTGTATTATTATATGCATATTTTGGTTGAACTCTCCAACAATGACTATTTTTAAACATGTGCATTTAACTTCAGTTCAGTGTAATGTTTATTGGTGGTGTTTTGTAAATACATATTGAAATTAGTAAAAATGTGCCTTAATTTAAAATCTAATGCTCAAATTCAAAGAATGAGACGTTAGTGGTATTCAATTTTTTTTTTAAATATGTAGAAAATATTATGCTTCTTAATATGTAAATAATATGAAGCTAATAGGATAAAATATTTTATTATAATGTCCCCAATTTTATAATACATCAATATTTCATTAGCCATAAATATAAATAAAATAAAATGGATGGTAAAAAGATTGTATCCTACTACTGATTCAAAACTTATCAAGGATTACGACAGATAAGTTAATGACAAATATTATTAAATTTGTAACTTATAAGTGTTTGTAACATATACAATAATATGTTTTGTTAATTCCTCGTAGGGCATTTTTTTTGATACACCATTACATGTCATGTTTCAGACATATTATGTCTAAGCAGGTATCACTTTCTTTGAGTAATATGATTTATACATTAAGATTGCCAATTTTTCAGTTTGGAGTACTGTAATTCGAAGGGTGTTTCTTTTGTTTGCTTTGCAAAATCTGTCGGATATCAGAATGCGTCCGTCATCCATTATCGGTTGTCAAATTTCTGCTTTTGAATGATTTTCTATGGTTTTAAATGGCTTGTCTATGCCTATCGTGTGTCAGTTGGTGTGTATTAATTACCTATTTAAAAACAAGAATTACTATTAGTTATTATAACTACTTACATTTAAGCCTAATAGGCATTAATAAATGACTATTCATTTGTCATATTATTTTGACGTTTGTACGTGATTAAATTTGATTTGCAAATTTTCCCGCGACTGACATCTCTTTACGACGATTATGCGGCGCGACATTAGCGCAATACAGAATATCGCATTTAAGAAAACTGTCATAGTGTGTGGTATACGGCCGATTTAACACGCATTACGCTGTCGCAAAACATACAGAAACACCCTTCTGAGAGAATCAAAGAGTTTGTTACCAATACAAAACTGAAACGGGTTTAAGTTAGAAAGAAATATAAGTTAAAAACTGAAAATAGGTACTTATTGATATGTTTGTCAATATCTAAAAATACCTTACAATCAATTCCTTCTATATAAATGCCTATGCCTAGCTGCGCCTATGGTGCAATGCACAAGTTGGTTCAAAATTTGTAAATGGCCATTAAAATTGCATACAATTATCCTCTATCTATTGTAAAACTGTTCTAAATGACAAACAGTAAATTATCCAGGAGAGCATTTTTTCTGATTTCGTTCATTTAAAATTGTTCTGGAAGGATAGGTTACAAGTGATTAATTTTTTGTATTTCTTGGGCACTGACTATGTAACAATTTCTAGACATTTTTGTTTTGAAAATTTTTAATTTTCGATGTACATTTGTTACTTTAATTTTAAATTTTTTGCGACCGGTTTCGACACGTCCGTATCAATAACGAGCAAACTTAAAACTAACTTAAAAATTCTATACAAGTACACAATTAATTAGGCGGGGGTAGTGGGAGGGGGGAATTTGGTGGAGGATTTACAAGTGATTAACGATTTTTCTCTGTTGTTTTATATTAGTTTCAAAATATATTTATTGTATGTTTATTTTATCAGTATTTAAAAAAAAGTGGCATTTAGGAGTGCCCACTGGCTTAGGCTGATCACGGAAACCAGTCTGCTTTGGTGTAACACAATCCTGACTGACATTGTGATGTTTGGGATTGTTTTATAAGCGCAAATTTCAACAATAACTTCAAAATAAAATAAATAGGTGTCTATAATTGAGCAAGAACTGAATACAATTTTAAATGTAAAACTGTACTAAATACCTATTTTAGCTTTACACTATAAAAAACTAAAGTAAAAATCTAATATTTATTTGGATGTATGTGCTAAGTGCTTAATGCAGTTTTACACTTACAATATTACTCGATTTGTCATTTAGAACTACAATTTAACCCAAAAAATTTTGTTTGTAAAATTTCGATTATAGGGAAAAATTGATATGATAAAAAAAGAAAATGTATTTTTTAGAACAGTTTTACACTACATCGATGTTATGTAAATACAGTGGTGTGCAATTAATTGTGACAAGCATTTTTCTCACTATTTTTGATCTCTATTCTTTGTTATACCTTTATTTCATTTAGGCATTATGAATATTTATTTTTTATTTCATCATCAAATCAAAGTTTAAAAAATTCTGAAATCAGCGTTCCTCTTATGGTGCAATCTTTTTTTCTGATACTTTAATTCACTATCGTCTACAAACTTTCAATGATATTGAGGTTGGGATTGATACCTGGCCATTTAAAATCACTTAATTGGCAGAATTAAAAAAAAATGATCCCATTTTTTGAGAGGTGTCCTGTCCTCTCTGAGAGGAGAAGAAAATCTGAAGAGTGTTTTGCTTATGACACTCGACACCCCTGAAAAAAATTGCCAATGGATAATTTTTTCAAAATTTTCATGTGTCTTATATAACAAAATCGGTTTTCATCTTGGTCAGGCATGTCTAGGCATTTATACAGGAAGGAAGGTGTTGCCTAAATTCACTAGTGGATAAACATTAGCTGACTTAACCCTACCTGCAAAGTAGTTCGTCAATTATGTTAACATAATTATAATATATTTTAAATTATAGCCAATGAAACAAACCTATGAGTGTTCATTTTAATAAGCTCAAACATTTCACACTTGTATAATCTGATTAAAAATCGGCAGTGAAATACTAATTGTTATGTAAGTTGACAAAATATCAATTAAATTATGTATTGATAACAATTAGTGAATGTAGTCTTAAACGACAATAAGTATGTTGTAATATAATTTAAAGCCGTAAGTGACATCTTAAGTAATTTTTACCTTTTCTACATCATTTTATAACCTTTTTCTACTTTTATACCTCAAAAGCATTTATTATTTGATTCCTTTAGAGTTGTTATAAATACTAACCCTTTTAAAAGTATTTTTAAACATTTTTTTATTCCTGCTTACAGTAAAATCATTTTAAAGAGATTCTTGCTTGTGTGGTGGTGTAATATATCGTAATAATGCAAGAGGGGTCTGAGGGTAAGCGTTCCTAAATATTTCAAAGATATTTGAACCACTATCGGTGTGCACAAATACATACATTCAAACATGCGCTCTTTAAAATGATTTGTATGCACTTATTCAAACTACTTAGATATTTCATTTTTAAAAAATCCTATTTTAAATTCTGATTATTGCCGATAATAAAATATTGCTTAGCGCAAATAAATGCAAATCTTAAAGGCAGAATACTTTAAACTTAATTGTTTTTTTTTTGGAATTCAGAAATATTGATTATTATGGAATGCGTTTGGTCTAAAATTGGAAATTATATAAATATGTACTGTGAAAAGTGGTCATTCTGCATGAAAATTTTAAAATTTTTACATTCGTATTTGGTTTACGATCTTTTGCAATCAAAATTATACTATTATTTTAAGAGGTAAAAATTTTGGTCATGTAACATTTGATAAGTTCAATCTTTAAAAATTTCAATTTGTTTACAAGACCCTCTTCTTGAAATCAAATACTTTCCTTAATTATTTTAATTCCCCTGGCATATCAACTCTTTTATTATATAGTAAAATATTTTATATACCTCATTCATGGATTCTCACATAAAATGATTTGATTCTCGCGAATTTGCATCTCGGTTCGGTAAACATATTTTAAAAATAAATCCAAGAGATGAATAATATTTAATGTTAGGGACATAATAATGTTACTTCAATCTCCATGTTTACTTCTGTCTAAATGCTATAGTTGGTTTTTTATTAAATGGCTTCCCTTTCACACAGTGAATAGTTTTTAATTTGAACGATTTCTTGATTTGCGAGAGTCAAATTATTCTCGTTAGCCATGTTTTTTTGATCTCTGGTTACTTTTTAAACAAATATTATTGTATTATCCAAATCTCATTCTCTCCCCCCCAATAAACAAATAAACAGATTTATTACACCATTTTGTTTTATTTTCAAAAGAAAATTTTTTATTCTTCTGCATTTCGTGACAAATTTGGGGAAAAAAGTCCGTTTGATTGACAATCTGTTGTTAACAGACCGATTGCCATTTGTTGCACAGACGCAATGTGGGCATGCTGACTTTGTTCTACAGGTGTTTAAGTGAAGCCTATTCTAAGGAGCTAGCAGCATTGATCCTCAGTGCACATGCTGAAACTTGACGAACACAAGTAGAACACTCTTTCATAGTTGATGTTGGCGTCATGAGAACGGGTGGTTTCTTTGACTGGTTTTTGTGTAAATCAGCTCTTCTGCGGAATGAGGTACTGGCATCTGTATTTCCTCCTTATACTCTGGGCCTCTTCAAGACCCACATTAATAAAACCCTTCCTAGAGCCCCTCTCTTAACCCCACTCACAACGCTGCCCAGTCGGGTGGCAACGTAGTTCTTCTGCCTTTACACTGTAAAGAAAGGGGTGCTCTTATGAGGTGTTACATTAAAAAAAAAAAAAAAAACAGTGTGCAATTCACATGTGGTAGCGAAACCTTCAGAAAACTAAACTTCTAGAGAATGAGACGAATGCAGAGTATCAAGAGTAGGATAATTGTAGATTTATCTATTATAATATTGTTTAACCACTCGAACCCATAGGCTTTTTTTTCACGATAATATAACATTACTTTTATTTATTTATTTCTTTTTAAGAAACAAACAGCATTTGCATAATTACAGTGATAATATACAACATAAAGTGAACTGAAGTCAAGCCACATAAGTTTCTTATGCTAAAGTTAATTGGCAAATATCTTAAAATTAATTTTGGGTTACAGGAAGGGGAGAGGAAGAGGAATATAGGAAAAGGATAGGAGATTCTCCCGATGCATTCCATACTCTCATATTAATAATCGATTGTACGCATTACTTTATATCGGTATTTCTTTAGGTTGTTACTAAAAATGTCAATGCTGTGAAATTTTGTATTATATTACCAAACATACGAGGCGTACCTAACTTATTCATTTTTTTTACATTTTATTCTATGAAGCGGAGGCCAAGAGGCTACGAAGAGCTGCACAAAGAGGACACCGACTAGTTTTATCTCATTCTCTCGCAGGCTAAATCCTATAGATGTATGTGTTTGTCCAAGGGCATAGCGAGGTATGGGTAGGGGGAGGGGGAGGGGGGGGGAAGCATGAAACATCAAGAAAACGTGCTTATCAGTTACATTGCGCTGTTATTAAATCAGTTTTCATTATATGTGTTCAACTGATAGCCGAGTACTCAGGCATATTGGAACCTATTGCCAATGCTTTACAATCGGAAACTATCGATAAGTACGCATGTATGAGTCATATTAAAGGTATAATTTCTATTATAAATGATCATCGAAGCAACGTAGATATAGAGAGCCAAAATATTTTAGATATTTCAATTAGAACTGCAGCTGCCTTTGGAACTGATATACAAGTCCCACGCATTGTATCTCGCCAACAACATCGGTCCAATGACCTTGCTGAGACTCCATACGATTTTTGGAAGCGATCGATAATTTATCATTCCTTATTTAGATTCCCTAATATCTGTATTGGAGCAGCGTTTTGGTGACCAAAATTTGCCTGCTTTCGGATTAATGTCGCTACATCCCAGTACAATTTTGAATATGTCGTTAATTGATTTCAAAGAAAAAGCACAAAGTTTTTGCCTATACTACGATTTACTTAATTTTAATCAAGAAGCCGAACTATGGTATAAGAAATGGCAGAACAAGTGTATGACCAGAGAAGATCTCGAAAAACTATATTTTACTGAAGTGTTTAAGGAGGCGAACATTTTCTTTCCCGCAACAAAAAAAGCAATACTTATTTCCTTGGCACAACCTTGCACTACCAGTAACATAGAGATGTCCTTTTCTACACTGCGTCGTGTTAAAACATGGCTGAGATCAACGAAGACTGAAAACCGTTTGAACGCCCTATGTATGCTCAGTGTACATCGACCATGGTACAAAAAACTAAGGATACAATTGAATCTGAGGTGTTAAAACGGTTTTGTGAAGAACCTCGTCGCCAATTTTTTTTGTAAAATAAATTAACTGATAAATATTTTGTTTTTCATTTTTAACGTAACCTGTCCCGTTGCTCATGCAGCATTTACCTTAGATATATTTTTGTTTTGTCTACGCCTGCCCCCCCGTTAACAAAATCCTAGCTACGCCCTTGTGTTTGTCTCTCTTTAGTGTCGCTCGTCGAGTTTCAAATCACAATGGTGCTAAAGAAGTTTTCACTTCAAAAAACAGTTACGGAAATCTTCAGATATTTGTGGAAAATAATTTTGCATTGTGTGGTTTGTAAACAGATTGAAAGTGCTTTGAAGAAAGCAGATAACTGGACCTTGAGTAGTCTAGATCATTTAGGTGCATCTTTTTTTGGTATGTCGATTGTGTTTTTATGTTTGCTTTTTGCAATTTTTTCAGAAACCTTTCGGGTTAGCTTTTAAATTTTGTTTGATTGAGTGTAATAAGTTATTAAGTTTGTAATAACAAACCTTAATCATATTTTTTGTTCTAGTTCTAATCAGGTTGAATGATAAAATATCTAATTCATTAAAGCGGAGATATACTGTTCGTCATTGGAAAGAGAAACAGTTATAATAAAATATTTATATTTTTACAACTTCAAAAATAAGAAAAATAAATATATGGCGGCCCCTAGACGCTACAATAACATTGTACAATATATTTTTAGTGTCTAACCGAAACTAGTTTTTACGGCCGAAACCGAAACCGAAACTGAGTTTCGGCCTCAGTTTCAGGTTTGGCCGAAACCGAAACCGAAACTTCCATATAAGGTCATGTTTTCGTGGAAAAAAAATAGTCAGTAATCGTAAATCGCTTCGTAAATAATATAAAAAAAAAAAAGAAATTGGTATTACCTATTTGAACATTATTAACAAATAACAAAATAAAAGGTAGAAAACAAAATACTCTTTCATCTTAAGAACAAAATAATTTTGGAGGCGGGAATGGGTACCGCCGCCCCAAGAAACTTTATTGGATAACCAACACCTCTGCCATAGGTCACACCAAGAGGTTCGCTACGTTTGGTGATTTAGCAGGGGGGCCCGGGTTCATGGGATGAGGTTTGTCTAGGTCTTGAAGGTGGATGACCAGGACACACCCAACTCCAGATTCCTACCCACCCCTTTTCCTTCCTAGAACTCTCCTCTCCTTCCTTTCCCTAAAAAAACCCTCCACACAGCATCCCCAAAGATGATATAAGCCCACAGGGAAATTATTTTCCTCAGGGCCTATCATGAACTAAATCATTTCAATAGCGAAATAAACCTTACCTATTTCGAAATAATGTTAGGTATAAACACCTCCATTTCACAATAAATAAACCAAATCACCGCAAAGTTCGCGGAGCGAACACAAACAAGTGAATCAAGTCCTGACAGGAGTATGAGCGCGGACGCAGCAAAATGACACTTCGTGGCTTGCAGTTCAGTGCAGAACATGTAGAACTTGCAGAACATGTCCGATCGCTGAACGAAACCTCTCAATTTCAGTTTCGGTTTCGGCCTTAATTTCGGCAGGTTTTTTGGCCAAAACTAGGCCGAAACCGAAAGTTCGGTCGGACACTATATATTTTATTGTACAATAAGATTGAAAGGCGCTTCGAATCCAAATGATCAATTATATTGCACAATAAACAAACTGCTCAATGTTTTCGAGTAGATAAAATGAAAAATTGAAAAAATATTGTGCAATACTGACCCTACACGATGCAATGAAAAAATATGGTGCAATAAAAATTAAACTCGCTCAAACTTTTGTTCGATCACTGAGCAATCTTCAATATTAACCATAGACATATGAATATTACTAGACCAGAACATAAAGGTGAGGGGGAGAAACCAACTACAGCGGGGTGCAGAGTGGGAAGATGAATTTGGTGATATGTGATTCGTCAATAACTCAATCTGAGAGTATATGGGCATCTCGCATTATAATATCACCATTTAGTTCTTAAAAGTAAACTCTGCCTTTGAATGAATAGACCTTTTTACATGGGAGCGCAAATTGCTCGCCGCGTAATGAACAAATTTGCGAATTCCAAATACGGCATAGTAAAGTTCGCTTATTTTCATAGTCTAATATTTTGTTGACGTATTTAGTTAAGACACTTTTACAAATGTTTCATAATTTACTTACCCCACTAAACAGCGACGAGCACACGCCATGTATCTCGAGTGATAGTGTGTGTTACAAAAACGACCATATTATGTGATCTGAATAAGTTTAAAATGAAGCAAAATAATGCTTGCCTATGGAATGTAATACGACAATTGGGTTTATTCTCTTTTTCACTTCTATTTTTACACGTTTTCAAAACACAAGCCACTATTTTTGCCGTGTTATTTCGTAAAATGCACCGATGAGAGCTCGACGCTGGCTCCCAGAAGAATGATAACGTCACATTTTTTAGATTCACGCAAAGCCATACTCGATCCCAGCTGGTTCCAATGGAACCGGTATGGGTAGGGGGAAATAATATGCTTTTATCGCTTAGGGCAGGTCTAGTAATATTCATATGTCTATGATATTACCCCTAAACGGTCAATAATATTGCACAATTTGTAATATTGAGCAATATAATTGATCGTCTAGGGGCCACCTAAGTAGCATTCCGAAATTTCACCATCATTGTGACTTGTAGGTAAAAATATTATTTAAAAGCCTAAAAGGTTAAAAACTCAATTTGGTAAAGTTAGTTATACACCTCGCTCTCAACCGACTATAGAAATAATATTGTTACAGATATTAATCACTCGATTCATATTTGACTGCATCACTAAAGGCGGGTACAGATTGCTGTAACGTAACATGCAATGTAACATGAAAGGAACATTTCATAAGTGTAGACGCAGCGCGCGCACGAACCGAGCATGTACCTACTCGCATCTGTTTCCGGCATGCGCGCAGTGAACATAGCTCAGTCTGCCGAGAACAAGTCCTCCATTGTTCGCGCGCGTTCTACCGTATAGACACAAACAACCCGTCCACACTAACGCTCCGCGCACACTGCGCGCCCCTTTGTATTCGGCGAAAAAACTGAAGCTTTGTGGATTGCGGCGCGCACGAATTGAAATGCTCTGTTCGCGCGCGGAGTGTGCGCGCAAGGCGTCCACACTATGGGAATTCTGTTACATTGCATGATACATTGCGGCAATGTGGACGGCAAATTCTTTCATTTCGTGTTATGTTACAGCAATCTGTACCCGCCTTAATAGTATATCTACATCAGTAAAAATCCAACCAGGATTTTTCAATGTGTTTGTAATATGCGTGATCCTCGATACTAACAATCTCCAAAGATCTTGCGGCTGGGGAAATCAATAACTACGGATATCAACGTACATTCACAATTCTCCCATTGTGTGCATAGGAAAGAGCACATAATTTGTAGCCAGTTTTATCGAGCGTGGTTATTAATGATATAATACATATTGTCATGTAGCACGGGCAATGCGATGAAAGTTGGTGACAGTGGGTTGGAAAGTTGGTGCTTCAAGGGACTCCACGGTATGCCCGTGTAATGGCAATATGCTATATCTCCAAAAAGCTAGTTTTCAGATAAATGACTAAACTTTTTTGAACATTTTGCTACTATGGAGTGGTAACAATTTCAAATTTGGTGAAATAAACATTGTTCAAATAAATGCTGGTAAAAAAATACAAATATGTCATGTGTTTTGAAATTTGTCATATATTTGGATTTCATTTTTTATTAATTTTTTGATAAAAAAATAATTAAAAACGTTACAAATTAATTCTCAATCAAACCTTTGCCAAATTTTTAATTTTTACTACTATTGGTTTGCAAGAAAAATTTTGTCATTCATCTCAAAATTAGCTTTTTGGAGATATGTACAGCATATTCACACATCGCACAAAGTGACACGGATAGAGGGCAACACGCTGTAACTCAAACATCCTGCCTCCAATAGTGTTGCAATGGCAAAACAGCGTTGTGGGGTCCTGGCAGAATGCCAGATTTTAAGTTGCAGGAATCTGCCTGTGTGTTGTGTTCTTTTTGGCAGTTACAGCGTTGTGCCATCATCAATTCCTTGGGAAATAACCACAATAAACAAATAAAAGTAAATTCATATGATGTAATTCGATGTAACACTGTATCTATAAATACGGCATATTGCCACAACAAGGGCGAGAACATGATTCTTACACTGCTATTTTTTCTAAAGTGACTAATATTATGAAAAAATATCACTCGGTGATGGAAATGCTTACTTCGAGGCTCTGCAGCACTGGCTCCAGTTTCAGAATTACACGCAGACAGTGTACTTTACCTTATTATGCATAAAACAAACAAAATTAATAGAAAACAAAACTATTTGAAAACTTTTGGTAGGTATGTATTTAAAAAATTACAATTCTTTGATAAAACAATGGTAAGACAAATGAGGATTTTCGAATTAACAATATAAAATATTAAAACATTTTAAGAGTGCTTTAAATTACATAGTCACAATAAAGTGAAACTGAAACATGAACTTATCAAAAGAACTTTGCATTAATAAATGGCGTCAATATTTTTGTTCAATTAAAAAAGATTTTTGGCCTTGGCCTAAGTTTGATGTTAAATACTTGCTACTTGCTTACGGTGAGAAAGATAAAAGGAGGCACTATATTCGGTATTGGCAAATCGGAATGTAGAAGAAATGTTCCACATTATTTAATGTCATATAAAAAAATTTATTAATATTTACATATTGTGTGGTTTTATAATGTGATATGATCAAGTTTAACAAATTAGAAGTAAATACTCTTGATTGGCCAAAATTTGAATGTCCTTGCGATTTTTGCACGGAATTAATTCTGTGAAAATAGGTTTGGGATATGTTCTCCATATTGAAGAAAGCACACCCTCGATCAATTATTAAAACTTGTAATTAAGTATTTAATCTCATCATCATTCTGGTGCCAATATTTAAACTGAGTTATTCAGTTCTGACACATTAAATCTATCTATCAGGGAGAGTCAAAAATTATGTACACTTTCACCATAATACAAGTTTAAGGTTGTCATACTGCTTTCTGTGCACGCGTGCTTAGAGTTGGACTTACAACGGTCATTTGCCTTCCGGTTATTACAGTGAAAACATGTCTGTTCCGCAAGCTGTTTGCACCAAGGAGGAACAGCAGCAGTGGCAGCAGACTTTTAACCCAATATGCGGACAGTGCTTTATCATAAAATGTTTATTGTGGATCAGGAAGTTTAAAAGTGGCTGGACAAGGGTGACGCACAAAGAGAGAACAGGATGCATCAACCTCCACTACAGATGATAAGATTCAGCAAGCTCGAGAGATAGTTGTAGCGAATATGGGAGTTACCATCAGTGAGGTAGTGTCTTCTTTGAACATCAATCATGGTATTTCAATTTTGAGGTACTGGAAAACCCTCTCTACAGCCCAGCTCCTGCTCCCTTCGACTTTTATCTGCTTGGGTCGCTCAAGGATGCTTTGCGAGGTGGTCAATTTACCAGACTTAAACATGCAGGAAGAGGTGCAAAAGTGGCTTTGCGACCAACCCAAAACTCTTCATCTTGGAAGGACTACACAAGCTTGTGAACCGGTGAACTAAATGCATTGACAAGGTAGATGACTGAGTATAAAAATTATGTACATGTTGAACCCCTACATTTGTTTTAATAAATTGCCGAACGAAAAGCATAGATAATTTTTGACTTATCCTCGTATTTCAACATTTTGAAAACATTGTCCTATAAGTTAACTTAAAAATAATAAAATTATCATAAAACGAAAACATGAACCATATTCATAACACATGCTTGAATAATTGTCTTAAGTAAAGGCGAAGCATACATATTTTGTAGGGCGTAATAAAATAGTCTGAATGCAATATGTGGTTTTCTGTTAATCAGGCATTATTTGGTTGTGTTTTCGGGGTGGTGGCCGTCTCCCATCTTCGGGGGTTGGGATTGGGGTTGCTGCCGTTGCCTTGTTCCTGGAAAAAAAATTATTGTAAAATATGCAAGACAAAATTTTTTAAGGTGGATAAGAAGCAAAAAATTGAAAATTTCTAAAATGTGTTAAATAAGAGGTTCGATGGAGAAAATTATTTAAAATGTGAGCAGCTATCGCCTGACAAACCATCCTTTCGTTTCTAAATGCCTCATTTGTAATTTGAGATAAGGTTGTAATATTTTAATAGTAACGGATCAATATTGAAGTTCATTTTTATAAAACTAAAAATTAGACCCTTCTTCCACAGGGATACGCAAGTATGGACAATTCAAGAAACTTGGTGACTTCCGCCATACACCTGTGCGGAGGTTCATACACAGGCACATGTTGCCTACATTTTATAAACTCGTCGGTGTTACCAGACTCCCGTGACTAGCCAGTCGAAGACATTATCACTCAAGTCAAACATGATGGAGCAAAAAATAAACATGGTAGTCTCATCGTCACTTGTGTCAGACATTTTGTAACAAAAAGTGTACTTTAGGTCAATACTAGAAACAAAACAGTCAAAGCAAGTTTTGAGAGGTTGATGCGATGCACATCACGTGATTTCAATAGCGATCTGTACAGACTGTGCGCAACAAGTTGTTTGCGACGTGAATCAGTATTGGATACTTGCATATAACTGGGGAAGAAGGGCCTTAGGTATAACATTTCACAAAAATAAGGGTGAAATGCAGATCCTGCCAAAGTGTGGAAATTTAATAAAAAGGCACTTTCTAGATGAGAAAAGTGTGGAGAAGCTGAATAAAAAAAAATTAAGGCGCGGTCGGCAAAATTCAGGGAGATACAGCCGTTCAAAGTATAAATAATATTTCACTTCGCGAACCGATACTACGACAGCCTGCCCGCTGCCGCCTGCCATTTTGTCACTGTTATGTTGGTATCCCTGACCTGCTATAAACAAGAGCTAGATACGATTGTAGCCGACTTCGTGGGATACATAATAAGGCGCGTAATTATGAAAAACAGAATTAATAATATAATGTAAACGAACCTCTAATCAGGCACTGGAATGGAGACAAACCATTCAAATCCTGGGATGTTTTTTAAAATAAAGATAATATACACAAGCCCGCTACACAAACCCTGCGTAGCCAAACAAACCATTCAAAAACGTAGGCTGTTTTTTAAAGTAAAGATAACATACACAATCCTGTTAGACAAACCCTGTTTTGCCAGACAAACCATTTAAAAACGTAGGCTGTTTTTTAAAGTAAAGATAACATACACAAGCTCGCTAGACAAATTTCATAATTACGCGCCTTATTATGTATCCCACGAAGTCGGCTACAATCGTATCTAGGCTCTTGTTTGTATCAGGTCAGGGATACCAAGATAACAGTGACAAAATGGCGGGCGGCAGCGGGCGGGCTGTCGTAGTATCGGTTTGCGAAGTGAAATTTTATTTAACGACATTGAAAATTAAAATTATTCAAAAAAATTTTCATTGCTTTCTGCACTTTTTTTCACCTTCCAAATTAAAGTGCCCAACTTAAAACGCGGTAAAAACATGGTTTTTGGCAAAAAACAAACATTGGCAGGTCTGCATTCCTCCCAAAAATAATTAATAATGAATCAGATGTTTTAAATTGTTATGACATACAATTAAGCTGACGGTCGATTGCACAGCTCCTTCGGAGTGAATCCTCTTATGACCTGGACTGTTGCTAAATGCCTTGGGGTCCTTGCTTTTCTCGGCGATACCATCTCGAAGGGGCAAGCCGCTGTGGGGCCCCGGACTTCCCACGCCGTCATTCTGCTTTAAATTATTAATAATATCTGTGACAAAGTCAAATGGTTCCGATTGTTTGGCTGCGGGTATTGCTAGAGCTTCTATTAGAGGTTGGATAACGGCCTGCTCTTCTTGGCGTACGGCGGCGCGATTCACACGTGAGTGGCGCACTTGGTGATGGTTGGCGAGCATGGCCAACATGCTGTTGATGTCAGTTTCTACTTCCCTCGCCTTGGCTTCCCAAATTGCAGAATCGGCTGCGGCTTTGCGTATAGTAAGTCTTACTGATTCGCTCACTCCCCTTGTGCCATCTTTCCTGGCCTCCATCACAGCTCTGTTAAAGGGATCATTCTTGTCACCCTCCGTCGTTCTCTTGTACCCGGCTACATTTTCTCCCAGATTACTCGTCATGTCGTTTAAAGTCTCCATCTCACCCCCGACGTTGACTTTGTAAAATCTATAAGAGTAAGTGTGCGTCGAATTAGTTGATGTCTGTCTACTAGTTATGTTGCAACACAAGAAGTATCTGGCCTTGGATGCGGCGAAATGGTGTTGTAACGCTCTCGAGACGACTTTATCACGCATGGTGGGTTTTAGAGAGTTGTTTTGGCGGTAGTGATACCAGCCCACCACGTCGCCGGATACTCCTTCCAGCATCTCATCCAGGACATCTTCCTTGATCCTTCCAGAAGGGCTGTAGAACATCCCAGTTTCTGGCGCCGGTAGCATCGACGAGACATTGATTATGACTTCAACTCGGGAATTATCCGTGCGAGTGTCCGATATGTGGTTCGTTTCAAGTTTGGTCACATTTCCAAACAAGAACCCCTCCTAAAAATAAAGCCGATTAGTAATCTGATAAAAAGCAAATTCACACTCTACCTACAGATTTTTTATTTATCAGGCAATTAGAAAATAGTTTTCTTAATAAGAATAAATACCTGTCTGTTTGGAGAATTCACACATTCTTTTAATAAAAAAGATAAAGCAGTCCCACTGACAGAAGTTCGCTCTGAATACGCCATGACATTAGTAGAATTGACTTTATCTATGAAGATAAATGTCATTTAAATTTTTTCGTAGTGTTGTCGGCGTAAAAATATAATTACTTCATTAGTAATAGACTTTTTATCACCATTACTTCTAAAACTGTGCAAGATTTAAATTTTCTGTTTCCCTTTTCACAGCTATGTACATAAATCTAGTTTATATTACGCTACATTAGCATATTATACTTTTCATCACAATTACTTCTAAAACTGTACGAAACTTAAGGTCAATTATGTAAATAAATCAGCATTTAGTAGTTTGGTAAAGTTTCCGAATTCCGCAACACGCACGCTGATAAAAATAATACTTGGTTTCAACTTAATTACAACTAAAAATAGCTATTTAAGTCGGCAGAAATGAAAAAAAATCACTAAAGAGGTTATAAGGTTCTTAGTTTGGGTTATTTAAATAATTTATGAAACAAAGCGTTATTTAAAAAAATATTAAATGTGCAATGAAATTCGGAAACTATATCACAAGTTTTTGTATTTTTTTAATCCAAAACATTGCGGTCATAAATAAAACCTTTAAAGTTTGGGAAAATTACGTGATTTGTAAATCCATTCAAATAATTAAAAATAAAAACCTTACCACTCTTTCATACGTTCGACAATACTTTTTTGTAAAAGGTGAGGATGATTTTAAAAACGGTTGGTTTTTTTTAAATTATTTTTGCAGTTTATGAAAAAGGATTTATTTTTGGTAATTATCGGTTCGGACTGGCCACGCTTATTACGAATAATTTTTAGAAAAAAACTTTAAATTCGCCTTAATTACTATAATAGGAAACTTTTTGGCTTTGGGGCGGCGGAAAATAATGCATTTTAATTTTCAATTGCATAAAACCAAAATTCACTTCGCGAACCGACGTAGCGAAAATCCGTGGCCGTAGCTGTCACTGTTATGGACTGCAGCCGACTTCGTGGGATACCTACATGAAATACCGCGAATCACAAACCATGTTACACAAACCTAGCGTAGCCGCTAAACCACTTGAAAACTGGGATGTTTTTCTTGCGTTGACGCGAGCAGGCGTTATAAAGGGGCACTTTCTTTTGTATCACAAACCATGTTACACAAACAAGCCCGCTAGACAAATTTCATAAATACGCGCATTATCTCACGAAGTCGGCTACAGTCGTATTAGCTCTTGATAATTTATCAAGAATACCAACATTAACAAAACATTAACAACAAAAGTGACAGTTACGGCTTACGGCCGCGGATTTTCGTTGGGTCGGTTCTCGAAGTGAATTTTGGTTTTATGCAATTGAAAATTAAAATGCATTATTTTCCGCCGCCCCAAAGTCAAAAATTTTCCTTTTATAGTAATTAAGGCGAATCTAAAGTTTTTTTCTAAAAATCATTCGTAATAAGCGTGGCCAGTCCGAACCGATATTTACCATATTTTTTTTATTGTTTTGCTGGAAAATATGCATAAAATTTAATTGAAGTGAATTTTTACGTTTGTAAACAGTTTTTTTGTAAAGGTACTTCAAAGAAAGAAAACAAAGTAGTGGAGCCATCGGAAATCAGATAAAAAATATCTTAATTCCCCGAGAAAATATTGTCTATGCACAATTTACAATCATTTCCGACCATAGAAAATTAACATAATAAAATCCAAAAATCTGTGGAGTTCGTTTTGGTTGGTTCATTGTTATGATTTCGTATTTTAATTTAATAAATTAAAACTGTAAATAACATAACCAATGACGAATCCGGCGATACAAACGTTAGAAACTGCTTCACAAATCTTTCTGGTAATTGCACTCCGTCATTCGAACAACGGTTTTCTCGCCTTAACCCTCAAAATATTGACAGCTCATTTGTAGAAAAGAGTTTTTATTCGTTATTTAACCGTGTTTATCAACAAGACAAGGCTACCAATATTTGATTGGACATTATTGTTTCCAAAATTAAAAATCAATATGTTGGGATGTTGATAAGAGATGAAACGCAGTTAAAATTTATGCATTTTTCTAGGCCCCTCCGAATTTAGTTTCCCCAGACCAGCGGCGAGAGGCTGAAGCTATTATCTTGGACTTTAGGAAAATCAAATCCCCCTACCAACTATGCAAAGAAATCCTGGAATCTTCGTCTTCAGAATATGTTATATTCGAAGCTGTGGGATTGCTGAAGAATGCCCTGATAAAGGAATGGTCAGACCTAAATGACAATGATATCCTGTCGCTTAGGAACTACCTCATGCAGTACATCCTGCAGAGGCAGATTCCTTCTTTTGTACGGGAGAAAATCCTCCAGGTATGTTGTTAATTATCTACTTATGGATTTATACAGTTTTGCAATAATACATGACATGTCTATCAAGGACAGTATTATTTAATATATTTTTAACAGAGCTAGAGAATGTGTTCGCACATAGTGAAACAACTCTGATACTCTGGTAGTAGATTTGGAAAAATTACCAAATTTATTAAATCCAACTTGCTGGATTAAAATTGCAAGGATGGATTAATTAACTAACCATTATGCCGTTTCACCACAAGGGTAGGCAGAGAGGACGGACCGCCAAATAACTCGGTCTTGGCACACACTCTGCCTCATTCACATTCATACATCGTCTTATACTCTTCTATTATTCTGACTCTTGACATGGCCTGAATCAAGTACCTGATTCACTTGATCGTGCTATGTCTTCCTCAGGTGCCCCTGACTTCTTTTACCGTTCACATTTGCTTCATATATTCTTCTTCCACTCCTTTCTTCATTCAATATGCCGAAACCATCTAAGGGTCCTTTTCTTAATCTTACTCATTACACTTACATCAGCCTTGCATTCTTTGCGGATCTCCTCACACACTCTCACATTTCTCACACTATCATACATGGTTTTGCCACACATAAGCGTTGGGGATCTCATTTCTACAGATCAGCCTTGCATTCTTTGCGGATCTCCTCACACACTCTCACATTTCTCACACTATCATACATGGTTTTGCCACACATACGCGTCGGGGATCTCATTTCTACAGCATTCAGTCTACTTTTATCTTTCTTCTGCCAGCACTCCATTGTGGACTGCTAACTTCGCTTCTTTGGACAGCGTTTGCATTTTTGTTAGCGCTAAGGGCATTCAGTCCTCCATTAATGGAGTCACCTGCATTTTCCTTTCTTTTAATATCTCTATCAGCCCTTCTATCTCTCCTCGTAAACATATTAGGGAACGTACCCATACTACGTGACCAACTTTTTGCAATTTTTAACCCCCCCCCCCCCCCCGGTGACCAAAATCCTAAGCAACCCGCCGCTCATTTGTATGGAGCGTGACATTTTGAAGACCCCCCCCCCCCCTAAACGTGTCACGTAGTATGGGTACGTTCCCTTACTCATCCACCTGGTGCAAGTATGTGTAACGAATCATGCTCGTATGAAATGTAACCTTGCGGCAGAGCAGAGACCAAGACTCAGGATAGTGGGTCAAGTAGTTGTCTATCATGTAGGTAGGGTTTCGGAAAAATCAAAGAAGATGAACTTTAAAAATATGTATTGAACAAAAAGCAACATGGAAGTGTGCAAACTTCTTACCGGGGTAACAAAAGGAATATATAAAAATACACATACCAGATGGACTCGCTAAACTAACTATCTAACTAAAGAATGCCGTGATGATGTTCCTTGGAGAGGTCCGCACCAGGATGAAGGCCGGCCCACCAGGAGATTGCGGGTGGCACGTTCAAGTCCGCGCCTGGACGAAAGCCAGCCTAGGGCTTTCCATGAGGATGGATTGGTGATGTGGTGATGACCCAGACAGCCTCCACACGAGGAAGGTACAGGCTCCCAGACAACGTGGCGGGATTAATGGGGAATGAGTGTCGAACTTGTCCCAAATAAATAACAATCTCGGCCGATGAAAATCAGCGTCTTCATGATTTTGGCAAAACAACGATTGCAAGGCGAGTGAGGATTGTAAAATCACGATTCGATTCGGCTTAATACGCCGGCTGAACTCCGAGCGCGTGTTATGCAACTGACGACCGAAACATAATTCCACGAGCTTAACACTCCGTTTAACTGTCGGTAATTCTTTTATTTCAATTTCCAAGAATACATCCCAGGACCGGGACAACTAATCGAAGTTTCGATCACACTTTTAAAATAAAAAACTGCCGGTGACGACCAACCACATCGAGAAAAAGTGGGACTTTCAAGTCATCCACTATAAATTACACGTACACGAGCCTCGCGTGTTACGTAAAAACAACCCGCGTTCTTTTAAGTTTTAATCCACTTAGATTCTCATGATTTAAACTAAAATTTAAACACCTTGATAGTGAGTGACCAATCTCCGATCCAACCGCCCAAGTTGATCGGAAGGAAGTGACCATAAACAAAAAGGAACCTCTCTCTTTTCCAAAAAATTACCAGTGTCCAAAAAACACCATAGACAAAATAAACACCTAAGCAAGAACTGCATTAGTCACATAATTATTTATGTGACATATGGATCATTCATAAATATATTAAACACTGTTTTCGTACCCTCTCCTTCAAACACCATGACTTTAAGGGTCCGACAGACTCAGCTATAAATGCACCAGCTTTATTTGGCTTGGCGTATTTTGGCATGTAAATAACACCGGCGCTTTTATAGCTAAGTCTGTCGGTCCCTTTAGACTTACTTACATTCATCATCGACTCATTCTTCCTACATACTTTGTTCATCCTAGACACAAGAGACTGCAGATCTTCCGTACTGTAAGAAATTAGCACCACATCATCAGCATACAACAGGCAATATACTTTCAGATTACTCAATTTCTCGCCCAATCCCACTTCTTTCAATTCTTGCATACAATTATCCGGATGCGTTCGGTCATTCCTCGGACTTGCATCTGTCCCAGGGGGAGGCGCAGGTGGCTGGCGAGAGACATTTTATTTTATTTTATTTTATTTGTGTACAAAAAATTTACAACATTACAGATAATTAATCTAATTAATTGTAAAAGTACCATTTTCACAGTGAGTATGTAGCTCCAAAAACCGTACAAACTCATTGAATCTTTTGAAGAATATGTCGAAATTTTTATCTAATATATTTAAATAGCGTATCGCTCTTCCCACGGGCGAATTCGGGTACAGATTTGTACGACTCGATCGGCAATATAATATGTTATGGCGACGTGCCCGAGAGTGAGATTCTGGTACAAATAAATTTATTTGTGCCAGAATCTCACCGTTAGAGACGAGGCCATTGATTAACTGAAAGAAATATTTTAGCAACGCAAAACATCTACGAGTTTCTAGAGAATGGTAGTTAGTCATACCTAGAATAAATCTCGATGGATACAAATATGGATATGTTCCATAGAGGCGTAAAAATAAAAAACGTAGGAATTTTTTATGAACTCTTTCAATGTTCAAAATATAGGATGCTTCAAATGGGGCCCAGATAATACAATTCGACTCCAGTACACTTAGCACCAGTGAGTTGTAAAGTAGCCTAATTGTTAGTGGGTTTTGAAATGAGCATGAATTGCGAATGACAAAGCCCAGCAGTTTATATGCTCTGTTGCATAAGTCATTTGTGTGCTGGTGGAATGTCATTTTGCTGTCAAAAGTAACCCCTAGATCTTTTATTTGACTAAAGCGATGAAAAATGTTACCGTTAATTGAATATTCAAATATGATCGTCTGTTTTGCCCTTGTGAAAGAGACTACATTGCATTTAGGTGTACTGAAGCTTAGACAGTTAATTTTTGCCCAGTTTGCGACAGAGTTCACATCGATTTGTAGGAGGACACATTCAGCGAGATTTTTTATTATGCGGTAGAGTTTTAGGTCATCAGCAAACAATAATTAAGAGGAATGAGTGATGATTGAGCCAATATCGTTGATGAACAACAAAAATAATAGCGGTCCAAGAATTGATCCTTGCGGCACTCCAGAAAAAACCAGGAATTCGGCAGAACGAGAACCCTTATAAAAAACGTATTGTTTGCGATTATTGAAGTATGAAGCAAAAAGTAATAAAAGTTTTTTGGAAAATCCAAACGTAGCTATTTTTTTTAATAGGACATCGATATCGACCTTGTCAAAGGCCTTTTCAAGGTCAAAGTATGTAACATCTACTTGGTTTCCTTGGTCAAGAGTCGGAAATGCATAGTAGATTTGATGATACTGACATCTGGGGTCTAAACCCATGTTGACGATCGTCAAGAAGAGGTTTGACATGGCTGTACAAATGACGATGAAGGATTTTTTCGAATATTTTCGCTACAGAGCAAAGAATTGCAACCGGCCGGTAGTTACGGATAGCACATTTATCACCCTTTTTATGTATCGGGGTTATTTTGGTAAGTTTCCATATGTCCGGAAAAGATCCAGTTTTTAAGCAAGTGTTAAAAAAATGACACAATGGTAAAATAAAAAAGTCAGAACAACCTTTAAGAATGAACGTTGGTATGTTATCGGGACCCATTGAGTTGGGCTTACTCAGTGCAGATATTGCCGTCTTAACATCCTCTGTGATTTCAAAATTTCAAAAGTCAAACGGCTGACCTATTTGCTCTGTGTTTAGGATGGCGTTAACGTCGAGAGTTGGTTGTTTAGTACTATAGACCGATGAAAAGAATACTGCAAAGCTGTGTGCAATATCATCATATGTATTTAATTCATTGCCATCAAATGTCATAGATTTAAATGCGTTATTTAACATCCGATAACCGAGCCAATATATATGCAGTGGCGCAGGTCTATTCCTCTCCCTAATTGAGAAATGGTAGACATAGTATAATAAAGTTCAGTTGCAAGCCTCCGGCGCATATCCTTAAGAGTGAAAGAGAACAGAGAAAAAAATAAAAACCAAATAACATAGACAGAAAGAAAGAAAAATCAACGCAAAAGAGTTCAACATAAGTCAAAACAAAATGGGTGATTCAGAATCATACAGTGAACATATTAATGGATTGTAGAGCGACAGCTTCATCAATGCACAATTCTCATACTCATTCTGACAATGACACGGAGTATTTTTATTTTTTTTTTTAATTTTTTTTTTTATTTCATACAATTTTTGAAAGTACACTTTTATGTTTTTTTCTTGATTACCATACTAGGCTAATGCCCGTGTTAAGGTAATCATACATGATATAAGTTATGCAGTGTGAAAACTAGAACAAAATATAGGTTTGAAATAAAAATTATAAGATATTAGAAACAAGAGAAAGAAAAAAGATAAAATATTTAAGGTAAAATATAACAAGATATATGTATACGTAAGCACATACACATACATATGCATACACATACACAAATTCATACATATATATATATACATATATACACACATATATACATCCCGCTATCATTGCTGCGTCTTCTAATGGTCCACTTTCATTCAATCCTGCGTCCAACCGTCATTCTGCGTCCGGTATACGGACGCAGGATTGAACACATGTAATTTCAAGTTTTCCCCACTCCTGTACCCTCATACAGTCCAAAAACGAAAATAAGCCAGACGCGGTATTGGTACCTAAATCAACTGAAATATGCTATTTTAGTTCAGTGCTTTGTCACTGAGCGGCGAGCCGCAGCGCTGCAGTAGACGAGCGTATATTTTTAGCAAAATATACGTTTCATTGACTAGCGTATTGCAACTTCTACATTTGGCAACATCGCTTTTTGATTGCGTTTCTTCTGATGCAGATCAATCATGGTAAAAATATCACACATTGCAATTAAGATCAGAAAAAACAAGATTTCATTTAAATCCAGCCTGTCATTATGTTATTATTGTACGGCAAATACATCGGTGACTTTATTTTTTTATATGACTATTTTTAAACAAACGTTAGTTATTTTCTTATCCACGATTATAAATTCCTACAATGCGTTATCGTGTGCCACGCCACTCTTTTATTATTAAACAAGATAAAATCAATGTGCTTAATATAATAGTAATTTGAAAACTTACTAAAAATAAATAAAACATTTTTCTCTTCAATTTATGACTGATTTGACAGTAAAATATATGTGAGATGTAAGAAGTAAAATATATGATAGAGATTCGTAAAGGAGGCTGATGTAAGTGTAATTAGTAAGATAAGAATAGGAGGCTGTAGAAAAAGTCGGAGATGCCCGCGGAAGACATGGTATGATTAAATAAACTAAATTCTCGAGTCATGCCTAAAGACAGAATAAGTGTGATGATTATTTATTGTTAAATAATGAATATTTATTATTAAACGCACGTTATTTTTTTGTTGTTCATATGATGCATGTCATTTTATTTGAGTACACGTTTTAAGCTTTCGCTTTTCTTTTTTCCCCCTTTTCCTTTTAATACGTCATACATATGTCTGGTAATGTTATATTATCGTGAAAACAAGCTTTTGGGTCCGTGCGGTTAGGAGGATTTAGCATATTATTTTGTTAATAGGTTCGCAAAAGACCCTTAAAAATTGTTTCTCCCGTGAACGAAAATGCTTAGTTAATTCGAAAAGTTATCTAGCGTCCTTCATGATAGACTTGATAAGCATTTATGTTATTCTTATTTAATTTATATTTCATTAAAAAATACAATATTTATAGATATTAAAAAATCTTTATATGCAGTTCACACGGTAGAAGTGAAACCTTCAGAAAATTTAACTTCGAGAGAAAGAGAATGAGACTAAATCCTATAGATATAGGTATGTGTTCGTCTCTTTTTTTTATACATGAGCTCCACACAGGAGGCCCTGATGAAAATAATTTCCTTCAGGGCCTATGTCATCTTTGAAGTGTCGCTCATAGAGTTTCGTTTCATAGAATTTCAAATCACAACGGTCCTAATAGCGATGAGGACCAATGGACAAGTACGTGACACGAGTTGAGAAATAATATTCAACACTTACACATTATAAAATAAATAGAGCTTCTTACATCCAAAAAAACACCCTTCACTCACATACTTTACGAAAGCGGTGTTCCATCCGAATTGCACATTGATCATAAAAAGATAAAGCCGAAAATCAGTTTTGCTACATGTTTCTTAAAAAACCACCCCTGGTGTAAGACCACCATTCAGAATTGAAAAGTTGCTTGAAATGGCTTTAGCCGTGTTTGGTGACTAGATCTGAATAGCCAGGTATTTCCCCGCCTTCCTCTTCCCCATCTTCTTCCCCTCCCCACTTACCTTCAGCCTCACAACATACCGCAATTGAGGATGCCATAGTCTCGCTGGCTGGTTGTTGGGAGCAGTTGGAATTCCTGTGCGGTATTCGTGTAAACAAAAATCTGCTTTTAATATAATTTTTGTACGTCGTTCTATGTTATAAGCCCAACTTCACCCCATTGACCCGGGCACCTCTGCTAAGTCACCAAACGTAGCGAACCACTTGAGATGACCTATGGCAGAGGTGATTGTTATCCTACAAATGGTTCCCGGGACGGCGGTACCCACACTTGCCTCCCAAATTAAATTAATTATAATTTTGTTATAAGATTCGCAAAAGACATAATATTTCTACTGATAATTGTGTTGTAGTAATAATTACCAAATCTGCCAAAGCAGTAAGTAATTCGAAAACTATGACTTTTCTTCTTACTCACAAAACATGTTGAAATTCATTGTTGATGTGATGATTCACGTGATGCTGCATTCCGGGTTATTTCTAATGATAAGAACGAAATTGTGTTAACTAGAAGAACTATTTTTACAAGTTCTCATACTAAACCGAAAACTTTCAGGTGCACTTCAGAGACTAAGAGAGAAAAACTACTAAGAATTGGCTATTGGCGATTTTAACCAACTGAAGAATATTGGTACATTTTTTTTAACGTGAAGTGCGTAATCATAGGGCAATAGCCCCGGTTCCATTTAGTTTAAATAGACGTGCATCAAAATCTAGAGACAGGAACTAACGACCTCGGTGATCGAGGGCTAAAGCTTTCTATTAGCAATCTGGAGGTCACGCGTTCACATCCCGACGTGCGCTAGTAACATTTTATTTGATTAATATGTGATTACTACAAAATTTATTATTTAAATAGTTAAGTTTAGGTAGTTATACTTGTGGCTCCTTCTAGAGAATTTCAGTTTCGTCCTGGTGTAAGACCACCATTCAACCATCTGGAGCCAGTGAGTCTACGGCATCCCCAATTGTGGTATCTTGCGGGATTGAAGGTAGTGGGGACGAGGAGATGGGAAAGAGGAAAGTGGGGAAAAACCTGGTTACATACATCTTGTCACCAATCACGGTTAAAGCCATTTCAAGAAACGTTTCAATTCTGAATACACCGAGGGGGGGGGGAGTTTCCAAAACCTATACCGGTTCAGTCGCGGTAGCGACAATTTACATTTTAAATGTAAAAATTAGTTAATTGCAAAAACAAAAATTGTTCTAAAATCTTCATAAAATAATCTTTCTGGTGTGTATATTAGAAATAAATAATTTTATTCTCAAAAAGCCATAATGAAAATTATACTGAAAGTTCCTGTAAGAACTAGCACTGACGAAATCTTCAACCATCTTAAGAGGACATAGGTAGAGAAAACCAGAAATATGTCATTTTCAAAAAAGTTTTTAGACGTATTGACTCTTTTCCACAAAAAATTATAAATGGATTTCGAAAGATTGTTCTTTTATCTAGCATAGTTATGTAATAAATTTTTAGAATTTTTATTTATTTTTAGTATAATAAGGTTATTCCATAGGTCGTTGGCAGATTTGTTAGATTTTCAAAAAAGTTTTTGTATTATACCACACCCATTTCAAATAATATAATCATGCAGTAAAACAAATCAATACATTATCTAGCAAAGTTATGTCTTAGAATTTTAATTTTAGTTTCAATAAAATCATTAAAAAATATGTATGTACATGTGTTTCTTGACGAAAATTGGTCCATTTGTGTATTTATTTGCGCACTTATAAACTAATATATTTCATATTTTTTTACATACTTATTGTGCTAAGACATTATAGACAAATCATAAATAAGTTTGACGGAAAAATAATTTTGGGAAGCATTTAATTTTAATTAATTAACAGCTTCGCATTTCACGATTTTATCATAGCGCCGAAACACAAAATTTCGCAGTTCATTACGGTCCGAAACGTGGCCAGACGAGGACGTGTCCACGTCGCTCTGAATCACAACAGTTTGAAATAATATTTTGGAAACGAAATTGTAAATACATACGAATTCCTTGTTTCACGTTCGTAAAATCTACAGGGTTGACCGAATTTCATTTTCATTGAATATTTTTATGCAAAAAGTTTTATATTTAAAAATAAATGTTTTTATTTGTCCCTTATTATACGATACAAAAAACAAGAGTCCCAAATGCCCCATTTTTTAAAAGTAAAACTTCTTTACGCATGCTCGACACATGGGGTTAACTGGTGAATCGTTACGAAAAGTGGTGATTGTTACGAAAAGTGGTGCTGGTTACAAAAAATGACATGCGAACGGTAATCGATGCGAACAGTGATCAATTGCTAGGCGGGTCGGGCCTTTAGGCTCGCTTGTTATTTGTGTTATTGTTATATTGTTAATGGACTATTTGTCCGTAAATAAATAAATAAATTATATACAGCGGGTACCCGGCATGCGTTGCAAGGCTGGGGATGGGGGATGGGGGATGGGGATGGGGATGGGGATGGGGATGGGGATGGGGATGGGGATGGGGATGGGGATGGGGATGGGGATGGGGATGGGGATGGGGATGGGGATGGGGATGGGGATGGGGATGGGGATGGGGATGGGGATGGGGATGGGGATGGGGATGGGGATGGGGATGGGGATGGGGATGGGATTTTTTTTTATTGTAAATAATTTTTATGTTTATATCGCACAAGAGTCCAACAGCTCCCAAGGGAGGGAGGTTGAAGAAGAGTTGGGATGATGTGGAGGGGGTGGCTGAGGGGTGGGTAAAGGAGGCGGGGATTGGAGGGAGGGTATGAGGGGGGGGGTGGTTGAGAGGGGGTGGAATCGAGTATGGGTACCACCACCCCGGGAACCATTTATTAGATAACCAACACGTCTGCCATAGGTCATCCCAAGTGGTTCGCAAGGTTTGGTGACTAGCAGGGGTGCCTGGGTTTATTGGGAAGGTTTGTTTAGGTCTTGGCGGCGGATGCGTCTGCCCACCAGCTGCATGGCAGGTCAGATCTGGAGAAAGTGGTTACGGCGTTATGAAATTATATATACATATATTCTATTATACCATTCACCCGATTACCGTGAAACTTTGTTGATTTGTTTTGCGCACGCTCTCATTTCTCTCAGAATTTTTTAACACAGAAATTTTACTTGGACGTTATTGAAATATTAGAAATAATTTGTGACCAAAAGTATTTTTTTATTTATATAATTCTATTGAATTTGCAACACGCCTTTGTCAATATATTATTCTGTATTTTGACGCGCGCAGCGCCAACCAAAACTGTTATTATCTGTGTTTCTGTCTCTGTCGATTCACGGCAGCGAGCGGTCGTGTTGTCCGCGCCGGTCCAGTTTATAACGTTTTAAATTTATTCATCCGCTCAAAATGGGGAGAAAAATATGTGTAGACAAAAGTCTTAGAATATTTGCCTAAACCGGAAAAAATTTTTTAAAAAATGTGATGCAATTGGCCTATTAAACAATTATAGTAGGTATATGGTGTAAGCACGTTGTAAAAAATTATCAAAAAATAGTTAAACATTCAATAAATACTGTAAAATTTCTGTTTTGAACTATTACTAATAAAAAATGTCATTAACGGACTGCGAAAGAGAGGCCAGACATCATGCGCTTGAAATTCCCGTCAAAATGACAGTTTTAATTTGTTATTGTGTAATTCAAATTGTGTTTTTGTTAATAATTTCTGTTCTAATGACTAAGTCACTATTATATTAGTCTATTATCAATATATTTCATATTATTTTCCGTTTTAATCTATTAATAATGCCATTGTGCACACGAATAAATATTTCAAAATGAGACATTTTTTACAATCCAACTGAATATTACTCGGTTAATTTGGTTAAAGTACAATTAAAAAACAAAATATTTAAAAATTATAACAAATTTTTTATTCATGTCTATATTATATCATCTACTTTATACCTACTGTGTTTACGCATTTCATTTGTATATATTTATGTTTATGTACTTCGATGTACAAATTACAAATAACTGCCTACTACTAATTAAAATTCTGGAAACGAGAATTCAACATCTTCACCTGACCCATACTGTAGCCAGCCCTAGCTCCGCGTGTTATGGTCCTAGTAGATACTGTAACGTAATTATTTTCATGGTAGTTACTCAATCGGTACCTACTTGCTCAGAAGGAGTTTTATTAATTTCGGGTGCCGTTGGAACGATTGATAACAAATTCAAATTGCCGGAACATTGTTCGATTGTTTTTTGTTTTAGAAAAAAAGAAACTGTTGTAAGGGCGACGTCATGACATAACGATGGATTGGTCGGAAGTTTTGAGTTGTAAGGAGTTTTGATACTCGTAAGTGATTGTGTAAATTTGTAATATTATGTATATATTATGCTAAAATGGTGCTGTGAAGAAATATTGCTTGACACTCGTAATGACGCAGCAAACAGCCCATCGAGAAATGGCCATTGGGATACTGAATGCAGCTTGATACATTGATGTTTTGGTCGGGCGTGTTAGCAGCCACGTACAATCCAATATCACCGAGGAAAGCTTTGATGTAGATTGCAGGCGCTTCTTAAATGACGTCAACAGTCTAGAACTGCGGGTTATATCCTTTCAATGCTGAGAGATGGCCATCGGACCCATTGTGATCAGCGGGCCTTTGTGGATGGACTGAAATCTCGGCTCCTTCACTGTATCATGGACATGCGAAGCGGCAGCTCTGGGGCTCTTCTCCAGCTATCTGGAGCCCTTGTCGCTGAGGTTAGAAGAGGTGCGCCATATTAACTATCGCAAGCTACGAATGATCATTTGGAGTGGATTCTACTAAAATAACTGAATTATCTCTCTCTCTCTTTACACCTTTCTTTATGAGTTTACAAAGGTATTTATGTAGATTATGTTTTTGCTTGTCAATAATAACAAGTACATTTTGTTTAATGTGAGTTCTTTTATTTACATCAGATAGTAGCTTTCTTTTTATCCCACGCAGGACCCTGAGATGATGATGAGAGCTCATGCAAACGGAATTTCTCGGCTAACTGAGAAAGGTACGTGTCAATGCGCGAAACCAAGCTTGTAGTAGATAAACGAAATCTAGTTCCAAAAACGTCCGCTCACGACCGCTGATGTGTGAGCGCTATAGTCGGAACCGAAATTATGATTTGCTGGTATGACAGTCTTAACATCATGTCAATTAAACAACTATATTCTAAAACTATACTAATTTACATTCATAAGTACAAAACCCAAGAAATAACAACATTTGGGCAAAAAAGCTTTTTATATTATGGCATTAAACTCTACAATAAAATACCACTCTCGCTCAACATTATAACATTTAAATTTCAAATAAAAAGCTGGATACTAAATATAGGGAGATCAGAAATAGAAAATATACTGATATCAAATACAGACTAAAACCAAATCTAGTAATCTGAATTATAAAAAAAAACACTATCTTATTTACTTTATAATTATTTAAAAAAAAAATATTACATGATATATGTTATGTCTAATTCATATCAATTTCTTATAATTAAATTATAATATGTAAATGAAATCCTCAGCACGGGAGATCCCAGTGAGGATATCATTATCTCTACAGTTACTAAGAAATTAAGACAATAAATCATTACTATTATTATTATATTTGTGGCTCCTTCTTGAGATGAAGACAATGTCAGTATCGTCCTGGTGTAAGACCACCATTCAACCATCTGGAGCCAGTGAGTCTATGGCATCCCCAATTGGGGTATATTGCGGGATCGAAGTTAGTGGGGATGAGAAGGAGATGGGGAAGTGGGGAAGAACATGGTTATATAAATCTGGTCACCTAAAACGACTAGAGTCATAAACATTTCAATTCTAAATGGCGATCTTACACCAGGGAGATACTGAGAGTATCTTACACTCTGAAACGTGCCAAAAATATGCCTTATTTTATTTTGAGTTATTAAATTGTGAAATTATACAGATTAATCAAATTTAAAAAAAAAAAACCGCGCGGAGATCATGTAAAAAAATATTAGCTCAACTTGGCGATTTGAACCCGTGACCTCATGATTGCAATTCGAGAGCCTTACATCTCGACCACGGATACCGTCAAGGTAGACACGATGATTACGGCAGGTTCGGTTGTTGTCCTCGGTAAGTTGGTGTGTATTCGAAAAAGTTTCTGTCGTTGAGAGATAGTACTGTTGTCAAAAATGTCTAATCTTTTTCACGGCATAAATGGACCTTTGAAGTAATCGGCAATATTCCAGAAGAAAGCATAAATCTCTTGTTACGTAACGGGCTGCCTAATTCATTATCAAGTTCTATGACACATTCCAAAAGCTTACATGGGATGTGTTTGTTTATAATATTTTTTCATAACAAACAAATTGTTTGTCTGTGGGTCAAGTTCGTGAACTAGTGTTATTGTTATTATTGCCTCTCGTGTGGCTCTTATTTAATTGAATGTGTTTAAACCTTTATCCGATATCTTATTATTTATTCCCTTTTTCCTCGATATATTTAATTCTTTTTTATTATTATTACGCCTTGTACGTTTTTATTCGTCCACTCAGCATAGCCAACATGATAGCCAACGTCCGTTGAACGGACGGGAACAAGAAGTTTTATGCATTGAAAAAAAAATTTGGTTTCCAACATTTATATATTTCTTAATCTTTTAATGTAATTCTAATTTTATTTTATACATATAAGTAATTCAATTTTGTTTATCTAGTTATTTTGAATGCAGACTAACAACATTTAATAAAAAGCTAAGAATTATTGCTACCCATCTCAGGACAGACATCGTCTAGTAAGTCGGATAAAGTACGTACGTCTATGTATATAAATGTTCAATAAATAAATAAATTATCAGTAAAACAAAGACGAAAAAAAGACTATGTACGCCAAAGTGACTTTAACGCTTCAATTATTTTTTGTGTTTTTTACAAACCATTAGATATTAAATCGCCAAAAAATACAAGAAATGAGTGACTTATTGTTCCGAAGTTTCTTTATAATTAATAGGTTAGATAATATTTCTACTGATAATCGTGTTGTTTTAATAATAACCCACTTATATTCAGAGTTAGTTCTTTAAAACGACATAACATGAATAGATTTTATTTTATTTTATACTAGCAGACCCGGCCACACGCTGTGGCTAACGAAACACAACGCCATTACCCAACCTTTATAAAATCCACACTACCCGCTTGCCAACTGCCCGTTGTCTGAATTGAATATTTGAATTTTTCGGCTTTTCTCTACTATAATAAGCATGTTTTATACATGTAAACCTTCCCCTTGAATCACTCTATCTATTGGTGAAAACCGCATAAGAATCCTTGCGTAGCTTAAAAGATCTATGCGCACATACATTTTGAGCGACTGCATTTTATACTATGTACTAGCAGACCCGGCCACACGTTGCTGTGGCTAACGAAACACAACGCCATTACCCAACCTTTATAAAATCCACAACACCCGCTTGCCAACTGCCCGCTGACTGAATAGAATATTTGAATTTCTTGATTTTTCTCTACTATAATAACTATGTATTATACATATAAACCTTTCTCTTGAATCACTCTATGTATTGGTGAAAACCGCATTAAAACCCGTTGCGTAGTTTAAAAGATCTATGCGCACATACATTTTGAGCGACTTCATTTTATACTATGTAATGATGATTGATAATATATTTATTTTATTTTTGTACTTGCTTATTCATCAATAGATGAAAAAGCAAGAACATATGAGAAAACCTCACCGAACTACACTGCCATGATTCTAATGTCGTAATGTGGTAATCACTGTCGCGATGTGGAATCCAACCGGGGAGGAGAAGAGGAAGGATTGGAAGGTCACAGCAATAGAGATCTAGTTACTAAACATAGCTACACACTTCAACAAGAACCAGGATAGGAAGGTCCCAGCAATTCAGATCTTGTCGCTAAACATAACTAATCACACTTAAAATAACGTTTTAATTCAAAATTCTCAAAAATCCCACACAAATTTAATAAATTTTACGTGCGCATTGCCGCCGAGTTGGTTAGATTCCGCAACGTATGGGCCAGTCGTATTGGCGCCTTCATATTCTATTAATACCTTTAAAGTCGTTTAACCAAAAACTTGAATGAATAAATGGCAACGTTGCAAGACGTCCGTTTGTCGTCAACATGAAAATAAATATATAATTGGACCCTACATTGTTTACAAAATGAAAGAAAGAATATGCAGGACGCCTCACTACATTAAATATGAAAGGAGTTCAGATTGGTGAGACGTTGAAGGGCGTTTTTTCCGTTTTGTATATTTTTAAATTAAGATTTTTCAAAAATTTAAATACCTAGCAACAATCAAACACTTAAAAGATAGAATATACATTAGTTAAAACTATGAAAAATCGAGTCCTTCAGATAGACGCAGTAATGTCGATCCGATGAAAGGACGCAGAAATGATAGCGGGATGTATATATATAAATACATACAAACACACATATGTATATATATATATATATATATATACATCCCGCTATCATTTCTGCGTCCTTTCATCGGATCGACATTACTGCGTCTATCTGAAGGACTCAATTTTTCATAGTTTTAACTAATGTATATAGTATCTTTTAAGTGTTTGATTGTTGCTAGGTATTTAAATTTTTGAAAAACATTAATTTAAAAATATACAAAACGTAAAAAACGCCCTTCAACGTCTCACCAATCTGAACTCCTTTCATATTTAATGTAGTGAG
Source organism: Limnephilus marmoratus (assembly GCA_917880885.1). Lineage (NCBI taxonomy): Eukaryota > Metazoa > Arthropoda > Insecta > Trichoptera > Limnephilidae > Limnephilus > Limnephilus marmoratus. Next base: position 49,836,184 of record OU862921.1, on the reverse strand, counting down.
GCGTCCTGCATATTCTTTCTTTCATTTTGTAAACAATGTAGGGTCCAATTATATATTTATTTTCATGTTGACGACAAACGGACGTCTTGCAACGTTGCCATTTATTCATTCAAGTTTTTGGTTAAACGACTTTAAAGGTATTAATAGAAAATGAAGGCGCCAATACGACTGGCCCATACGTTGCGGAATCTAACCAACACGGCGGCAATGCGCACGTAAAATCTATTGATGAATAAGCAAGAACAAAAATAAATTAAATATATTATCAATACGTACAAAGTGAAGTCGCTCAAAATGTATGTGCGCATAGATCTTTTAAACTACGCAACGGATTTTTATGCGGTTTTCACCAATAAATAGAGTGATTCAAGAGGAAGATTAACATGCATAAAACATGCTTATTATAGTAGAGAAAAGCCGAGAAATTCAAATATTCAATTTAGACAGCGGGCAGCGGGCAGTTGGCAAGCGGGTAGTGTGGATTTTATAAAGGTTGGGTAGTGGCGTTTTGTTTCGTTAGCCACAGGATCATGTGGCCGGGTCTGCTAGTATAAAATAAAATAAAATCTGTTAATGTTATGTAGTTTTAAAGAATTAACTCTGAATATAAGTGGGTAATTATTAAAACAACACGATTATCAGTAGAAATATTATGTAACCTATTATTTATAAAGAAACTTCGGAACAATAAGTCACTCATTTTTAGTATTTTTTTGCCATTTAATATCTAATGGTTTGTATAAAACACAAAAATAATTGAAGCGTAAACGTCAATTTAGCGTACATAGTTTTTTTTCGCGTTTATTTTACTGATACCAACAAAATAAAAAAAAATTATCTAAAAATTAAAAACAAAGTCAGAGTATGCAATTGTCATGCGGTAGAAGTGAAACCTTCAGAAGGCAAGATTGAGGAGGCTACGGCGCACGCACAAATAGGAGACCGATAGGCTACGAAGCAATACACAAAGAAGAAACCGATTACACTATCTCATTCTCTTACAGGACAAATCCTATAGATTATAGATGGTCTCTTTTTACTGTCGTTACGTTTCGTTTCATCGAGTTTCAAATTACAACAATGCTATAGAAGTTTTCACTTCAAAAATACTTTTAACACATTATTTAATATATTAGATACCTAGCACCTACAAGTATGAAAGCATACATGTGTGTAACAACGCGAAACGAACCACGAATTTTGGGAAAGGAATGAAGTATCTGCAAGTGGCGTTTCGCGCCGTTTGCTGTTGTTTCATTCTTTTCCCACAATTCGTGGTTCATGTCATTCGTGTTACACGCATGACAATGCAGCCTAGTACAGACATTTTGGGAGGCGGGCATTGGTACCGCCGCCCCGGGAATCATTTATTGGATAATCAACAACTCTGCCATAGATCATTCCAAGTGGTTCGCACACAGCATCCCCTAAAATGATATAGGCCCTGAGGGAAATTATTTTCCTCTGGGCCCCTTGTGTGGAGCTAATGTTAAAAAAAATCTGGAGCGTAAAGAATGTCCCATGACATGCGAAACAGGCATGTTTTTGTGGCAAGAAGACTGGACACAGTGGTTTTATCTAATTTTTTCTGGCCAATACTTTCATATAATTTTTTGTGTCGTAATTTTATTGATCATCGAAATAAAAATTCTTAACACTGTCAAATATGAATGTATAACGATTGTTTAAGGCGCCATATACACGCTCAAAAAGAAGCAGATGGAGAGATATGTAGTTACAAATGTTGGAGAGAGCGCGTTAATATTTAAAACGAAAAAATTGAAGTGAAAAGGGTGAAAACGTTTAATAAAACACAACTCGTTTAAAATAGAGCAAAAATCTCACGGAGAACATCTAAGTAGCATTTAAAGGTACACTGTGAATTTCTTACATATAACTTCTAAAATAAGTTAAATGAACGGGTTTATATTAATTTGCGGAGCATACTTTTCGATTTTTTTCTATCGAGGGAATTTCATATGATTTGCACTTCGTTGTAGGGAACGTCTAGATATTATCTTCAAAAATAACATATTTTTTTAAGAACTTTACATGTTTAATGTAGATATGTAACAAATCGGTAGAAATTCGGGTAGCGGCGGCTTAACGAAGTAAAATAAAAAAAAAATCTTTGTTTGAAGAAGTAAAATAAAAATGATTCGAAGTAAAATAAAACGGAGAAGTAAAATTAAAATGATAATGAAAAAACAGAATTCATTTTAAATACATAAAAACATTGTATTAAATTAGCTCCCCGCAGGAGGCCTTGAGGAAAATAATTCACCTCAGGGCCTGTCATCTTTGAGGATGCTGGAGTGGATGTGGATGGTGGAGGGTCTTACAATAATCGTAATTGAATATTATCTTATCTTACGGGACGTATGAATATATCCCTCTCATTGCGGTGCAAGGTTATGTTCCGATAGAGTCCAGCTAGAGAAGTCAAAAGGTCTTCCTAAACCAGTTTCTCCCTTTCCGATCTGCTACGCAGTTGTTGGAAAAACGCATCCGCCGCTAAGATCCAGATAAACCTCTCCCATTGAACCCGGGCACCCCTGCACAAAACGTATCGAACTACTTGGGGTGGCCTGTGGCAGAGGTGTTGATTATCCAGTAAATGCTTCCCTGGGCGGCGGTACCCATACCCGCCTTACAAATTAATGAAAAAAAAGTTATTACAAAAAAAACGTTTATTTAAGAGTTTGTCCGTTGCAGGTACCCAAAAAAGTTTTTTTTAAAATATGAAATGCATTGTGAAAAAAAAATGTGAAGTTTGAAAAACTGGTTTAATAAAAATACTATTTAGACATTTGGTACTCTAAATTATGAAAAAAAAAAGTTAGGTATATATGTACCTACGTATTAAAACGACCGCGCATTCGTTTCTTGTTAGTGTATCTTTTTATATTGACTGCACAGAGGAAAATAATTTTCCTCAGGAGAGGAAAGAGTGAATATGTTTACATATAAATTAATTAAATATAAATTAGAGCATTTTTTCATTTCAATTCAAGAATGATGACTTATTTCTGGAATACAAATGGTTATAATATCGCTCATAATATCAGCGCGTCGATTTAAAATAATGGTATATAAAAAAATCAAATGTAAAGAGGCCCGGCCGGCGTTGACAGTTAATAAATGTTTTATCTGCCCGGAAATATTTAATTATGCTTTCATAAACATCGCCTCAAAACAATTATTTTGAGTTATGGATGATTAGTTAAGATAAGGATGCGTAATTTGCAGTTCAAAAAATATTATTAGTCGGCGAGATGAGATGAAAAAGTGTGCTGCGTGGAGATGAAATAACGCATACATTTTTACGCTCTTTGTCTTCGATCACATTCATGTTTCATCTCGTAGGTATAATTCGCATTTTAATAATTTTCCATTTAGGAGGCGGGTTTGGGTACCGTCGCCCCGGGAGCCATTTACTACACATAACCAACACCTCTGCCACAGGTCACCCCAAGTGACTTGCTACGTTTGTTGACTTAACAAGGGTTCCCGGGTTCTTGGGGTGAGGTTTATCTTCTGTCTTGGGAGAGACTGGTGGAGGGAGACCTTTCTACCTCTCCAGTTGGACTCTCTCGGAACATCATCTTGTACCGCAGTAGGAGGGATAGATCCATACGTCCGTCATTCCTGGACACACTGACCCCCAGATTTCTACCCACCCCTCACACCTTATTCTTTCGCAGAAATTCCTCTCCTTCCTTTCCTTAAAATACCCTCCACACAGCATACCCAAAGATGACATGGCCCTGATGGGGAAATATTTTCTTTAGGGCCTCCTGTGTGGAGCTAATGTATAAAATAATTTTACTTATTCTATTTAAAAATTATTCGAAAATAGTAATTTCACGAAGCAACGCAATAAATAATCCCTTTGTAGAAAAATAAATTCACAGTAGGTACATATGTTTAGAAAATTATAAAAAGCTCCCACAGTTCGGTCATTTAACATGCTATTAATATGAAAAAAATCACATTGTTTCTTTAAATGATACTTAACTCAATACCTAGAGATTTTTTTTAAGTGAGTCGTGTTTTATTAATTTTTTCAGAACAATCGCTTACGTGTATTAATTGTAATTGTTTCATGATATCTCCCTTTTAAAGCATCTTCAGTAATCCTCTCACTTGTTACCAAACACGGCTAAAGCCATTTCAATCTACATTCCAATTCTGAATGGTGGTCTTACACCGGGGTCAAACTCGGAATGTTTTCTACTTTGGTACGAGCCGTAAATGTTACTACAAATTATTAATAATGAATATTTATATTCTGAAAAAAAAAAACACAAATTTTTCAAATAAAATATTACTTGCGCACTCCGAGATTTGAATCCGCTACCTCTCAACCATGGAGGCCGTCAGTTCCTGATTAAAGTAATTTTCGATTTTCTTGTACGTCTTAACTAACTAAAACACACAGAAAGCGGCATTCCTTTCCTACTTACTATGACGATAAAAATTTAGGTTGAATATTATTATAATAAACTACCAAATTCTGATAGTTTTATTTTCATTTTTTTACTCAGAATTTTTCAAAAATATGCAACGGTAGTCTCTGAAGACCTTTAGAAGAACTTGAAAAAATATAATTTCTAGTAAATTAGTTAAGGCAACTTTGTCCTTATTTTTAGAAATAAGCCGTGATTGAATATTACTCGAAATTAAACCATAAATTTCGCAATAAACAATAAAACGCTCGGCAAATTCAATATTAATAAAAAAAACTCTTGGTTAACAATGGCGTCTTTTAGCGATATTAAATTTTTTATTATATGTATGTTTGACAAGATGCATATTTATTGGAGTCGTATTTGGCGCCAATTTTGATTAAAATCAACGAATAAATCAAAAATGGTTGGTTTAATGCTTAAAACATCATTTGTACATTAGAATTAATTTATGTGTATCAATAATTTCGACGATTTGCACATTTTTTAGACAAAACTATGATTTAAAGTTCTTCTCTGTGAATTTTAATAAAATCATATTTTGCAATGTGCGATGTTTTATTGTGACTGATCTGTTCTCGTCGTTCTAGGAAACAGAAGAAACGCTATTAAAAAGCGATGTTGCCAAATGTAGGAGTTGCGATACGCTAGTCAATGAAACGTATATTTTGCTAAAAATATACGCTCGTCTACTGCAGCGCCGCGGCTCGCCGCTCGCGTGACAAAGCCCTGAACTAAAATAGCATATTTCAGTTGATTTAGGTACCAATACCGCGTCTGGCTTATTTTCGTTTTTGGACTGTATGAGGGTAGAGGAGTGGGGAAAACTTGAAATTACATGTCTTCAATCCTGCGTCCGTATACCGGACGCAGAATGACGGTCGGACGCAGGATTGAATGAAAGTGGACCACTAGAAGACGCCGCAATGATAGCGGGATGTATATATATATATACGTACATGTATATAAAGGATTATAAAGAAGAAGATGTTTTAAAGAAGTTAAAAATAAAATACTATAAAATATAAAATACTAAGAAGTAAGATTTAAATATGTGTTTTTTTTTTATTTATATGGTATTTTTTTATGAAAGCTAAAATTTTTACTGGAGATTTGTCAAGGTAGGTAAATAATCGTCTAGAAGAGTATATATTTAGGTAAGATTAGATTTCAGTGAAGTCAGGTTGGAAAAAGAAGTGAAGTATGATATTTTATTTAGTTAATTTAATTTAATTTAATTGACACATAAGTTTTCAAAAATGAATCGATTTCTCTTTTCTAGTCTATGGCATTTTTTCCATGTAAGTATCTGATTAGAGTGGACACTCTCGACATAATCACTTCGCCAGGGTCATATAAAAAGATTGGTTGACCCAGCTCTAAGTGGAATACTTTCTGAAATAAAATCTAATAAGACATTAGTAAATAAGTGCATAAACTAACACTTTCTATGATATTCTCTGTTTGTTTATATGGTGTCAGAAGGGTATGTTAGAAAGTGCTCAGTAGCAGTGTATTTTTCAGGGCTCAACTCCCGTGTGAAATCTCCGCTCAAATTCCACACAGAATCAGAATGGCAACATTAGCGTTGTTGTGAATAAGGAACTCCAGTCCAATTTAATTATTTTTTATTTTTACAGTTAGTTTTAATGGTTAAAATAATTGTTAAAGTTTTAATTTATCAAGATCCCCTGAAAACCACCGTACGTGTAGTGAATCGTGTGACATCGTTCCTGAAAAGTTACTATAAGATCGGGCAATCAGCTGTTCAACTGGCGCCATTTTGAAATTCAGAGTTCGAAGTATTCTCCCTAGAAGCATCATTACTATTTTTTTTGTGTAGTAGTTTTTTAATATTTTCAATAATAGAGATAAACTATTAAGAGATACCTTTATTTTTGAAACTGAATTATTTAGGCCTAAATAATGTTTCAATAAACACAACAACTAAATCTCTATAAACAGTATGTAAATAAACAAATAAGATGAAACGTTGTTAATACGATGGCTTGTGTCATACCTATATTCCCATACAATGACTACGTTGTTCAGTGACGACACCACTAAACATTTTGATGATACCAACTTGACGGCGTGTTTCTATGACCCGATTAAAAATGGACTTTTTAATAATTTTTTAAAAACTCTGCGTTTAATATTATTTAATAAAACTTATATATTCAGAATCAGCGTTTATTGGTTGTAAAAAAATGAGGTCTTCACTTAGGAGATTTCTTTTGGGCAGACTGGTTTTTTATAAATGAAGCACTTTTTTGTTTTAACTTTAAGTTCTTGAATTTTTATTGTTATGATTTGATATTTATAAACTTATAACTGACGACAATAACTTTCCCCACCCAACGGACAAGGGTTCAGTAGTATTTTAAATTCTTAGTGCAAGTTTTCGTAAAGAAGCAAGTTAATTTTACTAATACAAGCCTTTTTATAAGACCTTTGTACCTCTATATTTCCCTTGTTTGTTGTGTGAGAGAGACAAAAAATAAAACATGATTCTATCGACATCTAACAAACAAATCAGACAACTCTTGGATCGCGATCCAACCTTTGATAGTAACTCAACTGCATAATTGGTTTGCGTCCTGGGTTTAATTCTAAACATTCTCCGCCCCAAAATGGGCAGATATTTATTTTGAAATATCGAATCCATTTTTCTGCAAATTATACAAATAACATTATGCAAACAAATTATGAGCCTAAATTAAATATTGACTTTGCTCAAATCAAATTCAAATTCATTAAATTAATTTTAAAGTTATTCAATAACATAACACACTAAGATAATTCCAAAAACAAACTACATTTTTAAAAACAAACAGAAACCATAACAATAATTACATATAAACATATAATATAGACGGCACAAACATATCGCGGTAGGTTTCCTGGTCATCCTTCCTTCCTTCCTCGGGAAAAAATTAAATAAAGATAAATCATCCTTCCTTCCATAGTTCATTGCCACATTTGGAATTATTACAATGTCTTTCCAGATATATCTACATATGCAGTTTGCAATTCTAGCCAGCAGGCTATGTTGGTTTATAAGCGTTCATTAAGTGGTTTTATCCTTTTTTTTAAATATATGGATCTACAATCCTTTTTGTTTTATTATTTTTTATATCACTCCCTACCACACTCAAGATTTTATTGCTCCACATTTATCCGCATTTTGTACACCGATTTTTACTTTTAATTTATTATTATATCTTCCTTTTGTCCTTTTTGGTTACTTTTAACGTACAAATTTTTATATTATTTTTTACTTTCAACGTACAAATTTTTATATTGTTTTTTTTACTATTTATTGGTTTATCTTGTTTTATGCACTCATTGTTTTTTTTCATAAAGCACAAGTCCTTTTTTTTATTTTGTGCTTACATAGCGCCTGGTCCGTTGTCGTCTATTGGCAATAGAACAGCTTCGAAATTGCCCTCTGAGTTTAGTTCCATGCGATGTTCTGAAAGTCGCCACACGTACTTTCCCGTCAGCGCCTGGATGGACTGCAATCACACGTCCGAGTTTCCACACACATGGTGGTAGGTTGTCTTCCTTCAAGACCACCGTATCGCCTGGTTTGAGCTGCGTATGAGGTCCGCTGGTCCGCTTCGTTCTGCTTTGGAGCTGAACCAGGTACCTCGATCAAAAAAAAAAACATCGTATTAGCAAAGAATTTTTTTTTTTGATATTTATTCAGTCCGTTGACTGAAATATTTTGTAGATCTTGTTCCGGAATTACTGCAAAGCTTCCACCAACAAGAAAGTGACCGGGACTGAGGGAAATTAGGTCATTTGGATCATTTGACAATGGGGTAAAAGGACTAGAATTTAAACAAAATTCATCTGACACAAAACGGTATTAAATTCCTCATATATCAATAAGGAGTTACTTGCTAGCCGTTTCAACTGACATTTAAACAGATTTCATTCTGACTTCTCAAAGGCCTCCAAAGTGCAGCGCCCTTGTCGGAATGTACCCCCATTGAATTGATAGCCTTGATAATGATTTTCCGATAGTAGGTAGTAGCATTATCTGAAAATAATTTACTCGGCCTTCCACTACGCTCGATAAAACGCTTCAAGGCATTTAAAAAACTTTCTGTATTCAAAGACAGTTCAAGTTCTAAGTGTATGGCTTCTGACACCACACATACAAATAAACATACATAAGAAAAAACACCAATAACAAAAATATATAAGCTCCTTTCGGCTGGAAGGTCTGCCATTATTTGCTGCATCGTGTATTAGATCTATAACACATTATACATTTCCTTATTATCATTTTCACAAAATTTTCCCATTATTGGCCAGAACTTCAATCTGATTATTGCCAATACGGTATGAGTACCTGCATGCAAGTGTAACTGATAAATACATAAATAAATGTAAATGTAGTTTTTCATAATTAATTCGGTTAAATTATGATGTGGTGGCAGCAAGATTGGATGTCGTTGATTTATTGACAGCAATTTTCCTTCGGAAAGCCTGCCGCCTACGCAAAGTAAATCATTATGTAAATAAGGATTTAGTAGAGAGATGTAGTTCCTGAAAATATCCAAATCTTGCGTTACTGTTGCCAACACTACAGTTTTTGTTTTCACCTCAGGTGGATCTATGTACGTAGATTCTCCGCATGGCCAACTGGATGGTGCAAGAGTTAGCCAATCGGGTCCGTGCCACCAAATGGTGGATGTCAATAATTGAGAAGTCCTAATATCTCTGGATAGTACATCCGCAGCATTATCTTCTGATATCACATGCTTTTGACACATGACTCTCCTAGGTACCTTCACATTATTTATCTGCGGCAATTCTTCCATATAAGCTCTCCAAACTTTCCAAATGTCAGGAGATATATCTTCAACCCACTGAGTTTTGTTCTGCCACAGACGTTGCATTAGTAGCTTCGCTACTATCGTTACAGGTCTTATCAGACCCGGGGGATTAAAAATGGATGCTATGTAGGATAACATCCGTCGTTTGCTTCTACTTAGCAAGCAATCTTCTTCACCACTGTCACCCGCCATCAAGTCATCCATGTAAAAAATTTCTTTAAGAATGTGACTGACCTTGGGATTTGTGCCTTGATTTTCATTTCCTAGCCGCTCCAAACATCTTGGGGCTAAGAATGATGATCCCAGACCGTAGACTGTATTCAATCGATAATATTGAATCTCCTCGCTGGGTGCGTCTCTCCAAAGGATACGTTGTAAGTCCCTATCCTCTGGCTGCACTAATATCTGCCGGTACATTTTTTCTATGTCGGCTGTTAACGCGTACTGATGTTTTCTGAAATTCAACAGATGTGCACATAAATCCTTTTGCAATGCCGGCCCAATCATGAGGGCATCATTTGGGATAATTCCAGTTGAGGATTTAGCTGATCCATCGACTACGACTCTGGTCTTTCTAGTTGTACTAGGTTCCTTGATCACCGCATGGTGAGGCAGATAATAAGGTATTTGATTTTGTGACAATGGTTCACATTGTGTCATATGACCTAAGTCTTTGCACTCCTGCATAAAATTCTTGTAATCTTTCATTAATTCTGGGTTTGAGGCTAATTTTTTCTCCAAATTATACAATCTCTTCTCCGCCATAGGGAGACTTTCGCCTAGCTGTTTCGCACAGGGGCGTTGTATTAAACTTACAATGAAACGGCCTCTGCCATTTCTTTTATGAGCAGCTGTGAAGCTTTCTTCACACGCTTGCTCCTCGTGATTCCTATGTTCAATAGGATTTAGCTCCTCTAATTTCAACAAATTTTCAATTTGCTTATGTTTTAAGTTGAGTGAAAGATTACAAATTTCTACTGGCCTCTTTTCTGAAGTGAAGATGGGTCCGGAATCTTGAATCTTCATCCGGTCAGAGTGCAGAGTCTCCCTGAAAGTGTCAGCCCCGATCAACATGTCTATCGGGCCGGTTTCATTAAAGTTTGGATCTGCCAATTGCAATCCTTGGGGGATGCCGGTGCCTTTTTCCTGAAATGAGATTTGCGGTAGATTACTGGTCACCTCCGACAATACTAGGCATTCAATCCTCTTTGAATATGGTGAATAATTGGAAGATATTTCCAAATCCACAATGTTTTTAATATGCTGTATTTCATTATGAATTCCGGTAATAGGGATATCAGCTTTTCTGCTGGATGATTTTAATGCGCAATTTTTAATAATAAGTCCTCTTGAAGAAGTATCACTTCCCTGATGACTTTGCATTTCTTCATTTTGTAAATGTAATAAAGTGTTGTGTGAATTCGCTCCACACTTGTGACAACTATATTTATTTTTACAATCCGGAAATTTATGTTCTACCGACAAACATTTCAGACAAGCATTCAAACGATGTATTGTTGTCAATCTATCCTCTATTGCTAAATTTAAAAACTTTTGACAATTATAAGTTTTATGATTTTTATTACAATAAATGCAATTGTGCTCATAATCTTCTTTGAACCGAGGTGGTTCAAAGATTGAAAGTTTGATAGAATTGATGATTTTACCGGTTTCGTTGAATTTATCCTTGGCCTTTGTCAATACAATATAATATAAATTTTCAAACATTTCTCGCTCGGTTCCATTTTTTAATTCATCCGGCAATAATGTCTCTATTTTATCTTGGAGTTTTCTAAAGACATCTAGAATAGGTTCGATTCTTTTCAAACGTATTTCGATTTCCGAATTTAACAACTCTTCCCCATCCAAGTAATTGCTAAATCTATACAATTTTCCCTTACATATGCCGCACTGGGCAATTAAATATTTCAAATCCATGATTTTAAATAACAGGGATAAATAACAGACAATCAATACTCACTGATTGCTCTGGCGTGGTTCACTTCTAACCACGCTAAACACAAAAACACAAAAAACTTGCACTGTCTTTTACTTGATTGTTTCTTTTGTTTTAACAAAACACTAAAAAATCTTCTATTATTAATTTCTGATGAAAGCTCGCGTCGTAACTTGACCTTTTACAAACAACGGAATCACTTCGTGCCTACCGTCACCGTCTGCATTACCGACTCGAACAATACTACGGAAGTCAAAAACAACACTCAACGATCGCTTTCAGATTGTTTGAATAATCAATTAATACATTTCATGTATTATAATAATTATCCTTCTGTTTTTTGCGGTATCATAATCATATGACTACCCACAAAAAAACCTTGTTAGTTTCAGTTGCAAATAAATAACGACAGTACCTTTTACTCGTCGCCTGCTTTACCGACAGTATCGAAAGCATCAACATCAAAAACAATCAAAACAATGAAAACACAACTCCGATTTTTATGTTTTTTGCGACACTATAATCATAGCTAGCCACAAAAAATCTTGCCAATATCAATTGTAACAATTAGCCCGTTGCGATTTTTTATATCAACAACAATAAAATACCGAAGTGGTCTAACCGAATTTGTTTCTTTTCTATGGGATCAAATGGATAAAAAATAGGATGGTCACTTGCCCTTGTTGAAGATCCGCTTCATCAGAATTCTCCTAGTTTATTGCTGGTTCATGTCTGGCTTTCATTGATTTTTTGATCTGGATTCCAGGTATCCGCTCGTGGGATCAATCCGCTCGAAGGATCAAATGTAAAAAAATGAGGTCTTCACTTAGGAGATTTCTTTTGGGCAGACTGGTTTTTTATAAATGAAGCACTTTTTTGTTTTAACTTTAAGTTCTTGAATTTTTATTGTTATGATTTGATATTTATAAACTTATAACTGACGACAATAACTTTCCCCACCCAACGGACAAGGGTTCAGTAGTATTTTAAATTCTTAGTGCAAGTTTTCGTAAAGAAGCAAGTTAATTTTACTAATACAAGCCTTTTTATAAGACCTTTGTACCTCTATATTTCCCTTGTTTGTTGTGTGAGAGAGACAAAAAATAAAACATGATTCTATCGACATCTAACAAACAAATCAGACAACTCTTGGATCGCGATCCAACCTTTGATAGTAACTCAACTGCATAATTGGTTTGCGTCCTGGGTTTAATTCTAAACATTGGTCTATATGAAAATATTTTTTTAAAGCCTTAATATTTTTCACTGGAGTTCCTTATTGAGCATTAAAAAGTGGCAGCTTATTTTCCCGCTCTTTTATGATAATGTGTTTTCCTGCGCTTTAGCATAATCTAATCTAAAAATACAGTATTTTCCGGTTTAAAAAAAGAACTAAAATAAGTGTGGTCATTTGCGAAATATTTACTTCAAGGATATATATATTTTGGGTATTTGATTGGTGGTAAATACAATGAAAATGATGAAAAATTATCTGGCCTTAAAAATACTTTTATTTTCAGCTCATGGCCATAATGGTAAAGCGCCTCAGCCTGCAGGATGCTGGCTCCGAGAGGCGGCGTTACATCGAGCAGGCCCGCGCCCTGGTCTCCGAGGGGCCCGGATCTCCATCGGCCCTGCTCGGCTGCTCCCTGCTGCAGGCCCTACTCTTGGAGCACTCCATCACTGTGCGCTCCTCAGACTCCGGATTGCCGTGGGTGCAGCACTTCAAGCTGAAGAAGCAGTTTGAGGCTGCGGAACTGAGGACTATATTCGCTTTCATCATGAAGGTATTATTTTAATTTTAACATTAATAAATTAATAAACCTAGAAAAATTGTAGAATGTGAGATTTCTGAATAAGGAAATAAATTGGGTTAGGTACTTTTTAAAATAACTAATCGAAATTGGGGTAGGCGCCTTCTTAGATCAAATTTTTTGGTATATTTTTTATTGTGTTCCATTTTTAAAGTGTTACTCTAGCTCCACACTATTCGCGAAGTTGAACGAGGTTAGCCGAATACGATAGTGCGGAGAGGCACTTCGTCTTACTTCGTCCAACCTTGGCTCGCCTCGGGCGACCTCCAGTTTTTGTCGGTTTTTGCGCCCGAGTCAAAGGACTCGAGGTTGCACGAAGTGCCTACACGAAATGCCTCTCTACACTACTCGGTTAACTTCAGTTCGCTTTCAATACGTCGTCGTGAATACACATGCGCGCTAGCAATTATTTTTTTTTTGTATTGTCACACGGCACGATTATGAGTGGAATACAGAATATTTCTAACATGCCCCGGTCGCAGGAGCAACAGAATTTGCTCCTGCGACCGGGGCATGTTAGAAATACCCGTAGACGAATTAAAGAAAAAGAAGGATTCGCTTTTTGCTACTTACAGGAGCTACCGTAGAAAAAAAGTTGCGTCAATAAATAATAATAATAATAATAATAATGGTTTATTGTCTTCATTTCTTAGTAACAAGTAGAGATAATGATATCCTCACTGGGATCTCCCGTGCTGAGGATTTCATTTACATATTATAATTTAATTATAAGAAATTAATATGAATTAGACATAACATATATCATGTAGTATTTTTTTTTTAATAATTATAAAGTAAATAAGATGACTGGTCGGTGGTTGAGTGGGCATAGCGCTTGGATCCCATCTGGGCGTCGCGTGTTCAATTCCTCGGCTGGCTAAGTCCTCCATCACAACACAAGCAACATTTTCGGCTTTCTGTGGTGGTAGTAGGAGATTTTCAAACATTGTTGGGTTATTCGTAACCCGGGAATGTTTGTCTTTCTTTTTAAAAAAAAAAAAAAAATTAAAATTAAAGATAGTGTTTTCTTTATAATTCAGTTCACCAGATTTGGTTTTAGTCTGTATTTGATATCAGTATATTTTCTATTTCTGATTTATTAGTATTTTATAGTATTTATTTAGTATCCAGCTTTTTATTTGAAATTTAAATGTTATAATGTTGAGGTTTTTGAGTGAGAGAGGTATTTTATTGTAGAGTTTAATGCAATAATATAAGAAGCTTTTTTGCCCAAATGTTGTGTTAGTAGTTACTTGTTGGATATGTTTTTGACCATGAGATCTAGTGTTTCTAATGTACGTGTTAGTTGTTATTTCTTGGGTTTTGTACTTATGAATGTAAAAATATGTACATAGTTATAATACGCGAACGTGCACATTGCAACGGCAGCTGCTACTTGAGCGTCCATGACGTGCGAGTCGTGACAGCACCACCGCGCGAATGAGTTCTCGCGAAGTTGAACGAGTGTGTAGCGACGTACTTCGAACTTCGGTCAACTTTCCCGAATATTTCGTCGAGGAACTTCGCGAGTAGTGTAGACCTAGCATAATGAACTAAAGTAAATTATTGTTTCTTTGACAAATGTTGTTGGAGGGAAAATAAAGTTTGGGTGGTAATAGTGATAAATAGTATGATACCGGGATTAGAAAGGGATTTTAAATTGACTGTATTTTATGTGATGAAATAAGTGCAATTTGGAAGATGACTAAAAATGAGAGAAAATTTTGAGGAAAGATTTCAGAGGAATTTTTGGCTTTAATTTACTGTAAGAGAAAATTAGAAACTTATTTTTTGGATGTGAGATCTACTACATTGATCACAGAACTACCAATGATATTATATTGGAAAGAAAAATATATGTTTTGCTATTTTCTCTTTGCGAAATTAACAAAAATTTCCTGAGCGGGTTTTTCAACTCTTAGGTCATCTGCTCAATAGAAACTGATAAAAAAACCAGTTGGCAAAGCAATCGCTATCCACAGGAAAGGAACTTGTAAATTTCATTGGCAGCCCGCACACAGGTTGTGATCCGCCAGTGCCAGTGACCAGCGGTGCTGGTCGCAGGGCAGTCGCGTTTCAGTTGCCGTGTTGACAGGTTGCCGTGGTAGCGGCTTACGACCTGTCAAGTTTTGTTGTGTTTTGACATGTCAGACCAGAAAAATATCGATTTTGTTCAGGAGGTTGATTGCGATTGCGTTGCCAACTGTTTTTTTTTCAGTTTCTCCATGAGCGGATGGCCTTAGACTAAAATATCTAGGAACTGTAGTCATAGAAAACTTTTTCTAATTCCACTTTCTTACCAAGGTGCTTGAGGAACTAGAAACAACTGGTGTAGTAGCCGGTCACGATGGACAAGTCCTGGCCGAGCGTCTCCTCCTAGTGGCCGAAGGAGCCCTTTGTTGGGGCCACGTGTCCCCCCTGCTCCCACGCCGCCTGGTGGGGGTCTTCGAGGCCATGCACGAGAGCGACTCGCCTCCCGCTCTAAGAAGATCAGCTGCCTGGAGACCCCTACTGACTGATGAGAAGCTTCCTGCGATCCTCGCTGCCATGGCCGCCAGGGGCCGTCCGCTATTGAGGCCGGCCCTGAGTTGCCTCGGGCAGCTCGCTAGCCTCAGTGGGGCGGCTCTACCGGATGATGCTCGGGGCGAACATGCTCTTAGAGTTGCTAAAGGTATGTTGACTCTCATTCAATGATCTTATTTGTACATTAAGACAATAAAATATTATTATTAATGAAGAGATGGTCTGCCCTAATCTTTTAAACAAACTTGATCAGGGTTGTAATTGGGTTTAAGTTATAGGATAGGAAGGTAGGAATTTTCATATAAATGTTAAAATCCCCACGTATCTGTTTTTTTTAAAGGTTCATTTGAACAAGAAAAAACGCTATTGTAAGATTGATTTCAATATCTATTTATAGAAAAATAGCGGCCGCAAGCGGGCGGTCCTTCCAAATCGGTTGGAATCCTGGAGTTTTTTTTTTTGTTATTTTTTTTTTTTTTTTTTACACATTTGATTTATGTAAGTACGTAAATATAATGTATGTATTATAATTTTTAATTTTTTAAATTTAAAAAAATATATTCATATTTTCTCTTCCCTTTACACACGAGTAGTTACACTCTCGTAAAGGTTATATGTTATATACATATAAATGTTTATACTGTTTCTAATCAATGTTGCATGTTAGTATTTAATGATTTGAGTTTAATCCGATTGTAACCTGAAAATGTAATTACTCATGATTATATTACATGTATATGTATATAAAAACTAATAAAAAAAAAATAAAAAAATCATTTGAAACATGAAATTCAAAAAAATTAGTTTTAACCCCTTGTTTGCCGCTTGTGCGCCGGCGTGTCGTGAGACTTTACACGCGATTTTGACCCTTATGTATAAAGAAAGTGTATGAAGAACACGGTCAGAATCGCTTGCTCTATTATCGCCCTTTACCATAGAGAAAACCGCAATGCGCCTGGTCACTCCATATAATTTATATTAATGATTTACCGGAGCGCGGGAACGTGCGCAGTTCTTGCGCATGCGCGGGAAAAATTCTTTGTCTGCGGTTTTGACCTTTCTATGTACAAAATTTCTAAAGGACAGTGTCAGAATCGCGAGACACGAAATGTCATTGGTGTCATAAATGCCGCGTTTTAATTGGTGGTGCTTTTTGCTGGCATACCCCGGCAAACAACGAGTTAATATGAGTAATTAATAATTAGAGCATGCCGAGGACAGAACTTTTTATAATTTTTAGAAAATGGTATTGAGGCTGATAGGCGTTTGTTGTCAAGATACATACAATGACTGGTGCAGCAGTACTGCAACACTGTCATTTGAAATATGATATATAATTATTGTACTGAATTGTAACTTGTGTGATGTCACAAGACACAATTGTATTATGTTTTGCTTAAGTTCACTTTGGAAACTCACTCGTTGGGGGATTATTCCTGATCCCGGGAATAATCCCGGGTGCACACAGCTAGCTAATGATCCTTCCACTCCCAACAGCTACATGTCTCCTTGACTGTGTCCTGTTAATAATTCTACAGGTTTTTTATCCATGTTAATTAGTTGATTAGTCCATTTAGGGTTTCGACTTTATGGAGTTATCTGCATAGTTGCGATTAAAAATGTACACTTCTTCATTCCCCAGCTCTGTTTCCCCTTCTAAATGAGAACACGGACCCCCTGGCCGCCCCAGCTGCCGCCTTGCGACTGCTGGTGCTGCACAATACCCGCGAGCTGCTCAGCTTGCCCCCGCAGGATGTGGAGCACCTGCTGCACGCTGTCGTCACCTACACCGTGCGACTGGTTGACCTGAGTGTCTACGAAGAAGTGGTGAGTTCACGGTCTCACAAATATCCTTTGTTAAGCATGCCCTATATTGCTTTTTTCTTTTATCGCAGTAAAATTGTGTGGATATCTGGAAGTGGGTAATTGTATTGAGATGCCTGGAAGCGAGGAATTTAGGTGTTTGAATCCCTGAAAGTTTGTAATAATTGAGAATTATAGGTGTTCAAATCCCTGAAATTTAAGAATAATTATGTTGAGATACCTGGAAGTGAGTAATATTGATGTTCAGATCTCTGAAAATTGGGAATAAGTTAATTGGAAATTGTGTTGAGGTTTTTATTTTTTTTTACATGAGCTCCACACAGGAGGCCCTGAGGAAAATAATTTCCCTCAGGGCCTATGTCATCTTTGGGGATGCTGTGTGGAGGGTTTTTAAAGTATAGGAAGGAGAGGAGAGATCTGGGAAGAAAAGGGGTTTAAGGGGTGGGTAGGAATCTGGGGTTCAGTGTGGCCTGGTCATCCGCCTCCAAGACCTAGACAAACTTCACCCCATGAACCCGGGCACCCCTGCTAAACCACCAAACGTAGTGAACCACTTGGGGTGACCTATGGCAGAGGTGTTGGTTATCCAATATAGGTTCCCGGGGCGGCGGTACCCATGCCCGCCTCCCTAATTGTAATATAATACCCGGAATTGAGCAGTATTGGTGTTCAGATCGCTGAAAATTGGGAACAATTGTGTTGAAATCAATTGGAAGTGGGTAACATTATGAGATACCTGGTAAGAGTAATAATAAATTGATGGTCTGTAGATCACGGAAAAAATTAAAAACAAGGTTTAGATCTCTGAAAGTAGATATTAACATTTAGTGTTTTCCTGTGATTGTATAATTTATTGTGTCTCTAAATTATTCTGTTAACATTTTTCTTATACATATCTAATGTTAATTAATTTTTAATTAATTTAATTAATTTTCAGTAAATACTTTATAAATATTGTATACTTGTTGTTATTATGTATTTCAATTTTGTATTTAAGTTTTCAACTTATGTATAAATAATACTTGCGTTGTTTTTCAAGAGTTTGCTTCTGTGAAAATGCATATGTGAATAGTGCAGACACATTAATCTAGGGATACTTATATTTGTATTTTAATTTATTATATACTACCCACAAAAATGTTATATAAATATCCTGTTTGTGTCTCAAATAAATAAATAAATAATGATTTCTTCCCCAGGGTGATGTGACAGCTGACAACAGTTCTGCTTGCAAAGACGGGCTGGAGGCAGCCCTGGAGGCCTGGGTGGGGCTCCTGCACAGTGCCGTGCCCCCCGCGGGGGACGCACCCATCACGGGGGCTCCACCCACATTGCTGCATGGATCCACACACCTATTCCAGGCCATGCTGCGAGTCAGACTGGCACCCCCTGATGGCACCAGGTACCTAAAATACCTAAGTGGTAATAGCAGCTTGGGTGGAGCAAAAAATACCTTATTGCCTTCACACCCCTTTTTGTGCTCTACTCCGACCATGTTGCCCCTCTAGCCAACCCCTTCCCCCTCGATTGCCATATTTTTATGAATGTTTTTTAAGATAGCTGAGCTAAAGTTGTCAAGCCACAAATATCTTCATTCAGACTCCGAGAGGTTTGCAAAGAATGAACATGTCTAAATATATTATTCCTAGCTAAAGTAGCTATGCCCGGGCTTTATTCTGCTTCAAGAGGTGGAGAAATGGAAGAGGTGGTTTTTTAAAATCTCGTGTAGACATAGACCTTCTTGGTGTGCAAAATTTCATCAATCTCTGAATAAAACTAGATTTGCATGTAAAATAAACCCGCAAACCCTCTTCTTTATGGGCATAGATAGATAAGTACAGTAGAACCCCTGTTGCACCCGAAACTATTTACAAATTACAGCTTCAGATGCACTTGAAAATGGACTGTAAATTAAACAATAAAACGAAACGAAAATGGTGTTTGCTGGAATTGGTTGATAATATATGTACGGAAAATAAGGGAAGCAAAGAAGGGATAACCAATCACTTACCTCTGCAAAGCCGCACACAACACAATCAATATACGTTATACTGTTCCAACGCGGTACCTCGAGGTAATAAGGTCAAAAACCTTCCTTTAATTGGTAAAACGAAATTATAATGTAAAACAAAGGACTCCAACCAGTTGCTTCCAATGTTCCAAAAACTTCTGTTTTTTCACAAACCGAATGCACTTCAATTGACTCTTGTCTTTGTTCTATTTTCAAATACTTTTCCAGCAAGGTGATATGGTTAGGTAGGGTAGGTACTGGATAAATGACGGTAGGAACTGTGCATATTCTCATTTCAAATCCAAACAACCCCATTAATTCGAAATCCAAGGGACATAGAAAATTCAATTTCGAATTCAATACCCCACATAATTCGAAATTTTAAGGGAAAAAAAATTGCTGAAAATCGAGTTCCTCGGCCGCCCTTTCAAATTTGGTAGGTTAAGGATGGAGCTTAACTATCAGGTATATTAAATATATGCTTCATTTTCTAGTATGGGTATGGGTTCTATTGCCATTCCATGGTTTTACTATTACAGAAGTGTTTTTTTTTAAGTTACAGCATTGTGCTTCGTCAATTTCTCGGGAAGTAACCACAATAAACAAATAAGTGTAAGTGCATATGAATTTTTATTCCCCAGATTAAGTGGTGCGGAGGATGAGGCTGAAGTAGAAGAGGAAGGAAGTGACCTGGAGAAGTATGACTCCATCCTGCAGCTGGTGGGGGCACTAGGCCGGGCCTCCCCAGCCGACACTCTGCCCATGCTCTGCGGCATCCTCGAGAGTCGGAGTGCCAGGTAAATACATACTTATAGATATATATAGATAGTTAGCACTTGTTCTTTTTTTTTAACATGTTTACAAAATGGAGTCTCCTATCAAGCGAAAAATGACACCTTATGGGGGGAGTCTGGCTCAGCCGAGTTTTTTTTTTTTCATGGATAAAAATTATTTTCATTCACAAAACTTTTTTTAAAGGTTCATTTGAACAAGAAAAAACGCTATTGTAAGATTGATTTCAATATCTATTTATAGAAAAATAGCGGCCGCAAGCGGGCCGGCCTTCCAAATCGGTTGGAATCCTGGAGTCCTTGGAAATAAAATTAAATAAAATCTTAGAATTAGAAAATATTCTATATGAAAAAAATATCGATGTACTTTGTGTTAGCGAACACTGGTTACAAAAGGACGAAACGACATCTATTAATTTTAATGGTTATAAATTAGGTTCAATTTTTTGCCGAGAGTCATATTCATGGAGGTGTCTCCATTTACTTAAACGAAAACATTATATTTAAAGAACTAGAATTTGTTAAACAAATAACAAAAGAGTTTGTATTTGAATGTGTTGGTATTGAAATTCCAAAACTTAAAATGATAATTTGTACAGTTTACTATAATGACTCTGATATTAATATTTTTTTTGAACAACTTGAACTTTTACTAAACAAAATTTGCAAAAACAACAAAAAACAAATAATACTCTGCGGTGACTTAAATATTGATACAAGCTACAAGAACAAAAACGCAGATTCACTCAAAAACACATTAAAATCTCACAACATACGCTTGATTGTTGATAAACCTACTCGTATACAAGGAAATAAAAAAAGTATAATTGATCATATAGGTACAAATATACCAAAAAGCTCTTACACATGGAAAGTCACAGAATTAGCTGTATCAGATCACATGGCACAGTTAATGCACCTAAAAACAGAATATAATATAAACCAAACGTGGTATACAAAAAAACAATTATTTAACATAGAAAACACTAACATTTTTAACAATTACTTATCATGTATATGTTGGGAACCACTGAAATCCTTTGAATCCATTAATGACAGCTACGAATACTTCATTAATGAAATAAATAATGGTATGAAGTTTTGTTTCCCCTTTAAACTGTATAAATATTCCCAAAAACGCAAAATAAATTGGGTAACGACTGGTATTAAGATATCTATTAGACAAAAAAGATATCTGTACATGAAACAAAAAACACAAATGACCTCACAATCATAAACAATTACAAACATTACAAAAAAATTCTTAGTAAAGTAAAACAGGTAGCTAAACGGAATTATAATAGTAAACGAATTCAAAACGCACAAAATAAAACCAAAACATCGTGGAACATAATAAAAGAGAACTCAAATAATTCTAATTCTAAAAGTAAACCAAAAATCTGTCTTAAAATATATGATAATCTGGTATCAGAACCAAAAAACATTGCAAATGAATTTAACATTTTCTTTGCACCACCGCCACCACCACAAAATACATCTCTACATCCACAATCTGCCAAAACAGTCGAAAACAAAAAGTCGCGATCATTCTTCATAACGCCTGTAAACAGGGAGGAAATTATTAAAATCATCGTAAAACTGAAAAATAAAAGCAGTGTCGGCACTGACAAAATCCCTTTAAAAATTATAAAAGCATGTGCAGAAGCGTTAAGTTACCCGTTGGAAATATTAATTAACAAATCTTTCGAATCAGGAACCTTCCCAGAACAATTAAAACAATCTATTGTTGTACCATTGTATAAGAAGGGTCCTAAACAGGAAATCTCAAACTACAGACCGATATCCTTATTACCAAACTTTTCAAAAATATTTGAAAGAGCCATGTACAATCGCATTTATAACTTTCTCGAAAACTTTGAGATAATATGTCCACAACAATTTGGATTCCGTAAAGGCCGTTCAACAACACAGGCAGTATTCAATTTTTTGAACAAAATTCTAGAAAATATTAATGTTAGTAAAAAAACCGTAGGTATCTTTCTCGACCTCTCAAAAGCATTCGACAATGTTGATCCTGAGCTTTTTCTAATTAAACTTGAACATGTAGGTATTAGAGGATTAGCATTAAAATGGTTTGAATCATACTTAAAAAATCGTCAGCAGAAAGTTCAAATATCGATGAAAAAATGGTCCAGTATATGGTAGAATCCAAATGGAGAAAAATAAACAAGGGTGTGCCACAAGGAAGCATTCTTCGGCCTCTCCTCTTCCTTATCTACATAAACGAACTCTCAATAATTGCTGGCACAGAATGTTCAATGTTCGCTGATGACACCGCTTTGTTGTTTGAATGTAATGGAGACGTTGACGAATTTAACAAACAAGTTAACGAGACTTGCCAATTAATAGCAAACTGGCTGTTATCGCAACATCTATCACTCAACACAAATAAAACCCAAATTTTAAAATTTTGTCCAGTGCAAGCTACACCTATACAGTAAAACTCGCTTAAGAAGTTCCCATTTAAGAAGTTTTCACGCTTAACCCCTAGGATACGACACACTACAATAGCAGTGCAGTGAAATCATGACTACATCTACAAATGAACTGCAATATGTGGGTGTAGAGCTAGGTTTTAGAGGTTTTTAATGCATTTTGTTCCTGTCCATGAAATTTCGAAAACAAAAAAGGTGATATTGAAGAAACTTGTCAATTATTTCAAATATAATTTTCAATATTATGTTTGGTTTTCAGATATTTTCAAAATACTACCCGTCTTCTAAGGGTTAAGAAGTTTTGATTTTCGGTCCCTTGAAAATTCCATACAAAAAATTGCAAAAAACATGATTTTTTCCCACTTAAGAAGTTCTAGAGCTAAAACTGCTTCCCGCTTAAGAGGTTTTAGAAAACTGGCGGTAAAATACACAAACGAAATATTGTGCCGCAAAATACATATTTAAAATGAACCTTTTTCAAAGTCATAAATTGAAAGACGTTGGCTTCACAGATTACGCGCAATCCCTAGTACCTGAGACCATAAACAGACCCTTTGTCGGCCGCCGGGCCCGTAAGCCGTAACCCCTAGGTACAATAGCAATGCGGCACGTGGAACGAATGTGCAATGCGGAATTATGTAACGAATATGCAAGCGTCTTTAAGGTTGAGTTTAATATAACGTTTCATGTATTTTTCGGCCTTAGTGACAAAGTGGGATAGATCTACATTTGACGCCTCCTTCAATAATATTCGTTTTGATACTGAACGTTTCATAATATTGTATAAAATTTTTATTCCATCGAATTTGTAAAACACGAAAAACTTTTGATTGTCAAATCGGATCACGGTTAATACGGAATGTTTCACCTTCAAATAAATATATTTAGCTTTATTATTAGGTAGGTACATAACAACATGATTAAATATGCCGGGGGAGATGGTAAAAGATGCATTATAATTAGGTTTTTTTTCAATCAAACTTCAAAATTTGCCGTGCATCGTGCTTCATCTGACATTTGTCGTAAATTAAGTTTGAAGGTTAGGAAATACATATGCATAAATTTAAAATTTAGATTGAAACGAAACTTCGCTAATGATTTTTGTAGTTGTTTTGTATTTACCGCGAGGCTGATTTCGATAGTTTTACCGACTTTGAAAGCGTGGATTATAATTCCAGCGTCAAACAGCTTGTTTGATACAACTTTCCGATTCAAGTCATTTATTTACGCGCGAAATCGTAGATATTCGACGTATGATAGGTAAGTAGGTGGGTACATAATATTGGGCTGCGCGTATTTCTAATTTCGAATTTTTAGGAAAGGATTAAAACATCTTTAAAAATACATGATAGTCAACTGTGCCTGGTGAAAACACACCATAACAATAAATAGACTGTCCGATTTCCGACACGTGAACGCCATTCGAGCGAGCAGCAAGCGTGCAAAAAAGTTAATTCCGCCAAATAATAAACAGTTTGCCGCGTGGGGCTTTGTGAGATTTTTCTGCACAGGGCCATGGTAGGGTTGCAGCACGCGGAACGCTTGCTCCGAGGCAAGTAAAACCCGCTATCATCGAAGTTTGTTTACAAACAAAATTACGTGCAGGTGTCCTTTTATCAAACCGCTTGCTAAAATTAACCAAAACAAGTCTTTCTTTCTCCCTCAGTTCGTATAGAAAACCAAAGCGTAAAAAAGAGACAGCGTATAGCCACTGCGCTGTCTTCAACTGTCAAGTTTAACGCGAGTAATTACCAACAAGCATAATCCATTGCCTTTACACCAATTTCAAATAAGATCAACAGTATGAACCTTTTGGAATGCTGCAACTTTTACTATCCGAATTCGAATGGCTTTCGAATACACTTTTGCTTGCAATTGCGATGCGCCATTCTCGGAAAAACGTAAGGTTTTTTTAACAGTTTCAAAATTGTGTTTATTTTCTCTATTGCCGATAAGGGATTAAAATATTTAGGAATGTGTCCATGGGATGGTTTTGCATCTTTGGGGATGCTGTGTGGAGGGTTTTTTTAGGGAAAGGAAGGAGAGGAGAGTTCTGGGAAGGAAAAGGTTTTAAGGGGTGGTTAGGAATCTGGGGTTCAGTGTATCCTGGTCATCCGCCTCCAAGACCTAGACAAACCTCACCCCATGAACCCGGGCACCCCTGCTAAATCACCAAACATAGCGAACCACTTGGGGTGACCTTAATGGCAGAGGTGTTGGTTATCCAATAAAGGTTCCCGGGGCGGCGGTACAAATTACTGCCTCCCAAATAATAGAGTAGGTAGAGCAATCGACTATAGATAAATACTTTGAAAAAAATAATAATTTAAATGTAGGTATGTAAACAAACTTTTTATAATCAACTATGTTTTACCATTTTTCATTTATTTCACATTCCTACCGTTTTCTAAATAATATTAATTACCATGATGTGTAACTACTAGAAGATACCTATAATATATATATTTATTTATTTGAGTGTTTGGAGCATATAAGCTTGTTTTCATGACAATTTAACTGGGGTAGACAGACATACGCCGAAATGAGGTATGCCCCGAGTACGGACTGGAGATATGAATGGCTAAAATAGAATCCCACTTAAAAAGTTTTCCCACTTAAGAAGTTTTTTTTTCCCGGTCCCTTGGAAAACTTCTTAAGAGAGTTTCACTGTAAATATAAATGTAAACATTAATAATAATATTATCGAACCTTCCCAAACCTGTTCACTACTGGGAATAGAATTAGACATAAACATAAACTGGAAAGAACATGTCTCAAAAATTGTAGCAAAAATCAGTAGTTTTTCTTATGTTCTGGGTACCTTGAGAAAAATATTGAACACCCAATCAGTAATAGCCGCATACTATGGTTATGTATATTCAATAATAAAATACGGTATTATTTTTTGGGGAAACTCGGTAAACGCCAAAGATGTCTGCATCATACAAAAGAGATGCATAAGAAAAATTACAAACTCTGGTCGTTTAGATTCATGTAGACCTATGTTTAAAAATCTGAAAATTCTGACAGTCACAGACATATGTATAATGGAGTTATGCATGTTAGTGCGATCCTCTACAGACAAGTTCCCAATAAAAAACTCAACACATAAATACGCTACAAGGCTCACAGAAAACCTATTAATACCAAAAGCAAACAAAACAATATTCCAAAAAGGACCATACTACATGGCCATTAAAGTATATAACAACCTTCCAAATAACATTAAACAAATACAAGATACACACAAATTCAAATCGTCACTAAACACTTTCCTTGTTAATAAATGTCACTACACGTTGAGTGAATACCTCACGTAAATGAAACGCCTATTTTTATTGGTATCTATATATATTTGTATTTTTTTTTTTTTTTTTTCATTGGTATATTGTTATTTTATCTGTATAAACATTGTAATTATAATAAAACAAATAATATTATATAAACATTGTAATTAAATAAATGTGGTTAGCTGGAAGAAATGGGGTCTACCCATAAGCTACACCTTTTGTAATTTTTATTTTACAATAAATATTTTTTGATTTGATTTGATTTGAAATCATTTGAAACATGAAATTCAAAAAAATTCGTTGTAATATGAATGTAGAATATGCATCAACAGTTTGCCTAAAAAGTT
This sequence comes from Limnephilus marmoratus, assembly GCA_917880885.1. Classification (NCBI taxonomy): domain Eukaryota; kingdom Metazoa; phylum Arthropoda; class Insecta; order Trichoptera; family Limnephilidae; genus Limnephilus; species Limnephilus marmoratus. Next base: position 49,809,852 of record OU862921.1, on the reverse strand, counting down.
GTTGATTGCAAAAATGGCAGACATAAAACGAAAATTGATGAAAAATTATGGTCTTAATTTTGCAATAACCTTGTCTGATAATATTTTTTCATAAGTCGAGGTTCATCCGCATATAAATTTAGTTTTCTTTATTTTAAATTTTGAATGAAGTAAATTGGACGAAAACTCGATGATCTACGATTCCAGCCAACATCAAAAACGTGGTTTTGAGAAAAATGTTTTTAAAGTTTTCGGTATACCTGCTTGGTGTGCATCGCTCCTAACTATATTTAAAGGTCGAATTTGATACCATAACTTTGGGAAAGTATTCTCCATATGTACAGGAAGATTTTTAGGCAACAAAAAAGTCGATTTTTTGGATAGGCTGGACCCTCAACTTTACTTAAAAGAAAAGGAAATTTTACAAAACAACAATGTTTATTTGTTTTTGAGAAATAATTTTTTAAATTTTTAGCATTTTGTGTATTTCGATCATAAAGTTGATTAGTCAGACATCTCCAAATACTATGTTTTGAGACAATAACGAAAGCAATATTTTAATGCTCACCATAATCAAATATTATTTACAAGTATCTGTGATACTATATATGGCATAAAATAACGTCAGGAGGCCTGATGGTCTGGTTCATTATTATGATATCTTGAAATTTCCCATTAGTAACCCAGAAAAAAATCAATTTTTGGTTTATTTCACTACAAGTTTTTGTGCATTATCATTGATTTGGTGGTGTTTATGAGTAATCTGAGTTTTGTACCAGATGGGGGTACACTTTTACATATAACCGCATACTCAACTCAAATTTAGATTTTTTGGATATGTCTGCTAATCAACTGGACGACAATGTATGCACTATAATCTGCCGCTTTCACCAATTGGACACTTGCCTAGTTTTTGGATTAACGGAGTAATGAGAGAGTACTGTACTGTACATGTACGTACATACCTGTAATGTTTATTAGGAACCCTCATAGACATCCAAATTCAATAGACGAGAAGATACAGATGAGGGGTAAAACAAACTATGGGGGGACGAAGAGGGGAAAGATGACTGTGATTCGTTAAAAAATCAATCTGACAGTATATAGGCATCTCGCATTATAATATCACCATTTAGTTCTTAAAAACAAAATCTGCTTTTGAATGAATAGACCTTTTTACATGGGAGCGCGAATTGCTCGCCACGTTATTAACATATTTGCGAAGTCCAAATACGGAAAAGTAAAGTTCGCCACTTTTTGCAGACGAATATTTTGTTGCCGTATTTAGTTAAGACATTTTTACAAATGTTTCATAATTTACTTACCCCTGTAACCAGCGACGAGCACACTGGAGAACCGCCCAAATTCGTTATGATCGACATATTTTAGAGTATAATGTATAGCACAAGCTACCTTTGCCGTGTTATTTCGTAAAATGTACGATGTGAGCTCGACGCTGGTCCGGACAAGAATGATGACGTCACATTTTTTAGATTCAAGTGAGGCTCTCGTAAGCACAGCCGGTTCCATGGGACCGGTATGGGGAGGGGGAAATAATACGCTTTTATCACTTAGGGCAGGTCTATATATATGTATATATAGACCTAATATGTCTATGGGAACCCTATATTTTGGCCAATTTAGTCTAATAACGTAACTCTATGTTTCTCCAGAATGCAAGAACTTTTACAAGCTGGAGAAGAAGGAGTAGCCCTGGGAAACGTTTACGAAGATCTTCATTGGACTCTGATGTTTGCTGGTAAGTAAGATAATCATTGTATACCTACATTATTTTTTCATTATTTTGTAAAACCTGTTTCTACACTAATAAGATGTTAAAATAAAAAAAAAGTTAAAAAAAATAACTCTTATAAATATGTATCTGATAAAAAAAGGATTGAATTGAATTGTGGGGTTATTGTTAAAGTTGTTTTATTTTGTTATTTGGTAGGTCATGTCCTGACGATGGAGGGAGATGGTGACGGGGAAGGGGAGACCCCCACAGCCCCCGGGGAACTGGTGCGCTACAGCTCGGGAGCCGGGGGAGACTTGAATGCCTCCATGCGACTCCTCGATGCCACCGAAGCCGCCCCCGATCCAGCTGATCTGCAGTCGGCTCACCAGATGGTCAGGTATGCACTAGTTTAAAGTCTCCAAACGCCCAAACAACTTATTGAATAGACGGTTCTGGAGTTTGAGAAAGACCCCCATCTATAGCCTCAGAAGTGTCCCCGTGGAGCTCATCAATTCTCCTGCAAAATGCTTTTACCTGGAATTTGGCAACAAGTCATTTAGGCATCACATAATGATGGGAGCACCTTATTATATTGATGGTCGCTTTTCAGAACAATTCATAGTTGTGGCTCCCTTACTACCATGGTTAGAAATATTATCAAAGCGGTGTTAGAAATTGAAAACACCACGCTTTCTATTCAAGTTTAAAAGTTTACTTCAAAATAATTAAAATGTACACCTCTAAGAAACCAAAATTTCCAAACGGAGTTTGAAAAATATTTATGAAACTTTAAGAATTTTTTATTAATTATTTTTTTTTGAAATGACAAAACAGTGAGTTGACAATAACGTTTATACTACATTTGTCTAATAAAATCAGTAATTTTAGTTAAAAAAAAATGTAAAGCCAGTTTTAAAACTTTTTTATGTTTGTAACCAAAATTTTTATACTTCAAAAATTACATGTTTATTTTGATTTATAAAATTTAAAAGCATATTTTTTATAACCTTTCAAAAATAGTTTTTAGTTTTTGGATATGTTCAGAATTATTCCTTTTATTTGGAATTATTCCTCTTATTTGCAAAGTGGAAATATTTTGACCCTCTGACAAAATATGGTTGAGGCCTAAGGGGTTAAAGCCCCCGACATGTCTGGGTTCTACTGATACTAAAAAAAACAGTAACTCTTTGGTATCGTCGTAATGTCACTTCTTTCAGAATGTTGTTTGTTTGTTATTTTTCTTCAATCTTATTTGTGGAACCGCAGATCTTTTATAATCTAATAGAAATAATGTAACATGTTATTTTGTTGTCCAGATTGACAAGTGGCGTCCTCCGGCTGTGCTGGTGGTGCGGGTGGGGAGCGGGGCGCTGGCTGGGCTCACCCGCACTGGCCGCAGACTGCCTGTGGCTGGGCCGTCGTCTGCTAAGGGCCTATGCGCCCGGGGGCCACTGCCTGCCGCGAGGGGTGGGCGCTGCGGGGGCGGCCGGTGCTGGAGCCTTGCTGCGGGCGCTGCAGGGAGAGCCGCAGGTGGCGCGCCGGGCCGTCGCACTCCTGGTCACCGTGGCCACCAACAAGCAGCAGTGAGTGGATTGTTGGATTTTTGATTTTTTTTCTTTACATGAGCTCCACACAGGACGCCCTGAGGAAAATAATTTCCCTCAGGGCCTATGTCATCTTTGGGCATGATGTGTGGAGGGTTTTTTAAGGAAAGGAAGGAGAGGAGAGTTCTGGGAAGAAAAAAGGTTTAAGGGGTGGGTAGGAATCTGGGGTTCAGTGTGTCCTGGTCATCCGCCTCCAAGACCTGGACAAACCTCACCCCATGAACCCGGGCACCCCTGCTAAATCACCAAAAGTGGCGAACCACTTGGGGTGACCTATGGCAGAGGTGTTTGTTATCCATTAAAGGTTCCCGGGGCGGCAGTACCCATTCCTGCCTCCCAAATTGAATTATGTAGTTACTATTTAAATTTGGGTGGCAGGTGTGGGCACCACCGCCCCGGGAACCATTTATTGGATAACCAACACCCCTGCCGTAGGTCCCCCCAAGTGGTTCACTACATTTGATGAATTAGCAGGGTGAGGTTTGTCCGGGTCTTGGCGGCAATTGCGCCTGCCCAGCTACTGCATGGCAGGTGGGATCGGGAAAGATTTGCTGAGGGAGACCTTTTGATTTGGAGACCAGTCGAACTCTCTTGGAACATCGCCTTGCACCACAGTGGGAGAATTGGATTCTGTTCCATGCCAACCCAGAATCAAGTCAACTCAACACCTCTTTGAACAGTCATTAAAAGCCATGAAAAAAATAATTTTAAAATAGCCCATAACTCTAACCTAATGTAACCTATTTAACCAATATTTTATTTATGTTTTTCAACACTTTTAATGACTTCTCAAAGGAGATTCTGAGTTGATTTCATTCCGAGTTGTCCGGTCACCGTTGGATTCATTTGTCCATTACTCTGGACACTCTGACCCCCAGATCCCTACCCACCCCTGAAAGCCTTTTCCTTCCCAGAATTTTCTCTCCTTGCTTTCTAAAAAGATCCTCCAACCCAGCATCCCCAGAGATGACATCGGTTCTAAGGGGAATTATTTTCCTCAGGGCATCCTGTGTGGAGCTAATGTAAAAAAAAATTGAAAGTAAAGGAAATAATAAAGCCTGCATAATAAATATTTAAGATTACAGTAGGGCCTTACATTGGGCTGTATTCGTAAAACTGAAGGATATTCTTGTATCAGGTAGAAGTATAAGGTTTTGAGTTGAAGAATAAGGTAGGAGTATAAGCATTTCCTTTTTTTCGTATTCATAATGATTACCTTATACTTGCAAGAATATCCTCTAATAATAAGAAAAAGGTTGTTGGCACGTTGGCTTGTGACTGTGCCGCAGCAGGTTCTAACCTGTTTTCGACGGTTTGTTTATTTACAGTACTTCTTTCTTATCGGTGTTATTTGAGTACAGTACTTTGATCAGAGAAGATGTATTCGTCAAGCAGCGATAGTAAAAGTACACAAAAAGATAATGCTGCAACCGTACTGCAGTTCATAGCAAATGAAATTGCTAATGCCCCATGATTTTGGAAAATGGAACCGGTATAATTCTTTGTAATCACAAAAAGGTGTTGATAAACGCTGCTTGTAGTGTTTAATCTCTCTCAGTTCCACGACATCTGCCATCGTTACAACTGATCACTACACGACTGAGTCTGCAATTGACCACACTCGAAATTATTGAAGGATATCCTTTTTATTTAGAGCAAAAGGTAACGTTTATGAATAACCAAATACTTTTTGTGAAGGATATGCTCATACTCTTTAAGAGCGTTTAACCAGCCAGCGGACGAAAATCCACATTTCGTCGAAAGTTGTTCTTCCGATCATGCAGGGCGGTTACAATGAGAAAGATTAATTATTCTCCGTACCAGCTTTTTTAAATTATAACTCAATATCGAATTTATTTCAATCCAAATTAGCTTTAATTTATACCTTCATCCAAAAATGCTGAAAGGCGTGATGATAAAACTATTAAAATAGTGTACTTTTTGTAGTTATTTTTTGATTATAAGTATTTATCATTTTTCAATAATGTCTAAATTTAATAAGAATGTTAAAAAAATCTGAAATATATTAGTTTGTAAGTGCGCAAATAAATACACAAATGGACCAATTTTCGTCAAGAAACACATGTAGGTACATATTTTTTAATGATTTTATTGAAACTAAAATTAAAATTCTAATACATAACTTTGCTAGATAAAGTATTGATTTATTTTACTGCATGATTACATTATTTGAAATGGGTGTGGTATAATACAAAAACTTATACTAAAAATTAAAAAAAATTCTAAAAATTTATTACATACGAATGCTAGATAAAAGAACAATCTTTCGAAATCCATTTATAATTTTTTGTGGAAAAGAGTCAATACGTCTAAAAACTTTTTTGAAAATGACGTATTTCCGGCTTTCTCTGGTAATGCCCTCTTAAGTATAAGGTTTCACTCGGAATATTATGAATGCGAGCTGAAGGATTTCCTTTTTATTCTGCAAGTATAAGCATAACCTTTTTTTATGAATACGGCCCATTATGTAGACAGAGGGGCACTCTTGTGAGGTGTCACATAAATCTAACAAAATTAATACTGTTACCTATTTGGGTACTCAAATATTCATATTTCACATATCTTTCAGAATAACCGATATCTCCAATTGCTCTGCCCTGTGGGAGGCAGTGCGCTGGGGGGTGGGCCCGGGTGGGGCAGGCCTGTCGGGTGTGGCGCGCCGGGGCCTGGCCCGCGCCGGAGCCCTGGCCCTGGCCCAGCTGCCTGCCGGGCCCGAGCGACCGCAGCGCCTGCATGAGCTGGTGCGGCCCGCCAACGAAGCACTCAATGCCCCCTCCGATTCGCCCGCTCTGCTGCATGCGCTGGATGTTTACGCAGGATTGGCAGATGGGGTGCAGGTTAGTGATTTTCAATACTTTTTTTTTATTATGTAAGCCTGTAAATTGGTATACACTAAGGACGGGTTGTTTAAAAAAATTTGACAGATTCATCAAATATTTTAAGTTAAATTTCACGTTCTGTGTAAGTTCTTTTCAAGTTATATGATTATTTCAGTTTTGTGGAGCAACTGGCCTATAATGACATAATGACAGAACTTGAATAGAACTTACGCAGAATGTGAAAATTAACTTAAAAAATTTCATGAATAGTTTCTTAATCTAAATAAATCTCAATCCACAAAATTATTTTTATACGTACATGAAACATGCAATAATTATTTTACATTTATTGTAAAAAATACACAGGTATTGTTTTAAATAATAACGAATAATAAAATGTTATAACCAACACAAAAATCTCTCTCTTGTAGTAAATTGCTAAAATTTTCTGTTTCTCAGTCTGGCACTGCCGAAGTAATCTGGGAATGCATCCGCCCATGCCTGTGTGTTTGCGCCTCGCTGGCAGGCCGCTCTTCCTCGCGCACGGGCGGGGCCCTTGCTGCCGCCCTCAGGACCGTGGCTGCTGCCGCCAACCGTCTGCCAGCCTTGCTGGCTGGGTCGCCAGCTTGCCCCGCACTGCTGGCCGCCCTGGCCGAGCCTCTGGACAACCACTCCGCTCTGCCGGAGCCCAGCCAGGGGAGGAACGGAGACACCAGTGCGGAGGATGAGTTTTGTGAGGTGAGTTCAAAAGGAATATTATATTATTCGTGCTTGTGAATTTATTACAGGTTCTGCATGATTTTGATCAGTTTTAATGCCCACTCCAGATATGTGTAATGTGTAACCTAGCGCAATGCAAATTCTTTATATGGATGAGTACTACAGACATTACGTGCAAAGCTTGTGGCAATGATAGCGCTCGTCTGTTATTTTGGTGCTCCCAGTGCTTATTTTGACTGTTTTTGAAATGAGTTGTGTGTTTTCTATTGCCGTTTTGTAAATAATGGATTAACTCAAATCACAATTGGTTTTGTGTTGAGATTGTTTGGCATCCAATACATCTGGCATACTGGCATCAACTCTATTGAGTTTGTTTCACCACTACTAAATGCTTCATGCAGATTGTCCTGGGTGCGCAATTTCTTTAAAATAAACATTGCAATTGGTTAGAGTCTAGATCATAGGTTCTCAACGTGGGCGATAACGCCCCCTTGGGGGCGTTTGAGACCTTCAGGGGGGCAGTAGAAGACCAAGAGAAAATTAGGGGGCGTTTCAGACTTTCAGGGGGGCGGTAGGAGACCCAGAGATATCCTTCCCACCCCATCCTATCTTGCCACATCCCATCCCATTAGGGGCCATCCTTCCACAAAAATATTTTCCCTATCCCATTACGCCCCCTTCATTCTTAACCGGTGCTTTGCTATCTTTCTGCAAGTGCTCCATAAAATGATGAAGCCACCAACGTCATAATTTAATTAATACTATAAAAAAATATAAGAAACGCAAAAGACTCACCAATTTATAATAATTGATAAGAATTGAATTGATAGTATGTATTTTCATCTCAAATAAATTTCATTTGAGTTTAATTTTTAACAAAAGTTATGTCTGTATTAGCGCTGCCAACTCAGCTCTTTAAGAGCTGGATTTAGCTCTAAATTGTAGTCTTCAGCCCCTTTTTAGTTCTTTTAGCTTTTTTATCAGAATTTCTCTAGCTTCGCCCCGCTAGGATGAATAAATTTATGTTCCAACTTTGGCTGTACAAGATTTTAGCACTTTTTCGCTTTGAGTTCAAAATCGAGGTTACACTCTGGTTTGCTCTGTATGTTTTTGCTTATTTTATGACTCTGATTTTGATGCTCTTCAAAAATTTCACATAATCAAAAGTGACTTCAAAAGTTTTGAATCACTGGTATATTAAAGCAATATTATATATTTTGTAGGAGCTATCACTGGTTCTGGAGATAGGCAGTGGCGTGGTGGGTGCAGGCTGGCTCCAGGAGGGCACCGCCGAGGGGGCGGGCAGGGAGGCGGCCCTGAGGGCTGCTCGCTGCGCCCTGCCGCGCCTGGCGCCCCCCTCCCCCCACCTGCGCCGCCCCGCACTGGCCGTGCAGTACTACCGCCTGCTGCAGGACCTCGGGGCCAGGACTGTGAGTATCTACTATATCTAGTTACCCCCGTTACTGCTTGTATTAGTTTCGTGTTATTATTATTGACTGAGTATAGCAAAGTTCTATTTTAACTCATCTGTTTTGCATTTCATCTGTCTGTAAATTTGTTTGTACATTCATTTTAATGGTTCAGTAAAGATTCTTTCTCAAAATGATTTTCTTATTTGCATTTTTTCAATATTATGGCACCTACTTACCTGAAGAAAGTTTGAAAAAATAATAGTCAAGAGACTTGAGGTTTTTTTGCAAGGCTCATAGAAAATGTGTTTGACAAGGTTAGCTCATACGGGACTTTTAAAAAAAAAAACTTGTCGGGCCGCTTTCAAAATATCAAACGCATGACATAGCTTGAAGTAAAAAACTGCCACTCAAAGATATTGAAATATAAGAGATGTGCTATCTGCAGTTTTTACTGGGTGGGATTGTATTTCTTGGCGTCGCCGATATTGTTAACCAATACTACTGCACACCTTAAAAAAATCAACTAAATGAACGAATTCTTTCGTTGAAAAAATCAACTACGTGAAAAAATAATTTCAAACTGTGCCCATTAGGAAGTTGTCCCCGGCAGTCGGGCGGCCATCATAGGGTATCTATTGTATTTCAATATCTTTGCTGCCACTTGTATTACAGTTAATTCAAATCTCCGAGTGGAACAGGGACAAGAATTTTTAGCCAATCACTGCTCTATCCCCTCACTGAGCTAACGCATTTTCTACCTACCTTGGTACCTAATCTTGGTACCTACCTACTTTGGTACCTACCTACCTGAAGAATGTTTGAGAAAAGAATTGTCATGAGACATAAGGTTTTTTTGGACTATTTGTATAATTCCTTGGTTGATATGAAAAAAAATTGCTTGAAATATATGGTTGATAATTAAGTACTTTGGTAAGTATCTGCAGCGAAACCCTCTAAAGAAGTTTCGTGGCTTAACCGGTCAACTGCCGCCATACAAGGCACAAAAAAACCACCACTTTGAATTTTGAATTGAATGTTTTGTTGATAAATTTTGAGCTATTGTATATTTTATTGACTGAAACCAATGACGTTACATACTATATTAGACGAGGGGTAGAAATCTCAAAGTGGGAAGACAATGGCAAGACAATTGTACCGGTCTCGATATCTAGTACTTTAGTACTAAACTGCTACGCGTCGAGTAAGGTTGCGTCTTACCAGTACTTACCAGTAAGTAAATTGCATTTTAAAAAGTGTCAAAATGCCCTCCTGTGTGATGAGAAAATGTTTCAATTACACTGCAAATAATAGTAAAGGCGAAGGAATAACACTTCATTTGTAAGTACAAGCAAATTACTTAATATTATCGATTATTATAAATATTACAATTAATTTTCATGTTTCCCGCTCGCAGTTTTACACGTCATTACGAGACAGAGAATGTTGCATCAAAAATTAACAAGCATAACAGAGACAACCTGCTAACAGTAGGTCGGTTCACACAGCGTCCCGCACTCGTTTTCTTCTTTTGGGAAAGATGGGGTAAAACGTACAAAGGGTAAATCGTTAATTAACTTAATTATGTTTGAATTGTCATAACGCTCGAACCGAGCTTCCTTGCTGACAATGACAAGACACTATAATTTAATATACGTAAACACGCTAGTTGTAGTTAAGCTCTGTTGATAAATATAATTTTTTGTCATTTCATATGAAAATAATTACCTAATAAAATCCCAAAAATTAAAAAAAAATTCAAATTGCTATTCAAAACTTTACGTTTTACTTTTTTGGTGGTCATTTTTAGATTTGAATATAAAGCGTGGTATTTTGTCTTTCTAACACCGTTTAGAACATATTTCTCACTCTGTTAGTAAGGGAGTTACAGTGATTTATATGAGACCTGTGTGAGCTGGGACAAATATGGACTCGTGCTATTCAACGGGTTAAGCCTGTACAGATCTTTTTGTAATTTAAAGCAGTCAATAAGGCGTTAATAGGAACAAATATTTTGATGTCATCAGCGAAGAGTAGAACATTTGCATAATGGAAGCATTTTATAATGTCGTTGATGAAAATTGTAAATAGATTTGTATACTCATTTGAACCTATGACCTGTACTGTATAATAAAATATGTTTTTAACAATACTACTATAATAGTACCAATATTGTATTACTAATGATAATGATAACTCATATAATTATAATAAAAAAATATTTGTCCGTGTGTCTTGTTTTACCCGCCTTTACCCTCCCCTGTGCGTAGTGTAACCGAGTGAGAGAATCTTGTTATCTCAGTCACACCCGTGATGTGAAAACAGTATTCGGCGAAGAAATTAATACGCCGCCCGCTCCTATATTCATTGCATTCATACACACACATTATTTGATTGTCTATCTTTATCACCCTTGAATAAACTTTTGAATTAAGAAATTACTGAAAATCGCTGAAAACAAAAGAGTGTTCCTTACTTTCCACATTATATTGTGAGTACATGAGACTATGGCGAGTCTATTTATTTTATAGAACATCATTGACTGAAACACGTTCACAACACAATAAACTATCTACTAAAACCACATTACTTGCATTTATTACGTAAATCAATAGGTTTTACGACGTTTTATTCGCGATACACAGACATCGCGATGTGATTGCGACCGTTAATTTCGTGGCAAATCTGACAGCGCAGAGTAATGATGGCGCAAGCGATTTTGACACTGTTCTTCATACAAATTCGTAAATATAAGGGTAAAAATCGCAGACCAAAAGTTTTTCATTTCAAATATTTGAATTATTTTCTTGCGCCTGCGCATATGACACCGCGCGCCGGCGCGTCTCCGGCAAATAACCGGTTAAGAGGGTATAACCAGAGAAAACCAGAAATATGTCATTTTAAATCAGATTTTAGATGTATTGACTCTTTTCCACATAAAATTATAAATTGATTTCGAAAGATTGTTCTTTTATCTAGTGAACGCATGTTTTAAATTTTGAGAAAAAATGTTTATTTTTAGTATAATAAGGTTATACCGTAGGTCGTTGGCAGATTTGTTAAATTTTCAAAAAAGATTTTGTATTATACAACACCCATATAAATCATATAATCCATGCAGTAAAATAAATCAATACGTTATCTGGTAAACGCATGTTTCAGAATTTTAATTTTATTTTAAATAAAATCATTAAAAAATTTATACGTACATGTATTTCTTGAGGAAAATTGGTCCGTTTGTGTATTTATTTGCGCACTTACAAACTAATATATTTCAGATTTTTTTACATTCTTATTTTGCTTAGACATTATTAAAAAATGATCTATGATCAAAAAATAATTACAAAAAGTACATAATTTTAATAGTTTTATCATCTCGCCTTTGAGCATTTTTGGATGTAGGTATAAATCAAAGTAAATTTGGAATGAAATAAAATCGATATTGAGTTATAATTTTAAAAAGCTGGTACGGAGAATAATTAATCTTTCTCATTGGAACCGCCCTGTAAGAACATCTTTCGACGAAATGTGCATTTTCGGCCGCTGGTTGGTTAAATGCCCTTAAGAAGTTGGTTTTTTCCGTCCCTCGGCCCAAAATAAGGAACTCCAGTGAAAAATATTATGGCTTTAAAAAAATATGTTCATATAGACCAATAAACGCTGATTCTGAATATATAACTTTTATTTCATAATATTAAACGCAGAGTTTTTAAAAAATTATTAAAAAGTGCATTTTTAAACCTCTCCTCGAAACACAGTGTCAAGTTGGCATTACTGAAATGGTGAATGGTGACGTCACGCGTCACACTCACCCACTGTCACCTGGTGATCGCGTGTATTGTATTGTCAGTATTGCAGTATTGTTTTGACATTTGAAATGACTTAACTCGTTGAATGCCGCGAGTAAATGGGGTTGGTTGTAACCAATTAGCGTTCGCAAAAAGCGGCAGCCATGACACCCAATGTCCGGCGATTCTGACAGCGTCCTTGAGAAATTTCGTACATAGAAAGGTCAAAGTTGAAGACCAAAGAATTTTTCCCGCGCATGCGCAAGAACTGCGCACGTTCCCGCGCTCCGGTAAATCATTAATATAAATTATATGGAGTCACCAAGCGAATTGCGGTTTTCTCTATGGTAAAGAGCGATAATAGAGCAAGCGATTCTGACCGTGTTCTTCATACACTTTCTTTATACATAAGGGTCAAAATCGCGTGTCAAAATCAGGACACGCCGGCGCACGAGCGGCAAATGAGTGGTTAAAGTGCACATATGCAATTCAATATTTCGTGTTTTTGGTTTATTTTCATACTGTTTATAGAGATTTAGATAAATAATAGTTATTGTATTTATTGAAACACAATTTAGGCCCTCAACAATTTACGAAAAGAGCTATATTTGCGGACAATCTGCAATAAATTTTGCCTTTGAGGTTAAAGTCGTGTCGACCATATTTGACATTTAGTTTGTATTTTCAAATTATTTTTAGTAAAGGGTTTTTTATACAAGTTAATGCAACACAATCGTCATGATCAGTGTATTATAAATTCTATTCTGTATGTGTTATACATAAAACACGATGTTATATGTATTTGCAATGATTGCAAATATTTACGATGATTGATTGTTTTTATATTGCACTTTGATTAAAAAAAAATAACAGTAGCGGTGAAATGTGGACATTTTACCAATGTTTTTCTATATTAAAAGCAGTTAATCTTGAATAAAAAACGACTTCTAACACCTAAATGTCATAGTATTAATCGGCCATCTTCTGCCTTCTGCTATTTTAAAACAGGGATGTTCTGCCCAAAAAAATTATTTCCCTAGATTTCGAAGTGAAATTTCCCTAGAATTTCACATTTACGCAATTACCTAGGTAGCCACCTGATTGTGTAACACTAATCCTGTTATATGTTAATTAATATGATTAATTAATTGGAAAGATATCGGAACTTGGTAAATATACTTATAATACTGTGCTTTTCCAAATAAACCACTTTTTGCTACGTGAAGTAATAATTTAAAAGTACGAATACACTCACCACTGAATTAGAAACTGAATTCCAAATTAAAAAAAAACACTTTGTGAAATAAAAATCAACCGCAATCACCGAAAAAACGGAACTTAAAACATAAATATTTTTTTTTTTCAGAGGTCCCATTTATCTTTTTAGATACCTACATAGGGAACGTACTCATACTACGTGACAAACTGTTTGCACTTTTTAATTCCCCCCCCCCCCACCGTGACCAAAAACCTAAGCAACCCGCCGCTCATTTGTACCAAGCATGGTATTTTGAAGACCCCCCCCCCCCGAACGTGTCACGTAGTATGGGTACGTTCCCTAATATCATTTTGAGTTGTCAGTGTTAAAAACAACATTGCATGTAAGTACATGAACAATAATTAAGATTCATAGGAATCCCAACAAATATATATACGTATATATATATATAAATATAACATCAGTAATATTGTCATATGTAATAAAAAATTTGCCATAGTTCGAAATTTCCCTAGATTTTGTCCTGATTTCCCTTATCCCTAAAAAATATTTTTCTCCCCTAGATCTAGGGAAATTTCCCTCGACATTACATCACTGATTCAAAAAGACAACTTGAAAATAATAAACTATAGATGGGTGAAGAGATCACATAAACCACCATAGATACGGTGCGTTTTTAGGAGTCTTGAAAAATTAAAACTTTGACAATTATTTTAACTATTAAAACTAATTTTAAAAATAAAAATAAAAATGCAGTTATTTAAGTTTGAAGGTCTTTATTCATTAAAAAAAAATAAAAAAAATGGACTGGAGTTCTCTATTGGCCCAATTTTTTCCACATATTTAATTTTCCTGATTAAGAAGTTTGTTTTTTCCAGTCCCTTGGAAAACTTCTTAAGAGATTCTTATGAAATTAGAGAAAATTTTGGTATTGATTTATTAAATACTAGCAGACCCGGCCACACGTTGCTGTGGCCAACGAAACACAACGCCATTACCCAACCTTTATAAAATCCACACCACCCGCTTGCTAGCTGCCTGCTGCCCGCTGCCTGAATTGAATATTTTAATTTCTCAGCTTTTCTCTACTATAATAAGCATGTATTAAACATATAAACCTTCCTCTTGAATCACTCTATCTATTGGTGAAAACTGCATGAAAATCCGTTGCGTAGTTTAAAAGATCTGTGCACACAAACATTTTGAGCGACTTCATTTTATACTATGTAATGAAGATAAAATTACAAACATACTTTCACAGCCTTACCTAACCTAACTCTGTCCACAGATATGCTCACTGGAAGAGGAATACTTCAACGCGTGCGTGGCGTCCATAGCCGAGGGCATGGAGAGCGGACCCGGGGGCGGCGCGGGACCCGTGTGCGAGCTGCTGGCCGAGATGGCTTCACTGTCTTCAGAGCTACAGGGCCAGGACCACCGCCTCATGCAGGCCCTCCACACTCTCACTGGGAGGTTAGTCCTATACTCTTCTAATAGAATTTATACTCACCGTATTCGAATTGCTCCATTTGAAAAACTTTTTTAGTAATGTATTCTTAGTTTCTCATTACATATTATTAATCATCCTCTGATGTTTTGCATATGAGCGTGAAACATGGTGTATTCACAAATGTGTTTAGGCCGTGCCTGTTTAAAATTATGCTCAAGTACTTATTTGGTGTCAATAGTTACAGCACTTTTTTACTGTGTCAGGTGACTGATGACAAAGATAGTGATAGTGACGGTCATGATGATGGTGATGATAATAATGATGACAATGATAAGTTCACACTGACGATGAAGTCAATGATGATAATGAAGATGGTGATGGTGATTTTGATAATGTTAATGACTGTGTTGACAACACTGATGATAATGTCTATGATGGAAACAGCGATGGTGATGACAATTATGAAGACTGGCTTGGTGATGACAACGATGATGAAGTGAGTGATGGTGATGATGTTGATAATGCTAATGACTATACTGACAACACTGTTGATGGAGACTGCGATGGTGATGACAATAATGAAGATAGGGCCGGTAATGATAGTGCGTAAAGGTGATGATCATAATGAAGAAAGGGCTGGTAATGATGATGATGAAGTGCGTGAAGGTGATGATCATAATGATGAAGATAGTGATGGTATGACAATTACATTTACATGATTCTAAACAATAATATTTATTTTCCAGACTCTTGAATCTCAGCGTCAGCGGTGCGATGCAAGACGTGCCGCGCCCCGTGTCCTCAGCCATCTATGCGCTCCTCTCTGCCCAGCCGCACCTGCGATCACAACTGCCGGCCACGCTCTCCCAGCACCACTTCAACGGCCAGCGCCAGGACAGCCTGCGCTTTCGAGATGAGTTTGAGAAGTTCATCGCCGAGATGCAGAGTGCCGCATAATTCAAACACGGTAACCACGTAACTAGATCCACTAAGTCCTACTATTAATCTTTGTATTATTATCGTCGTCTTTGACACGTGGCGCTTTTGCACGAACGAATGCGACTCATACTTGTTGTATGTGGAATTCAATTAAAAACAATGATTCATTGGTATAAAATACAAAAGATGAACCAACATGGCGAAAATTGAGCCTACTCAATTAATGGGGAGTGTGATTATCTATTACCATTATATTATTACTCTCTTATTAGACGACCTCTGTAGCGTAATGGTTTATTATTATTGATACAGAGGTGGTCTGCATAGTTTCTGTTAACACTCGCATCACTTTGACAGTAGTCCAATTATTATTTTTTTTTTTTAGATTAGCTCCACACAGGAGGCCCTGAGGAAAATAATTCCCCTCAGGGCTTATGTCATCTTTTGGGATGCTGTGTGGAGGGTATTTTTAGAAAGGGAAGGAGAGGAAGTTCTGGGAAGGAAAAAGGTATGAGAGGTGGGTAGGAATCCGGTGGTCTGAATCCAACCCTTTCACTGCGGTGCAAGCGATGTTCCGAGAAAGTCCTGCTGGAGAGATGAAAAGGTCTCCCTTAACCAGTCTCTCCCGATCCGGCCTGCTACGCAGGTGGGCAGGCGCAACTGCCTACAAGACCTGGACAAACCTAACCCATGAACCCGGGCACCCCTGCTAAGTCGCCAAATGTAACGAACCACCAATTCCCTTTATGAAATTCTCCAGGTTTGTCTTTGGTGTTTGGCAATGTCTATTGGTTCCATAATGTAGTTTCCCACCTACCTGAACCTTCTTCTCATCAAGGCAGGACATTGACCTACTTTTATTCAAAAGATTGTAGTTTATATTCTCACCTCAGAGGTTATATTTGGTTGATTGTAAGAGAGATTTATTTATGCAAAATTAATACTATTATGCACTGAACTTTATCTTTTATAAGTATTTTAAATCGGTGAGTCCAATTTTATGCTAAGGTTGTCTGGTGTATTTTTACCAATGGATTTTTTAGATAAGGTCATAAATAATATGAGTTTTATGAAGAAATTACACAGGCATGAATTTCACGTAACAATATTACTCTGCTCTAATTACACACCGTTGGAATTACACATGGATAGAAATTACACATGGAGAAAACCTAAACTTATAAAAAAATTGTTTTTTTTTCTTCTATATGAATTTATTTACATGCGCACTCTCTAAAATTTAAACCTATTAACCTTTTGAAAGCCAGAGCAGAAAATCCTCAGAATACAATCGAGTGCCATTATTTACAGTGTTATTATTTAAAAAAAAAAAAACTTTTTAATTTAACAGGACTAGGATTCTGATTCTGTCCTTTACACAGTTTTCAAAGCATAAAGGTTAAAATAGCATCTCAAAAAATTCCTGCATTTGATAAAACAGTCTCTTGTGACCTATCGGCAATTTCATCTGTAAAAAAAGTATTTCTTTCAGTGTAATAATGTATGTACGTGAAATTCACGCCTATGTAAGTTCATTCTGACTAAATATTATTATGTGTTAATGATTAATAATTATTATTATCACTCGATTCATTACGCACTTCAGAAATTATTTAGTGTTTGTATTTTAAATTTTAAAATAATTATTGATATATTTTTGTGATTTCGCTGATGTAAGTCAAAAGTCATTATGTAATAATGGAGCCATTGTGAATTTGTCTAAAGTATTTTGCTGAGGGAAAAATCTTAGAAAGAAAATTATTTCAGCCTGGGAATGGGTCTACTTCATACCTGGATACTTAGATTGCCCTCTCCAGATCTGGATTGTATTTTCTTTAATTAAACATAAACAGATAAAATAAGCATAAATTTTTCATTTATGACAAATTGATTTGAAGTAAAATCCGGTTGGTATGCATAATTATTTATTGTATCATAATTGACTCGTAGAAAACATTCAATGCGAATGTATTTAAAAAGTTTTCCGATTCCCCAAGTAAAAAAATATTTATAAAAGAGATGTGCTTCTATAATATGAACTTTTCTACTTTACATTGTAGTTGGTCGCAGGTTAAAGTTTAGGGCTTAAATAGAGTGATATAATTTTCATAAGATTTTTCATTCTTTCTGTCCACCTTTTTCAATTAATTATCAAATACTTATGCATAATAATTTATTATGCTCACTTTTATATAATACAATATGTTTGTAATGCCCTTTAATGAAAAAAAAACATTTTAATAAAATGTAAGCAATTTTATCTATGAATAAGATAATACTAATAAATCTAAATGAAAAATGAAAAGTATGGCCAAGTTGATTAAGGTGTTTTGTCCCGGTAAGACAAGAAATCTCGGGTTCGAGTACCAGGTTTTTCAGCGTCAATTTGAGAGGCGGGTATGGGTACACCGCCACGGAAAACATTTATTGAATAACCAATACTTCTGCCATAGGTCATCTCAAGTGGTTCGCTACGTTTCACTACTCAGCAGAAATGCCCAGGTTCATGGGGTGAGGTTTGTCTAGGTCTTGGCGGTAGATGCGGAGACTTGTTGAGGGAGATCTTTTGATCTCGCCAGCCCGACTCTCTCGACCCATCGCCTTGCACATCGCAGGTGAATTCATATGTCCGTCACACCTGGACACATTGACCCCCAGATTCCTACCCACCCTTCATACCTTTTTCCTTCCCAAAACTTCCATTCCATAAGAAGACCCTCCACGCAGCATCCCCAAAGCTGACAAAGGTCCTAAAGGATTTGTTTTCCTCAAGGCCTCCTGTGTGGAGCCATTGTAAAAAAAATAAAAGTTGAGACCGTTTATTTTTCTGTGTCGTGACTGTTTTATTTAGATTCATTAGTATTATCTTCTTCAATGATATTTTGCAATAACAGGTATACCCTTCAAAAGTTTTTCCAATAAAAATTTAAAATTCTTTTGTTCGGTTCCCTGAAGGACTTTAATTTTATTTGTATTTTGTAATTTAAATTGTGGGAAATCGAATGTACTTTCATAATGTGTACTCTATTGTCTTCAAATATGGATTTATGTCTTTGTGATTTCTTTCATTTTCTTAGTCACATTCTGATAAAATGTCAGATTACTATTTAAATCATCTGTGTAATGTGCCGTCTCTTCTCATAGAATAATGTGTACAGTCAATAGATGTAAAGAAGTTATGTGTAAAGAACTGGTATTATACTATTAAATCTACACAGGTACTGTTTGCTCCTTGACATCTTTTTGTTTTGACAAAAACACCAAATGGCTGTGATAAGTGCAGATTGTTTATTTCATTTTTATTTAATTAATCTGCTAGCTACTTGTTATGTAGAATTGTTTCTTGAGATTATCACAAAAGGATTAAATAATTGATTGCTTGGTTTATCTGCTTTAAAACAAATATGTATGTCTTATACAGGCTTTTGTTGAATATATACAAAACTGCATTTTGTAAAAATTCAACAAATTGTGATTTTATTTTTGATAAAACACAATTTCATCACAGACCTTAATAATTTATCATACCTATTTCCATTAATAAATAATAATAATTATTGTTATTGACTTTTTTTAGAGCTTCATTTATTCCAAAAAGTATTTTCATCCTAAATCACGCTGATTTTGAAATGATAAATTTGAATCAGATTTTAGATTTTATAATGCTTTGGCATCGTAGAAACTTGCTTTTCTAATAATATATATGTATATGGATCCAAGGTTTTTCCTTATCATCTAAAATCTAGAAGTGAAAATGTATATATTGTTTTTTTTTTACAAACAAATTTTTCTGCCAATAGACAGGGTGTCTATGGCACCTTCTGTGAGATAGCAGGAAATCGGGAGGAGAAGGAAAATATAATAATAAAGTTTAAGAACGGTCTGACCTGGTCATCAAGCATAGTCAAAGCCACTTCAAGTAATTTTACATGATACTGAGAGTAGCTACATGATGTATAAATTAATTTTATCTGAAAATACCTAATTTGATCTGTTTTTTCTCTTTGCTGGGTTAAGAACCCCCAGCCTTAGGGCCCGGGGACAATGCTCTTTCCTCTCTGCCACTAAGCTCATCTTTACTTAGTAATAGCATTCATAACATTGTTAATACATATAAGTGAAATTATTTTAATGTGTAAAGAATATTGTCTTATTATGTAGCCTTATTGAACTTTTCTTCAAATTTAATTCTTAATGTATTTTATATCTTTTGGATAATACTTAAAATTAGTTTTGGATGAAAATATGATGCACCTTGATGTAGGTTTTATACTTCTTTTTCTTTATAGATTTATTTTATCTCTGTGTCATGTTTTTATCACGATTTTTATCGATTGGTTTATAATTTGTAGTAAGTAAAAATATGTTCCTAAATTTGTTTTTCTGTTGTTTATAAGATCATAAAATGTATCAACATTATGCAATATTTTGTATGCTTACATTCAAAACAGTGATTCTCAAATTTGAACAAGAAATGTTTTTATTTTATTGAAGTAAAATAAAGTTTGAGAAGTTCTGCTTTAAAGCTGATGCCACAAATGATTGCATAGCCTTCCTTTTTATTGTTAAGTGTTTAAATTCCATTCTCTGTCCTTTGCCAAAATGATGTAAGCTGACCTTTTATTAGGTTGATATTGTGTGCACAGCTTTATCTACTTTGTACATACATAGTTATTTTAATGTATGTTGTTCTCTCCCAGGTTTATCAGTCAATATTTTTTAAAAATACTTGAAATAAAGTGGAAAGAATGGTGCCATGTAGTGTTTCCAATAAGAACAAAATTGAGCCCTTGCCCGGAATAATGTTGTATTCAACAAAACTATCAATGGTAAGTTATTGATGGAATAATGTTGGGCATATTAATATGCATCTTTTAAGGTATGGATTATGGTAATAAATTTTTTTTAGGCCTGTGGCAGCCTTTTGAAGTTTGGTTTGTGGAAGAATGTTGTATAATGCCATTTATCAAAATCACGGCGCGTGGTTTAATTTATGGGAAAAAATGGAGAAAACGAACGTCTTATGGCTTCAACTAGAAAGTCTTCGAAGCCAAGAAGCTGAAGAATGCAGAAAAGTAGAATTTGTCCAGAAAAAATATTATTAAGCCTGATTTTTAGCCGTTGAAACAGTTTTGTGGAATAATGTTGTATGTTGATCTCAAGAATGTAAATGGTTTCATTTATTCATATCGTTTTTTTGCTTTTTAAGCTCAAATACATAAATGACATGTGTACATTTATGTTAGAAGAGCATGGTGCTTTCTGTAAGGTACGAAGAGTAAAAAAAAGACATTTTGTGGAATAACGTTGTATGTGAAATCGTTCATGTACAACATTATTCCAAAAATTCTGCATAAATTCTTGTAATAAACTGGAATTTAATTGCCTTTCTAGACGAATTTTCAATTAAAACTCTTAAGAATTGTATGTTTTATGTATTTTAAATATAAAATTTTATGAAACATAACTGGTTTAATTTTTTCAACTTTTCTCAGAACTAGAATATTGTTGGATACAACATTCTTCCAGGCAAGGGCTCAATTATTATTTTAGTTCGGTGTAACATTCATCCAGCGCAACGATACCCGGTGTCTTATCAAAGAGATGGGTTGTCCTTCTAAAATGGGAAGATTCTTATTTCTTTGTTTGGACTTTTGAAGTGTTGTGTGTATCTTATAATTAAGTATAGTTGAGAATAAGGCATGGTTTTCAATGAAAATGGCACTTGTATTATGAATTGACTTCGATTCTTTATTAAAATTAAACCCATGTTTACACAAACCACGCATACAATTACCCTGATTGTCAATTCATAAAAATAGACAAAAATATAGACCAACCAAATATTGTAGGTTGTTGTCTATGATCACAATACAATATATTTAATATAAAACAAAACAAAACAGTAGAGTCCATTTAACCAAAACACATTAATCATTTTTTAAATTGTCTACGAATAATTTTATAATGTAAATTTAATTAATTTTCCATCAACAAAAACAAACATTTTAGCTAGTACATTTTCATCTTCGTAATGAATACATTCATACACATTTCATCACATTCGTCAATGATAACAGCTTAAGTACGTAAATGCACCTATTCATGTGTATTATATTATATCTTTGTATTCTATTATATTGTATATCTCAAATGTATCAAACAAGACATTTTTCTTTTTAAATTGCACTGTGGCCAAAATATTTTTAAACTTCATAAAACAACTCAATATAATAAATTATGCTAATGCTGCTTATAGAGCATTTAAAATAATAAATTTAAATTGAGATAAGTCAAACAATGTTATCTACAAACATACAAATAATTGTAGGTTTTAAAGTCAAATAACGTCATACACAAAAAAAAAACATTCAAATAATTCTCGGTCTCAAAGTCACAACATTATCTAAAAAAAAAAAAAACATATTGGTAAGCCCTCGAATTATCAAATGTTGTAGATAACATTATTTGACTTCAAGACCTAGAATTATTTGTATGTTTTCTGTAGATAACATTGTTTGACTTCAAGACCTAGAATTATTTGTATGTTTTCTGTAGATAACATTGTTTGACTTTAAATCCTCAAATGAAAGATTTAAGAGTGAGGCCTTTGGATGAATTTTAAAACATACCATTTCCCTTTTCTACATTTACCTATAATAATTCATGAAATCAATGAATAAAAGTTAAAAATGTGCATTTGTGTGTAAATACAGTGACTTCATTTTGAATTAACTAAACAAAAACAGCCTTACTAATAAATGCGGTGAAAATTTTATTCAATTTAAACAACTATGTATGTGAAAACCTTACTAATATAAATTGACATAAAATAGTTCATGGAAAGATACATACATTGCTTATCCAGCCAAAGAGGGTTGTTTTTCTGCTGTATATTAAAATGATAATAATTTCTCATCACATTTCAGAAATTTTCCACATATATTTCTTCTTTTTTAAGGTATCGTAAAAACAAATACCATTTTAAAAATTAGATCAAATTACCTTTTAGATTTTTCTATTTGAAATATACTTTAATATGTTAAAGTTGCAATTTTTTAATTTCAAACATGAAAAAAAAGCTTTCCACAAACATTTTTAATCAAAAAGTTGAAAATATTCAGAAAATAAATTAAAAAAAAACCTAGTCCACGGAATTTACAAGAAAACTGTCACTTCATTTTTTACCTCATTCATGTAATAAAAAAATACAAACATTTTTGAATTCACTTTTAATTCTCAAATATCAACAAAAAAACTGAAATTTTTAACGCATTGCTTCCACATCTTAAAACATTTCTGGAATAAACGTTTACCAATACATGCATTATGCGTTTACGTTACAAAAAACATCACTTTCTTGAAATTCTTGTATAATTTAGACCGTAAAATTCAATTTCAATATTCTATGCCATTTTGGCATAAAGTGATGTAGAGTTTACAACATGCCATTATCATATAATTATATCACTAAAACTGAAATATAACGCAAATAAGTGGTAAGTATTTTGAATTATACGAATATAATAGACAATTGACCATTTTATGAAGAAAAACACGATTTATGTAGATATTTCAAGAAGGCATAAAATAGCTGTCACCGTCACCCATTGCTGCGCAACTTGGCGGTAAAATAATCATAAATGTGGGATGGATGCTAGATGCCAAATGTGATGGATTTAAAGATTTATTTTTATTAGTATCAAATTGAATTTAGGCTTATGAAATCTTTATTCAATGTGTAACTAAAACACCGTTTAACAGTTGGGAAGTGTTTTTTTTATAAGTAAGGTTGTAAAAGTAAATGAAAATGTATCGAACTCTCATTCAAATTCTCACAATTATTTTTTATTTGAGTTAATTTGTTTGGGTCACCGAGCTGTAATGCATCGGTCCAATTGATTTTGTAATTTATAAAGTGATAATGATGTAATTGTTACGAGCTTATGGCACTAAGAAAGTCAATGAATATAATTGTTTAGGAAAAAACACCACTGAAAATATTCTGTCGTAAAAGTAATTTATATAATCACGACAGTGGTGACTATTTAATGTCAGTCGACCCCGAATGGCTCTCTCGCAGGAGGTAAATTTTAAGTTTTCAGAGAAATAAGTACTGCGATTATTTGTAATAAAGGCTACATTCAATAGGTATATTCTAGAAATACACTATACATATTTATATAATGGCACTTTCTCTTTGAATGTTAATTCTTCCGATATTAAAGTTTTCCATTCTCATATTATGATTCTAACAGTAGCTTTTTAAATAATAATTAATTGAATATGTATAATATTTA
The DNA here is from genome assembly GCA_917880885.1 of Limnephilus marmoratus. Taxonomy (NCBI): domain Eukaryota; kingdom Metazoa; phylum Arthropoda; class Insecta; order Trichoptera; family Limnephilidae; genus Limnephilus; species Limnephilus marmoratus. The sequence continues at coordinate 49,785,869 of OU862921.1, read as the reverse complement.
TATGAAAATGCACACAACAACAACTGTCATCCACTCTTTCTAATACAATTGACATGAAACCTTTCAAACACTTACACTTTTTTTTTTTTGAAAAATAAATGGTTGTCGGTGATCAAAAAACAATCATTTTCCAGTCTCCAAATATCCTAGTAATAATTTGATATTAATCTTCCTCTCTTTTTCTCTCTAAAGCTCTTAATTTAAATTAATTGCACAGTCCGTAATATGTAAAAACTTTTTGTTTTGTAGAGTTTTATATTACATGTACATTTGTTACTTCATTTTTATTTATCTGCTACCGGTTTCGACAAATCCATGTCATCACTATCAATCTTAAAAATACGTAACTTAACAATTATAAGTACAGAAATGATTAGATTTTATTAGGTGGTGTTAGTGGAAGTCAACATAACAGGGGAACATTGTCAATAATGGTGATTTACATGGTGCCATTATTTTGTTAACTAAATTAAATTTTGATTTAGGTCAAAAATTTTATACAAAATTCAATTTAGGTAACAAAATAATAGCACCCTGTAAATCACCATTATTGACAATGTTCCCCTGCTATGTAGACTCCTCCCACCGTCCTCCCCCTCCTCCAAAATTACCCCTCCCACCACCCCCATCAAATAAAATGTAATCATTTCTGTACTTGCAATTTTTTGGTTGGTTTTAAGCTTGCAAGTGAATGACACAGATATGTCGAAACCGGTAGCAGATAAATAAAAGTTAAGTAACAAATGTACATGTGAAATAAAACTCTTCAATACAAAATCTCTAGAAATTGTTACATAGTTAATGCCCAAGAAATACAAAAAATGTATAAACTTCTCGGATAAATGCACTTCTTTTGCCAAAGTCTAATCTTCCTCCATATTGGTTCTGGGCGAACCTATACTCTACCCCTCACCCCTTACCCCTCACCTTTCTTGAAATAGATATGTAAATCTTTAGGCACTGTTATCACTAATAAAATTTACTGAACTGAAATCGCTGTACACATATCATTATTTCAAATCCATGCCTTAACATAGATTTTATATTCTCTTATAAACTTATAGCTTTTATAATGTAAACATGTGTATTCAATCAAAATTGTATTTTATGAATGCTTTTCCTTTAATCTCAAATAGCTGTTGTTAATATTTTATATTATAAAAAAAAAGATTTTTTTTATTTATCTCTTGTAAGCCTTCCAAACTGGTTTGACAACTAATTATGAATTATTTACTATTTCCAATAAATCAAAATATCAAAACGTGATCTGATGATATTTCAACTTTAAAATATTGGCTAATTTATTGTTTATCTAACGAACGGAAGCTGTTATAATATCATTTTCTCATATTTTCTTAGAATCTTCTAATCACGAAATGCATTGGTACTTAAACACTAAATATCTTAAAATAAGTCAAAGAAGATCAAGGCTATAAATATAAATTCCGCTGTGAATAAACACAAGCGGAGCAATGATTTGGTTTATTGATTTCATTGACCTGTTGACAGTTGACCTTCACACGACAGACGCTATGAGCTGTCAGAACCACAACCGAATTGTGTCAACAGATTCTGTGTGTTTACTGCAATTACATTAAAATTATACACAAAGCTGGTCAATTCACCAAGTAACTGATTAGTAAACTCAGAAAAATTGTAGAGGAGCGAATTTTTCCAATTTTCCCAATTAAAAAGTTAAAGTTTTCAGACATGGCAAACATTTTATGGGTATACATAATTATAATAATAAGATAATAACTTTGTTTGAATTCCACTTTACTTTAATATCTTTAACCAACCGGTTTCGGTTTGACCTGAATCTTCATTAGGGGTTTAAAAATCATACACGAAACATAAAACAATATGTTTTATGTTGGTACCGGTTGAATTATTATGTTTTAATTATTATTAAATATTTTTTCTTGTAAATTAAAAACTTCTTGTGTAGAAGAAGTGGCTTCATAATTAGAGATTTCAGTCAGTTTTTCAACACAAAAAGTTAAAAATTGGTAAAAAGAACTATGTTTGATTCAAGATAACCTTTAAGTTTTTACTCTTGATAATTGGAAAAAATATGTCTATACACCCATGGAAGGTAGCCGTGTATGTTTTGAAAACAGTTTTGTTTTTAATTTAAAAAAGTATACTCAAATATAAATGTGTTAAATGAAATATTTAATAATATAATAGTCCCAGCGAGAGTTCATACGTGAAATCGTCATTCTAATATCTTCGAAGAGGACGAACGTCGATGACGCCCATACGATTGTCACTGGGACTAGTTTACTGTTTAATTGACATGAATGCAATATCCGTATTACGATGTATATATATCCGTACTCTGAAGTGGCGGTAATGATTTGTAATCATTTTCTCTACGATGTGACGATTTCTTTTCCATTCTCTGAAAAAAATTTGAAAACATTTTAACCAGATACATTATGTTGATAATTCATTAAAATAATATTATTTAAAACATTTTTCTTGTTGTATTCTCGTTATTAATATGTACCTACCTATATTTACTGGAAAAATTACTAACAAAATATGCAATCGAGATCCGAGAATCAAACTCAGAAACAATCTATTTATTTTTATCATTTCAAGAGGCATCTTGATGAGTTTTATGAAAACCTTTTTAAATATTTTTATATTATTTTTTAAAGTACTTGTCAATGGAGGACAACATAAAAGATAACTGTTTTAATTGATTAATTACAATATCAATTTGCAATTTAGTTACTTACTTGAAATACTGCAAAGCTGAAGTTTGTAAATACGAGGTTTAATCGAAGCGATTGATAAACAAATAATAAAACTCTGAGACATATAAGATTAGCGCACTACATTCCATGACTGCATATTTTCTTTTCTATTTACAAAATATTATTTACAAATAATTATATGCTACATAACTAAAATAATAATATATATAAAATACATCTCTAAAAATAATTATGTACATTTACTATGGGGTCGTCCATTAATCACGTGATGCTCGAAAGGGGGGGGGGGGGGGGTTCGGAAAAAATCACGACGGGGGGGGGGGGGTATAATGAGATATCACGTGTATTTATTTTTCGTGATAATATTTTGAAAATTTCAAAATTCTTTGCACTAAAAAAATACACGTGATTTCGGAGGGGGGGTGGGGGGGGGTTAGTCTAAAACCTCACCACATATCACCAGGGGGGGGGGGTTAAAAAGTTGCTAAAAAAACATCACGTGATTAATGGACGACCCCTATGTTAGGATTTTAACCACGGGAGCGATCACGCGAAAAAAATAAATTTGCCTCGATTGCTCAAGATTTCCCAGATTATTTAAAAAAAAATTCACCAACATTAAAAAATCATACCTTCGAATTTTAACATGGAAACATAAAAACTTATTATGGTGCTATGTAGCCAATGAATTAACCTGTATTTTACCGTTTATCTCATATTTGTAGGATTTATAAAAAAATATTAAAAAATCGTAAAATTTATAATGGCGCGACCCCTGCGTGTTTTTTTAGTTTGAAACTGCAGTGAGGGGAACTTATTCGAATCAACAAAGAATATTTTAGATTTCTGTATGTTATCTGGGTTTTACTTGAAAATGAAAGGTGCATATCTATGGAAAAAGGACTTAATTTTAACCATAAACAGCTGATCAAAAATTCGGCAAGAAAAAATATTTTTTAAATGATTTTTAATATCATTCTAAAATAGTCTAAGAAGTTCGGATTTGCGACATCTATGGTCATAATAGATAAAGCATTTCAATAGCTTCGTTTTAAAATAAATGGCTGGCCAAGGAAATGTTTTAAATAATTACAATAAGTATTTTACGAATGGTAGGAAAATGTCATCCATTTTTGAACCGCTATCAAGTGCAGAAAGATAAAAGTGGTCCATTTTTTTGCCATAATTACTCCAGTGGTTAAGACAATATTAATTTAGAAGTATGAATTATTGTTACAGCAAAGATATGTATTATGTATCACACAGGTGCATATAAGCAGTAGTTTTTTCCAAATTGTGCAGTCATAGAAGAAAGAAGAATGGTGCATTGGTTAGACTTGAAATAACTAAAAAAACTAAAATTAAATCTAAATAACAAAGAACTTATAGTTTACATAACAAAGGTAAATAAATAATTAACAATATATTAAAAATACTGAAAAATCAACATGCTGAAAATAAATTGGAAGTTCTCCATATCAGGATTTGAACTCCATATTCATTTTAAGATATCTGTACGAACATTCCAAGGGTATGATATGATTTGAGATTTTCACGACCAAAAGTATTATCATGATTTATTTCTGGGGTATTATCTCGTGTTGTGTTTCCCCCTAGCTAATGTTAATATGTTAACTATACTGAAATAAAAACCCTAAAGCCCCGTTGTGATTGGGCAAGTAGTAAGTCAAGTGGCGAGTACTCATGCTACTTGAATCGCCGAAAACATTTCGCATTACTTTCAAGTAGAGTACATTTGTGCCCGCCGCCCGTTGCAAGATGACGGCGGATGATGGGTTGCTACAAAGCAAAGTAAATACGCTTATTTCTTATTAAGCTTATTTTCATACTTATTTTAATGTTTATTTTAGAATAAGTGGAAGAATAAATTAGTAAGATGAGAATAAATAAACTATGGACATGAAAAGAGATTAATAACAGCATAAATAAATAAATTTAGGGTAGCATCTTCTCTTTATCACCACGAAATTTCCAGTTCACAAATGAACACTGCTAAAACGGTCAGTTTGCGCCTGTCAGTGCGCAGGGACGTGTGGAGGGAGTACTCACTCGCCCGAAAAATAGAATGAAATGGATTGAATCTACTAAAGACCTGACTCACCCACTATACTAAAATTACGGTGTTCGGATGCATTTAGTTACTACTATACTCTCCACTCGACTAAAATACTTGCCCAATCAGAACGGGGCTTAAGAGGATTGGAGCGGTATCGCTTCTACAATTATACACATACACACCTTTCACCACAATACACACATCTGCCCTGATGATGGACACTGTCATGCTGTCCAAAATGTTGCTAAAGAAGGAGGAGCAAAAGCGCAAACACAGCATAATACCCCAAAAATACATCACAGTATTCCAAGGGTATGTTCACTAGTCAAAGTTTTATAAAAATAGATCGCTTAATCAAATTTATATTATTATTTAACATTTATATTTTACATTCTAATATGAACACTATTCTGATGTCTCAGATTTATCACAAATGAGTAAATTGTTATCACTATAAAATAACTAACTTGTTTAATATCACTAAAAGAAGTCTCAGACAATTAAAAGAGGATTCAATCAACTAATGGTATACTCTGATATCTAGATCTTTGTCTCCCCTTATGGGTTTCTGCTACATTCCACTGCTGGCCACATCTGTAGTTGTTGTTTACAGAGAGAGGCCAAATTGGGAGATGGTCACTGATAAATTCACTGCTTTTAGTAGGACAAGAGAGGTTAGTATAATACGGTGCACTAGAAGAAGGAAGAAGAGTTTGGTTAAGAGATGCAGAGAGTAAAGGTTGGTGCAGAAAGCTGTCAGGCTGCGCGAGTAAGGGCGTTTGTGCGACAGTTAAGCTCGGTGTTAAAAGATCATACGGCGTTCTACTGTTGTAGTAACGTAATCTACCTGGAGTCACAACTGCAGTCAGAGATTCAGATTCCTCGTGGTGGAAGCCATTTGCTTTCGGTGATGCAGGATTTATATCTGGAATTCAAATAAGGTAATCAGGTACTAACTAGCCAGTTACATGGATGTGCTATTGAAAGATTTTTTTACATATATTCTAGAGCAGTGGTTCTTAACCTGTGTTCAACCGAACCCCAGAGGTTCGGTGAGTCAGTCTCAGGGGTTCAGCGGAACAAGACAGCCTGAAAAAAAATTTATGAAGAATATTGTCACTATCCAATATCCCATTGCACCCCTCCCCCCCTGTTGTGGTAAATATAGTTGTGACAATAGCCCATCCTATCCCATAACACCCCCCCCCCCCGTTGTGGTAATGCCGCCACTGATAACACGCCCCGTTTTCCAATTAAGAAGGGTTCGGTGAATGCATATGAAACTGGGGTAGGGGGTTCAGTACCTCCAAAAAGGTTAAGAACCATTGGACTTAGAGTAAATGTAATTTACGGGAGACTAGCAAAAATGAGTGAAACAAGAAGATGAAAATGATATATACTTATTTATTACTCACCATTTTTCCAAGCATTTGAGGTCAGTGAATGACCATTAGTGTCCAGTTTTGCTTCGCTTGTCACCGGATCTTTCATGCAAGTAATGAAGAACATTATAGAAGCTCCAACCAAAGGAGGTATTCCAGAGAGCAAGAATGGTAGTTTGTATGACTGAGTGTGGTCGTATATCAATCCAGCTACCGGAGGGCCCAGGGTCAGGGGAACCGAACAGAGTCCCAGCAGAAATCCAATACCCTGAGTTCCTCCCTTCTGTCCACACAAGTCAAAAGCAATAGGTCCTAGCAGAGAGATGAAGCATCCGTCGAAAAGTCCCATTGCTAGGGCTATTGTTAGAAGTACCCCGTACGATGAGGCGAATGGTAGGCACATAGATAGTATTCCTATACTATAGAAAGCTATCTGCTGCAGATATATTCTGTTTACTTTTGGGTGGTCAGCTATGTATCCAAAAAAGAGCCTTCCGATACCAGAAGTCACACCGATGCACATGATAGGCACATTGCTCTTGTTGCCGAATTCAACAGCAACAAAGGAAGCCATGTGAACGTAAGGTATGAAGTAACCAAACAGCGCCGACGGGATGGCAATCACCCAAATGATGTATCGTTTCTGCTTCCAATTTTCCAAATGAATGACTGACTTCATTACAGCGGCAAAACTTTGTTTTTCTGGATTAGTTTTCTTTTCTTCAAAGACAGGTGGTAGTGGCTTGAACAGCATAGCGCAGACCATGACGAACGACGACATTAACGCAAGTATTCTCAAGGCGGCTTCGAGTCCCGCCGTGGCGATAAAGTACTCTAGTATTAATGGCATTATTACAGTGAATACGGAGCTTCCACAGGTGACTATTCCATTGACGAGGCCGAGGTACCGGCTGAAGTAGTGTCCGAGGATAGCGAGCGAGGGGGTGTAGGCCAGGGCGGCCCCGAGCCCGTACATGAAGCCGTAGGTGAAGAAGAGCGCGGGGACGGAGTGGCAGAGGAAGGAGGACAGCAGCATGCCCCCGGCCGCCAGCGCGCCGCCGAGGAAGGTGGTGAGACGGATGCCCATCCGGTCAGTCAGGACTCCGGCCACAGGTGACAGCAGGAACATGGTGCCGATGGATAAAGAGCCCACCAGAGCTGGAAAACAAAATAATTAATAATCATTAAAATGATTTATGCTTTAGTAGGCAGTTAGTTGACCATATTTTCGCAAGGAATATTTATTGAAGCAGTTTCCTTTGGTTGATATAAAATAGTAAACAATTATACCAGAAATAATTAGTGAAATTTTATTTTTTCACTTCATGCATTTATGTAAAAAAATACCAGGTGGCAGATTCCTGTTTTCCATCTCTAGCCAAGGATATGTCCTCTATATGGGTATACCCATACCCCTTGTTTCAGCCTTGGCACAAACCAGTCTTTATCAAAGCAAAAATGAGGGGATTGATTGGTCAAGGGATATGTCCCTAGAAAAATAATGGAAATCCATCTCATAGAATGATGAAGAGGTAAAATCTTTATTTGGGTAATTAAATGCTTATTTACTACCAGATAAATGCCAGGAGCACTTAAGAACTGAGAAGGAGGTGAAAGAAATCTAAATTATGTATCATTAAAAATATTATTTTCAAGGTTTTTTTGACGTCTGCCATATTAGTCCAGTCAATTTAGCAAAATTCCTAGCAAAAGGTCGGGTAGTTTTGAATTTTCCATATATTGTTTAGATTGCTACAGTGATAAGTCACTAAGTTTTCGACTTCGGCGAACCCCCGCGTTCGGCATTATCCGGGAAACACAGCAAAATTTAAGCACTACTTTTCATTTTTGCATATATTTAAAAAATAAAGATCTGACAAAAAAATTAATCAAACCTTTTTGAAAGTAGAACAAATTTGTTACAATTTGAGAACAAAATGAGCTATATAAGTATGAAGATTCCCGAGATAAAATTAAAAAAAAACAGCAATTTTTTTTTTGAAAAATTAAAAACCTTTTTAAATATTTTTTATAATCACTCTTAATGACCTTTCCGAGGTGCTTCTGAGTTGTCCGGTCACCAAATATCTACACTATCTTTCAAAAAGGTTATAAATATATTCAGCAAAAACAAAAACGAGTGCCTAAATTTTTTCGTTTTTCTCAGGTAAGGTCGGGTGTGGAGGTTCGCCTTGGTAAAAAACTGTCAACATCATTGTGGCAACACAAATGATATTACAGTAGAGCCTCGCTAATCCGGACCCCCGCTACGGTGCACGCTGTAATCCAGACGGGTGCGTGCGGGTCAAAACGTTTCAATATTCAATCATTTGCCGTCACTCGTTAATTAACTTTTAGTTTTTTTTTTTTTTCATGTTAAGTGCCCAAATTTCTTACATGTTTGAATTTTTTATTAGTACATTTGTACGTACATATATATTCTTGTCTAAATTGACTTTAAATTTTTACTTCAATAAATGAAACCCAAGTTAAAAATGTGTTTTATTCCTTTTAAAAAATTGCATGCTATAATCCGGACGCCTCGATAATTCGGAAGGGGTCTTGTTTTTCCCTATCCGGATTAGCGAGGCCCTACTGTATATCAAAAATTCGACCCGACCTTTTGATAGGAATTTCCATTTTATGCGCTGTCGTGACTGGAGTAAATATGATTCTGCAATACGCATAGCTCGAGAGTTGTGAGGATTGCATGAATGACATTTTTAGGCGTATATTAAAATAGTGTTAGTTTACCTCCTAAATTCATGTTCTGGTAAATTTTCCATTACTTTGTGTGTAATATTGAATAAGTTTGAATCTTAAATGAAAAATCGCTAGAATGTTTATTTGTTTTAATCTAGAATCGTTTACCTATTCAGTCATACTATATATCATATTCTAGGTACTTTCTTTACTAAATTATTTCTACCAAAGGACTACTAATTTGACAGCTATGCCTAATATACGCACTCAAAGTTCAAATAATACAGCTCAAAGCTAACACACATAAAACTTAAAAGCTCAAAGCTGAAAGCGTAAGGCTCGAAGCTCATAACAAAAAACTTAAATCTCAAAGATCAAAGCAAAGTGAATGTTTAAAGCACTGATTCGCTTGCAATATAATTCTTCTAATTCGCAATCCGGCCATACATGATTTTACACGTAGGTAATGCTCGTGCGTCCGCGACTTCTTCCACCATTCACATTTGCATTATAATTACAATCCTTTCTTCGTGAACCATCTAAGCGTCCCTTTATTAATCTTACTCACTACGCTCTTACTTACATTCTTTAACTTGCATTCTCTCTGAATCTTTACGTTTTTCACGTGATCACACATATTTTACTGCACGCAAGCCTCAGGGATCTCCATGTGTAATTTATACTTAATTAATTTAAATTCCAGTTTTATTAAAAATAACCATGTTTATCAGCAAAGCAGTAATTATTTTTTATTTGAATATGATTGACTAAGCTTAGCGAAGTCCTGTTTCACGACTATTTTGTATTTCAACTGTTAGTAAATTTATTTGTAGGTTCGTTTCCATTTCAAGATAGTGGCCATTTTAATGGTTCAGTAAATATTGTTTTTTCAAATCATAGTTTTTTTTAAACTTTCTTATTCGCATTTTATCAATATTAAGGTGCCTATTACGGTGTTCATAAAGAAATTTTGAAAATATAATTGTCATTGAGATGGTGGCATTTCTTTGGACAAATTGAATAATTCCTTATTTGAAATTTAAAAAAAGTTATGTATATAAAATAAAATTATGGTGTATAATTAAGTAGGCGGATATTCAGTTGATACCTATGTACATTTTGGTTTTGATTTAATAAGAAAAACTTAGAAAAGCACTTAGTTAGACACGAGGTCTACCGTTCATAGAACTACTAATAATTATTATTTTTAAACAGGTTTTATAACTGGCTGACTTATAGGCCTGCCTCGTTAAAAAACCGAGTTTTTTTATATTCATAAATGGTCTATTAAAATATGATCAATAAAATATATAATAAATGGTCTATTAAAATATGATCATAGCTTTGACATAAATTCAGGTCTTCAAATATTACATACAGGATATAAAACATCGCAAATCAATAATTTAGAAATTTTAGAAATAAGAAAAAATGTTAATTCCAAAGCTGACATAATTAATAAGCAAAAAATTTTTGTTAACCCTGTTTTAAATATCTTCCCACTCAACCGGCCTTTCTAATAGCTTGGTAATCCCCAATTTTTCGAAACTCCCACCATTGTCAACCCTTCCCCCTCCTTCAATTTCTTCTCTCCATATGTAATCTATAATAAATTTTTTAACTTTAGTATACTTTTATTCCTGAAGAAGTGAACATGGTTCACGAAACATGTTGATAGTATAAAATATAAAAAATAAAGTGATGTAAACTAAGTTATTTTCTTTTAATAAATAAATAATGACATCACAAAGTAACAACCTTTTAGAAGAAGTTTTCTTCGAAAAATTAATAGTTATTTAAAATTACACATAACCAATCGATAGTTCTGGTCTTCTTCAACGCCTATCATTCCATGTTCCAAATCGCAACAACAAATCCATGACAATCTAACTAACTAACTAACCATCACGCCGTTTCTCCGCAGGGGTAGGCAGAGAGAACGGACCGCCAAACAACTCGGTCTTGGCACACACTCTTTGCCTCTTTCACATTCATACATCGTCTCATACATACTCTTTTATTATTCTGACTCTTCTTCATTCATTCGTTCTACATGCCCAAACCATCTGAGGGTCCTTTTCTTAATCTTACTCATTACGCTTACATCAGCCTTGCATTCTTCGCGGATCTCCACATTTCTCACACTATCATACATAGTTTTACTACACACACGCCTCAGGGATCTCATTTCAACAGCATTCTTTCAACAGTCTGCTTTCATCCCGACTCTGCCAGTTCCATGCCTCACTACCATACATCAGGGTAGGTACCAGGACTCCATTGTGGACTGCTAGCTTCGCTACTTTTGACAGTTTTTTATCCCTCTTTGCAAGACCAACCCCAAACAGAACTCGTTTATCTACAGATCCAAGCACTCATTTAACTTAAATTATTACCATATTAACATTTCTAACTCGACTTTACGTGAAATAAAATGAAAACTCACTAAGCCATATGACCAAAACTAGAAAGTTCATTCCGTATATTAATCCTACGTCCCCCCCTTTTCTTATATTGTAACTAAAAAATAAATTAATTAAGAAAATACCCTAACAATGTCACACTTTATCGTTCAATATCGTCAGTGGAAAGTTCATAATTGGCATAATTAACTAGGTATTGTGTAATCTTATATTTGCTGTCTTTCCCTAGAATAAATAAAATAAAAATACAATAAATAGAAACAAACTTAATAATATTATTATTTTCAATGTTTGTAGAAGGATCTAAGCGTGCTGTTCAGGCTGATAAAAAAGGTTGGCATTTTTATAAACCGTAGCTTATTCAATCAGCGAAGCAGCAATTTGCATTGTGGTAAGCATATTGCTGATAACTGATAAGGATTAGCGCCGCTTTGCGGTCTCGTAAAAAAAATCATATTTTTTAAAATTATCCATAGTGGGGATTACCGGGAAATATTTGTTTTGCCTCTTAGAGTCAGTATTTCAGTTGATTTTTAAGCTCGGCTTGAGAGATATTTACGCTTGTGTAGGTGCTATCAGATACCTTTCCTGACAAACCAATCCGACTTATAACATACTTGTACCTAAGTGTGAGGTACTTGTACTAAAATATGGACTGAATATTATACGAATATTTTACATAATATTACTATTATACGCAGGGCCGGATCTACGAAATCTGGCGCCCTGTGCAGTAGGTACCGATGGCGCCCCCCCCCCCTACATTTTTATTTTGATTAAAAATTCGTTCACTCCAATTTTTTATTTTTTTTTATTTAATTATTATTTTTTTGCACTAATTTATCAAATAAAATCAAGACATATACCTAAAGGTGTAACTTTTCCAAGTGACCTGGCGGTAGCTCTCACACTCGTTTTTTTTTAAAGAGAGGATCGCCAGGAGCCCTATACTCTCTGAATCTATTGGGTAAACATACATTATGGTGCTATTTTAATTATTTTAGGAAAAACTCTTTGCAAGTTATGCTTTAAAATAAAACAACGAATTGTTTGTTTGTGCCCGTACCATGATTTAAAATATAGGTTACGAGATAATGCGGGTGGTTTCGCTGAACTAGGTCCATTAGACATTCTTGAGATTTACTGCGTTTATGTACCTATATACCCAACGGGAATATTAGAAAAAGCAAATACAAATACGTTCTCATGGCAACGTACAACACAAGAATAGCATCTACTAGCTTCTGACAGGCAGTCCCGACGAGAGACAGTGAGCAGTGATAATAAGAATATAACCTCAAATTTGTGCCTTGCATTTCCCCTGTGTTGAGCGAACAAACACTAAACACTGACGTATGGTATCAACGGCTTACGAACAAAAATACCGCGCTGTGATTGGTTATTGAATTTGGATCGCACCTATTCGTCGTAAAAGACGGTAAAAGATATATGGAAAAATAGATCTTACGTTTAAACTAAATATATGGAATTTGTAAAAAAATTCTGTAACTGACTATAAATTCGTAAGCCGTTGATACCAACCAGATGCGTGCGCATTCTGTTTCTTTGGAAAGTGTTGCTAGAGCGTAATAATTATTTCGTACTATGGGTAATTTTTAAACGATTCAGGGAATATTATAACTAAATTTTAATACAATATTTATTTTCTCACGGGCGCCGCGGCGCCCCTTCGGTGTTGGCGCCAGGTTTTTGCACGTTTTTGAACGTATGGCAGATCCGGCGCTGATTATACGAGTAGTTTCAGTAGGTACTTACTCGTAAATAAGGTACCTGCCTATTGATTTTAGTTGAAATAATTTGCCGCGATGTCTAATAAAAAAGTTATAGGTACCAAATCAAAACTTTTCGAAACGAAGCAAGTAGTTATTAAAGTTAGTAGGTATTATCTTTTTCTGCTTGATTTACCCGCTGCTCATAACTTTTATTTACAATCTAAGCTGTTGCTAAGGTCGAACATTGTTCACAAGGCTATATTCTTTATCATCTCGAAAAACAATAAGTAAGTAGGTACCAGTCGGTATTTCAGTAAATGCTTTAATATTTTACGTGCTCTCCTTACCTATAATTTTGCAATTAACTAGGCATTGGCAAATAATTCAAGTAACTTCACTATCTCAAATCATTATTTCAATTTATCAGGATTTATTCTTGGTATTGATATTATTCTTGGCCTCCATCGTACCCAGGGCCGGATCTACGAAATCTAGCGCCCTGTGCAGTAGGTACCGATGGCATGGCGCCCCCCCCCCCCCTACATTTTTATTTTGATTAAAAATTCGTTTACCCAATTTTTTTATTTATTTATTTATTTTTTGTTTTACACTAATTTATCATATAAAATCAAGACATATAAAGGGTGTAACCCTATCTAAAGTTTTCGAATAACTAAGCCACGATCTATGTAATTCTTCTCCATTAGGCAGTTTCTTGTAATAATACTTAATATTAAATTTACGCTTGTTCGTAATAGGAAAATCAAAACCTTTCAATTGTACAGGACCTTCCTGAACTAATAAACTAATGGAATTTTGAGATAACTTTGGCAAGCATCCGGGATCTTTCAATTCAAGCTCTGAAAACAGAATTAAATTTAAACTGCTATCAGTAACGTTATTTTTATCTTCTAATAATTCGACCGGAGGAATTTGTGCGATAGATATCTGTTTAGATGTGCTCGGGACCATTGTAACGTCATTGCGCGGGACATCATTTTTTATCGGTGCTGGAGAAATTGGAATTAAAAAATTCCCAATGGAAACGAGTTTTTTATGTCATTATGCTCTTTAATTCTAAGTTTTGGATTCTGCGAGCCTGAAAGTTTTTTTAATTATTGTTCTATTCATTGTAATCCACAATCCACAACCTCTAACGACCAATAGAAATGTAGTTATACATTAATATAGCCTCAAATTTGTACCTTGCATTTCCATTTCCCCTGTGTTCTGCGTTGAGGGAACAAACACGAACGTATCTATGGTATCAACGGCTTACGAAAGACGCTTACACTGATTATTACTGACTGTAAAATAACAAATCTAATAGAAATTAATTATAGGTACATTTAAGGAACTTCAACTGTCAAAACAATGATGAAACTGTTAACAAGTTGCAACCTTGCAAACCGTGCGATGTTTATGCTAATGGAATTTTGAATTTACTGAAGATTTCATAAGAAAATGATCTTTAACCACATTCTCCTAGAGACTTAAATCGTGCAAAAGCACTTTGAAAGGCGCCGTCGGTTTGTTTGTTCTGTTGAATAAAAGTACGGCGCTGTGATTGGTTAATGAATTTGGATCGCACTCATTCGTCGTAAAAGACAGTAAAAGATATATGGAAAAATAGATCTTACGTTTAAACTAAATATATGGAATTTGTAAAAAAATTCTGTAACTGACTATAAATTCGTAAATCTTTGAATTTCGTTGAATTAAAACCGGATGCGTGCGCAGTCTGTATCTTTGGAAAGTGTTGCTAGAGCGTAATAATTATTTCGTACTATGGGTAATTTTTAAACGATTCAGGGAATATTATAACAAATTTTTAATACAATATTTATTTTCTCACGGCGCCCCTTCGGAGTTGGCGCCAGGTTTTTTGCACGTTTTTGAACGTATGGCAGATCCGGCGCTGATCGTACCACATAGTTTCGGTCAACGTATAAGGTACCTACACATATTTTTAAATAATGCCGTTCTTTATGCAAAATTACTGGTTTATTCAATGAAGGGATTGAACTAACGAAGCTCTTAGCATCGAAAGAAGTTTTGTACGCGATTTATAAACTTAAATGATGCATCTAAGACACAATCAATTTATTCCGTTTGATCTTTGAGAAACGAAAATGTTGTAGTTAAATTAGTACCTAAATGCGGACTGCCAAGGCATATTTAGGTGAGTATTTCAATTCAACATTGTCAATTTATTAATATTTTTACATTGATTGGCGTGTAACGTTTCGGAATGTGAATTCGTAGTTTTTAATTTATTTATTTATTTAATACAAACGGCATAAGTATGACATAATGACATAAACACTAATTACATGTCACAAATTCATATTCAAAATATTAGTAATGATAAAACAGTGTATGTATAACAGTTAGTTGTGACGATACATTGGGAAGTGACAACAGAGATACCTTTACATGCAAAAATCTATAACACAAATAAAATTAATAGTGATTTAAAAAATATTTTATTTTTATTTTTTTTTTTTTATAAGAATATTGTACATTGCTTAGTTTTTTTGTGGTGTTTCATCCGCCATGCTAGGGATATCCCTGTGTTATGGCGGGTGAAGTTTACAGATTTGAAATTGTACATTTGTAATGGTTGATAAATAAAATTAGAAGTTGTACAGATTAAATTAAATTGCAAAATTTTATAATAATAATAATTAATTAATTAATAATAATGAACAATTAGTTAATAACAAAAATAAGTAATAATATTGTGATAATAAGTTGATAATAAGTTGATAATAATAGTTATTAAAATATAACATATAAGAAATAGTAATTTAATTGTTTGTTGAATTAAGGAATTAAGGAACATCGTTTCTAATCATCATTTCTAGTTGTAAGGATCCATTGTGATAAATTTTTTTTAAAGGTGAGCGGTTGGGTTTCGGTTTTTAAGTTCTCAGGGAGAAGGTTAAATATTTTAGGAGCTAGGTATATGAAATGTCTTTGTGCTGACGTGGTATGTTGTGTCGATACATTGTTAAAACAGATAGCATGATTTAAGTTGTAAATACATTGGAAATGGTTGAAACAATTGTTATAATAATAGTTCAGGCGATTAGGATAGTTAAGAGAATTAAAGAAGAATTTATTGATTTGGAGAAGTAAAGGGATTAAAGATAAGTGTATAATAATTACTAAGGGATGAGAGGAAATTAATAAATATACCACATTTAATAGATTTAGCAAAATTAAAATGTATAAGATAAGTAAAAGAAGTGCAGGAATAAATACACTGGGGATAGAAGGAATCAAGTGGTTAGATATTATGAAATGAATTAAAATAGTAGCATACAGTTTTTCAATAACATTATTTGGGCAAGTTAAGTGAGGTAATTGAAAGTTGAATATAATAATTGAATAGATTAAAATAGTGGAAATAAATGTATAAATGAGAACAGTTAAGTAGAGTGAAATATTTTTATAATTTAGAATGATTGGATACTTTAAAACAATCGAATGTATCACACATATATAGTTTGATAAAATAATTAAAAATAATTAAGTTCATTGAGTTTAATATAATAATTGGATATATTACAATAGTGGAAATGAATGATTGATTACGAAGAGTTAAGTATAATGGAATATTTGGATAGATTAGAATAATTAGATAATTTAAAACAATTGAATGTATCACATATATGAAATTAGTTAAAATAATTAAATATAATTGAATAAATTGCGTTAACTATAATAATTGAAAAGATTAAAATAGTGGAAATAAATGTATAAATGAAAACAGTTAAGTAGATTGGAATATTTTGATAATTTAGAGTGATTAGATAATTTAAAACAATCGAATGTATCACACATGTATAGTTTGTTAAGATAATAAAATAATTAAGTACATTGAGTTTAATATATTAATAGGACATGTTAAAATAGTGGAAATGAATGAATAAAAGAGAAGAGTTAAGTAGAATGGAATATTCGGATAGATTAGAACAATTAGATAAATAATTTATAACAATCAAATGCATCACATATATCAAGTTAGTTAAAATAATTAAAGAATTAAAAATAATTAGAAAAGTTGATTTAAATGTAATAATTGAATAGATTAAATCAGTGGAAATAAATGTATAAATGAGAAAAGTTAAGTAGAAATTAATATTTTGATAATTTAGAATAATTAGAAGATTTAAAGCAATTGAGTGTATCACGTATATTAAATAAGATAAAATAATTAAATTAAATTAAATTAAATTAAATAAAATTAATTAAATAAATAATTAAATAATTAAAAATAATTAAGTAACTTGAGTTTGATTTCATTATTGGATAGATTAAAATAATGGTGATAAGTGAGCAAGTGAGAATAGTTAAGTACAATGGAATCTTGTGGTAGATTGTTGATAAATGGTACTTATGGAGTTTGGTAGGATATATAATATATTTGAAGTACGTTGATGTAGTTAATGTGATTAGTAATAATAATAAATTGATTTATAATGTGAGCAAAAGTGACTGAAAAAAAATATAAATGAAAATTATTAAATTAGTAATATAGGTAAGCTGATTTAATAATGGAATTTTTTGTTAGCCTCGAGTCACATTTTTTTAATGTCCGATTCATAGGAGATTGTAAGGATTTTGGAGTCTTCAGACTTACGAACAAGCACCTGACCATTTTGCGTCCAAATAAACTTGTAATTTTTTAGTTTCGCCTGTTTCTTAGTTTGGGCTAAGAGGAATTTTTTTCTAGAAGTCAGATGGTCAGAAATATAGATGGGCATACCCTTTTGAGCATTCGGTAGTCCTAATGAAGAAGTAGTAATTCGTCCTTTGGATTTAATATGATCTTTAAGTTTCGCCAAAAATAAATCACGCATCAGTTTAGAACTGAGGGTGATAAGTACGTCTCTTGGTTTTTTATGGGTTTCATCGGAGCGGTTTTTACCTCCCACCCGTACTATGGAGGTCACATCTTCGGGTTGAAGAACTGTTTTAATGATGTTTGTGGATAGGTTGTGGAATACGTTTGCTAGATTTTCCTGGGGATTTTCCGGTAAGTTGCGTATTTCTAAGTTGGTAGAATTAGATTCGTACTCCTGATGACCAATTTTATTCTCAAGGTACTCCACTGTTTTTTTGAGGTCTTGGTGTTCCTTTTTGAATGTTTCGATTTCGGTTTCAATTTTTTGGTTTTGGATTATGGTTTGGTCGATTTTTTTTATTAGGTCATCGTATTGTTTGCTGACGAATTCCATGCTTTTTTGCGTTTCTTCCTTAAATAATTCCATTTTTGTTATAATTTCTTTTTTCATAATATCCATTTTCTTGTCTATATGTTGGAGAATTTTTTCCATATTTTTGTCTTCAAGCTCCATTGCACTTTTGCCTCTAGTTGACATGATTAGTGTAAGTTATTTTAGATTAATTTTTAATTTTATGTTTTTTTTTGTTTTTGTTTTTAAATATTTTTTTTTGTTTTTGTTGGATTATGTTGTTTTATCTAAATTTAATTTTTATTAATTATTTATTTAATTTATTTATTTATTTAATTTATATATTGTTCTGTTACTGCCATCTATTGCTTAGTAATGTAACTCGATTAAATGAATTTGTGGTTTAATTTATGTGATTATTTACCGCCATCTATGGACAGTTATTTTATAAATATATTAATAAAATAAAAAAGATTATGGTATGGCCGAGGATTGAACACTGTCAGGAGATACTGCGAGCCAAACGCTTAACACCTACGCCAATTCACTGATTGACGTCAATGACATTAAATTTCATATAAAGCAACTGTCAACGAAAATGAACTAGAGTGTATTTTAACTGTTTTTTAACTAAAACACTATTTTTATTTTACAAATTCACAATTCAAATTTTGTTTAAAATTCACTTATTGCAAAATTTTACACGAATTGTTTATTGGTTTACTTAACTCACTTTATAGGTGATAAAATCATAGATAGTTTATGTGTCAATTTTTTAGACAAAAATAAAACCACTTTACGAGCGTTTCCCGGTAGAATATCGAGAGACAAATACACCGGATGAGCCCTTGAAAAACACTGGACCTCAGTAACTAATTTGTTTCGATTTGTACACTATTTAATGTTATGTTTCTTCAGAAACTGGAGCTAACGAAATTTGCGACTTAGCAATATTATTGTTGTTGGTTAAATTGAATATGATAGCATAGCCTTCTTGTACCCTTGTTCCGTGCAGTTAAATAGATCTATCACATCTGCATATCTATTAGTAACTTCATGTAACCTAGGTAAAAGTGAGTGTTTCGTATACTCAGTCCGATTATTGTTACATTTAAATAGGATTTTAGAACGAGTGGTTCTCGTGGGAATATGAAATTCAATGAAATTTATCTACAGAAAACATTTTTTATGCCTGTCTCACTAAGATATAGCTGTGTCGAGGCGTAGAGGTATATAAACTAATATCGTAGTTACAAGAATATTTAAGGTAAAATACATATTAATTTGAATAAAATTAAAACAGAAAGGTGATGGAAGAGTGGGTAAATCTTTAAAAGAGAGTGTCCATCATCAGGGCAGATCCGGCAGATCCGGTAGATCACATCTACCGGATCTGCGGATGGACACTGCAACGCTGTCCGAAACGTTGGCTAAAGAAGGAGGTAGCGCAACGCGGCACAACACCCCAAAAACAAATAACGAAAATACTTTTGGCCGTGAAAATCTTAAAACCTTTGGTAAAGTTGATTTCTTTCTTACTTTATCAAGTTTGGAAAAAAATGATAAAAACACTGTTAAGAAATGTGTTTAAAACGCTGTCATAAATATAACTATTTCCCATTAAACGAATAGTTAAATGTAGATATAGAAGATTAAGATTATTTTGGGGTAGGTTTTCGTAAGTGGAAATGGTGTTAAATTTTTATGGAATTTCTAATAATTCAGAAATGTGATGTTTTTTAACAAAGTTAAGTATTTTGGTGGAAAGCAGTCACCTTGCGGTTTGATATATTAATTAAATAAAAAAATGACTTGTTTCATAACCACGAAATCAAAATGTTGGAAAATAAGAGTTTAATTTTGCACCATGATGATGTTTCCGACCGGTCGTAATAAATAAATTAAAATGTTGGAAAATAAGAGTTTAATTTTACACCATGATGATGTTTCCGACCGGTCGTAATAAATAAAATAAAATGTTGGAAAATAAGAGTTTAATTTTACACCATGATGATGTTTCCGAACGGTCGTAATAAATAAAATAAAATGTTGGAAAATAAGAGTTTAATTTTGCACCATGATGATGTTTCCGACCGGTCGTAATAAATAAATTAAAATGTTGGAAAATAAGAGTTTAATTTTACACCATGATGATGTTTCCGACCGGTCGTAATAAATAAATTAAAATGTTGGAAAATAAGAGTTTAATTTTACACCATGATGATGTTTCCGACCGGTCGTAATAAATAAAATAAATTTCCTGGTTGTAAGCAAAGTAATGGTTTATTATCAGAATAAATCGTCATTAAAATGTGCTTACACTAAATACCGTTTTTAATATTATAATTGCGTGAAAATACTTGCTGCCTCTTGGGAACGGCACGATTTTTTTAATCTTTACAAGTTCATTGATGTTTTATCTTGTTAGTTGAGCTGTTGTAGTTGGGTGACCTTCCGTTAATGTGTAGGTTAATGAGTTGATTATAGCAGAAAGGAATATTGGTCAACAATAGCCCCATTGACCATTATTGTCCGTCTAGTCGTCTGGTTCAAGGGTTAATAGAAGTAATAGATTTATTGGACTTCTGGGAGATCTATTTACAATTTACAACTTCCGAAGATTTTACGTCCGCAGATCCGGTAGATGTGATCTACCGGATGTGATCTACCGGATCTGCCGGATCTGCCCTGATGATGGACACTGTAACGCTGTCCGAAACGTTGGCTAAGGAAGGAGGTAGCGCAACACGGCATAACACCCCAAAAACAAATAACGAAAAAAAACTTTACCAAACTTTTCGAAAACATGGCTGCCTAAATTTTACCGCAATTATTTAATCGAATACCAGAAATAAAAGGGAAAAGTTAAAAACATTTTAAATTGCACTGATTTTGGTAGGGTGAAACAATATTGTGAACTCGTTGGGGAGGCGCCTACGGAGGTAACAGATAGGCAAAATACATAGCACTCAACGAGACTCGACAAAACAACCCCAACCCCCAACCTAATTGCAATTTACCCTAATGTAACTTTTCAGTCGGAAGTATCTTTTATGTACAGCTATAGATATAGCTATCAATGACACATTTCATGGGTTCAAGGCTGTAGTGAGTCATGATTCGGAAAGAAGCATGTGCTCTACGGCAGGGGGTATTTTTTTTACGAAAACAATATTGAAAAAGATTTTTTTTTCAAACAGCTTTCCCATGTAAAACCTAGTAGCCTATTGTGAATATCGATATTATATGAATCAAGTTATAAAGTTGGTCGACGCTATTGTAAATGCTCTTCCAGAATGGATACACTCGTTTTCGCTCAATTGGTACGCCGGTTTATGGGGATAGCTGGTTATTTGGGTAATAGTTTTTGGAACAATAACTGATTGTAAGTAATTTACTTTGGTTATCTGGGACACCATTCCATTTAATTGTGAAAAACTACCATCTGAAGATGATTCAAAGCGTGTCTCAATTGACGAATTTTATTTCTCGGTGAGGAAAGGGGATGCACAATTTACAGGATTGGGTTGGTGAAATAATATTTTAGAGGATAGTGAAAAACCTCCTGAGGTGGACTTCTAAAGAATGTTTGTTTATTTTAATAATGATTATTAATATTAATATTATTTTAATTAAAAATAAATGGAAGTCTTGCTTCATGTTCCTGTTTGAAGATATTACGGGCCCAGCGACGATATTTAATATATAGTTAGTAAGTACATATCTTTTCTGTAATTAAATATTAAAAAAAGTTTATTATAAACATATTCCAATCAATGTAATATGTACCTATACTATAGGTACATGTAAAAAAACTTCAATAAATACATAATTTTTAAATGAAACAATACCACAAAGTTATAGCTGCATTCCAAATATTATTTTTTAACCCCCTTTTCTTCGGTTTTTTGGTACAGCCGCTTATTTTGGACAAAATGTGTGGATCCCGATGTGTCCCAATTAAGCGGAATCGACTGTTTTAGTGCACCTGGCTGTCCATGGAATATTTATGACATTTTATAATTCATCTAACATCAGTTTATTTAACGTAGGTACGAGTATGTCATTTATTAATTTAGTGAATAATTAATCATTCGGTTCCGATGTTATTCGTATATCGGCCGCCTTTATCAAATGCTGTTCTGTTTCAATATAAATAATAATATATACATGCATAATGCATATTGCGCATTACGCACATTACCGCGTGCTATCAATTACCATAAATTAATTAGCACGCAGATTGTAGGTAAACGTAAACACACTATGGATTCATATCAAAACAGTGTGATAACATCATTGGTAATATAGAATGGACATATTATTAATAACTTTTTTATCATTAGCTCAACGCAGGAGGACCTGAGTAAAATATTTCCCTCAGGACCTGTGTCATCTTTGGGGATCATAAACGGAGGGTTTTTTTTAGGAAAGAAAGAAGAGGATGATCTCGGAAGGAAAAGGTTGGGTAGGTAGGAATTTTGTGGTCAGTGTGTCCAGGAGTGACGGACCTATGAACCCATTCCTCCCACTGTGGTGCTGGTGACCGAGAGAAAGGGAGATTCTTTGAAAGGACGATTATTCATTCGAAACCTAACTCAGAGCTCGAGTTTTGGACCATAGATTAGATTTTAAAAGCATATTATTTAACTTAATAATTTAAGTAAAAATAATCAATATATAAAAATGAATGATTCTTCATTTTTCCCATTCCTGTACCATTTATCCAACTTTGGTGATTTGCTGTGCGCACACCCGCTAAGGTTTCTATATATAGAGTTGTGAGCTCTGGCATTTTAAAACGCATATAAAAAATTAACAACAGTTGGCATGCGAGTTGTTTGAAAAATGTGCGTAGGTGTTTCATGTGTTTTAATGCGAGGGAGGGAAGGCGGGAGGGGGATTCGAATTCAGGAGGGGAACGAAACAAAAGGGGGGGTTCACAAGAGGGGGACGAGGGAGGGGGAAGACGGAAAAGGTGGAGGGGGAACGCAGGAGGGGGAGAGAAACGGGACGCGGGAGGAGACCGGGGGCAGGAACGGGGTCGCTGAAAAAGGGAGGGTCTGCAAATGAAACATTAGCGGTAGGGGATAGCAGGGTATCCCCTGCTATATCTTTGGAAAACCATGCTTCTCACATGGATAGCTGTATGTGGCCTGCTCACGCGTCGGATTACCTTTTGATTTATTTGTGTACGCACTAGACGGAAAAACAACAAATATTGTGTATCCAAAAGCACTTCAATGGACAGAATTAAAACAAACTCATTCATTATTTGTGTGGCATTGCAACGTATGCCGGGTACTCAGTAGTTTATAATAAAGATACTTTTGACGCCGTGGTCTGATTTCCACAATAACCAAGCCGATCCCAATAAAGGTCCATATTGTGAGATTTATATGAAAGGCCTGCCAGCTACGCACATTAATTAATATTAAATCACAATATTGACAAAGCACAATCGCGGACATCATCTTCTGTTTGTAAACAAACCATTTTGTATCTAAAGTAGGTACTCCTGTGACTATTTGACCTTAAATAGATAATAATATAATAAAAACTTCCCGGCAAGGGGGGTAAAGTGCATAGCCATTATAGTTTATTAATATTTAAGAGAAAGAGAACTAAGTGGAAATTTTGCTGTCTTCGTTGTATTTTATTTATTTTTATTTATTAATTTTCGGGAAATCGACAGTTTATATTTATTTCAGTTTGTACATAGTATTAAATAGCCAAAATAAAACCAATTACGGATTTCCTCCTTGTGGCTTTACTTCTACTGAGACAGCATAATAAGAATAAGTAAATTAATTTTATAAAAAGGAATATGAATCTAAAATTATATAAAACAAAATATATATATATAAGTATACTCAAAACATTTTTTTTTAATATAAAATGAAAAATTACAAAACAAAAAATCTATCAACACATTGGTAGCCATGGAGAAAAAGTATTAAGAAAGGATTTGTTAAGGAAGTAGGAAAGACAAACTATCAACAAATTATGTCCATCGAGAAGGAGATTGGTACCTACTGGTTTTATTTGCGAATTTTCCCAGAAAAAAAATCACAGGACCTACCTTACTGTATTAATAAAGTCCTTTGATTTTTAATTGTAAGAAATCCACGTCCCACGACTAGCACCTATTACTTCTAATTTTAAAACCGTTATTCGGCGATAGAACTCCATTTCAATAAGAATTTATCATTAAAAGCCATTATAACCTAATAGTACAACTGAGGTATATTATTATTAAAAGCCGTTATACCCTAATAGTTATAACTTATATTTCCTCAGGGCCTCCTGTGTGGAGCTCGTGTAAAAAAAAAAAAATACCGTGTACCACAAAAACATTTCCTTGGGCGATGGATGGTCAACGAATTTGCAATCTTTTTAACGATTACTTCCAAGCTGTAAAGGTGTGTTTCACGCCATTTAGAAGAGAAAATACTATATTTAAAAGGGGGATAAATACAATATTGAAAATTATAGACCCATCTCTAAGCTACGTACCTTAAGTAAAATCGTGGAAAAAATCATGTATGACCAACTTTCTAACTCATGCAAAAATACTATTATTATCAAGATGAGTTTTTTCAAGGCAGATCAGTTGAATCAAACCTAGGACATTTTCGTTATTTGTTTTTGGGGTGTTGTGCCGTGTTGCGCTACCTCCTTCTTTAGCCAGCTTTTCGCTCAACTTTTAGCGTTTCAGTGTCCATCATCAGGGCAGGTGTGTTTCCCTCAGGGCCTATGTCATCTTTGGGGATGCTGTGTGGAGGGGTTTTGGGGGAAAGGAAGGAGAGGAGAGTTCTGGGAAGGAAAATGGTTTAAGGGTGTCCATCACACATCTGCCCTGATGATGGACACTGTAACACTGTCCGAAACGTTGGCTAAAGAAGGGGGTAGCGCAACACGGCATACTTTTGGCCGTGAAAATCTAAAAACATATCGAACCTAGGACAGTTCAATGATTTTGTTTTTAACTCTATGGATGGTGCGAAACAGGTTGATTCGATTTACACAGATTTAAGGGAACGTACCACCCATACTACGTGACCCGTTCAGGAGGGGGGTCTTCAAAATACCATGCACGGTACAAATGAGCGGCGGGGGCTTAGGAGGTTTTTAGTCCCCGGAAAGGGGGGGGAGGTTAAAAATTGCAAATCACGTAGTATGGGTACGTTCCCTAAGGTCTAAGCATTTGACAAAGTAAAACTCTCAAAAATTGGTGTATTTGGAAATCTTCTGGGATGATTATCTTCTTACGTTAAAAATAGAAGTCAGGCTGTTGCCTCAAAAGGTTACATGTCTCGAATTATAATTATTCCCTCAGGGATACCTCAAGGCTCCCATCTAGGGCCTCTCTTGTTTATTTGATATACAAACGAAATGAAACATGTTATTAGTCATTATTGTTTCCTAATTCCTAATTTCCTAATTCCTAAATTGAAATTATGTAAATTTATTGGCTCCATAGATGACTGCAACCAGTTAAAAGAAGACATTTTCATGAAAAATTTCCTTAAAAAAAATCATATCAAATGCAGCACACCGAATTGATGACTTAAAATACTTTCATTTTTGTGAAATCATTATCCGTAGATTATTTTATCGTTTTGAAAAGTATACTCATGCGGAAACTGTATTTATTTATTTGTTTTTAATCTTACGTATTTATGTAAAGCTAATGAAGCTACATAAATTAATCATTACATACATAAACACTAAATATTACAAGGAGAAAGAAAAAACATGTTACATATGAGTGGCCAGATGATTACTTTGAGAGTGCTTTGTTACATATTATGAACCATAAATAAATATTCGATAAATAAAAATCAATAGATGTCGCATATTAAAATATGAAAATATATATCCTTAATCAAGAAACCGTGTAGATTGCATTTAGTTCGGGAAGAATCTTGCAATCATACACAGAGATAAACAGCCAATAAAAAAATATGTTTAAAAAAAAATTAAGATAATTTTGGTAATTCTTAGTCGAAGCATGATACTAAATATGACCGAAGGGGATAGGGTCGAATTAACTCAGTGGTTAGAGCTCAGAGGCAAAGGCAAAGCTAAGTCCTAATCTGATTTTCTGCTTCAATTTCCTTTGAGAGTTATATTGTTTTTAACGACTAAATATTATAATTTCATGCTTTACTCATTAAAGTTTAAAAAAAAATAATAAATCATTCTTCCGAACAGTTTCGAGGACGATTTTCCAATCGACCTAGTGAACTGAGCAGGTCAAGGAAAACATCGGCGTGTGCCTGGAGATGCTGTGAATTTTATTGGAATACATTATGATAAGGTTTGAGAGATCTGATTCAGTTTTCTCCAAGAACAAAATTGCAGAGAGACAAAACCGAATACATTAGATAATTAGTGCTTCAGTTTGATTAGTTATTTAATGGGCGATAAAAGCGAGTAGTGTGTCTCAGGGAGGTCATTCATTTGAAAATAATCATACGGACGCCATGACTGGTCACTGGTGATTAATTAATTACGATTCTGATGAATTAATTGAGCATAGAAGATGATGCATTCTTCTGATTAATGATTATTTGTACGTTAAATAGGGTCAGTTCATCCATACACATTGGTTCATACGAAAATAAGGAGAAATAAGAAAACAAAAAAAGAGAAACATCTGGAAAGAAGATTCAATGGTTCCATCCACACGATGCCCGCGCAAGAGGTTGAGCCTATACTAGTGTATTCGGGCCTTTCCTTCGTATTTATTAAATTAATAAATTTAACCTGCGGCTTTGCTCCCGTGGTACAAGGGGAACTTATTGTAATGAAAATTTTTCTATGGAAATGAAATATATTTTGTCGGGATAAAAATGGTCTACTTTACTTCCTAGACATTCAAATATCCCTATGCAAAATTCACGCCGATTGACCGCTCCGTTGCAAAGAAGGACAAACAAACAAACACACTCTCCCATTTATAATATTAGTTAGGATTTGATAGTCGGGAGGGGCTCAGTTGCCTTGTGCAGACGCCGCGCCGCGTGGACGGGACAATCACAAAATAAAATAATAGAAACCAAGATAAACAGATCTGTCGCGTCCCTGGCGGGAGATACGTCTTTAGAACATTAATAAATTTTCCATATTTCTGTAAAACAAATATTACTAGCATAAACCTCACCGATTGATGCAACTAAGTAAACATTCAATATGTTAAAATGTGAATGCAACAGTATGTTTAAAATAAAATACAATTTGCATATAACGTATGGATTGATCGCGCCTTGTTTTGCTCGAGTTCCTCTGTTATCTAAAATAATCACAATAAGAATGACTTTTTAAACGACTTCAAAAAGGAGGAGGTTCTCAATTCGACGGTATTTTTTTAAATGTTTGTTACCTCAAAACTTTCGACTGGGAGAACCCATATTATTAATGATTCTTTTTTTATTTGAAAGCTGGTGCTTCCCGTGAAGTCCCATTTCAATTTGGTCCAGTTCTGACAATGACATCCATGAGAAAACCATATAAGTCTTAAATTTACATTAAGTATGTGCGTGACAAATGGACGACTAACTCTAATAACGACAACCGATTTCGATGATTCTTTTTTTATTGGAAAGGATGTACTTCAATGGAAGTTTGATGAGAATTTGGTTAGGTTCTGATTATTATCCATGAAAAAGTAACGGAACTCTTCAATTCTTAGGAGCAAATTAACGATACACGGCCGAATCTTTTATAGGCTATCCGGATCTTTGAGTAACCTACCGTAACGTCGTTATGGTCAAGTAATGTTTGTCTCACATGAGCAGTAGGTTTAGTAGGTCTACCCACATTCAGACAAATTAGTTAGTGTACTTCAGATTCACTAAAAATCAAAAAATAAACAAAAAGTTTAACAAAACAAAAAAACTACTTCAAAAAATGCACTAACAAGTAAAAAAATAATTTCGTATTCTTCTACAACTTAATAATCAACTTACTTTTTCTACTCATCAATATGTAGGTACGATTGTTATTTTTGAGGTCGGTGTCAGCCAAGGTACCCGGCCCGGCGTGTTCACTCGACAGCTCGCCTCCCGCCGCGGTCCCGCTCTCGCCTCCCGCCTCGTCAAATCGCTCGTGCGACACAAGCACATCTCACCTATAACTACGTAAGTAGTTGCAAACCTACCTTGGCTGCCACCGACCCCAAAAATAACAATCGTACCTACATATTGATGAGTAGAAAAAGTTTTTGAAGTCGTTTTTTTTTGTTTTGTTAAAATTTTTGTTTATGCTTAATCTTAATACATACCTTTAAATAAAAATGAATGTTTCTTTATTTGTCCCTTATGCGTTTCTAAGCCATTCATCCGATTGCGATGAAACGTTGATGATTTGATGTGCGCATATCAGCGATGGTTTCTGTATATAATAGGATCTCTGGCGTTATGAAATTGATTCCTATACTAATCATTCGATTGCATTGAAGGTGAATTGTTGCGCGCACGCCCGCGAAGGTTTCTGTTATACAATATACTCTGACGTTATGAAATTTGAATTAAAAAATTTGCAATGGGTGACGCGCGATTTGTTTAAAAAATGAGTTATTTTATGAAGTTTAGCGGCAGGGAGAGAAGGATGGGAGGGGTATCCGGGAAGGGGGAGTGAAAGAAGGAGAACGGTTCGCAGGAGCAGGGAGGACAGAGGGGGAAAGGTGAAAGAGGAAGGAAAGAGGGAAGGGGGTTCGCGGGACGTGGGATGCTGGAGGGGAAAAGATGGTAAGGGGAGGGGAAGGGGATGCGAGAGAGGAACGGGGAGGGATCAGGGACGCATGGAAAAGGACACACAGAGATAAACAATGTGCTTCTTTGAGTGGAATTGCAACGTATTCAAAATACATGAATTGCACGGTAGTATTTTATATCTTTCAAATCTTCATCAAATAGAGTGGCGGCCATCTTGGCTGTCAGGGTATGGGCCTTTCATATAGGAGGCACTGCTATTCCTTCCGTGTGGGTAGGTATTATTAAAATTGCTTTACTCGATTTGTTTTCTTTGAAGATGTTCAGTTTTTTCAGTTCAGTTCATTTCCATTCAAGATCAGATGGCGAAAATTTTTAAGTAGGTACTTGCCTACATTTCGCTAGTATTCATGTTTTAAAAGACCGTTACTAAACATCCTGTACATATCAATCCACATTTCCACACAATAAATTATGAATGTAATGATATATGTCGAATCGATGCGACATGAAATTTTCTAACAATACCTACCCACAATTAATGTCATTAGAGGCAATTGATCGACTTGGAGAGGATGCTCTGGCGCGAAGGAGTAGATACGATTGCCTTTAGCGGACCGAAGATCGTTAATAATTTTTTTCATTAGCACCAAATATTATTCATTGAGTTGTCAGAGTAATTGAAGAATTTGTTTGCATCGTGGGCCACGTATACGAAATGAGGCACACGCCAAACAACGGTAATGCTCAATAATTATGTTAATTCGTTGGAGTCGTTGTGCGTATTGCGTATGGATTTCAAAAGTTAATAGTTAATTGTCAAACAATTCACTTTAAACCATTGGAGCACCAAGACATATACAAAACAGATGTGTTGATCGCTGGAGATTTTCGTACGTTTGGTTTTATTTATTTATTTAATTAATTATAATATATTACAAAAAAACATGATAACACATTATTCCCAATGAGTTAAGAAAAAAACTCATTAGGGGAAGGACAGACACATAAAGGTACATTTTACATGGATATTACACGTTAAAAAAAATACAACATATTGAAAAAAAAAACAGATGCATTGTCAACAATAGAGATTTTTGAAATACTGAGAGACATCCATACACATAAAACATAAAAATAAAAAATAAAATAAACGTACGAAGGCGAGCGAATATTTAAAAACATTTAAAGCCGGAAACTTTTCTAATTGGACAGGCAAAGCTTCCTAAAATGTAATTTGTACTTTCTTTTGTATCTATAGTAAAAATAAATAAATGAATCATTTAAAAACATTTTCAGAAAATATTCTTTAAGGGTTTTAATTAATAATTTTTTGTTAGCTACTGGTTGCTTTATTTCATGAGGTAATGGATTGTATTGTCTATATGAAGTATATTGTAATGAGTTAATACAAAATTTAGTTGTGTGGGTAGATGATGCTAGGTGTATTTGATTTTGAGGTCGTGTTTTGTACTGGTGTATGTCTGAATTAAAGGCTGGTCTGATGTTAGTGTGTGAGGATCTGTGTATGATTTGTAATATTGCACTAGTGATATTGTATTTAGGTAGGACCGTAAAAGGAAGTATGTTTGTCTTTGAATATATATGTTTGATATGTGTATCCCACGGCAGCTGGTAGATATTCCTTATAGCTTGATTTTGAATCACCTGTATTTCTAATAATTTTTTTTAGTACCTAATAGTTCCCCAGATACTAACTAAATAACTCAGATGGGAGTGAACCATCGCATTGTAAGTGGCCCGTAGTAGAGATGTGGAGAGAAGACCTTGGAGTCGGTACAGTACACCGGTTATTAAACATGGGAATTCCACGAAAGTTTAGAGTCTATTAAGAGCCGTAAATATTTCGTAACTTCTATATTTTGGAGTTTATCAGTTCCAAGTGAGATATTCATGGACGCATAATCCTTATTACCGAAAGTTAGGTCGTGCGTTTTTTTTATATTAAGGCTGAATTTATTAATACGCAGCCAATTAGCTAGAATTGAGACATCTACATTCATTAGAGACTCAAGGTCACTCAGGCTTGTACTGTGATAGTAGATTACAGTATCATCTGCATAAGGTTGGAGTTTTCCAGAGATATCACATTTAGTTATGTCATTGACATATAGCAAGAAAAGCAGAGGGCCAAGAATTGATCCCTGTGGCACTCCACTCCTATCTAAGCCATTCGAGACCCCTTTGATTTCAACAAGACAAAATCTATCATCTAAGTAGTTTCGAAGGAGATTTAGGGGCTTCCCAACAATTCCCAAATATTCCAATTTCTTTAAGAGTATTTCGTGATTGACCATATCAAAGGCTTTTTTGAGATCTATAAATATGGCTGCCACATATTCACCCTGGTCTATATGAATCCGTCAGCTCTCATTAAAAAAAATCATAACTCCAAATATTGATACGAAAACAGATAAACTGTTAACTACACATATTAATCACCAAAGTTTCATCTCAATTGAATGAATGGTTTAGGAACGCATAAGGGACAAAAAAAATAAACATGCATTTTTATATATAAAAATTTGGAAAAATGTGAAATTTCGTTGTAGGAGACAACCTCATCTCTATAAATAGGACAAATTTTTAGAACATGTTCGTGGTTGCACAAATTCTGAGAAACAAAATATCTACATAGTGATCGATTCTTAACCGCAACAAATTTAAATATAGAGAAACATAATTACGCAATTTTAGTTGCCAACTGATTTAACAATGCCTGCACAATCTACTTTAAAGTTGTGCACTCGTAAAGCTTGAACTCCGACCTTCTAATGAATATTATCTTCATGTACAAAATTAATTAATTATGTGTAAGATATTGTTATTTATGTTCGTAAATACAAGATACCTAATCAAGTACACGGTGGTCGCAATCTCGCGGGTTAAGACGGAGGCTGATATTTCAGAACTAATCACTATGAGCTCTGAAAAAATTGCGGATTAAGCTATATTTGAAATCCTATTTAGATTATTCTTTACTACGAATCGGTTTAGATTATGAATATCGAAAAATATGCTACGGATAAATTGAAACTTTTTTTACCTTTTGTATGAATTGGAATTACAATAAAATTATTATAAACGTTACAATGAATATAAGCATAAATTTGTAAAAAAAAAATTTTTATGACTTAACTATGAAGTATAAGAAACAATTTTTAAATACCCATTAATGACTAAGACTACTTTATGTATCGGTGCCAAATGGTAGTCTACCTCCAAGGAAATTCTGAGTTTTCCACTATGATAGTTTGAATTTACTTCTTCTTAAGTCGGTTCATCATTGCTGAGGATCGTGACCCCTACTTCAATTTTCATAGTGGACAAGGCTTTTCCATCCTCGCGGAGAGTCAATGACACCGACGCGCGACGTACCGGACGGCAGTGATACTTGGTCACTCTAGACTCTAACGCATTGGTAACCTTCCTCTGCTTCTTCTGCCTTCCACTTTGCCAGTGATTATGAGTTTCTTCAATTTAAAGTCGTCAGTTCGGCGAGCAACGTGTCCAAAGTATCTTAAAATGCGTTGTAGGCAGATAGTTAAAGCCTTTTTTGGATGACTAGATCTTCCAGAATCATTTATGCGATTCCATTGAATCCTGAGCATTTTTCTCCAGAACCACATTTCAAGGGCGTCTATCCGCTTTCTTTCGCTGACTGTCCACGTTTCCACACCTTATAGAAATAAGGGGAAAATCAACGACCAGACGAGTCGTCTCATTTTGATGGTCTTCGTTATGGCTCTATCATTCCACATCTTTTGCATTTTACTCATGGCGTATTTTGTCATGAAAATTCTTATTTTCATTTCTGTTTAATGACCTCTTTCGTCATGTATAGACGAGCCAAGGTGTATAAAGTCGTTCACCGTTTCTAAGTCTGTGAGAGCATCAATTATTCTTAAATTAACTAGGTACAGTTATAAATTCTTAAAAATAAGTTAATACCTATAATGTGGTAACTAAATATCGTAATCTGTTTCCTGAACACCATGTAGTTTCATAGATAGATAAATGTATGATTATACTCACGAGGATATTAAACCGAGGACAAGAGAAATTGAGAAAATGAGGTCTAATTTTAGGTCCAGTAAAATATTTGTAATATCAACAAGTATTGCATCATGAGTGTTTTAAATGAAAATACGGAAGTTGACAATATAATATCGTTAGTCCAATTCGTATTCCATCTTTCAGGCCGTCAGAAGGTCGCTTTTCGATGGTTCGTAGGCAAAACATTGTTATCTTAATTAAAATGCAATAAAAGCGAAATGGTTATTATTTGTTTTTATGGAGTTATGACCTTACATATTTCCGATAACAATGCACAACGCCACGTTTGATTTGCGGCCGGAAAAAAATAAATTACATTATACCGTTCAATAAATAGACTGTAGATTTCATAGTAATTTTAAAATGCGCAAAAAACTTGTTTAAAAAAATTGTTTATCTGATTTAAAGCAGCAAAACTCTCGAACGTTGAGTTCTGGAGTCGTGAAATTTGCGTAGCTTTTAGGGAAAGTAATTTCCATCACGAGCTATAGAACAATTAAGTACACTTTTTAAAATTATAACATTTAAAAAACTAAGTACATTATTTTATTAACCTCCGCACTTATGGAAATTATCCTTCGTTTCAACGATCACTACAAGAAACAACTATTTAAATGTACAAAAAAGGTTATTAGGTTCTTATTCCGGGTTAATTAAATAATGCAATAATGCAAGTCCTAGACAAACCTCACCCCATGAACCCCGTAGTCATCAAAAATAGCGAACCACTAGGTGTGACCATGAAAGAGGTGTTGGTTATCCAATAAATGGTTCCTGGGGCGGCGGTACCCATACCTACCTCCCAAATTAAATTATACCTTGAAGTGTGAAACATTTTGAAGTTATTCCGATAAATTGAAAATCATTTATTACGTACGTAGTGTGATAAATTAGTGAAATCATTCAGGCACAAAGGGACATTGGACAAAACGAACACCCGATAAGCAGCTGTATGTAAAGCATTATTACTAATTACAAATATAATGATCATAAAATATATGATTTTATACTACAGTGTGTTGTACACTGTACTGTACAGAGTACAGAGCTACGGTTCACTGTCATTGGAATGAGATAAATAATAATAATTTGTAAAATGGATATCAAATAATTGTTTTATCCCGATTAAAGAGTTACCGCATAATTATTTATTATTGTAGTGTTATTGTTATCTTGTCAGCTGTTACTACCAAATCTATCAAAGCGTTGAACCAAATAATATTCGTAAAACCATGCGATATACCTCAATGTACACACATTTTACCTACAGTGCACAGTTCCCCATACAAAACTTAAATTTGGATTTGATGAAATAATTAACGAAACTGAAACATTATATTTAAAATCCAAAGGCATATAGCAAATATACAAAATTCACGAACACTTGCTAATTTTTATAAAATACTAGCTGGTTCCCGGCATGCGATGCAATGCCATACTCAAAGAAATAAATTGTTTCTCCCTGCATGTCCTTTCCCGTGCATCCCCGTTCTCCTCCAGCATCCCCTTCCCCTCCCGCGTTCCCCATCCATTCTCCCAGCTCACCCTCTCCTCATATATTCAGTCCCAGTACATTCAGTTTTCAAACAGCTCACGTGCCACCCATTACAATTTTTTTAATTAAAATTTTGATTCTTGTGTATTATCTTTAAGAATAATCTATCAAATTTGGTACCTAATAGGTACCTAATTAAAATATCCGTAATGTAAAAAATCCATAGACAATTCTTTTGTTACAAAAAAAACAGCTGCCTGCTAATTCAATTTCATCAAAAGCGCGAACCGCAAACTGTCAAACGTGCGAAGTTAAAATAGTCGTTAAGTTTTCCGAAATTATCCAATTTTCTGCGCAATTTTCTTAACTTTTCTTTCCGTAAGAACTTTGTACAAAGTATCTGAAAACATGAAAAAAAGATGAATGAAATAGATAAAGTAGTTCTGAAGTTATAGCATGACCAAGGGAAACAGGGATTTATTTTAAAAATATAGATATAAATAGTTATTTCTGGTGGTAATTATGTTGAAACGAAGTTTTTTTTTATTGCGTAGGAATTCAATAACTTTACCCACAAATGTAAAATGTACGTAATTTTCACTTGTCATTATGTAACACAAGGAAAACCAAAACGAAAAATAAATGTAGACACATTTAAAATACAGCAAACAGGACGGGATTCACTAATTTGGAATAATAAACACATTTGTTTTAATTTAGACACGTTATCACGTAATAATTGTTAGTATTTATTTGCTTTGCAAGAAAACGTGTTTGGTTTTCATAGGATAAAGAAGAATAGAGTGGTAGCTATCTTTATCACCTAAATTGTTTTGGCGGACACTATTTTATCTGAAAGGTTGATTTCATAACGTGTCTTTTTGCTGTAAATTCGTTAATGTTTACTGTTTGGAACACGCATTGTATTATAGTAAGTATGTTTATTAGATAAATAACACAATCTGGTTTATTACTACATATTTCATTAAAACACATTAGGCATTATCAGGGGCGGATTTAACAACCAGCATTTTAGCAAATACTGAGTGCCCCCCTGCTGAATTCCTCTGTACTACCCTTGCAGTTCCGTCTTTACCCTGGCCTCCGACATGCAATTTACATTTTTTATTGGTACTTGCCAAATAATTTGAGAATTAATTGTTTATCGTATGTTCTTTATCTATTTATACATGTGCTTACAGGGTTTTTCAGATGATGCAATGCTGCCTCGTGAGCTTCTTGAACGAGTTTTATTTTGCTTTATCTATTATTTTTGCTTGTATTACTAACCTGATTTGTTGTATTATGTTTTTTCTGTTAAGCACTTGCATACTGCTTTCTAACACCTTATGCAGGGACACTGGATGTCTAGATTCGTTCAAAATAAATAAATGTAGCTTCGTTTAACAAAAAATTAGAATCTTGCGAGACTTGAAGGAGTAACCATCTATTACTTATACCAGGGCGGGTAAGTGGTGGGTACTCCAATGGCCTCCGACCTGCCCACAGACTGGGCCGCAGAGAGGGGAGTACAAGATTTCGGTAAATCACAGTACGTGCTTAGTAAAATTAATAAAGCACCCTCGAGATAAATAAAAATCAGAGTGTGCAATTCACACGCGGTAGAAGTGAAACCTTCAGAAAACTAAAGTAGGCAAGAATGGGGAGACTACGAAACACATTTTTAAATCAATGTAATCTTTTCCATACTTTTGTCGTCGAATTCCTATACATATAGTATATTTTCCTAAAAAATTTTCCTACACATTTGGTAATCTTATTGGTATTTGTATTTTCTTCTTCGCAGTCGCTAGATGTCGCTTTCTTTTCCGTTTTCTTTGCCTGTTCATTTTGGAGTGGTTTGAAGATTGGATATTGATTTTACAAAAGTAAAAATATAAACTTTTTTTTTGGCTTTCGTAGGATTCGATCCTAGGTTCGCTGAATGTCTGGCTGCTAAGGTTTGTCAGACGCTTTAACCAATAGACTAAAGGAGACTTGCGTGGGACCGTGAATTTATCGTATTATATTGGAACCGAGTTCCCGTGAAATAAATAAATATTTTATTGCTATCTCATTCCGCAGGCTAAATCCTATAGATGTATGCGTTTGTTTCTTTTTAGTGTCGCTCGCTTCCTTTTCATCGAGTTTGAAATCACAACGGTGTTAAAAAGTTCTCAAAAGTAAAACTCCAGATTGGAAATAAGTTACTTAACTAACCGTAATCATGTTAGGTTAGATAATACTCATCTTTGGGGACGCTGTGAAAATGGTTAACTTTGAAGATATAGGACTCGGCTAGGTGCCAAAATGGTACACATTAAAGACACAAGGCTTGGAAAAAATATTTAACATTTTTATATAAGCGGATAAAGTTGCTTGTACAATAATGGAGGACTTAGCTAGCATCTCAGATGACATAAGGGAAATTATTTTCCTCAGGGCCTCCTGTGTGGAAATAAAAGATTGGATTAAACTTGTGAGGCCTTGGTAAGTATCCGATGCATTTGTTCACTCTTGGGGGTTAAGCCGAAATTCAGAAAACGCCAAAGATGTTTTTATTATCCAAAAGAGACATCTAAGAAAAATCACAAATTCTGGATATCTGAATTAGAATAGACCCCTTTCTAAAAAACAACATTTCTGGCGGTCTCCGATATTAAATTATAATGCAGTTTGCCCTTTAGTACGGCTATCTCTAGACTAGTTCTCACCAAAACACTCAGCACGTAAACATGCGACAGGATTTAAAGAAAATTTATTAGTACCACAAGCAAACAAAATTTCAAAAATGGCCTTACTACGTGGCTAAGTATAGAACCTTATACGTAACATTAAACAAATACACGATACACTCCAATAACTAAAAATATTTATTTTAAACACATAAAAAAAACATCTGTATATTTACGCAATGTAATATATGTAATATGTAGGTACTCTACTTTACGTTAATTTGGTTAGATGAAAGAAATAGGATGTACCTACCTATTAGCTAAACCATCTGTTTATTATGTATATTTTTAATTATGTTTTAAAGGTTTCCGTTTTAAACTATTCTAAGAGATCTCTATTTGAAAATGCCAAAGGATTTCCGTCTAAATATTGTTGGAACAATGACTTTCCGAAAAAAAAATCACAAGTATTTATTGGTTTGCCCTCCAATACAGAAAAAAAATCGCCTGCTACGCTTTTCTGTCTTCGCCGACAATTGGTCAAGATATTTACAATAAAATAATATTTTTTTATGCATTAACAATGTGCATCAAACGTAAAATTGACCTAAAAATACCCTTAATAATAAGTTGGTATGAATATCAAACGAATTTATATTTTACAGTGCGGATTTTTTGTACTTATGCGCTGTTATACACAGTATATATAAAAGTAGATTTTTCCTTGATGCATTTGAATGAAAATATGTTTTATACTTTGTTATTCGGCGGTAAATCCTGTTTGCACATCCCTTCGGGTCTCTTGGTTATATTTTGTGTATTTAGGTATACCGTATTTTCCCTAAACCGATTGCATATAAGTAGAAGAAGAACCTATTAATTCATATTTCACTTCCTTCACCGACACCACATAG
Source organism: Limnephilus marmoratus (assembly GCA_917880885.1). Lineage (NCBI taxonomy): Eukaryota > Metazoa > Arthropoda > Insecta > Trichoptera > Limnephilidae > Limnephilus > Limnephilus marmoratus. Next base: position 49,747,742 of record OU862921.1, on the reverse strand, counting down.
GTAAACCAATTGGGGATAATATGTAAAAAATATCGCTTGAGCGCACTTTTTGCTCCCTCCGCTCTCTTCACTTACTTCAGTTAGGATATCATATTTCCAAATGTTCAGAGATTATTGAGGAATTGGGACTACATAAAGAATGTAAAAGCCCCATAAAAGGGCGTAAATAAATAAATAAAATAAAAAAAAAAATAAAAATAAAAAAATCAGTGAAAAAAAATTCTGGCTTTAAAAAAATATGTTCACATGTTTTATTTAATAATATTAAACGCAGAGTTTTTAAAAAATATTAAAAGTCCATTTTTAATCGGGTCGTAAAAACACGCTGTCAAGGTGACGTCACTGTTCGACGTGTCGTGACGTCACCGTAAAGTTATTGTATGGGAATGTACGATATGACACAAGCCGTTGTATTAATTTATTCGTTTATTTACGTACTGTTTATAGAGATTTAGTTGTTGTGTTTATTGAAACATTATTTGATTTATGTTTTGATTTTGTCTAACCAGGCGTCTCGTGCTTGAGTGTTTTTAAATGTAGCTATAATGAATCTCAGTCTGAATAATGAGTCCCAGTCTGAAGATTTTTGTGTTTTCGATTTGCAGAGGAGAGGAGGCATTATTGTAGTTGATAATATTTGATATTTTCTTCATTATTTCCAAGTTGTTTTCAGCGGTTTTTTCGGGAACTCCTCTAATCTCGATGTTGCAGAGAAGGCTTTGGTACTTCAGTCGATCAATTTTTTCATCTTGTTTGGAGATTATATTTTGTAAGACAGCTGGAGGTTCCGGAGGACGATTGCTTCATATTTATTTAGGTGCGAATTTAGGCCTAAATAATGTTTCAAAAATAAAGGTATCTCTTATTAGTTTATCTCCATTATTGAAAATATTCAAAAACTACTGCACAAAAAAATAGTAATGCTATTTCTAGGGAGAATACTTCGAACAACGGAATTCAAAATGGCGGCAGTAGATCAGCTGATTGCCCGATTCTGTAGTTATTTTTCAGGAGTGATGACGTCACACGATTCACCATACATACGGTGGTTTTCGGGGGTTTTGAAAAATTAAAACTTTGACAATTATTTTAACTATTAAAACTAACTCCAAAAATAAAAATAAAAATGCAGTTATTTAAGTTAGAGGGTCATTATTCATTAAAATAAAAAATAAAAATTGGACTGGAGTTCCCTATTTTCTTAAAAACTTTCTAAAAAAAACGAAAACATGTGCCTATATTTCGCTCTCGTCGTCAATTTGTAACGTAAATTTGGTTTTAACTTCACTCTGGCAACCCAAACAAAATATCAAAAAATTATAACTACCCGACCTTTTGCAAGGAATTGCCATTTTTTAATTCTAAAATTAACTGGACTATTTTGAAGTGAAAATTTCTCTAGCACCGTTGTAATTTGAAACTCGATTAAACAAAAAAGCGACACCAAAAAGAGACAAACACATACATCTAAAACCTGCGATAGAATGAGATAGAATAAACGGTCTCCTCTTTGTGCGGTGCTTCGTAGACTCCCCACGCATGTCTACTTTAGTATTTTGAAGGTTTCACTTCTACCGCGTACGAACTGCACACTTGTATTTTTTTTATTTCGCAATTCATTATGTGGTTAATGTCGCAAAGGAGTTTTTTCAACATTTTTACTACCCAGGGGGCATTCATTTATTACGTAAGACGGTTTAGGAGGGCAGGGGGGTCGACCATGTCTTATTTTTTCTTACAAGGGGGTGGGAGGGAGTCTCGATAGTTCTTACGTAAGATCACAAAAATTCACAGAGTTAAAATTATAAGTAGATACCTTTGTAAGTACAAATAAACATTTCTAAAAATTGTTACTTTGAAAAATAAACATTTAAACAAACCGAACGTGTGTTCATTTTTTCCCTTAGATTCTTACGTAATAAATGTTAAACAGGGGGAAAGGGGGTCGGCTATTTTCTTGTTTTTTCTTATAATAGGGGGGGAGGGGGTCGAAATCTAGCAAAATTCGTCTTCATTACATAGTATAAAATGAAGTCGCTCAAAATGTGTGTCCGCGTTAATCTTTTAAACTACGCAACGGATTTTCATACGGTTTTCACCAATAGATAGAGTGATTGAAGAGGAATGTTTATATGTATAATAAATGCAAATTACATTAGAGAAAAGCCGAGAAATTCAAAGAAAACATATTTTTGTGCGATTTAAAACGGCTGGCGGGCCGTACTTATAGCCACTTTTGAAATTCGTTCTACGGAAGAAATTGGAAAATAGATGTCCTAGAGTAAGTAGGTATTTGATTTGAATTATTTTATTTGATGAAGTCGCTCAAAATGTATGTGCGCATAGATCTTTTATAGTACGCAACAGATATTCATGCGGTTTTCACCAATAGATATAGTGATTCAAGAGGAAGATTTATATGTATAAAAACATACTTATTATAGTAGAGAAAAGTCGATAAATTCAAATATTCAATTCAGGGTGGTGTGGATTTTATAAAGGTTCGGTAATGGCGTCGTGTTTCGTTAGCCACAGCAACGTGTGGCCGGGTCTGCTAGTATGTAATAAATGAATGGCCCCCCACCTAAAATCGGTTTTAATTAAAATCTGCTAATTAGGTACTTAATTAACGTGTAAATATTACGATATAAAAATTCTAATTTTCATTGCAAAAATTTGAATGTTTAATACTAAACAACTTTATTTCAAATAAAAACGATTTTTAATATTTCTATTTTCGGAATTGTCAATTCATGGTGCAATTCCATCATAATGTGTTATAATAACGGTAAATAAATTAAAGTGGAAATAAGTTTTATATGGTTTTTATTATAATATATTAAAAATGCGTTCTTTATTATCATTTTAACGTACCAATGCATGATCTGTTTTATTTATTTATTAAAATATCCAAATATTCACACGTAGGTGCCTACCTAATTACGCGGACATCAGATTATTTAATAAGGTGCTTCACAGACTCATAGATAAATTGTAATTTGGGCAGCGTAAAAATCTATATTTGAACGTTTTATGAGAAACCGAGGTCGTTGTGTGACGTCGGGAATTTCAGTGAATAGTGTATTAATTCAGTAGCAGCTAATACAAATAATGAAGACAATATTAGCGAAGCTCAATCCAACATCTCAAACAGAAAAATCAGAAAAAGATGCGGTCACATCTGGGACTCGAACCCAGAACCTATGACTTGCTGGGCCAGTGCTCTATCTATCCATTTCGGTAATATTTAATTGTATCATTCTTCGACCAGCTCATTAGATCAGACCAGACCTTTCGATTAGCTCAATCCTATAATAATCTAGCCTAAATACCTTTCAAAGAAATTTACAAGACTTTTTTATATCTCCTCAGGTAATTAAGAACACATAAAAACAGAGTGTGCAATTCACACGCAGTAGAAGTGAAACCTTCAGAAAACTAAAGTAGACAAGAGTGGGGAGGCTACGAAGCACCGCACAAAAAGGAGACCGATTATATTAAGTATCTTATTCTCTCGCAGGTTAAATCCTATAGATGTAAGTGTTTGTCTCTTTTTAGTGTCGCTATTTTTCATTTCGTCGAGTTTCAAATCACAACGCTGCTAAAGAAGTTTTCACTTAAAAAATTACAAGTGTGCAGTATACACGCGGTAGAAGTGAAACCTTTAGAAAACTAAAGTAGACAACCGTGGAGATGCTATGAAGCACCGCACAGAAACGAGACCGATAATACTATCGCATTCTTTTGCAGGCTAAATCCTATAGATGTATGTGTTTGTCTCTTTTTAGTGTCGCTTTTTTGTTTCATCAAGTTTCAAATCACAACGGTGCTAAAGAAGTTTTTACTAAATAGGTATAAATATATATTCAAATGAATAAAATACTTAGTTTTTACCACTTTTATTGTTTACAAAACATGTTTCAATAAAAAACCCTGAGTATCAATAAAAAAAACCCTGAAGAAGTGAGCGTTGCTCACGAAAAATGTTGGTTTTGTAAACAATAAAAGTGGTAAAAACTAAGTATTTTATTAATTTGAATCAAAATGGTGCCACAAAATGAGTTTGCTGTGTTAGAAGAAATAAATATATAATTTTAATCGGCCTCCTCTTTGTGCGGTGCCTCGTAGCCTATCGGTCTCTTCTTTTTGCGGTGCTTTGTAGCCTCTTCACTCTTGTCTAATTTAGTTTTCTGAAGGTTTGACATCTACCGCGTGTGAACTGTGAACTGCACACACATTTTTAATTTGATGTCGAACTAAAATTAAGTTTAGTTGGAAAAGGCCGCGCCGCCGTTCTTCTTAAATGAATTATTTTGCATAAAAATTACATTAACAAGATTTTTACGTTTGCTGACTGCCTTTCAAGTTTTAGATCCGCCCCTGGGAAGCGTCAGTAATAATTCACTTGTAAAACTTAGATACTCTATACGAGGTACGCATGCAAATTCCAACTCGTAGGCATTAACTAAAATAATATCGAAAAGCAGATACTGTTTATAAATAACTATTAATTAATAACTAAAAAAACCACTTCGGTTATTTAAAACATCTTTCCTCTAAATCCGGTTCAACGATCAAGAACTTGATTATGTTTTAAATTTATTTTGAAAATTGTAAAACCAATCGATTTAAATATTGTTGATTTAAAAAAATTATAACACGTAATCATAACATCCTGATTTACTCACAAATGCTGAAAAACTTACACTCGTTGCTAGAGTCAACAAAATACTAATATGCCTGTTTTTCCCTGCACGTATTTCCATAGGTGACCCGACAATTCGTCCTGCGACAATTCATCCAGCGACAGTTCATCCTGCGACAGTTCATCCGGCCGACAGTTCATCCTGCCGACAGTTCATCCTGCCGACAGTTCATCCTGCCGACAGTTCATCCCGCCGACAATTCATCCGGCGACAATTCATCCTGCCTGATCATTTAGAAGATTTTTATTAAGTAAGTATGCAAAGAGGATATACGGCCGTACAACCAAAATCGATATACTTATATCTGAAGGCATCTTGAGTGGAAATCTGCTGTAAAAATATTTTACTAACAATAATTTCGACTCTCCGAAGAAGCATGCGTGAATATCAAAATACGACATACTTATACGTGCAGTCGGCTTAGCAAAGATTAGGTAAAGATTCCTACTTGCATCTAATATAACTTTTTTTATCTGAAATTAACACCATCTTTTTAGGGTGAATTGACTGATTTAAAAAAAAAAACACAAGAGTCCCAACCGTCTCGAGCCAGTGAGTGCCAATGTCATCCCCAATTTTGGTATGGTGTGATGCTGAAGGTAGTGGTGAGGGGAAGGAGATGTGGAAAACGTATCTTCCTGGCTATTCAGATCTAGTCACCAAATACGGCTAGGTTAGGTTAGGTTAGGTTAGGTCAGGTTAGGTTAGGTTAGGTCAGGTTAGGTTAGGTTAGGTTAGGTTAGGTTAGGTTTTACGGCCGTATATCCTCTTTGCATACTTACTTGAAGAAAAAATCTTCTAAATGATCAGGCAGGATGAATTGTCGCCGGACGAATTGTCGGCAGGATGAACTGTCGGCAGGATGAACTGTCGGCAGGATGAACTGTCGGCAGGATGAACTGTCGCAGGATGAACTGTCGCCGGATGAATTGTCGCAGGATGAACTGTCATGAAACCATTTCCATATTATATCGAAAAAGCTTTTAGATTGTTGCACCTTCTTCGTGCGAGCCCAAGCCCGGGCCATCTAAGTTAAAAAGAAAGGCATGATTTTGCAACCAAAACACAATACCTACATGATTTATATTAGTTTTCTTTTTGTGTACATATAATTTATCCTCATAGTTAGTACCATGATGTTTGTAGAAGCATTTTAGTATGTAGATATATAAAACAATGTTTGATGATGACGTAATTCCCAATAGGTGTATTATCTTTTTCTTTTTTTCATCAAATAATTTGTTAATAATAAATAAATTGTAACTGTGTAATAAATAAAACCATAAAAAGACGTAAGAATAATTTATTTGCATTTCCCCCCAAAACCGACTTATGACTGTTTTTGGTTATCTGCCGTTTTTGAAAGAACCGATAAGCCTACAGATAATAATCTGGTCTCAAATGAAAGCTAATTAAATTTACTACAACTTTATTTTATGTAATATTTGACATGGGTTGCGCATTTAAAAAAAATATTTTCAAAATAAGTGACCATTTCGAAAAAATTTCAGTTCGTGGAAAAAAATACCTATTTTCAAAGAACTGTATCTTGGGAACTATATGAATATAGCTCGCTTTAGTTTCAAATTGTAGAAAATTTAGTCTACTTTAAAAGTGTGTATGATGACTATATTGGTCAGACCCTTTCTTCACTGAGATATTGAGCAAAAACTAAAAGAAGTCCGAAAATTTCATGGTTTTTTGGGTCCACCGCCCGCGCCGCGGGAAATTGCAAATCGTTTTTTTAATATTGGTTTAGGTCCTAACAACATATAAAAAATTCAGAATGATTGGACCTTTTGCAAACACAACCCCCTTTTTAAAACCCCAGTTGGACTATTATGCAAGTAAAATCTGATACAGTTTTCATCATTTGTGCCTTTTTAACTCGTCCCGAAGAACAATGTCGCAGCTGCTAAAAATTGAAAATCGTTTCTTTGGCTTATTTTGTTGATTTAAAGATCTGTTTTTTCGGAATTTCGAATGAAATTAAATGAAATGCAAAATTTCAAAACAATACTATATTTCTTGATCTCAAAAACCAGTAAAAATGCAGAAAGGAAACATTAAAAAACTCTACTGTAAAACTACAAAATCGCACATCCGCCATTGTCCTTCGGGACCGTCAAAATACTTGTAATTGTACTTCGATTTTGTTTTCTTGATTGAATGAATGAATGAAACGAAATATTGCAAGTGGAAATTAATCCACTTACCGACATCTGATCGAGCTGAAAATCGGCAGATAAACTAGCTGTCGATGACAATGCATTCTCTTATTCTCTTTTTGTGGTAGGTATTCACGCACATACATGCATATATCTGAAATCGGCTACTAGCCGGCTCAAGGGATGGCGAAATTAGATAGAATATTTAAAACATATGTATAAGTATTTGTCTTTTCTGATTAATTTTTCCAATTTTATAATTGTGACAGCCGGCGTGGTCTAGCGGTGAGGGTCTTCACACGCAATCCGAAGGTTGCGGGATCGAATCCCGGCGTGGTCAAATAAATTTTATTTGTTTAATTTGTGTTATTTCACATTTGATTAATTTAAAATAATATATTTGCGGCACGTTCCAGAGTGGAAGATACTCTCAGTATAGCCCTGTCGAGCGATTCCGTATTTTTTGTGGGATCTTTATTACATAACGGATGTGATCTCCTGTCAGATTTGTGTGATTTTTTTGGCTGTTATTTGCTTTTTCTGTCTACAACGTACAATAAATGATTAAATAATCATGCGTACTTGCAGGAATTCATGTTTAAATCGATCTAAACTAAAATATAGTAAAAATCAGTGGCAGTAAATATGTAAAAATCACATAAATCTGACAGGAGATAACGTCCGTTATCCAATAACGATCCCACAAAAGATACGGAATCGCTCGGCTGATGTAAGACCACCATTCAGAACTGAAACGTTGCTTGAAATGGCTTTAGCCTTGTTTGGTGACCAGATCTACTTATATAATACTTCCCCACCTTCCTCTTTCCAATTTCCGTCCCGTCCCCTCTTCACAACGATACTCCTATTGGGTATGCCATAGTATCACTGGCTCCAGATGGGAGCAGTTGGGACTCCGCATAAAAAAAGGTCTTCACGTATCAGGAAACTACTTATAAAACTCTACAAAACTTACTTTTGAAAATATTTGCCATTTCGGTTGTTTTTAATGGTATTTTTTTTTATCCTCATTCCAACATTATGATGAACCTTGCAGTTTGTTTCCATCAACGTTTTAGATGGCACCTATCCAATCCTCACATAATGGCATAGAGAGACATTACAACCGTTTCTAAGACACACTCTAACGAAAAACGGTTGTAAATGAAGAATTTCAGAAACAAAGCCTAAAATTAAACAAGATTCCCTCAGTTATGAGGTACACAAATTTGTGTGTTGTATATCCGGAGGTTATTATTAGTGAATTCGGTTATTTCCGACGACGCGCTACGAGTTAAAATAGGTAATGCGGATTCGAGTCTCGCATACTATCGTGTTACCTCTGAATTTTATTTGCTAACCCTTTACGACCAAGTGTTGCGTAAAAAAGTCATTTTTAAGTCGGGTCCATAGCTTCGTCATTTGCCTTGACAGTCCCATAACAACATTAATGTTTGTCATCAACATCATAAATATTGTCAACTTTTGTTGTGTTTCTAGCTTCCCATGATCGACGGAAAACATTTCCTAAACATTCCACCCGGGTAAAGCGGGAAGGCAGGCGGGGACCGGCGGGGAGGGGGGGGGGGAATAATTCATTTGTTGTCAGATGCCGCGCAATGCGGTCGTGTATGGAGAATTAACGGAAAGGCCTTTTGTGGTTACGTGCAACGAGCGGGCATAATCACGAGTTTAAAATATTATTAAATATAGGGTTTTCCAATAAGAGGTGTTATTTTGAATTTTTGAACACTATTTCGGTAGATGTCACTTTTGAAGCTGTCATTTTTTGACATTTGACAAGTAGAAACTACGCCATTAATACAAATGGAACGATACACGCTCCAACAACGCATTGAAATTATTAAAATTCACTACGAAAATGAGGCTGTAGCAACAGTTACGGTGAATGGATTGCGCTATCGAGAGATGATTAATGATTTTTTATGGCCGGAATTGGATGGTATTGATCTGGACAACGTTTACTTTCAACAAGACGGCGCTATGTGCCACACAAGCAACGAAACCATTGATCTTTTACGGAAAAAGTTTCCGGACCGTGTTATCTCTCGAAGAGATGATCACAATTGGCCACCGAGATCTTGCGATTTAACACCTTGCGACTTCTTCCTTTGGGGCCACGTGAAAGAGAAGGTCTACGCCAACAGCCCAGCGTCGATTCAAGACTTCAAAGATGGAATTCGTGAGGCTATCGAGGACATAGGGCAGCCACTTTGCGATTTGGTTATGGAAAATTTCATGAAAAGGATATGACCCTGTAAGCGTGGTCGTGGTGGTCATTTGCCTGATGTTATTTTCCACTAATAACGGCATACCTTCCTCTTTATAATGAAATAAACATCCGATCACTTATATTAAAAAATGGCATTTTTCTTTGAATATCAAAATAACACCTCTTATTGGAAAACCCTCTATAATATAACAATAAAAATATTTGATGTTAAATTATAATATAATATCAAATATTTATAATCATTCTTTTTTTGACTTAAATATTTACGCACCTAAATTCTTAATAGTAACTTTAGGTCGTGCAATAATCGATATTAGTCGGAAATCTTTCCTGATAAATAAATAACTAATAAATATCTGTGTTTTCTCCCTGATGCATCTCTTTTTCATCAGAACGCATTTTAACATTGATATAAACGCCAAAAACGTCAAACGTCAAGTGGTCAAGCGTCGACACGTCCTTACCGCAGACCACAAGCCAAATTGTGTGTGATCGCGCGAAATTCGCACCAATCTTTCAATCCAGGAGACCGAAAACAAAAAACGTTGATGTGACGTTTGATGGACTTTCACGGCAAATCGCGACAAATGTTTGAGCTCTGGACCTGCCTTTACTAAACATGCCTACTAATTTCGGTTTTTGTAATGATATAACCTGCGTAGTGTGTAAAATTATTCAAGTTCAATGAACTTAATTTTCAAACTTCAAACCGAAAATGATGGATAAGGGACCAAACTCAGTGCAACATACTCGCAAATAGGATTCAGCTGAAACAGGTGGACAGGTTCAAATACCTTGGGGTTGAATTTTCCAGCGATGGACGGCAAGACGGAGAAATTGATCGAAGAATAAGTGCGGCAAGCAGTGCGTTGCGTCCTCTCTACAGCCCAGTGATAAGGAAAGTCGAGCTCAGCATCAAGACAAAGACGGCAGTGTTTAAAACGGTATACCGCCCGACGCGATGCTAAACGAACTTGCTCTAGAGTCCAAGCTGCCGAAATGAGGTGCTTAAGAGGAGTGGCAGGGGTTACGAAATCAGGTCATGTAAGAATCTCGACGATCCGAGATGGTCTAAAATCTAAACAAAAATTGAACCAATGTTACTCTTCATAGAAAAATCGCAACTGAGGTGGCTTGGGCATGTACTAAGAATGTCTGACGACCGAATTCCGAGGAAAATACTGAGTGCGATTCCAGACGGTAGACGTCCAGTGGGCCGCCCCAGACACAGTTGGGCGAGACAACTCCAGAAACTGTGTGAGGAGAGGATGGGACTGCCATGGACGGAGGCCGAACAATCAGCACAAGACATGGACGTATGGAGGAGCTTTGTAGATGCAGTGGGTGCCCGACCCGAATAGGACAAGGGGAAGAAGATGATGATGATGAAACTGATAATACCAAAATAATTTTATTAATCAATTGTTCTTTTTTTAGAAATTTGTTTTGTTTTAATGTGTGACAGGTGCTTATAAGAATTAGGGTGATGATAGGTTTATGAGACAACGCCGTGGTTTCCCTGAACTAGGTCCAGCGGACACATATTCTTTGAATGGTTTTTTTTAAATTTTTTTATTATATTTTATTTTTTCATTTTTTTTTTTTGAAAATCTCCTACTACCACCACAGAAAGCCGAAAATGTTGCCACAGAAAGCCGAAAATGTTGCTTGTGTTGAGATGGAGGACTTAGCCAGCCGAGGAATCGAACACGCGACGCCCGGATGGGATCCAAGCGCTATGCCCACTCAACCACTGACAGGTCAAAATGTCATTGGATAGATGTCGTAATCTTTCACGTTTACTAACATTCAAAAGGTAAATATTTTATTAATTTTAATATTATTTATTTATTTTAAGCAAACAGTACTTTGGTTATAGTGATAAAACAAATGTGCAGATATTTTAAGTACTCGTAATATTTCATGATGGGTACCTAACAAGGGCGGATCCAGGATTTTTTCTGGGGGGGGGGGGGGGGCACAAGGGGCGAACGGGCAAACAAAATCAATTATTGCTGTTAGAAATAAACTATATATATTGTCAAGAAGGCCACTGTAGGTCAACCCATGGCGGCAGTATCGTATACATAAATTTAAGATTAGTAGTAGTTAACGCTAGATAAATAATTATCTTGAAAAGCAAGTAGGCATATTTCTCTATGGACCACACGCCACTGGTATAAATAATATTGTGGTAATGTTTACGTTTGGTTAGGTGTTATAATGTTTTGATTAAAGTGATTATCTCATTACCCTGTTTTTTATCCAGTCTGTGATATGTTTTGTTGTGAATAATTTTAAATATATTTTTTAAATAAGTTTAAATTTTTTGAATATGTTCAATGCTAACGATGTACGGTTTGCAATGCGGAAACCAAATTGGCGAAGCATATGATGAAATTAGAAAAATTAATGATAAAATCCAATTAATAAACACTGTTAAAAAATATTTTAAAGATAATATAAAAAAAAAAAACTAAAAAAAAAGTTTCCGACTAATCTAATCTCAAGAACAACTACTTATAACTCAGTTTCCAAGTGATACTCTGTTCTTCAAATAAGTTAAATTTTGTATTGTTTTTAGCAACTATTTACATATCACCGAACTTACAACTTATTGTTTTTTACATTCACATTGTAATTTAAGAACTTAAATATAGCATTAAAAATGTACACTACTCTTCCAGACACAAGCTAATGCTTCCATGGAAGAGTGGTATTAACGTATTTTAAAATGAACATGTACGCAAATTACTACATTATCTAAATGTATATTATATTTTATATGCTAAAAAAAAAAAAAAAATATTCCAGCGTAATTCTGACTAACGCAAAACATAACATTAGTATTGTACGCGAATATATCTTATTAAATAAATAAATTAAAAATACCTCACTGAAGCGGGTATGGGTAGGTACAACTGCCCCGGACCTGCCATAGTCACCCCAAGTGATGACTTAGCAGGTATGCCCGGGTTCATGGGGGTGATGCTTTTCTAGGTCTTGTCGACGATTGTGTTTGCCCGCCTACCACCGCGTGGCGGGCCGGATCGGGAGAGACAGGTCGACAGACATCGCCTTGCACTGCAGTTTGATGGATGGTTTCATACGTCCGTCAATCCCGGACACATCGATCCCCAGATTCCTACCCACCACTCATATCTTGTTCCTTCCTGGAAATTCCTCTCCTTCCATTTCCTAAAAAAGGCCCTCCACACAGCATCTCGAAAGATTGCATAGGCCCTGAGCGATTTTTTTCTTCGAAGCCTTCTGTGTGGAGCTAATGTGAGAAAAAAATATATCCCTTTCATAAGTGTCGCTACCTTTTTTGTTCGATTAGAATCTATAAATATAACGTGTCTTGTACGTACATTGGATAGATGCCGAAATTTTTCAAGGTAAATATTTCCATTTTTGAAAGGTAATACTCCTTTGGCTTTCAGCTTCTCAAATCCTACAATTATAATATCCCGTGATTTTACACGAGTCTGCGCTAGCTATCAATAAACATTTATAATACGTATTTCTGGGGATTATTATACTTGGAAATATGTTTTGTAGTTATGGGTAGGTGTGAATGTCATATGGTTTCAGCAGTGTAATATGATAGGGAGTAGGTACCTAAGTATTGGGGTTGTTGAACTCGTGATATATAACGTGTGTGGATACTTTTACTATTTCCCTGCGGCTTGGATTTTTACTGGGGCGATTATGTTTTTATTATATTTTTTTAATATTATCTCCACACAGGAGGCCCTGAGGAAAACACTTCCCCTCAGGGCATATCCACACATCATCCCATCTTTGGGGCTGAAGGGTGGAGAGTATTTTTAGGAAAGGAAGGAGAGAAAGGTCTGGGAAGGAAACATGTATGAGGGGTGGGTAAGAATCTGTGGGTAAGTGTATCCAGAGAGGTCCAAAGGTCTCCCTCAACCAGTCCCTCCCGATCCGGCCTCCCACGCAATTGGTGGGCAAACGAAATCCGGATAAACCTCACCGTATGAACCCGGACACTCCAGCTAAGTCATCAAACGTAGGAAACCACTTGGGGTGGCCTAGGGACAGAGGCCCAATCAATGGTTTCCGGGGCGACGGTAACCATACTCGCCCCCCAAATTGGAGACGTTCATGTAGTATTGATGTATCTAATCACCATCAGTTTTTGTCCAGTCACTTATAAATGAAGGTCCCCCCAAACCGTTTTATCTAAAAGCTTATTTTGTTATGATTCTACCGAGCGTAGTCAAAGTTCAGCTGTCATTTTTTTTATTTAAAAGAATTATGTAGTATCTCCTCTTCAATTTTTTCAGAATTCAGATTTGTCTGTTATTTACAATTTAGATAATACGTCGTTTTATCAGTGTTGTCATTCACTGAGTATCAGGAAGTCCGATTTAAAGTGATGCACTATTAAGCAACGCAAAATCGTGTGTTTTGTTTGGAATATTAGATCACTTATAAATATTTTAAATGCTTTAATTAAATACTGCAAGTGGAACACGTATTTGCCTTCAAAATGATGAAGTCTTTTTATATATAGTTTTATTTTGATAGGTAGGTACTTTATTTCTTGTCTCAATTTCTTCAAAAATAGTTATAATTTTGAAAATGATACTTAAATTCAAAACAAATCCGTGTTCTAGAGTTTATTAAACCGGAGTTACAGACACAACGGACATTAGTATTTTTAATTGTTGAATATCAATCTGAATTTGGCGCCCAATTTGGCGAAAATGTAAAATTTTACCATTTAAGGTTATAAACTAACCTGAAAATTTGTGTGTGAATGTACAGAGTGATGCGAGAGAAACAATTAAATTTGCAATTTTTTGTTTTTGAAATTTTTATTTAGATGTAGGTAAATATTTTCATACATCTAGTAGGAAAATACAAAAAAGAATACTAAATAAAAAAGATAACTAGACAAAAATACATTATATAAGAATAATATTGGTAAGTAATCAAAAAATATTTTTACATATAATGCACATATCCTATGAAAAGTGCTGAGACTTGAGGCTTCCTTTACGGCATTTGGCAGACTGTCATATTGTTTTTGCTCTTTATAAAACGTGCTATTTTGTGTGCACGAAAGTTTAGTTTTGGAAAGCCTAAACTCTCCGCGTCTTCTCGTAGGATAATTGTGAACATTTTCTTGAAACATAATATTACTCTGAAGATAATTTGGGAGCATATCATTTTAAAGTTTGTATATCATTGTTAATGTATATTATATGTTGTTTTGTGGTCATCATATTTAAATTTTAAATTTTTTAATTATGTTAAATCAATTACACACAGCAATTTTAATGTTAAAAGATAGATTTTTTCTACCTGTCCTAACCTTCTAAATTCCTAGAGATTTATGTGAGCTGTTCCCAAAAGCGAAAAATTTTGCCAGAGAGGTTAATAGTAACTACGTAATTTGACAATAAATGTACACAAACGAGATCCTGCATGGCGAATGACTCGGAATTGCAATGATAAGGATTGGGATATCATCCTTTTCCGGTGTATTATTAATATATAATTCATCATAGGATAAAATAATCTGAAACAGGAGGGTCGGGTGACAGCAAAGTTAATTTATCATACAGTATTCGGTTGACTCAGTTCGTCCTAGCTAGAAAATCCAATTACGATAAGTAAGTTTTACAAATATCACATTTCATGGGGTGGCGAGTGGCGAGTCAGGCAGAAATTATGTGATGTGTGATGGAAATGTTTAGAAAGTTGTTCCTATCATAATATTACAGGCACTCTGTGTTCATTCTTATGTTTATATTAGCGCAGACCCGAGAAAAATCAAGGGATATTATAATTATTTAAGGTTTTGAAAGTATGTATGTAAGTAGGTGGGTACTACAAGGGTCAAGTTAGCCTCTCAGCAGCCTGGTGTACTGTAGAGGGCCTGTAGATACTTTAATATTACACAAATGCTAACCCTGTGCAAAACGCAAGCACGCCCCACTGTTGAATTTGGCAGCTACGTCTTTTGGTCTGGAGTACCAAATTACCTGAAACCACTCTAGACTCTGTGCAGAAACGGCCGGTCCGTTTGATAGATTCCCCTTATGTTTCAAAGACCCAATCTTGTCTAATTACGTCTAAAAGGGATCGAAATGAAAATCTAGTATCTTTCAACGGAAGCAATCTTCCGAACAGGCCCTCCATTGATATGCTTGGTGTAACTCTGTGACTAGCTCAGGTATGGGGGCTCCATCGAAGCCAGAGTAAAGTTAGCCTCCCAAAAATTGGGCGTACCGTACAGGGAGCGCAGATACTTTAATAGTACACAACTGCTAACCCTGTACAAATCACAAGTGCGCCCCACGGTTGAATTTGGCAGCCACCTCTGGTCTGGAGCTCCAAAATACCTGAAAAATACCCTCGACTCTGTGCAGAAACGGGCGGTCCGTTTGATAGATTCTCCCATCCTAACAGACGGATTGCTATCTTTAGAGCACAGGCGTCGGGTGGGAATGCTATCTTTGTTCTACCGGTATTACAATGGAAGATGCTCAGAGGAACTAGCATCATTGATCCCTTCGGAGCCGGTGCATAGTCGGGAAACACGCCAAACGCGTGCCCAACATTTGTACACGGTTGACATTTGTCACATGAGAACGGGTCGTTTCTTCGACTCGTTCTTGTGTTCAACAGCTCGGCTAATCAGCCCGTTTTTTTTAAATAAATTTAAAACAAACAAAGAAATACGGTTATGTACTCCATCAATCATGCTCTCCTGCCTGGGAAAATAAGGTATATAGGAATGGGAATTGGTCACTTGCCCTTTTCTCTGAAGATCTCTCTTGATGAATGTTGAAGATGCTGGTTCTTTTATCACTCGCGATTCAATCGTTAATGCGGCACGAAGGATCAAATGTTAGGGTTTTGATTCGATTAATCAAATAATGTAAGTTTTTAGGTCTTCAAAAACTTCAACAAGAAATTCAAGGTAGATACAAAATTAATTTATTGGCAATAATGTACAACAATTCCAATCCAAATAAATTATTAAATCCCCCCAACGGACTGATAATCTAACGTTTCCTTTTAAAGGCAAACTAATGCAGAAAGAGGTAGAAAATAATGAATTCATCCTATTTATAAATTTACAACAGGGTCCATTTGGGAGGGAAGACTATAGCCAACCCTGACATCTATGTGTAAATCCTCGAACCACAACTATGCCTGACCTCTTTGTTAAAAGCGGAGAAACATTTCAACCCTTGCTCAACTAAATATCAACTTTAATTTCTTAACATATACTCCCCCCGAAAAAGGGAACGGAGGTCACTTTTTCTAAAATATCAAAACAAAATAAGGATAAAAAATCAAACACCTAAATATAAACATATGCTAAAATCAATTTGGAAGAAACAAAAAATAATAATAATTTAACTTTAACTAAACCATAAAAATTTCCAAATAAAAACTATCCTATTTCTAAGAACTATTAATAATAATCTAATTATTAATAAACATTATAACTTCATTTAAAAACAAAAATTTATAATTTTAACAATAAAAAATAAATAAATAGCAATCTTGAGATCTTGACGTGCGAAGCTCCTTGGTCTTCCTTCTAGGTTTGAATGTTCGGATATGGTTCCATCTTGAATCTTGAAGTGTGTAGAAAAATTGATATTTAAATTTGAATTTTAAGCCTCTTGCTGTTTTTGATTTAAATTAAATTTGTAGTTTTGCTTTAAATTAATTATTTAAATCTTGATTTATATCTTGAAACATTGTTTTTTTTTTTTTAAAATAACTTTTTTAGAAAATAAATTTTCACTGCCACTTGGTTTTACTTGCGGGAAGTTTATTAGATTTCTGCGTAGAGCTTTTTCTTGTGGAACCTTGAATTATTTTCTTCATCGGTTTTTCTTGTGTAAAAACTTCAATTATTTTCTTCATCAGTTTTTGTATGAACATCTGCGTCGGGTCCGTTGTCTTCTATTGGTAGTAGACATAATTTTGAAATAGCCCTCTGGATTATGCCCTTCGAAGTGATGATGGTCGCCACGCGAACTCGTCCATCAGCGCCAGGATGTACGGCGCTCACCCGTCCCAGCCTCCAGTAGCAAGAAGGGACGTTGTCCTCCTTCAGTATTACCATGTCGCCAGGCTGTAACTGTCCTTGACTCCTGTTAGTCCATTTGTTCCTGGTTTGTAGCTCTGCCAGGTACTCCTTCCGCCACCTCGACCAAAACATTTGAACAATTTGTATTAGTTTTTGGTAATTATTTAATCGATTGAACGTGATATGTTCCAAATTTTGCTCTGGAATCGCTGCCATACTAGTTCCTATGAGAAAGTGACCAGGGGTCAAGGGATTAAGGTCATAAGGGTCATTTGATAAGGGAGTCAGTGGCCTGGAGTTTAAGCAAGATTCAATTTGACATAACACCGTACTAATTTCTTCGTACGTTAATGAAGCGATACTTGTTATTCTTTTTAAGTGATGTTTAACTGATTTTATCCCGGCTTCCCATAGCCCCCCAAAGTTCGGGGCACGAGGCGGTATAAATCTCCACTGAATACCTAATGTGGATAAATATTTATCAATTTTATCATTGGACATATTTAAAAAATTATAAATTTCCTTTAATTCATTATTAGCCGCTTTAAAATTGGTTGCATTGTCTGAGAACATTTTACTTGGTCTACCACGACGCGAGATAAATCGTTTCAAAGCGTTTAAAAAACTTTCTGCGCTCAAAGACAGCACAACTTCTAAGTGCACTGCCTTAGATGCCATGCATACAAATAAGCAAATATATGATTTAACGCTATGGGTTTTTCTGTGAATACCCGATTTTATCAGTATTGGACCGGAATAATCGACTGCCGTATTTTGAAATGCCCGGCATTCAGTTATTCTTTCAGCTGGTAGGTCGGCCATCAACTGCTGTTCTGGTTTGGGATTGCATCTATAACAAATTATACATTTTTTAATTATCCTTTTTACTACATTCTTTCCCTTAATCGGCCAAAATTTCATTCTAATCAACGCCAATAATGACTGCGTTCCCGAGTGTAAGTTCAAGTAATGATAGTGTCTTACAATTAGCTCTGTTATTTTATGATGTGAAGGTAATATAATTGGGTGCTGCTGGTTTTCATCTACCATTTTACCTTTGGAGAGTCTTCCCCCCACTCGAATTAGATCCCTTTCAATAAAAGGATCTAATGATTTTAAAAAACTATTTCTAGGTATATTACTGCCATTATTTAAAGCTCGAATTTCGACGCTGAAACAGTATGATTGCGCCCGAGATATTAATTTATTTACTGAATTTTCCAACTCACTAACTGTTAATTTACCATAGCGGCGCTGCAAAGGGTTTTTACAATTAAACTGAAATCTAATAATGTATGCCGTTACTCTTTGTAATTTGGAAAAACTAGAATATCTATTAAAAATGTCCCAGTCCTGTTTCACTGCAGACAACAGAACCGAGCTGGTCTTGATCTCTGGTGGATCAATACAAAATGTGTCGGCATTCGGCCA
This sequence comes from Limnephilus marmoratus, assembly GCA_917880885.1. Lineage (NCBI taxonomy): Eukaryota > Metazoa > Arthropoda > Insecta > Trichoptera > Limnephilidae > Limnephilus > Limnephilus marmoratus. The sequence continues at coordinate 49,729,097 of OU862921.1, read as the reverse complement.
GCACGCTGAATCCAGTATCAGCCAAGCTGGACCATGCCACCAAATGCTGGAAATTAACAATTGTGAAACACCGGTTCCTCTGGAGAGCACATCTGCTGCATTGTCTTCCGACCTTACATGTTTCCATTGCTCCGGCTGACTGGTTTCCTGGATTTCCGCCACCCGATTCGCAACGAAAGTGTTCCATCTTGCAGGCTGCTCCCTGACCCAGCACAGTACTATTTGAGAATCGCACCAGTATGTTGTATGTATATCCGGTGTACATATGGCTTCTTTAATATAATTCACTAACTTTGTCAATAATACAGCTCCACATAATTCTAATTTGGGTAGAGACACGCTTTTCAAAGGTGCTACCCGTGACTTGGACATTATCAAATTGGAGTATCTCTTACCCAATTTATCAGTAGATATCAGGTAGACACAGGCCGAATATGCCTTCTCTGAGGCATCACAAAATCCATGTAGCTGTAAATTTACATGATCTTGACATTGAATCTTTCTACCTATTCTTAAATTATTTAATTGAGGCAGTTCACTCATAAAAGCTTCCCATGTCTTCAACATGTCATGTGGAATAGGCTCATCCCACTGAACCTTCGTCTGCCACAATTTTTGCATCAACAATTTAGCAACAACAGTGACAGGACCTATTAATCCTAAAGGGTCAAATATGGACGCAATGCTTGATAGCATTTGTCGTTTGCTAACAATTGGATTTTTTATTAACTTCACCGTGTATAAGAAATTATCCTGTTGGTTATTCCATGACAAGCCTAATATTTTGCTGTCATTTGAATCTGTACTAATAATCATATCCGACATGCTTTCTTGCTTTGAACATAATGAGGGCAAATTTGATCGCCATTTTCTCAAGTTCATTCCAGCGGATGCCATGATAGATATTAATTGCTCTTTAATTAATAAACAGCTTTCTTCTGTTTCATCACCAGTAAGCAAATCATCCATGTAAAAATTATTCTTTATAATCTGACTGACCTTGTGATTTGATGACATATTTTCATTTCCCAACTGCTCAAGGCATCTAGTTGCCAAAAATGAAGACGGCCCCAGACCGTAGGTAACGGTGTTAAGTTGATAATGCTGAATTTCCTCCTCCGGGAAATTTTTCCATATTATACGCTGTAGATCCCTGTCTTCGGGTCGCACCAATATCTGTCTGTACATTTTCTCTATGTCTGCTGTTATCACGTACTGGTGCTTTCTGAAACATATCAATTGTGCAGCTAAATCTTTCTGTAAAACAGGTCCTATCATGAGCGCATCGTTTAAGGATATACCAGTGGATGATTTTGCAGAACCGTCAAATACTACTCGAGTCTTCGTGGTAGTGCTTGATTCTTTTATTACTGCATGATGTGGTAAATAATAATAATTTTTTTCATTAGAAGGTGCCTCGCACCGGGTCATATGACCCAAGTCTATGTATTCCTGCATAAATTCTTTATATTTTTTCATCAGGTCAGGATTTGATGAAAATTTCTTTTGCAAATTGCAAAGTCTCCTTTCTGCCATAGGCAGTGTTTCGCCTAACTGTTTAACACAGGGGCGCTGCGGTAAGCTTACCATAAAACGACCTTCGTCATTTCTTTTATGCGTGTCCTTGAACATTTCCTCGCACGCTCGCTCCTCATGGCTCCGGTGCTTCACCGGCGGGAATTCTTCTAATTTCCAGAAGTTTTCCATTTGTTTATGTAATATATTTAATGATAGGTGACAAGATTTTACTGGCCTTTTTGTTTTTGTTGTGACGATAGGTCCTGACACCAGCCACCCGAATTCCGTTCTCTGCAGTACAGGTCCTGAGTCTCCATTTCGTAGTTGATCTTGTTTCAAAATTTCCCAAAAGATTTCCGCTCCGAGTAGCATATCTATGGAGCCTGTTTCGTAGAAGGTAGGATCCGCTAACTGTAGACCATCAGGTACGCTAGCATCCTTTTTCTGAAAAGAAATTTGCGGCAGATTACTCGTTATTTCCTTCAAAACGAGACATTCTATGTCTCTTTCATAAGGTGAATAGCTTGAAAAAATCCTTAAATTTACACTTTTCTTAATATTCAATATTCTGTTTTGTATTCCGGTAATCGGTATGTTTGCACTTTTGGGTTTTAATTGCAACCTAGCTTCGAATTTCTCTGAGATAAAATTAGACTGCGCTCCGCTATCCAATAATACTCTTGCCTTAATTAAGTTTCCATTATTATTCAACACTTTAATAACGGCCGTAGATAACAAGATAAAATTATTAGATACCTTCGTTGAATGATTGGTAACTAAAACTTCATTATTTGATGTTGATTGTGTATCATTATTCTGAGGAGACTTATTATGAGATGAATTATCTATTTCCTTTTTTAAATGTAACAATGTATTGTGCGAATTATTTTCGCATATTCGACAGTTGTATTTACTTTTACATTCCTTTAGTTTATGACCTAGGCACAAACATTTCAAGCAAGCACCTAAATGACGTATCTTTATAATTCGATCCTTAGCATTTAATATTAAGAATTTTTTACAATTATAAATCCTATGATCGCCTTTGCAAACAATACATTTTATCATTTGCGGCGTTAATGAAATCATAGCTTCCTTTCTGTACTTGACAGGGAATGTTTTATTTTGATTAACCTTTGCTTCAGTAATCCCGGCAAATTCTAAAATCTGGACGCGATCTGATAAATATTTTATAAACTCCTTATATGTAGGTAGGTTATCTTTGGTTGCAAATGTTTCCCAATGATTTCGAGTTTCGCTATCTAGTTTATGTGACAATAAATATATTAAAATAATATCCCAATTTTCGGTGGGTATATTTAAATTATTCAACGATTTTAAATGTAATTCGGATTCATCAATAAGATTCCTTAATGCTGTGGAATTTTCAAATTTTATTTCAGGCAATTTGAATAATGCTTCCACGTGCTTATGTATAATAAATTTTGTATTTTGGTATCGGCTGGTCAACATTTCCCAGGCCGTGTAATAATTGTCTTGGTGATTTGGCAATGATATCAATAATTTAGCCGCGTCACCTTCCAGGCATGATCGCAGATAATACAACTTTTGAATAATTTCTAAGGATGGGTTATTTTCAACCAGAGCTACAAAAGTATCTCTAAAATTTAACCACTTTTCATAGGAGCCGTCGAATTTAGGCAACTCTAAAATAGGCAATCTAATATTGTGTGAAATTGCATTCGGAACCTTAATTAACAATTTATCTTTAGCCTTGGCAACAAGACTATAGTAGGAATTTTCAAATGCTTGCCTTTCCAATGGTTTAGCCAATTCGTCCGCTGAAAGCGCTTCAATTTGATCTTGGATTATATCGAAAGAATCTAAAATTGGTTCGAGTTTCTTTAACCTGACTTCAATTTCAGATTGCGACAAATTATTTCCTTGGATGTATTCGTTGAATCGAGTTAATTTAGCTTTACAGATTCCCCTCTGGGCCACTAATGTTTTGAGATCCATTTTTTAAATATCAAAAATAAGGTACTCACAGAACACAAACGTTAAATTATAATCACTTGTAATTAATCACTACACGTGCACTGCCCTTGATCACAGAATTTTACTCATTAACCGATAAAACAATGAATTTTAACCATGAAATGAATCTTATCTCGCAAAATGCCACAGCCCGTTAGCTGTCAAAATAAGAATAATATTATTTGTTATTTGTTCCTACCGCGCATGCGTTAGGCTTACGGCTGCGTTTAAACAACCGCCTCGCGGTAAAATTCGAATTTTAACTTACGGATTTTCAAATAATCATTCGTAATTAATCATTTATGAAATTTAAAATGCTTTCTCAGTATTCTAAAACTTCTTTTTACATTGATGTAACAATTTTTATCGACAATGTTGCTGTTGGGTATGAAATCAATTTAACACCACAGCAATAATCAGCCCGTTTTTTTTAAATAAATTTAAAACAAACAAAGAAATACGGTTATGTACTCCATCAATCATGCTCTCCTGCCTGGGAAAATAAGGTATATAGGAATGGGAATTGGTCACTTGCCCTTTTCTCTGAAGATCTCTCTTGATGAATGTTGAAGATGCTGGTTCTTTTATCACTCGCGATTCAATCGTTAATGCGGCACGAAGGATCAAATGTTAGGGTTTTGATTCGATTAATCAAATAATGTAAGTTTTTAGGTCTTCAAAAACTTCAACAAGAAATTCAAGGTAGATACAAAATTAATTTATTGGCAATAATGTACAACAATTCCAATCCAAATAAATTATTAAATCCCCCCAACGGACTGATAATCTAACGTTTCCTTTTAAAGGCAAACTAATGCAGAAAGAGGTAGAAAATAATGAATTCATCCTATTTATAAATTTACAACAGGGTCCATTTGGGAGGGAAGACTATAGCCAACCCTGACATCTATGTGTAAATCCTCGAACCACAACTATGCCTGACCTCTTTGTTAAAAGCGGAGAAACATTTCAACCCTTGCTCAACTAAATATCAACTTTAATTTCTTAACAGCACATATCCTATGAAAAGTGCTGAGACTTGAGGCTTCCTTTACGGCATTTGGCAGACTGTCATATTGTTTTTGCTCTTTATAAAACGTGCTATTTTGTGTGCACGAAAGTTTAGTTTTGGAAAGCCTAAACTCTCCGCGTCTTCTCGTAGGATAATTGTGAACATTTTCTTGAAACATAATATTACTCTGAAGATAATTTGGGAGCATATCATTTTAAAGTTTGTATATCATTGTTAATGTATATTATATGTTGTTTTGTGGTCATCATATTTAAATTTTAAATTTTTTAATTATGTTAAATCAATTACACACAGCAATTTTAATGTTAAAAGATAGATTTTTTCTACCTGTCCTAACCTTCTAAATTCCTAGAGATTTATGTGAGCTGTTCCCAAAAGCGAAAAATTTTGCCAGAGAGGTTAATAGTAACTACGTAATTTGACAATAAATGTACACAAACGAGATCCTGCATGGCGAATGACTCGGAATTGCAATGATAAGGATTGGGATATCATCCTTTTCCGGTGTATTATTAATATATAATTCATCATAGGATAAAATAATCTGAAACAGGAGGGTCGGGTGACAGCAAAGTTAATTTATCATACAGTATTCGGTTGACTCAGTTCGTCCTAGCTAGAAAATCCAATTACGATAAGTAAGTTTTACAAATATCACATTTCATGGGGTGGCGAGTGGCGAGTCAGGCAGAAATTATGTGATGTGTGATGGAAATGTTTAGAAAGTTGTTCCTATCATAATATTACAGGCACTCTGTGTTCATTCTTATGTTTATATTAGCGCAGACCCGAGAAAAATCAAGGGATATTATAATTATTTAAGGTTTTGAAAGTATGTATGTAAGTAGGTGGGTACTACAAGGGTCAAGTTAGCCTCTCAGCAGCCTGGTGTACTGTAGAGGGCCTGTAGATACTTTAATATTACACAAATGCTAACCCTGTGCAAAACGCAAGCACGCCCCACTGTTGAATTTGGCAGCTACGTCTTTTGGTCTGGAGTACCAAATTACCTGAAACCACTCTAGACTCTGTGCAGAAACGGCCGGTCCGTTTGATAGATTCCCCTTATGTTTCAAAGACCCAATCTTGTCTAATTACGTCTAAAAGGGATCGAAATGAAAATCTAGTATCTTTCAACGGAAGCAATCTTCCGAACAGGCCCTCCATTGATATGCTTGGTGTAACTCTGTGACTAGCTCAGGTATGGGGGCTCCATCGAAGCCAGAGTAAAGTTAGCCTCCCAAAAATTGGGCGTACCGTACAGGGAGCGCAGATACTTTAATAGTACACAACTGCTAACCCTGTACAAATCACAAGTGCGCCCCACGGTTGAATTTGGCAGCCACCTCTGGTCTGGAGCTCCAAAATACCTGAAAAATACCCTCGACTCTGTGCAGAAACGGGCGGTCCGTTTGATAGATTCTCCCATCCTAACAGACGGATTGCTATCTTTAGAGCACAGGCGTCGGGTGGGAATGCTATCTTTGTTCTACCGGTATTACAATGGAAGATGCTCAGAGGAACTAGCATCATTGATCCCTTCGGAGCCGGTGCATAGTCGGGAAACACGCCAAACGCGTGCCCAACATTTGTACACGGTTGACATTTGTCACATGAGAACGGGTCGTTTCTTCGACTCGTTCTTGTGTTCAACAGCTCGGCTATGGAATGATTTGCCGGCCTCTGTGCTTCCTCCTTCCTACAGCATGGGTCTCTTCTAGACCAATGTTAATTTCTTCCTCTTCTCAAAAAGACCCTCCACACAGTATCCCAGATGACACAGGCCCTGAGGGAAATTATTTTCCTCAGGGCCTCCTGTGTGGAGTTAATGTAAAAAAATAATAATAAAAATAAAAAATTAATAAAAAATAAAAAAATCTTAACAAGCGGATTGCAATCATTAGAGCACAGAAGTCAGGTAGGTATGCTGTCCGTGTTCTACAGGTATTACAATGGAAGCTGCTCCGAGGAACCAGTGTCCATAGTCGGGAAATACGCCAAACGCAAGCCCAACATATGTACACGGTTGACATTTAACACATGAGAACGGGTCGCTTCTACGTCTCACAACAGCTCGGTTGTGGAACGATTTGCCGGCCTCTGTGTTTCTTTCCGAAATGCCCTCCACATAGCATCATCAAAGATGACATAGGCCTTAAGGAAAATTATTTTCTTCAGGCCTCCCTGTATGGATTTAAGCTTAAAAAATATATATATTTAAAAAATGTTTGATTTCAAAGACGATTAGAAATTCACTTTTTGAATGAGCACTGTTTACTAACGCCCGCTTACTAGCTTGAAAAATTACAATATCTGTCAAAAATTGAACAAAAGAATTACATACATTTTACATTTCTAACATAAAATTATTCGAATGATTAAAATAAAAAAATAGTAACCTACGTAGGACTTTATAACTTGTCTACTTATAATAATGACAGTAAAATCAACAGTCATTCCAAATTCCAATCTCTCAAGACATCCCTCGACGACCACACAAAGTGATATGCTGTCAGTGTAAGAATACAAATATATCGAATTACGCTCATATTTTCATCGGAGGCGATGACTTATACCTTTCTTCGAAAGAAGTGTTTCCCAAAGTGGGGGATATCTCCCCCTGGGGGAAGGGCGCTAGGGAGATCCTGGGCGGTGGTTGTCTCAAGGGCAACAGCGGGGCACTGTAGGGTAATAAGAGGGTATCACCAGAGAAAACCAGAAATATGTCATTTTTAAATCAGATTTTAGATTATTGACTCTTTTCCACAAAAACTTATAAATGGATTTCGAAAGATTGTTATTTTTCGCATGTTTTAAATTTTGAGAACAAATGTTTATTTTTTGTATATAATAATATTATAACATAGGTCGATGGCAGATTTGTTAAATTTTCAAAAAAGATTTTTTATTATACCACACATATTTCAAATCATATAATCATGTAGTAAAATAAATCTATACATTATCTGGGTATCGCATGTTTTAGAATTTTAATTTTAGTTTAAATAAAATCATTAAAAAATATAACGTACATGTGTTTCTTGACGAAAATTGGTCCGCTTGTGTATTTATTTGCGCACTTGCAAACTAATATACCTATTTCAGATTTTTTTAACATTCTTATTTAACTTAGACATTAGTGAAAAATGATAAAAACTTATAATAAAAAAAACAAAAAGTACATTATTTTAATAGTTTTATTATCACGCCTTTCAGCATTTTTGGATGTAGGTATAAATTAATGCAAATTTGGAGTGAAATAAAATCGATATGAGTTATAATTTTAAAAAGCTGGTACGGAGAATAATTAATCTTTCTCATTGTAACCGCCCTGCACGATCCTAAGAACAGCTTTCGACGAAATGTGGATTTTCGTCCGCTGGCTGGTTAAACGCTCTTAAGAGGAAGCGAAGGCAATAAAAAAACGTTGAGGTAATTGGTTGATGTAGAATCATGCAACATTCCAAAAATCATAACTATAGTATGAACCATTCGTATTTGTTTCGTAAAAATGTTTTTCATACAGGACACCTTGAGGAAACTAATTTTCCTAAGCGTCTACGTCATCTTTGGGGATATTTCGTGGAGGGTCCTTGCAGAGGAAGTCCTGGAGATTCCGGCTGAAGAGATTAAATTACGGTCCGCAACGCAGTTGGTAAGCAGTCGCATCCGCAGAAGTAGACTATCCTCACTCCATGAAACCAAGCACCCTTACTAAAGTAGTCCCAGAGAGAGGTGGTACGTACTTCATCGACCATTGTCCAAACGCTTTCATAAAAATCGTCCTTCTCATATGTATTGCAAGAACACGAAATAGACAGAATAGGGATAGTTGGAGGACTGGGAAGAGTGGGAAGTGACACAGGAACTTTTCATATTTGAAAAACGTTTTATTCCCGTGAGAAAAACCGTTACGGAGCCGCGGGTAAAAGCTAGTATATTATGAATTTGGTATGAGTATTTAATATATTAATAATATATCAATATGTTAAGAAAAAAAACTGTCCAAATATCTTTGAAAAGGGAGCCGTGAGCCTTAGTTTGAGAAACTCTGCTGTGGATGGTCTCCTAGTAGACAAAGAAATAAGATCTTGTGTATCATGCCAATAAGTTATATCTACTTCAATACACTAATGGATATTATAAGAAGGAGCGCGCCTTGTGGTTAGGTATAGCGTATCTTCAGGTAATAAAGTACCTATTAATAAAAACCGTGAGAAATTATTGTCATCATACTATCGATATTCTTTACCCACGTAAATTTAATATCAACAAAATATTAGAATAACTAGAAACTTTAATAAAAAATATATGTACACATTTTTTAACTGTAAAATACTAATTCAATTTCGAATAAAAATGATGGAATAATATGTATTTTATTCGTAAAAAAAATTTAATCCTTTCTACGTTTTTTCAAACGAAAATTACTAAAAATAAAAACACCACATATTTTATTGGTTCCATGCCAACTCAGAATCTACTCAATTCAACACCTCTTTGAAGTCATTAAAAGCTACGAAAAAAAAAGAAAAACAACCCCTAACCTTACGTAACCAATTTTTTATGCATTATTTTCACTATTTTTAATGCCCTTTCATATGAGATGTTCAGTTCGGAGTTGTCCGGTCACCATTTTATTAGGCAAATATATTATGAACGTTATCGTTAACTTACTTTTTTGTCGTTTCAAGTAAAGATAATTGATAAAAAATTACCAAAATTTCAATTTTTTTTTTATTGCGGTCGTCTTCAAATGGCATTAGCCGTGTTTGGTGACCAGATCTGAATAGCCAGGTACTTCCCCACCTTCCTCTTCCCTATCTCCTTCCCCTCCTCACTACCTTCAGCCTCACAACTTGCCCCAATTGGGGATGCCATAGTCTCACTGGCTTCAGACGGGAGCAGTTGGGACTCTTGTTCAGTTTCATATAAAAAAAAAAAAAAGTTGTTTTGAAAAGCGAATAAATTGGCCTAAAGGGTTAACTAGGAAAATGCAGCAATGCGGAAATAGGATACTCTGAGTGTTCGTACGTTCCGTCAACCAAATTCTTAGATTTCATGTAAGAAATTCGTTTACAAAATGGTAAAAAACTAAAAATAAACATTTTCTAGACTAAATTTGCTTTGGCATTAAATGGTTTGCTGTGTGTATTTATCTACAAGGATACCGATAGTTAAAATACCTACTTACTTCAACTAAATACACACTGCTGGTGTCACTGCTTAAGTTTACACGTGTTACTATTTTAAAACGTGTTTTCTATATTTTATGTAAATTCAATGTAAGGCAAACTAGTGCTTATAATTTTTAATCAATGATAAATAATAAACAATAAAAGTTCATAGTTTACATGGTTCCATGCCAACTCAGAATGAAACCAACTCAGAAACACCTCAGAAAGGTCATTAAAAGCTATGAAAAAATAATTTTAAAATAGCCGGTAACCTTAACCTAACATAATTAAGGGCCCGCAACCCGAATTTCTACCGATTTCTTACATATTTCCCTTAAACACGGTAAGTTTTAAAGTTCTTAGAAAAATATATGTTATTCTTGAAGATAATATCTAAACATTGCCCGCGGCGAAACGCAAATTATATACTTTAACAGCCTTACTAAAAAACCTAGTGAAAATTTTATTCAATTGACAAACGGCCGCGGATGTGAAAACATTACTAATTAAAAATTTGTTCATTGAAAGAAATACACATGGTTTCCACGGCCTGAGAGGGTAGTTTATCTCTGTTTTAACCTTTAATGTCCGAACGATATTTGTATTTTTTCCGTAGTATTTTGAATGTTCTATATATTTCTTATTTTTGAAGGTGTCGTAAAAACAAATACCATTTATGAAAACTAGATAAAATTACCTTTTAGATTTGTATATTTGAAATACAGTTTAGTTTTCAAAAACTGGCATATTTTAAGATTCAAACTCGGAAATAAATGGAAAAAAATTTCTTACCAAAGTTTTTTTGACTAAAATGTAGAGAAATTAAGAAAAAAACAAAATTTCAAAAACACAGTCCTTTTATGTAATAAATTTGGAAGGAAACTATCACCTCACTTTTTCCTCGGGCATACAATAAAAAAATAATAAAAAATTTCAAAGTTTTTTTTATTGCTAAAAAACTAACCTATAAATTATACCGTCTTTTAAATCAGATTTCTTGCATCTCTAAAGACGTTAATTACTTTGATGCATTTACCCACACATGTATTAGATAATATTATTTAAAAAAAAACACCACTGTCATAAAATTATCATAAAATAAAACCTTTAAATGTAAATTTGAATTCTCATGTATCATAAAAAAAAGTTTTTGACACTTCAATTTTCAAAGTACGATTATTGTTTTATAACTTGACTAAAACTTATGAAAAACCACACAACACACGGTAAATATATCAATGATATAAATATAAGAGTAAATTATTCATATTAATAGAAATTAACCATCACATAAGTAATATTGGACACACAGAAATCATTTCGCGCTTCCAGCGTCTTTTTCGACCGCGAACACGAATGCGCAGGCGCCGCGCCGCCGCGCCACTCAGCGGTTATGAAGGAAAACAAACAATTTAGTACTTAAATATGCGTGGTTGCCGGATTTACAGTACGTTTTAAGACCAAATCTTATTGGTAATGTTATCGTGTTTTAGTGTATTTTTGTTTTATTCATGTTGCTGCAGCAACACGGGTAATCGGGCGTGCTGTGTTTTTTTTTTAGTAAGGCTGTAAATGTTTAAGACGATCCAATAGTTCAGGAAAAAAACCCGAAGTTAATGCACTTTACCCCCGGACACCTGTATATAAAATGTAATGATATAGCTCAGAGTAACAAAGCGATATAGACATCTTTGTAAACTGGTAATCCAATAGTCCAGGAAAAATCGAAATCGGAATTCACGCCCTTTATGGGAGGAGTTTAAAAATACTTGAGAAAAAGCTTTTGGAAAGGTTGGAAAAGGTATTTGAGAAATTTTTTTTACAGGTTGATTTCGTAAAGGCCAATAAAAAATATTAATTCATTTTTACGCATTGTTTATTGTAAGAAAACGAAAATTTTAAATTAATTTCACGAAACTATGCGACGCGGAGCCACGCGTGCATCTCCCGCTCCGGCCGGGGCGTGACTGATACGAAATGGGTTGTGCCCAGTGCATGGTTCTTGTGCCCATGCCGTAAGGGTCACTTCAAGAATACAAATTCGTAGAGTGCGGGCCGTATTGATTGATGTCAAAAATAACAACGAGAAAATGCATATTTTATTTTATTTTGTGAAGTTCGAGCGTAAATATCATTTTTTTCGATTATTATAAAGGAAACTAAATTTGCCACATTATACAATAAAACCAAATCCGAAAAGGGGTTTATAAATAGGAGAGTTTGTACTTGAAAGTGTTTTTTATAGACCTTATACTTTATTTTTTTATAGGCTTATTAAAAGTCTTATAAAAAAAATGACCGATATTTTTAAGGGCCAAGGTGTGTTCTACACGCAGTATTTAATTGAAGCATCTATAATACTTTTAAGCCATCAAATTTTCAAAACAAAAACATATGATTTTGTATGATTTTGCATTATTTAGTATGGCTTCATCTTAAGGGAGATATGTAAGAAATCGGTAGAAATTCGGGTAGCGGCGCCATAAGATAGAGAAATATATAAAACGGACCGCCCATTTCTGCACATAGTCAAGGTTTTTTCCGGTCAGTAACTTTAAATTGATTAAAACACGTTTCCAACAATTTTTTATAGAAAAAAACGCCGCGAACGCATTTTCTAGCACCCGCGAATGATATCACGTAGTGACAGGCAAAGTATCAGCATAATTTTAGCTACCACCTGATACGCAAAACGTCTGTTTATAAAATACAAAATGTGGGATATATTATTTCAACGCAGCATCATGTGTTTTTTTTTGTATGGTACCACTCAAATTATTTAGTTGTGAAAGTCAGGCGATCGCTTTTGAATCAACAGATTGCGTTGTATAAACAGAAGTGAATCTATTTCAGAGACGTTTTCCACCGGTCGGTTAAGAATCTATTTACATAAATAATCCTGAAGACATTTTCGCCTTCGCTCTGTCTCTTTGTTTATGTTTTAGAGCGACTTACTTATTCATAGGCAACAGCACAATGCAACTGGAGGAAGGAGAGACCTTCGCGATTTTAAATTTGTAAGCAGTGTTGCCATGTGCACGGTTTTTAACATGTTTTCAAGGAAAAATTTATAGGTTTCTCAAAAAATTTCCTTAATGGTTTTTATCACAAAATTGTGTACTTTTGAGCGGGATTTTTATTTTGGTTTACTTTAGATCCACACAAGAGGTCCTACGGGAAAAAAATTCCCTCAAGGTCAATGTCATCTTTGGGGATGCTGTGTGGAGGGTCTTTTTTACGGAAACAAAGGAGAGGAGAAGTTCTGGAAAGGAATAATGTATGAAGAGTGGGTAGGAATCTTGTGATTAGGTTGAGAGAGCCCGGATGGAGAGGTCAAAAGTTTTCCCTTAACTGTCTCGCGATCCGGCCTGCCAAGCAGTCGGCAGGCAAATACATTTGTCGCCAAGACCAATACAAATCTCAACCATGAACCCGGGCACCCTTACTAAGTCACCGTATCATTTTAGGGTGACCTATGGAAGAGGTGTTGGTTATCCAATAAATAGATCCCGAGGCAGCGGTACTCGTACCCGCCTCCCAAATCATTTAATTTTTTAGCATGGGATACTATTTTTTAGCATGGGTCGCGCGGGGAAATCCTGAAATCAGGAGTGTTGTTCTTGAACTTAAGCACGGGTTCAAAATGTCTCTTTATCAATTTAACTTTGTCAGTAAGTAAGTAGTAAATAAAAATAATAAGAAAATCAATATAAAGAAAATAAAAAAGTAATTAATAAAAAGAAATTAATATTCATATCATGTAGGTATTTTTAAAATGGTATCTACACTAGCTACTGTAAAATGCAGAAAAAAAATTATTGGAGTTGTGGAGGAATTTTTTCTTCCTCATCTCATCAACCTTAAAAAACTTATTTGTGTTCTGATAAGTAGGTACTACCATAAAACTAAAAAAAAAAACTATTTTTTAAACTAAAAACTCTCTCATGAAACAAATATTTTTAATTTGAACCGTGTTTAATTTTTCACAAAAAGCATTGTAGATTCTTTACTTAAGTACCGTTACTTTATTATTTATTTTTGACGACCTCCGTGGTCGAGGGGTAAGGCTCTCGACTCGCAATCCGAAGGTGGGGGATCGAATCCCGGCGTTATTTCACAACTAATTCATAAAAATTAATATATAGTATATCTGCGGCACGTTCCAGAGTGGAAGATACTCTCAGTATCGCCCTGGTGTAAGACCACCATTCACAAATGAAACGTTGCTTGAAATGGCTTCCTCTTCCCCACCTCCTTCCCTTCCCTCTTACTTTCATCCGCGCAACACACCCCAATTCCCTCACTGGCTCCAAACAGGAGCAGCGGGAATCGTGAGGTATTCACATACATATATTATTTTCCCAAAAAAGCATACGAAAAATACGATTTATTACGTGGTTTTTTTATCCTTGAATATTTTTTTTCCCAAACATGGTTTTTCATTTTTGGACATGGCAACAAGCAAGGAGTATGATTTATAAATGTATGAAGTACACAGGTAGGTACTGAATATAAATCTTTATTTAGAATCTAGTCCTAGTCCTACCAACTAAAAGATACGCCTTTGTGATATACCAACAAAAGAATAAATTGACATTGCAATTCGGATTAAGAATCCAAAGCAACAAAGACATTTTGCGGTGACATGGCGATTATTTTGAAGAATGCAGACTGGGCCGCTTTCCTGATTTTCTTTGTTGGTTTTTGGCGAAAACACGAAGAAAACTTTACTGCGGAAGAGGACTACTGACCGGCTAGGCTAAAAATGATTCCTTTGTTCATAAATAAACAAAATTGCACGCTCAGGTGTTCTTAAACGTGCAAACACTAGTAAAACTTCGTAGTTAATAAGCAAAATAACACGAATATAATTATTTTTATTTTTTATTTCATTTAATTACTATAAATAAGTAAAATCAGAACCAAAAATAATAATAATTTCTGTTTTTTGTTTTTCTGCGATCATAAATATAACTCGGGCTCAATTTTTTTTTAACGTGAATATCGCACAAGAGTCCCAACCGCGTGGAGCCGGTCAGACTATGGCATCCCCAATTGGGGTACGTTGTAAGGCTGTAGGGGGTGGCTGGGGAAGAGGAAGTTGGGGAAGTTTCTGGCTATTCAGATCTTGCCACCAAAAACGACTCAAGCCATTTCAAGCAACGTTTCTAATCTGAATGGTGGTCATACACTATCGATACTGAGAGTATTTTCCATTCTGGAAAGTGCCATTAACCTACCTTATATTATTTTTAATTATTTTTTTTCATTAGCTCCACACATGAGGCCCTGAGGAAAATAATTCCCCTGAGGACCTATGTCATCTTTGAGGATGCCGTGTGGAGGGTCTTTTTAGGAAACGAAGGAGAGGAAGTTCGAGGAAGGAAAAGGGTATAAGGGGTGGATAGGAATCTGAGAGTCAGTGTATTCAGGAGTGACGGACGTATGAATCCAAACCTCCCACTGCGGTACAAGGCGAGAGAATACGAGAATCAGAGAGAATACGGCTGGAGAAGTCAAAGGGACTCCCTCAACCACTCTCTAACGATCCGGCCTGCCGTGCATCTGGTGGGCAGACGCATCCGCCCCCAAGGCTCGAACAAACCTCACCCCTAGAACCCGGGCATCCCTTCGAAGTCACCAAACATAGCAAACCACTTATTAAATTGATGATAAAATGAAATCAGATTTGTTTGGATTTAAGTTTCTCAACATTGGAACTGATTGTGTCAAGATTTAAGATAAGCGGTACAGTATTCATCTACCTATAATACACTGCGTATATATTTAATATAATAATTTTAATTCTATATGTGAAATGAATATTTCTTTTGTTTAAAATTCTTAGGTTTAATCCTGACAAGAAAGATGCGCAAATATGTAAATATAAAGACATTAAACTTGTAAATTGCCTTTTTTTGCTAGTAGGGTTTGAAAATATCATTTTGAAAATAATATTGTATTAATAAACTTTCGCTTGAACACCCCAACGGGAAGCCATTAAGAATCCAATATGAACTAATAATTATTATTTTGTATATACTCATAGTTAACAAAAATCAAATAGCAACTAATATTATTTTATTGAATTAATCTTTCATTTCTTCCCACACACAACGGACATAATCAGCTATAAAGGTCAAAGTGCCGAGAGCATTTTTATTATTGCCGCTTTGAATAATTTGACGATTGGGGGGTCAAGGATATTTTGCAGAATTATATCACAAAGGCGAAATAATCGATGTCATATAAACGTACAAACTGGAAGAAGTTCACAAGATCATAAGTCTGTCTATACTTACTAAATTAAACATGCTTTATATTCGTAGTTTTGCACATATACGTACGTTGTAAGTGTAGTGTTAGGTAAGGTAAGGGTGAGTATTTTATTAAATACTTGCGGAGTACGATGTTTAAAAAAAACGAGTGCGCTTTTGACCACACAACTGAAGTAAAACTTCTGCTCCATCTATATGATAGGAAGAGAGAAAGAAAATGAGCACGCGCACTGCTCTCTCTTGCTCCTTCAGTGTGATACAGACAATAGGCCTGCACTGTGTAATGTAACTGGCTATGAGAGAAAAAGAGAAAGAAAATGTGTGCTCGCGCCTCTCTCTCTTGCTCCTACAGTAATACACGAAGCGTAGGTACTCCCTCTCAACTACCGCTCGCCTCGCTTTTCGTAACGCTCTCGTCACGCATTCGCCAGCTTACTCCCCAAGTCAAGCGTGCGTAAAGAAGTTTTACTTCAAAAATTTAAAAATGTAAAAAAATGGTGGAATGTAATGGGGGAAGTACCTATGTACTTTCTTAGCAGATTTTCCACGACATTTGAATTGTTCCAATAATTAAATGCACAAAACAAAAGCAAAGAAGTTGTTTTTGATATATAAAGCAAAGATATGTTTTTGATTGGCGGGAAAACGTAGATTAGGATAGAAAATAAGAAGGTAAAATGTAGTGAAGATAAGGGATTTCAGTTTTATGGAGATATGCCCAGGGAAATTATTTTCCTCAGGGCGCTAATGAAAATTCAGACAGGCTGAAAAATTATTCAATTTTTTAAACAAAAACTCTCCCTTTATAACTTTTGAGGGTTATTCCCATCAATGTAATACATCATTGAAGAAGAAGATAACAATAATAATCTAAACGAAATATGAAAGAGAACAAGACACAGAAAATAGAAAAAGACAATAAAAGGAAAAATAATTAGATGAAGATAATACTGTTAATTCTAAAATTTGAAATATGAGATTGACAATTATGACGGTTTGACGGAAGGTGGCAATAGCGAAATTGGTTAACACGCACGTCCCGGTTAGACGAGAGGTCTGGGTTCGAGTTCCAATTGCGACCATTGTATTTTTTTGTTTTTCTGTGTCTTGTTCTATTTAATATTTTCGTTTATATTACTATTGTTATCTTCTTCTTTAATGATAAAAAAACTATTATTTAAGAAAAAAAATGATTTTTAAAACATTTCACTGGAAGTAAGGAAAAAAATTACTTATGGCAGTTATACACGACATCTTTTTTCAGCCCGATTCTAATTAGACACAAAACTCAACATTTTTCGCTCTACGCGATCGCTGTTTTCATCTCTATTTTCATATCTACGATTTCAGTTGGCATCACAGCAAACAGCATGGTTCATGTGTTGTTTGCAGTGGTGACAATTGAAACCGTAGATATGAAAATAGAGATGAAAATAGCGATCGCGTAGATAGAAAAATGTTGACTTTTTGTCTAACTGGAATCGGGCTGAAAAAAGATGTCGTGTATAACGGCCATTACTCTGGGCACACGAACACTCCCACATAATTCTATCGTTCTACATCTACAACGTAAAAATGAAGTTAAATAATTAAAATAATGGAAATGAGAGTCAGAGAACACTCGAAAATGTACTGAAAGATTAAGGTATATGGGTAGATAAATATTATAGCAAAATCAAAAAATATTTTTAAATGACCCATTATTACTTGTTCCTTTTACCCCCTCCCACTCCCACCTTTCCATTTACATTCTGTCTATTGTTGTAATTAGTTTTAAGTAAACCCTGAGGAAGTTAGCATTGCTTACGAAACATGTATATGTCGCAGGCCAATCGTAAAATCAGGCAGATCATGATTAGCCTTACTTCACGATGTAGCTAGGCGCATCATGAGCCTGATTTCACGATCGGCCTACGACATACATAAGCAATAAACGTAGTTAAAACTAAGTAATCTATTAATTTTGAATAAAATATTTACCTTTTTATAACAAGATAAATTGGTGTTTAACAAAACTAACTTTTTCATGTTCCCGAAAAAAGTACCTACAATTATTACAAAAACTAGTTTTTGCCTCCGGCTTCGCTTGCGTAGTATTAGCCCCCCCTCCCGCTCCCCGCCCCCTATCACCATCACCCCCCCCCCCCCCTCCTCCCCCTCCCACACCCTCACCACCCTTCATACCCGTTACATTCATTTTTCAAACAATTCGCGTGCCACCCATTAAAGCGTAACAATCAAACACGCGCAGTTTCGCATTTTTTTATACATATTTGAATTTTAACTATCAAAATGATCTCCATAGAAACCTAAACAAATAACAAAATGATAGCGCACGTCAAATAATTATTTATAGTTATAGGACAATAAACGTATAGTAAATAATTTCTTAACGCCAGAGCTTATTCACAATGCCAGAGCTTACCAATATATACAGCCTATAGTACTCGCAAATAATATAGCTTTCTATTGATAGCCGGCTATCATATCTGTGGCCAAATAAATTTAAAAAAGTTTATATTATAGTCTCGTACAGTCACATTTAAATTATTTGATTGAATTCTGGGGAAATGCATGTGAAACATACATAAATGAATTACAGATAATACAAAACAAGGTAATCAAAAAACTATTTCACTACTACAAGCCCAGAACATCCACAAAAACAATGGACACAAAACTATTAACTGATTATCTTATTTAAATAAAATGCTAATGTGGAGATAAGTACGAATAAAACTAACGGTCCGCGAAAAGTAATTAGGTATCTTTTCGGCGAAAAGTGAATAGCCACATGGAACGTGTATGTTTGTATTGTGTAAGCAGACCGACTGACCCATATATTTTTTTCTCAATGGTTGGAAACACACACTGAAAATATTTCGGTATTTCTAGAATATGTGTCAGATTTACATCTGTAAACATTAATCCGTGATCTGTGGAATACTTTATTTGTTTTATCTAAAGAATGCTTTAATTATCGTTTGTTCAAGAAAATTATTTTCTTACGTGAAATCAACAAGACTACGTTTTATTCACAATTAAACAAAATCATCTGTGTGGATGAACAGCAAAATCTCTTCAACGGTGTGCTCTGGCGTCATGAAATTTGAACCGCTTATTTCGTCAGGAATTGTAAGGCCGACAAGAGTACTTTCAATTATTAAGCCGCCGCTACCCGAATTTCTACCGATTTCTTGCATATCTCCCTTAAACATTTGAAGTTTTTAAGCTCTTAAATTTCGGTGACCGGACATCTTAGAATGAAACCAATTCAGAAGCACCTCAGAAAGGTCATTAAGAGTGATGATAAAGAAATATAAAAATATTGGTTAAATAGGTTAAGTTAGGTTAGGTTAGGTTAAGATAGGTTAGGTTAGGTTACTTTAAAATTATTTTTTCATAGCTATTAATGACCTTTCTGAGACATTTCTGAGTTGGTTTCATTCTGAATTGGCATGGAACCTAAATTTCATATCTGGGTCATATACTTCGAGGGGAGAAGTATCACTTACTCCATTTAATATTGAAAGGCAAGATAGAGGGTCGCCGAGGGCCTGGTAGGAGACAAATATCTTGGCTGCGAAATATACGAGAGTGGGCCGGCATTAGAAGTGTGGAGGAGCTCTTCCGGGAAGCGCAAGACAGAGAGACATTTTCAAGAGTGATCGCCAACGCGTCGGGGGACCTGATAGGGCACACAAAGAAAAAGAAGAAGAAGCTCTTAAAAATATATATGTTATTTTTAAAGATAATATTTATACATTCCCTACACCGAAACGCAAATTATATGAAATTCCCTCTATAGAAAAAAATCGCAAAGTATGCTCCGAAAATTTTTATTTTCAAGTCTGTTTCTGTTATTTTACAAGTTATATGTATGAAAAAATTCACAGTGTTTCTTGAAATGCCGTTTTAGACAGCCAGCCCCCAAGAGATTTTTGTTCTATTTTAAACGAGTCGTGTTTTATAAAACATTTTCACAATTTTAGCATCGATTTTATCGCTTTAAATATTAGCGCGCTCCTCTAACATTCGTAATTACATATCTCTCCATCTTCTTCATTTTGAGCGCGGTTGCGGCGCCTTTCATTTATACATGGTGCGCTTTGGAGCTTTGAATTTAATTTAATTGTCATAGAATAAGTCAGAACGCCATATTGTTTTCTTCATGATTTTCAATTCAAATCTTGGACGAATTCGGGTATCAAAATTAAAATTAGTTAAAAAAGTATGCGCTCGGATTTTTTAACAGAATGTCAGTAAATATTGATTTAAAATTACTTTTAGAAAGAGGGAATGGAAGCATTAAGGTGTCTACAGCAAGGGGGTCTATGGCGGAGCAATTTTGGTCGACCCCAATAATGACAATAAGGAACTCAGTGAAAAATATTATGGCTTTAAAAAAATATGTTCATATAGAATATAGACCAATAAATGCTGAATTATAAGTTTTATTTAATATTATTACACGCAAGAGTTATTAAAAAAATATTAAAAAGTCCATTTTTAATCGGGTCGTAAAAACACGCCATTAAGTTGGCATTATTGAAATGTTTAGTGGTGACGTCACTGTTCGTCATGTCGTGACGTCACCGTAAAGTCATTGTATGGGAATGTAGGCATGACACAAGCCATCGTATTAATTTATTCGTTTATTAACATACTGTTTATAAAGATTTAGTTGTTGTGTTTCATTATTTAGGCCTAATAATTTATAACAAGATAAATAGGTGTTTAAAAAAATAATTTAATTTTTTTAAAAAATAAACGTATCTCTTATTAATTTATCTCTATTATTGAAAATATTCAAAAACTATACACAAAAATTGGTAATGCTACTTCTACGGAGAATACTTCGAACAACGAAATTCAAAATGGCGGCAGTTGATTAGCTTTGCCCGATCCTATAGTAACTTTTCAGGAGTGATGACGTCACACGATTCACCATACATACGGTGGTTTTCAAGGATCTTGAAAAATTAAAACTTTGACAATTATTTTAACTATTAAAACTAACTCAAAAAAAAAAAAAAAAATGCAGTTATTTAAGTTAGAAGGATAGAAGGTTAAAGTTAGAAGGTTCATTAAAAAAAATTTGACTGGGGTTCTCTATTATAAATTTACTTTGAAAATGATTTATATGAAGACCTCCGTAGTCCAGTGGCTAAGACTCTTGACTCACATTCCGGAGGTCGCGGGTTCGAACCCGGCATGCGCAAATAAATTTTATTTGATTAATTTGTGTTATTTCACAATTAATTCATTTAAAATAATATATAGTATATTTGCGGCATGTTCCAGAGTGGAAGATACTATCAGTATCGCCCTGGTGTAAGACCACCATTCAGAATTGAAACGTTGCTTGAAAATGGCTTTAGCCGTGTTTAGTGACCAGATCTGAATAGCCAGGTACTTCCCAACCTTCCTCTTCCCCACCTCCTTCCCCTCCCCGCTACCTTCAGCCTCACAACATACCCCAATTGGGGATGCCATAGTCTCACTGGCTCCAGACGGGAGCAGTTGAGATTCTTGTGCGGTATTCCTGTAAAAAAAAAAAAAAAAAAAATATGTCCACATTTTAAATATACAACTACTGATGAATATAATTACATTATTGTGGTGGGACAAACTGAGTTTTGCTAGATGCGTGCTTATCTACCGTTTGGTCAAAGTTTAGAAGAGTAGGTAACTAAGTTAACAACCGCAGAAATTCTTATAAGATTTATGATAGGAGTCGATTCCCCGGGCATATTTTGTCAGAAGGTCAGAAAATTTCCGCTTTGCAATAAAATCCAATAAATGTAATGTATCAGAAAACTAAAAACTATTTTTGAAAGAAAATGAAATAGCATTCAAATGTTATTATCTATAATATAAAAATGAATAGCTGAATGTGTTACTAAGCGCATAACTTTCGAACGAGTGCAACAAATTGGATAATTCTTTTTTTTGTGTGTTCGTTATTGTCAGGACAAGGTTTTTATAAAATTTCAGCTGAGCTCTGGCATTATGAAATTTGTATTAAAAAAATGCTAGTTGTGGAAAGCGGGAGGGAGGGAGAGATAGGGGAGGGGAACCAGGGAGGGGGAGGGGAACCTGGGAGGGGGGAGGGGAACCTGTGAGGGGAGAGGGGAACTCGGGAGGGGGTTAGCGGGACGGGGAAGGGGGGGGGGAGTGGAGTGGGGAGAGGGAAGGTGGAAGTGACGGAGTGGGAACGCGAGAGGGAAAGAGGACGCAGGAGAAGAAGGGGAGGCGGAAGGGGTACGGGACAAATGGGAAAGGACACTCAGGGAGAAACAATTTATTTATTAAATGGCATAGCAACGCACGCCGGGACCAGCTAGTTATTAATAAACATATACTATTTTAAAATATTTAAATTTTGAATGCAAACATAAAAAAGTTTTACGAATGGATCATCTTACGTTTGTTCTTACTAAAATAACTGAGAGTGAAAAAAATTGTGTACAGTTCACACGCGGTAGAAGTGAAACCTCTTGAAAACTCAAGTAGACGAGTAAGGAGGCTACGAAGCTACGCACGAACAAAGAGGAGACCGATTAGTCATTCTCATTCTCTCGCTGGCTAAATCCTATAGATGTATAGTGTCGCTTTTTCGTTTCATCGAGTTTCAAATAAAATAGTGCTAAAGAAGTTTTCACTTAAAAAAAAAATTTACTTTGGGAAATTTGCTCCCCACTCCCCAAGAGTGCCATTCGGTACTTTAAGTCATGATGTCGACTTCAGCTGTAGTGGTCTGGACATATAAATCATAGCATCCCAAGAGAAATGGGCTGTAGTTTCTAGACTCACAGAATCAGCTTCCTCAAGTAAGTCAATATGGTGCATGAACCTTGGATAGGTTCCGTGCTTCCGCATATAAACATACCTGAGGAATTTCTTCTGGATTTGCTCTAACATATCAATGTATTTCTGGTGGTATGGTGACCAAACATTGCTCGCGTACTCCAGCTTGCTTCTCAGTGTGCCATTGAATAACGCTAGCATATCTTCATGGTTATCTAACTGCTTACAAGGCCTGGATGATGAGCCCAGGAAGTTTGTAGCAAGACTGAGTGAGCTACGATATATGGCAAGAGAATGTCAGTTCGGGATCAAAGACGACACCGAGAACCTTCACGGATTTTACACGTAGGTACGAGGGTATTAGTTTACATAAATCAATACCTACTAAAGGTAAAAGCATAATTTGCCAATTCGAGGAAAATTGCGTGTTTGGAGGTCTTATTTTATGCAAAAATTTGTGGTTCGCCGCATAACCAACCAGCTTTTTGGCAGTAAATTTTTATGTTTTTTTTTCACATTAACAGTTTTTTAGTGGCAGTTGATTTCCCGTTAGTTGGCCCCCGAAATTATAATAATTACTAAATTATATATTTTTTGTGCATTATTTACCAATTTCAAATCTAAAATCGATTTCAAAAATACCTTAATAAGTTGGTATGAATATTAAACAAATATACTTACAGTGTCGATTTTTAGTACTTTATGCGCTGGTATGTACCGTAAAAGTAGTTTTTCGCATGCATTTGAATGAAAATATGTTTTATACTTTTGTTATTCGGCGGTACATCCTCTCTGAATACCCTTTCGGGGACACTTAGTTATATTAAAGTAGGTATACTGTATTTTCCCTAAACCGACTGCAAATTGTATGTACGCATGCTGGAGGCCAATTGTCGCGGGATCAACTGTCCTAAATCAGGTTTTATAGATTTCTATCGTAAGTAGGTAGTAGTTGGTAAGCATACTTTTTTTACATGAGCTCCACACAGGAGGCCCTGAGGAAAATAATTTCCTTCAGGGCCTATGTCATCTTTGGGGATGCTGTGTGGAGGGTTTTTTATGAAGGGAAGGAGAGGAGATTTCTGGGAAGGAAAAGGGTTTAAAGGATTTGTAGGAATCTGGGGTTCTGTGTGTACTGGTCATCCGCCTCCAAGACCTAGACAAACCTCACCCCATGAACCCGGGCACCCCTGCTAAATCACCAAACGTAGCGAACCACTTGGGGTGACTTATGGCAGAGGTGTTGGTTATCCAATAAAGGTTACTATTCCAATAAAGGATACTATTATTGAAATTCCGTTTTAACTCCACCGTTTTTCCAACACTCTCCGGCATTTTGAGTGTACGTAAATGTGTTTGTACGTTCTGTTTCCGGTTCAAGATGGTAGCCGTTTTGATGGTTCAGTAAGGATTCTTTTGCAATTGTGAAATCGTAGAATTTATTTGGACTTTTTATTGACATTTTTAATAGATATCAACCTGTCTGAAGAAAGTCTGAAAAAAGAATTTCCATTGTTGAATCTTGAAAAAAAGAATGGTTCATAAAATATGTTATTTATAATAGGTACCTAAGTAGGAACCTACCTAAAAATCTTATGATTTCAGAGGAAATTTTGGTTTTGATTTATATAAGAGAAAATTTGAAACTAGCTTTTTTCGTGTTCGACGGAACTATTAGTTATTATTATTACCTTGTTAACTATTACCACCACAAATAATGGACGAATAAGAAAAAATATCATTACACATTAAATTCTGAAACGGTTTGTTTACGATCGTGGTACATGATATCGTGGTTACAATATTATAAAAAAAGCACAACAACCTGATCAAAATCAGTAGGTAGATATTTAAAATTAGAATATAGTAATAAAAATATATGCACCTAATTTTAAAACAACTGAAAAAGCAATTGGTACGCTATAAAAAATAGTTATCTACTTCAGTAAGTAAGAACCTACCACTAATAAACAAAGAGGCTAAAATAAATATGAGTAAGTACCGGCTTTGCTGGACGCCTCCTTGTCACCTTCCATCTCCAGCTTCTTGTGCAGATGGAAGTGGATGACTCCGAAGGTGTTGATGACCCCGAACAGGATCCCATTGCAGAGGAAGGATGATACTAGCACCATCCAGGCCCTCACGCCCCCATCAGGGGGTCTCCTGCATTCTACTGCGAGGGTTCCTCCGTTGCTGTCCTCAGTGGAGTGCCCATTCTCTATTCCCTTTGACTTAACCAGCGCTACAGCTCCTCTCCCTGTGAGGGGCTCTCCGTGGATTAAATCTGAATTTTCCATAGTTGAGTAGGTACCGACGAATTGCTTTTCTATCACAAACACTACATACCCCGAATTCGTGAAAGGAAAATATTAAAACCGACTTATAGAAATAATTTTAAAAAAAGATTTCTGATGTACAACTTCTTTGTTTTCATGAGTGCTTAAATGTACCTATATGTTTACAATTTTATTTTATTAGTATTTAAAGTCATTATTGTTCGTTCAATAGTTATTTCAGAAGTCCGATGTTGCACAAAACTAAATATTTTAGACTTTGAGTCAGTTAACTTGAAAAAAAATGCTGTTTATTGTCACTACGATAACACTTAAATTGCAGGGAAACATTGTAGAGTGTTTGATTAGTTTTAAAAATGAAAGACGATAAACGGAGTTATGAAGTGTCGATCGCTGAATGAAACGAGGGACGAGCTAAATTTGAAACCGTCCTCCCTCAACCGGCGAAACGCGACTAGTGCGAAGTACCGCGAAGTGCTAGTGAACTAAACTAGTCGGCAAAGCGATAGGCCGATTTTCGACCAACGACTAAACTCGTCCATACAGATTCAGAATACGTCCGATTCGTCCGAAGCAACGTCATCAGCACGTGGAAATAAAATAAACTTCGCTCCAGTCACTCTTTATTGGGTAGGCGTCGATTGTTCGTCTGACAGTCAATGAATGTAATATCAATCATTGATTAAACATTTTTAAAGCTCTCACCAACCCTTTCAAACAAACCTTATCACAGGTAGGAACTAAATCTATATCAACTTTCTTTTTTGAAACTTGCAATATTATAATTTAGAACAAAAATATTTAGAAAATAATTTCCTTTCTATTTTCTATTATTCCCGCCATAATTCACGCTAAGCATGAATCAATAAACTTATCACAAAAGGTATACAAACTCACGCACGTTTGATTAATATTATGTAAGTAGGTATGTGAATTCAATCCGGTGCATTCTCATTTACCATGACCGGGTGCAATGCCTCGATTTACTCATTGTGTACCTTGGCATTTAGGCGCATTATTATTTCTTTAATGAAGCATGACTTGTTGAGGTACTATCGATTTCTTTGTTGGATAACCAATACGATAATTATTACGAAATGCATATTTTACAAGAGCGGCGATGTACACTACTTTAACTTTACTATGAACGAATTTCAAATCGATCGTGAAAATTCAACTGACAGTAACCTTGAATATTTTCCGCCAATGAAACATTTCGAGTCAGCTGTTGAATGTTACCAGATGAATAAAAATAGACTTTATTTTAGTGTGGGCGGTAGGTACTGAACTATTTTAGAATTATTTTATAGAAAAAAGTGTTTTCATAATGAAAATTGTAATTTTGCGATTTCTTATGATCGTGGTATTTGTAAATAAATTAATTTAATGATTAAAAATTAATCTTTTTAATAAATTGTGTGCAATACCTGATTTCAGTAGCGTAGCGTAGTGCCACCCGACGGGGGGGGGGGGGGGGGGGGGGTGACGCTACACCCGACGGGAGGTGACACCCGACCGTGGAAAAAAAATTACGAAGGACATTATCACTAAGGGATGACACCCCGTTATCCGCCCCGGGTGTCACCCATGCTAGCTACACCACTGCCTGATTTATAAAGAAAAAAATGGCTATGGTGAAGATTTACCGAAAAAAATTGATTATGGCTGCAAATATGTAGGTTCGTGAGAAAAAAGTGTAAGGGGTATTTCACCATCTTTTCGAAAACCATCCATTATAATAAATAAATATTCACATAATATATCTAAAACTTGGCTAACTTACCCGATATACATATAACATATTATAGTCACCATTTATAAGTTCGAGTAGGCACCGAACAGTAAACTTGGGACTTTTATAAATAAATCAATCATCAATCGAAAATATATGTTATCCTGTGGAGGGTGCTTTGACATTTTATAGAGAGGTAGGTAAAATACCCCCCAGTCAAAAATATGTGATAATAAATAACTTTGTTTAAAACCACTGGGTTTAAATAAATGCTTTATTAGTCACAAAACATTTTGGCACAGCGTTTTATTTGTCACAAAACATCAGCAACCAGTAGATACGTAGTGCAATATCTGTCACCAAATAACAAATAAAATTCCTTCTACCTCCTTTTCCATTATGGTCAGACATAATATAATATAAACAGATTTAGAAAGGGAAAACACCAAGGTTTTTCTTTGCATTTAATTTTTTTTTACAAAACTTTAATACAGTATCCACCATGATGTGTAATATCTAAGTAAAAGTCAATACAATAGAAAAAACAATATTTCATGTAATAAATCTGCTCATTCTGACTGTCCTAAAACGGGTAAAATTCCTAGTTGGACAGCCAAAGATCATTGTAATATGAAATATGTAATGATTTAAAAAAGTTAATTTTAAAGTTTACCATAGTATAATTATAGTCTGTCAAAATAGAGTAGAAAATATAAAAACTGGAACTACTAAATTTGTAGACTGGCAACACCAATTTAACTGTCAAATATTTCTTTGAAGTGCAATGACACTGAATGTATAGAACACAGTAAACCACATTTTTTCTTCATGACATAAATTTTATTAAAAGGTTATTAATAATTAAAATAATTTTAATTTAATTTAACATAAATTTGAATTTAACAATAGATAGAAAGGAAGAATCACTAATGGTGAGTTTAGTTAGACTACTTTTAGATCTGAATGAGTTAAATATATTCAGATCTAAAATTAGAGACATGATCTAAAGCCCAGGCAACGCTAGGTACTTTATCTAGTATTAAATAAATGTGAGCAATTTCTAACCTGTGCTTTATATTTTATTACATTATAGTTATTCTTCATTATGTTAACACAAAATTGCAAAGGTATAATAATAATATACCTATATTCAATTCTAATTTTGAGATCGGGGGGTATCACTAAACTGCAATGAAAAAATATTTTTTCCACTATTATGCCTTTTTAATTTTTTATGAAAATGTAGGTTACACAGCTTTACTTTAGCACCATGAGTTATGTGTTTAGTATTGCCATTTGATCAACAGTGGCGCCCTCATATATTTTCTACTCTTTTTTGACAGACTACAGCTCTCTTATAATTTGAAATAATTCTCTATAACAGAAAACCGCCAAACAGTTCACCCTGTTAAAGTTGTTAGCATTGTTAGCATTCAAAACCTACTAATATTATAAAGGCGAAAGTTTGTATGGATGTATGTTTGTTACCCTTTCACGCGAAAACTACTGAATGGATTTTAATGAAACTTTACAATAATATAGCTCATACATCAGAATAGGCTATAATTTAGAGCTCTGGCATTATGAAATTTATATACAAAAATTGCAATTAGGTGGCACGCGAGCTGTTTGAAAAATGAATGTAACGGGTATGGAGGGGGGGTGAGGGGGAGATAGGATGTGGGGGCAGGGCGGTGGGGGGAGGGGGGATGGGGAGGGCGATGGTAGGGATGAGGGGGGATTTGTGGGGGGGTGGGGGTGGGAGGGAGAGGGGTGAGAGGGGCGTGGGAGAGGAGGAGGGAGGGGGGATTGGAGTGGGCATAGGAAAGGTGGAGGAGACGCTGTGGGTACCCCCTTATACATGCGAGCGAAGCCGGGGGCAAAAGCTAGTAATGTATAATATTATATTATCATCAAAATAAAAAAGCGGTTACATTCTCATTGATATTCTTGTGTAGCTGACATAAATGTTTTGTATTTTGATAAAGCAGGGTTAATCCTTTCGGCATCGCACTTTTGTTTCATTTTATATTATTTTAGAAAATCAACAGATTTTTTTACATCTATCTTATATATAAAAATGAATCGCTGAATGTGTTGCTAAGCGCATAACTTTCGAACGACTGCACCAAATTGGATAATTCGTTTTTTTGTGTGTTCGTTATTGTTAGCACAAGGTTTTTATAAAACTTCCGGTGAGCTCTGGCATTATGAAATTTGTATAAAAAAATTGCCATTGGTGGCACGCGAGGAAGCGGCTAATGCTATGGAAAGTGGGAGGGAGGGAAAGGAAAGGGAAACCAGAGAGGGGGAGGGGAACCTGGAAGGGGGGAGGGGGGAGGGGAACTCGGGAGGGGGGTTCGCGGGACGGTGGAAGGGGGGGGGGGAGTGGAGTGGGGAGAGGAAAGGTGGAGGTGACAGAGTGGGAACGGGAGAAAAAAGGGGAGGCAGAAGTGCAGAAGGGGAACGGGACGAATGGGAAAGGACACTCAGGGAGAAACAATTTCTTTATTAAATGGCATAGCAAACGCATGCCGGGACCAGCTAGTTATAAATATTTTTAATTGCTAGTGTCCATTTGAAATATTAAAATTGGAAAGAAGCTTTCATTTGCTTTCAAAACCAGTATTTTTTTACTTCATACAGGAGGCCCTGAGGGAAAAAAATCCTTCACGACCTATGTCATCTTTGGAGACGCTATTTGGAGGGTTTTTTAGGGAAAGGAAGGAGAAGAAGTTCTGGGAAGGAAAAAGGTAAGAGGGGTGGGCAGGAATCCAGGGGTTAATGTGCCCAGGAGTGACGGAAATATGAATTCATCCCTCCCACTGCGGTGCAAGGCGAAGGATCTAGAAAGACCAGCTGGAGAGATCTAGGTTAGGTCTCACTCGACTGGTCTCTCCCGATCCGGCCCGCCACGCAACAGATGAGCAAACGCATTCGTCGTCAAGAACTGGACAAACCTAACCCCATGAACCCGGGCACCCCTGCTAAATCGATCCCCAAACTTAGCAAACCACTTGGGGAGACTTATGGCAGGGGTATTGAGACAGACCCCAGTGGTTAAACCACAATTTTAATAATAAATATGAAGTGTTTCAGAACCAATGATTCCCCTAACAGGATTCAAACTATTCTGATGAAGAATCCAATGGTTCTGAAACTTATTGATATTTATTATTAATATAATAGTGTAAAACAAAGTTATTTATTAACATTTAATTAAAAAGGGGGCACAAAGTTATTCAAAAAATTCTGAAGACGAAAATATAAAAAATATTATTTATTAACCATATCCATACATAAAAAAACAAAGAATAATAGATTGTCATTGTACTGGTAACAAAGAGGATAAATATGATAATTTCTTCCAAGACTCTTTTAATACAAAATGTACGCATAGAGATAAAAATATTGTGATAGGTACATACTTAAAATTGTCCTGAACCAGTTGAACTGTGGTATGTTAACTGAACATAACTAAAGTCACTTCAAGCAATTCTGAGTAATGATTGTCTAAGGGTGATTCTGTATCTTTTGCGACAGCCTAACGTGTGTAAATCGGTCATATGCGACACGTTTTGACAGTTTTCTTAACCCATTGGCCACAAACCCCGGCAGCATGCTGGGTGCAACTCAGGTACTTCACCACTAAACCCCGGTACTAAACCCCGGCATGCTGACAGGCTAGAGTAGGTCCGCCAAAAAACGGAAAACGAGGACGACAATGACATTTTTGAAAAAAAATTTATAACTGAATGCTTTGTTGGTAATAAATCATTGATTTGGTAGAATTTTCAATAATATATTTCCTATGTTTTTTCCATGATATTTGTGTTACGAGATTTGTATGCAGCCGGCCACCATTTAATTTTTTCAAAATTGCGAGTGGTTCTAGGTTTCTAGGCTTTTGGCAGTGACCCTGCAAGTCCCTGATTTGAGGACTAGCATACCAAATTATTTTAATAGTTATTAGTATACATGCATGTAAAAAACAAAAATTATTAATGTTCGATTTATGAATACTGTACAATCTCACTAATCCGGCACTATAAAAAACCAGAGGGTGCCGGATTATTGGAATGTTCGGATTTCTGGATTATAGAGAAAAAATCATAATAAATAAAACAAATCTTTCCATAAAGAGAATATACACACTACTCACACTTCAAAACAACGGGTAAATACGTACGCACGTGCACGTGAGATAAGTTTTGAGGTTAGACTGCTAGAAGACGATGCGGCGATGGAGCGCATAGGCGTAGAGGGGGGAGGGAGGTGTAGGCGGAGGGTGCCGGATTATTGGACGTTTCGATCTATTGAAGTGCCCCGGATTAGTGAGATTGTACTGTATTATGTTTTTTTGTAACTTTATGAATAAAAATGTGAAAAAAAAACTTACGAAAAAAGAGAAGATTATATTCATATCGTTATTTACACATATTACAATAATTTAAAAAAAATATTTTTATGTTTTTCTTTACCTTAATCCAATATGTAAACAAATTTAAAGAAATGTATTCATTTGAAAATATGGTTCAAAAGTTACAATAGATTTAGTACACCAATGCAGGTTTTCAATTTTTGGTACAAAATTAATTCGATGGTGAATGCCAATTTTTTAAGCTCATTAATTCTGTGGCCAATGGGTTAAATGTGGTGTTCCAATACCGAGCTTGTGTCAAGACACCAAATCTTAAAAGTAGTTACGCTAACATCAGAGATGACGGCGCATTTGCTGCGTAATTTTCGTTAAAAGTTGTTGGTTTCGGGAAAAATTGCATCATAGCGAAAATCGAATCGAATCATTTTAAAAAATGGAATGTCACCGCGTACAAACGTCAAAATAATACAATGGATAGTCATTTATGAACGCCTGCTAGGATTACATGTAAGTTATAATAGAAATTTGTGTTTTAAAGTAGGTAATTACTCCATTCAACACAAGACAGGCATAGACAAGCCATTGAAAGCCATAGAAAATCGCAGAAATTTGACGGTTTTTTCTTTTTTGTCTCAATTGTCTCGCAACGCTGACTTAACCCAAAAGATAACACAAAAGATAAAGATCCACCATTCTCGCCAATATTGATAATATCAATGTACAAAATGTATCATATTGTACTAAAAAACTGTTGCTTTGATCATAACATAAGATAAATTGGTAATGACGGTATGAATGTATTCCACCAGAAACAAAGTTGTGGATATTTTATATGGCAGATTGAGTATTGCAGCCGTCACTGTGTTATGTTGAATTAAATAATATGTATTATCATTATTACATATTTTCTTACCTAAACATGACACCTTACAGTAACCATAGATTGATATATCTCTATGAAATAAACAAGAAATTTTGGATTTAGATTACCATGAAAAGGGAACACTATTTACTGAGAAAATAACAGAAATATATACATTGGAAGAAGTTTAGAATTTTTAATCTGAGTATTGCACCAGATAGAGTGGGGCACTGTAACATATGCATAATTGCATACTCAAAATACGATTTCTTGGAGATGTCTGACTAATCAACTGGAAGACCGATATGTAGGTAAATTGGGATAATGCATTGTGTATTACTGTGAAATAGGTAGTCAAAATTAAGTCCTTGTTCATCGTTTAGCAGTTTCACTTTTGACATGAAACAGGAATTCTCACATAACGTAACAAGCATTCGAAATTATAGTAAGTTTTAAATTTTTAAAAAATAGGCACCAGTATTTTCTAAAAACAATATACCTAGTGTTGTAAGGAACTTATGCACTCCCTCGCTGACAGAATAACTGAAATATTTCAAAAACCAGTATTGTAAAAAAAGAAAAATAACAAAATGTATAATATACACATGTTCCATATTTATTAATTTAATGTGTCCTACACATATTTTAGAATTCAGCAAATATTTTATATATATATATACATCACTTCAGAAGTAACCGGATGGCATTTTGTCCACAGTAACTTCATCTCTGGATTTTGACACAAGTGCAAATATTTTTTCACTATAATATAGATATCAACCACTGGCATGTCCCTAAGTTTTACTATAATATAGATATCAACCACTGGCATGTCCCTAAGTTTTACTATAATATAGATATCAACCACTGGCATGTCCTTAAGTTTTACTATAATATAGATATCAACCACTGGCATGTCCTTAAGTTTTACTATAATATAGATATCAACCACTGGCATGTCCTTAAGTTTTAATACAATACAGATATCAACCACTAGGCATGTCCTTAAGTTTTACTATAATATAGATATCGACCACTGGCATGTCCTTAAGTTTTGCTATAATATAGATATCAACCACTGGCATGGCCTTAAGTTTTACTATAATATAGATATCAACCACTGGCATGCCCCTAAGTTTTACTATAATATAGATATCAACCACTGGCATGTCCCTAAGTTTTACTATAATATAGATATCAACCACTGGCATGTCCTTAAGTTTTACTATAATATAGATATCAACCACTGGCATGTCCTTAAGTTTTACTATAATATAGATATCAACCACTGGCACGTCCTTAAGTTTTGCTTTTTTGATAAGTTACTTCTTAGGGGGCCGTTCAAGTATTACATAATGCACGTGGGGGGGGTCATGTGAAACTGTGTGTTACGAGGGGGGGAGGGGGGTTCGAACAACGCGTTAGGTAACACATTTTTCTTTATTTAGTTAAAAAAACTAGGGAATTAAAATCTTCCAAGTTGGCAATCCTTTTCATTCTCGAAATGTCTTGTTTTATTTATTACCGCAAACGCAATTAAAACAAGAAAAAAGGTATTTAAGCGACTTTCCGGTACTTTGCGCAACTTAATTGTGACTTTCATAGGGGGGGGGGGGGGGGGGGGTAAAAATCTTCAAAAATTGCATTACGTAATACTCGAACGCCCCCTTATAGGAGTAAAGACCCTTCCAAAAATCCTTAAGTTTGTCTAGTTTGAACGCCATCAACAGACATTCAGTATACGAATTTGACAATGTATTTAAAAAAAAGTAAATTATACAGACATAATATTATTATACAGTTTATGAAAAAGTCTTAAAAATCCACCCAGTTTTAAAGGAGAAAGTAGGGGAATACAAAACCTCAATATTATTTAGGTATATAATCAGCCTGAGATGCCCTTGTCCCTTTCACCCAGTATTTGGAGGGGTATCAGCGACAGTTTTGTAAAATAAATATTATTGAAGTTTCTCACTTGGCCAGGCACGGCAACACACGGCAAATTAATTTTGTCTTTCGTACTTGCGTAATATTATAATAGTGATACAAAAACGATTTGTAAGGTTAGGTTAGGTTAGGCTTCAGCTGGTGGATTGGCAGCGGCAGCGGGTTTCTTGAAGTTTGCGGCGATTCCTTTAACCAATGGTAATTTTTCTTCCAAAGAATTTTGAATTACAATTCTTTCCGGTGAATCTTCCTCCGTGTTGAGTAGCCTCAAAACTAAATCTAAACATAAGAAGAGCATCGAAATTATTATCAGTATTGATTAAATATTAATTTTACAAATAAATGTCTGCACACTTCCAACATTTGCAAAATTTTGCACACTGTCAGATCTTAAACTCTATTTTGTACATATTTTGTGAATAGTCATTATTTTAAGGAAATAAATGAATTAATTTATTATTTATACAAAGTAGAGCATCTGTGGCAAGCAGGTAGCTGATGGGCGGCGTGGATTTGATTTTTATACAAATCTACAGTTTTATTCCAAGATTGACGAAATTTTGCACACTTGCACTTCGAAATGAAAGGAAGATCACTGTCTATATTTGATTTCGAAAAACTTTGCGAAAGCACGGACATCGCCGGGGACTTCAGCTAGTATTTGATAAAATTAAAATAATTCGATTGATAAACAAATCAAAATAATTTTACCACCGGGCTTTTTTTTATGTGAATACCGCACTAGAGTCCCAGCTGCTCCCATCTGGAGCCTCTATGGCATCCCCAATTGGGGTATGTTGTGAGGCTGAAGGTAGTGACGGTCGGCGTAGTCCAGCAGTAAGGCTCTTGACTCACACACGGAAGGTCGCGGGATCGAATTGCGGCGTGGCATGATAAATAAATTACTGATAAATTTTAGTTGATTAATTTATGTTATTTCACAATTTATTCATTTAAAATAATATATAGTATATATGCGGAACGTTCCAGAATGAAAGATACTCTCAGTATCGCCCTGGTGTAAGACCATCATTCAGAATTGAAACGTTGCTTGAAATATATACCTATCCACAGTTTCACCTTCACAAACCTACCTTACACCCAACATAATAAAATTGCAAAATATATTATGTAAAAATGTTTTCAAAATTTATCTATTATGTAAAAATGTTAATTAACAGGTAAATACTGTAATACATAGAAATAAATAAATTAAAATGGTATTAGCCATTTTGGTGACCAGATCTGAATAGCCAGGTACTTCTCCACTTTCCTCTTCCCTATCTCCTTCCCCTTCCACTACCTTCAGCCTCACAACATACCCCAATTGGGGATGCCATAGTCTCACTGGCTTCAGACGGAAGTAGTTAGGACTCTTGTGCGGTATTCATGTAAAAAAAAGAAAAGAAAAGTGGGTGGCGAAGGAGATAGTGAACACAAACGTGGAAAAGTACCTAGCTATTCAGAACTGGTTACCAAACACGGCTAAAGCAATTTCAAGCAACGTTTCAATTCTGAATGGTGATCTTAGACCAGGGTGATACTGAGAGTATCTTCCACTCTGGAACTTGGCGCAAATATACTATATATTATTTTATATGAATTATTTGTGAAATAAGACAAATTAATACAATACGATTGAACCCCCCAGCCAGGAGTACTCCTGTCCCGGTGAGACCGGTACACCGAGAGGCACTGATTTGGTAGGACACGTGCTCCAAGGATGGGAAGGAGGTTGGAGTTTAATCGACCGGTATATAAGGCAACCTAATAAGCCAATATTGGAACTTAGGACGGGCAGGAATAATAAAATTTATTTGTGCACGCTGGGATTCGATCCCGCAACCTACGGATTGCAAGTCAAGGGCCTTACCCCTCGAACACGGAGGCCGATTTATGGCCGAGGTTAGTCCGAGTTTTAACACTCTTCATAGTTGTCAAGCAACAACCAATATAGAGTCTTCTTATATTTGACAATTAAATTAAGACTTCAAAGCTCTTACAGCTTATGATGAAAATGACATTCTGAGCTGAAAAAGCTGTTTCATGAAAGTTTTTGCTGATTCAGAAAACAAAGTACACACCTGCTTAAGTCGACTCATGTCGAATGAGCTACCTGCATCTATTTTTCCTACTTTATACTCATATAATCCGGGATTCTCCATGATGTGTTCAAGAACCGCATTAATAAATCCCTTCCTACAGCCCCCACCTTCAGCCGCCTCATAAAGCTGCCCAATCCGGTGGGGATATAGTTCCCCTGTCTTTACACTGTACAGTCAGGGGCACTTTTGAGAGGTGACATAAATTTTTTTTTTAAAAAGATATCACACCCAGATAAATAATGTGTACTTTTGTAACAGGATAAAACAGAATAGTGATAAAAGAATAGGTTAAGTTAAGTTTTTATTTGACTTTTCTTCAATATTCTCTGTTGTCATGGAACCTTCATTTGAAATAAGCTTGTATCAGTGCCAGCTTACCATGAAAAGCAGTAAGTTCTTTCTTCTGATCATCGTTGAGGTAATTCTTGAGGAAGGCGAGAATCACGGCGACGTGGCGTCCCGAGGCGTGCAGCATGGTCTGCGTGGCCGCCGAGAATATGACCAGCGTGGCGAGGTGGAGGACCAGGGCCGGGTCTGTCACGGTCTCCAGCTGCTCCAGAAGACCGTGCTTATGGGATAAAACCAAAGACCTACCAAGGATAAAAACAAGGATCAATGAATAGTTGTTGCCAAGCTGCCCAAATGAGATATTTAAGAGAAGTGGCCGGAATTCCAAATAGAATAGAATAAGAAGCTCGACGATCCAACATGAACTTAACATCGAACCCCTACACTATGTAGATCTATACATCTAATATAGAAAAGTTGCAATCGAGGTGGCTTGGCAAGTGTAAGTGGTGTGTGCAGCGCACCTTTTGATGGTTTACATTTTTGTTTAAAAACTAAAATGGTTTTCAATAACAACCCTTAAATCTATTTACATATTAATAAAATTAAAACCATTCTGTTGTTTTACTTACTTGTCCTTTTTCTTGTCAATTTTCTTCCAGACCATACTGCAAGCCTCCAAGCAGTTATCAGCGCACTGCAAGAAGTCTTCGATGCTTAACCCGATCAAGCTCTTATTCAAAGCGAACAGAATGCCTTTGTAATTATCGGACACGTCATTGACCATTTTATTTCTTTGATCAGTGGTTAGGACCTCATCGGAAACGTTAAGTCCACATTCATTAGCGGCGTATTTGAAGAACTCGGAGGCGATGTCCTGTCCGTGGGTTTTGAGCAAGTATTTGATGAATTGTCCTTGCTGGTCTGTGGGAAGCATTTTAATGCCCTTCTCGTAGTGTTTGATGTCATTAATGAGAGTGTTAAGTTTGTCCTGCAGCGACGAGTGCGTCTGCCGCCTGATCTGGGAAGTGTTCTCCACGGTGGACTCAAACAGTCTCTGGGCCTCTTCTATCCCCGCTTTATTGACGGACCTGCAAAACACATTTTCAGTTATTAACATTAAAATAGCAACCTAAAAGAGAATTTCAAGATGCTGACATATTATTTATTCATTTACGGGACAAATACCTTCAAATACAAAATAAAACTTTTTTATACATAAAAATGGATTATAAAACAATATACAGGGTGTCCGGGGGTAAAGTGCATTAACTTCGGGAGGTGATTCTACATGATGGTAGGAGTAAAAAAGATTTAACAACTTTTTCCGAACATTTTTTTTCCCATACAAAAAGACGAACCTACTAAAAATCCTTAGTGTAGGTACGATGTTACTTGCTGAGAGCTTGCCGGGCGCCCGACTCGATTGTGTTTGGCCCGTATCGTAACAGCAGAAAATAATAAATCTGGTCGCACACGCCGGACTAATTTTATCTTTTTACCTCAAAATTACCCCTAAAATTTGGAATTTCGAAAAAAGTTATTTATCTTTTTTACTTGTACTATCATGTAGAATCACCTCCCGAAGTTCATGCACTTTAACCCCCGGACACCCTGTATACAGTGTAAACACAAGCTTTAAATCAACTAAAATTTACAATTTTGGAAACAAAATGTAAACTAACAACTGTTTTCAAATAATATGTGAAATACTAAAATATTTTTAGTTTGTGTACATGACTATTGGGTACATGAAATTAAATCAATTGCAGTAATGCAGGGCTGTCAATAAAGGAATTTATGATTTTTTTTTAAAATGACATCACATACCAATTTTCTGTTAGACAGCTCCATAAATTTTCGATTTTTCATCAGACAGTTATAGTTTTTATCAGAATTTATTATTTTCAAAAGGAATATTAAGTTTAAAATTTAGGTCTTAGTTTTGTCTTTCTTTTAAAAAAAAATTAAGTATGTAATTTATAACAATTTCGTCAAGTATTGCCGTCATATTTCCAAATCCGGAAGGATACTTGAAGTATGAAAATCCGTAGCACTTATACCTAGGGGGGAAATATCCACACGCAAGCTGTTGACGGAAGTAGTGACACTTCTTGTGTCGAATTCTTGAATTTGAAACTGAACTATAACAGTAGCATTGCATGAAATTCCACGTACAGATGTTATTTGAGGCGCGGCCGTTAAGCGTGCCGTCCGACATGCACTCGTGGCTGGATTCTGAAATTCAACTACACGCAGACGCTAACGTAATAATATACTCCGATGCACTTTTTTCTATAATTCTGACGTGACCCAACTAAAGTATGCAATAAGATTTAAACAAGCCGTCATTAGCGACACTCTTCCATTCACTTCATCATAAATCATGGTATTATCCTGATACTCTTTTTTCAGTCTGTAACCCTTCTATGAGTACCCTTCTTAATCTTATTCATTACATTTATATCAGCCTTGGATTTATTTCAGGTTTTCTCATTCAAGATTTGATCACACACAGTTCACAGTTCACCAATGGAATATTTTTGAAGATTCAGTCTACTTTCGGTCTTTCTCTGTAACAATTCTCGCAAACATAATTCCATACTAAATGATATACATACCTACTCCTCCAGCAATCATTCTTTATTTTTAAATGTGAATCCACACAAGAGTCCCAACTGCTCCTGTCTGGAGCCAGTGAGACTATGGAATTACCAATTTGGTATTGTGAGGTTGAGATAGGAAGAAGGAGGAAGAAGGGAAAGTGCCTGGCTATTCAGATCTGGTCACTAAACACAACTAAAGCCATTTTAAGCAACGTTTCAATTTTGAATGGTGGTCTTACACCAGGGCGATACTGAGAGTATCTTCCACTCTGGACCGTGCAGCAAATATAAATATATATATTTTTAATTAATTAACTGTGAAATAATCAAATAAAAATTATTCATGCACGTCGGGATTGGATCATGCAACCTTGGGATTGCTAGTAGAGAGCCTCACCCCTTGACTGCGGAGGCCGTCAACTCAACATGGATATGTTAAATACTTACGGTTGCAGATGTGCCGCAATACCATTTCCCAAATACTCAATCCCATCTTCTTCCAGTACAGAATTAATACACTTCTTAATATCCTTAACAGTGATTAGTTCAATGGAAGAGGGATTGGTCCTTTTGGTGTTAGCAACGGGGCCTTCATCAGAATCGGAATCCTGGTTCTGTTTTGACCTCTGGTGTTTCTTTACTGATTTAGTTTTAGTCTCTCTTCCTTGTGTTCCTCCTCCACCTTTCCCTCCGGCCGCCTTCCTTCTCCTTTCGTCTCTTCGTTCAGCCTTCATGTCTACGTGTGTCGGGTGATCTTCCTGCGTTTTAATCGTCAACTTTTCAGTGTATAACCGTTGATATGCTCCTGATTCCACATATTGCTTCGCTTTCTCTTTTACAAGTGTGTAACATGGGATAGATATCTTTTCAACATAGTGGATGCTCACAACTGTAAGGAACAACAAAAATATCATTTAACCATAATAAAATTAACGCTGCAATTTTTATTTAATATATTGTCACAAGAAAGCAATAATGACACAAAACCAAAAAAAAAAAACTAAATGCCTACCTAAGTTGTTCCGAATTTAGGACGGTTTGCTTCAAGGAATTTGAGCAATTACATTCAAGTTCTGTTATTATTTCAGTTTTGTGAAGCGTATTGTCCATGCTGATATAAAAACAAACTTCCATAGAAATATCACAGAACTTGAAATTTAACTTTCAAATTTAATAAATTGTTTATATTCTGTGAAAGAGCTGGCCCGAAAAATAATAATACAATCGTCAAATTTTCCTTACATGTATGTAATAAGCATAGTACACTACAATAATAAGATATGAATAACTATTTTCATAATGACGCCATTGTAAAAAATCACAGGAGCACTGAATAAAAAAAATAAAACAGACGGATTATCTTATCTGTAAATCGTTTGATTGGAGTGATTTTTGATAAAAGCAAATAATATACAAAATACACACATTAACAGCAAAAAATAATTTACCTGAAGAACCGAATACAAGCAATGTTTTCTGCAAAGCTGGGGTCAACGCTTTAGCTATTAAATTGTCAACATCATCTTCACCAATCACTGGTGGCAACAAAGATGTGATATCAACGAAGCCTTTGCTTAGATTACATTCTTCAACCGCTGTAGAAACTTGCTCGAGTATCTGACTTCCAATGGCGCACGATTGTAGGAAGCTGATGTCTTCATTGGGTAAGGTTCTTTTAATGAACGCTTTAGCATCAGATATTCCCATACGAACCAGAGAATCATATTCCAGGTAACCGCTCTGCTTGTAAGAGTTGACTACCCATTCAATCTGAGACTTGCTGTACACGTGAGGAATGTACTGAGCGCTGGCTTGCTTTCCTGTCACGGTTCCTGCTGAAGATACCTCCTTCATGAAGGTGAAGAATAATCGCTCCGATATATCGCATTGGTTGATAATGGCCGCCACTGGGGTTGGTTTGGATAGCGCTGCTAAAGCTCCTCTTATTTTGGCTTTGGACCTGGCTACAAATGCTTCAGTAAAGAAGACCCTTGAGTCAACGGGATCTTGCTTGGCGTGAATTAATTTCCCTAGCTGTTTCTCGAGAACAGAATGCAAAAGAAAATCAGCAGGTAAATCGTAATGTAGAGTCAACTCGCTGACGTTGATCTGACCATTTTGAATTAACTTTTCATTGATTTCTCGAGCGATTCTCGTGATGTAGCTTTCGTCAAGTAGCTGCCCCAGAACCAAGCGAATACTTTTGTTTGTTTGGCAGACATCACTTACTCTGGCGGCAACTTGTGTGAATTCTATATTCAACTCTTTCGCCAAGTCGACGAGGTTAACCCTACCGCCTCTCACGTACAGCTCATCTTTAATTTCTCTGCTAACTTGTTGGGGGGTCAAATATTCTTTGCCATCATTTGTAAAAATCACTTCCAATAAGTTCAATTCTATCAACTTTGTTACTATTTCGATACAATTTCTATCTGAAAGCCTGAAAATAAACGAACAGGATATAGCAAATTTGTGCTAAATACTAAAATAATGTAATTTGTTCATATTTTTTTTTACTTCATAATTTATTACCTCTGTAAAGTAGAGCTGAGCTGAGCTTTTTGGAAATCAGCTGCTAGTCTTTTAACTTCCTCCCAGTCGGCTGCCATTGTAAATATATATTTTAAAGATGGTATTATTTAGAGCAGGGTGTATTTATGTATTTTAAAAAAACTTTCCAGCTGCCAAATGATTTTCGATGTGTCAGTTTCCAGTGTTCCCAGTTTCCCAGTTCAATATTTCAAAGTGTGGCCGCTAGCAAAAATAAACATTTACCCAAAAATACAAGTAATCAAGAATATTTTTTTAGTCTGCATTTGGTCGCAATTTATTTGAAAAATAAATTTGTTAATAGTGATTTTAGTTTCCAGTCACCTTTTATTTCAAATTTCAAATGTGCTAAAAATGTTAAAATATTTAATTTCAACCATTCAGTATGGCTTATTTCATCCCGTAAAGGCAATACGGCAACGGCAAGTCTTAGCGAAATTGACGATTTGATAATCACTGGTTGGCTGACGGTTCCAATTTTTATTACCTAATGGCGGGTTCAGACGTTTCAATTTTTGTTGATCCACTTTTATTTAACGTAAAAAGTTGAATGAGATTATGTTCACACGTTTCAATTTAAGTAGAACCGAATTTGACATTCAAGATGGCGTCAACTGAAATTGTCAGTGCGTGCGTCTCTCTAACTTCTGATGTTTTGCGAGATGAGCTCGAGATTATGAAAAAGCATAAAAAAACGTCGTATTTGGGCGAGAAAATGGATCATGAATTAGGCGCATCCAACACAATTTTGAAAGAGATGGAACTAGAAGACTCCGAAGGATATGGATGACAGAAAAACAATTTGATGAGCTGCTTTCCAAAATTGGCGATAAAATTTTTCAGAATAGTTTAAATTAATAACAATTACTACTAACTACAATAACCGGAGAAGCAAGGAAATAATCCATATTTCGTTAAAATTAGCTTTACCATAACCTAAAAACAACAATGCCAAACGTCATAGTTTGACATAGGGGCCGTTCAAGTATTACGTAACGCACTTGGGGGGGGAGGGGGGGTCTGGTGAAACGTTACGGCGCGTTACGGGGGGGGGGGGGGGGTCGAAGGACGCGTTACGTAACATGTTTTTCTTTATTTAAAAAAAAAACTAAGGAATTGAAATCTTCCAAGTTGGCAAGCCTTTTAGTTTATGTTGTACGGGGAATTCCTCGACTGTATTGTGCGTCATTTTCGTTGTCAGTATTCGTTAGTGTTTTAAATACGAAATACGCATAAACACAATTTGCTGTAGTCAGTGTTGTTAATGTGAGTTTTTAGCAATTATAATGTCCTCCAAACCGGGAGATTTACATCATCAGCTGTTATTGGCCTATAAAGGCTCTCATACTGACTTGCCAGCGCAGCGCAACCAAAAAATGCCAACCAAATTTGGAAGACAGCAAAAGAAAAATTAAAAAAAAAAAAAAATTATGCAACATACGAATGATGTTATACGAGAGTTTTTTAGTAAGAACAACGCTTTTTAGTTATAACACACAGGTTAGTTTACTGCTAAAATTTAATAATATTACCTAAAGCTAGGTTTCGTAGTAAATGCATAGTTACACTCAGAACATGAAAAAGGTTTTCTTCACTTTGAATCGTTCTGTGCATTTTTTAATCTTCCTTTCGAGAACTTGAAAAACCACGCTGGGACAAAAAAATAGTTTTGTCTGCTGAAGGTAAACATGTGATTTTTCATGCCTCTTTGTAGAACACGAATAGTTGCAGTAGAAACATGTAAGTGGTTTTGTAGCACTGTGAGTCAGCAAATGATTTCTAAGAAGTTCCTTTGTACAACATGAATAATTGCAGTCGGGACACGAAAAAGGTTTTGGTCCAGTGTGAGTAAATATGTAAGTTTTTAGATACCGTTTTGAAGCGCCTGAATAGTCGCACTCGGGACAAGTAAAAGGTTTTTCATCACTGTAAATTAGCAAGTGCCGTTTTAGTTTTTTTTTCGAGAAGAAGAATAGTTGCAGTCAGGGCATGAAATGGGTTTTTCACCACTGTGAGTAAACATGTGATTTTTTTTATTTCT
Source organism: Limnephilus marmoratus (assembly GCA_917880885.1). Classification (NCBI taxonomy): domain Eukaryota; kingdom Metazoa; phylum Arthropoda; class Insecta; order Trichoptera; family Limnephilidae; genus Limnephilus; species Limnephilus marmoratus. The sequence continues at coordinate 49,685,477 of OU862921.1, read as the reverse complement.
CTAAATAGTTACAGTCGGAATATGAAAAATGCTTTTCTCCACAATGAGTAGAGTCAGCAAAAGAATTCTTGGATATCCCTTTTAAGAACACAAATAGTTGCAGTCAGGACATGTAAAAGGTTTTCTCTTCTGTAAATCGCACGGTGGATTTATAAATTGTCCTTTTGAGAACTTGTATAACTGCATTCTGGACAGGAAAATGGTTTTTGTCCACTGTGCGCTAACATGTAATTTTTGGTGACTCTTTGTAGAACATGAATAGTGCAGTAGAAACATGTAAAAGGTTTTGCATCACTTTGAGTAAGCAAATGATTTCTTAGAAGTTCCTTTGCACTACATGAATAATTGCAGTCGGGACATGAAAAAGGTTTTTGTCCAGTGTGGTTCAACCGTTGTGTAGCGCATGAATATTCGCAATCGGGACAAGAAAGAGGTTTTTCGTCACTGTGAGTTAGCAAGTGCCGTTTTCGTTATTTTTTTTCGAGAAGTAGAATAGTTGCAGTCAGGACATGAAGTGGATTTTTCTCCACTGTGGGTAAACATGGGTAATTTTTAGATTTCTCTTCGTAGTACATGAATAGTTGCAGTCGGAACATGGAAACGGTTTTTCTACACCGTGAGTCAGCAAGTGACTTCTTAAATATCTCTTTAGAGGACACGAATAGTTGCAGTCAGGACATGAAAATGGTTTTTTTCTTCTGTGAATCATACTGTTGATTTTTAAATCTTCCCTTTGAGAACTTGCATAACTGCATTCGGGACGTGGAAAAGGTTTAACTCCACTATGAGTCAGCTTGTGAATCATAGTGGAGTAAAGTGTTGCTCCACAGGGAAAACTTAGGGAAATTACTTTCCTCAGGGCCTCCTCACTAAAGCTAATGTAAAAGAAAGTATGTGTTGTAAAACTATGTAGGTTTATTCTAGGTCAGACAGTGTTAAATTGTGGAGATCTGGAAGGAATACAAGGCCGATAAAAATAATAATTTTCTCAATTTTTTTCAAAATGATAATATGAATATATAAAATGTATATAATGAATCGCGAGTTAGAAATCTCTTGTTTTATTTATTACCGCAAACGAGATAAAATCAAGAAAAAGGGTATTTAAGCGACATTTCAGTACGTTGCGCAACTTAATTGTGACTTTCGGGTAAAAATTGTTACTTGGGTGTTACGTAACGCTTAGGGGGGGGGGGGGGGGTTGAACAGGAAAACGTTACGGCGCGTTACATGGGGGGGAGGAGGGGTCAAAAATCTTCAAAAATTGCGTTACGTAATACTTGAACGCTCCCATAGGTAGTTATTGTTATTAGATTTGTACAAAGTTTTTTTTTCTTTTAATTTATGCGTATTAATGGTGACGCATGCTCTGAATATTTACCGTTATTTTTTGTCATTATCATAATATATTGGGTAGGTAGTGTAAATGAAACACATATTATATATTGCAGTATCACGGGCATTTCTATTTGTGTACACTTCTTGCTTTTGATCCCAAAGACAGGGATGCATAAATCTGAACATCAAATCATCCGACCATTTCAAATATTTTTTCTTTGAAACGGATTCCATGTCGGTAGAACTAGGAATGTCTAACGAATATGGACATAAACGTTTGACGTCTAGTTGTACACGCGAGTAACTATGGTAACCAAGATGGCGCGATCATACTTGAACGTCGAAAGTAGACGGGCTATCAACTTTAGCTAGTCAACAAAAAACTTGTTCAACTTTGTTGAAAGAAGGTTCACACCTGTCAATATGCTTTCAAGTGTCGAGTTGATCAACTAAAGTTGAACCGTGTGAACCAGCTATAAGCTTTGTCTTGTTTTGTGAAACAAATTTATGGAAATTTAATTGTCGTTTATTAAAATAATAAAATAAACAGCATCTACTGCCAAATAAAGTAACAACATTTTATGTAATAAAAATCTAAATCCAAATAATTGGTACAATCAATATGATTTCTGACATTGTTTGTTGTTTCTATGTTAGAGTCAGTTCATATGTTGACAGGGGATTGGTTGACAGTAACAACAAATCAGATAAAGATATAATATGTTGCTCAGTTAGAGATGTGCAATATTTATTTTTTACAAAATTAAAATTTGAAAAAAACTTTTCGCAAACATGTGTCGATCCAAAACTAATTAAAAATTGAAAGGCCAAGTCAGTTATAGCAGAAAACTCCAGAATTGGTACCAAATTCCAGTAATCCCCAAATACTTCTTGAGACTTTGAAAATATTTTTTCTACAAATAGGTTTTGGCAATTCTTTTCAAAAAAATCGTCATTGTACCACTGCATGTTTTCCATCTTTCGTCACATACTGAAAAAATATTGAAAAATATTTTCTAATAGGACACATAACAACCTATACCACCACATACTATACTAATCAATAAATTGGCGAAAATTGGAGTTTATGGTAGTTTATTAAATTGGTTTGTTAGTTATTTGTCCAAAAGAATTCTTAGTGTGAAAATAAATGGCACACAGTCTTACAAATTTAGAGCAACAAGTGGGGTACCGCAAGGCTCCCATTTAGGGCCCATTTTGTTTATTATATTTATAAATGATATTGTTGATATATTTACTGACATAAATGTGCTATTGTTTTTGTTTGCCGATGACATGAAACTATATAAAGAGATTAACCACATTAATGATTGTATTATACTTCAAACTAACTTGATATATCTTTTTGAATGGTGCACTATCAACAAACTAGCATTAAATATAAATAAATGTCAGTTCATTCATTTTTCAAAAATAAATAATCCTATTATTTTTCAGTATTCTTTAAATGATGAAAATTTAAATTGTGTTAGCGAAATTATGGATCTAGGCACTATGTTCGACAGTAAACTCACCTTTGTATGTCATATTAATAATATTATCAACAAAGCCCTAAAGACTCTTGGTTTTGTTTTGAGAGCTGCAAAAGATTTCAATGACTTAGACACATTTATTATGTTATATATAACCCTTGTCAGATGCCAACTTGAATATAACTCGACGTTATGGTCTCCCTTTTACAACATTCATTCAGATAACATTGAAAAGATTCAACGGAAGTTTCTAAGGTTTATAAACTATAAATTGCATATTCCTATACTAAACATTGATTACAATTATCTCCTGGATAAAACGTCTCTATTGAAACTTTCAGAAAGAAGAATAAGCACAGATTTAATATTATTACATAAAATACTGCATTACAAAATTGACTGTCCTGAATTACTTCAATTTATCAATATCCATGTTCCCCAAAAATCATGTCGGCATTTATTACCCTTCTACTTCAATAACACCAGGACACTAAGCTTATCAAAATTCTCCGTTTCCGAGACTGTGAAGTCTAAGTCTTGTATAAATATTCTAATCTAGGTGATATATTTCATCTTAAAACTAATCAGTATAAACGTTTTCGTTATATGTTTTTGGGGTGTTGTGCCGTGTTGCGCTACCTCCTTCTTTAGCCAACGTTTCGGACATCGTTGCAGTGTATCATCAGGGCAGATCCGGCAGATCCGGTAGATGTGTAATTTTTAGTCGTGAAGTGTGTGCTTATTTACTTCGAAGCGATACCGTGTCGCCAGCAGCACTAACTTTCACCAGTACAAAATACTAGTGACAAGCAGTGGCGTCATCGCCGCGGAACGGAATAGAAAGTTCATTAAAACGTGGTATTTATGCTAGCCAGGGGCAAGTCCGTTTGCGAGATGCCGACGGAAGTGGCTCCATTTCTTAATGAAATCTAAAATGAGAAATCACAGTGGTAAGAATTTAGGAAAAAATATAAAATAAAATAAAAAAAAATTACAATTGTTAACTTTCACCAGTACAAAATAATCGTGACAAGCAGTGGCGTCGTCGCCGTGGAACGGAATAGAAAGTTCATTAAAACGTGGTATTTATGCTAGTCAGGGGCAAGTCCGTTTGCGAGATGCCGACCGAAGTGGCTCCATCTCTTAATGAATTCTAAAATTAGAAATCACGATGGTAAGAATTTAAGAAATAGAATTACAATGGTTAAAGCAAATTTAGTCAATATAAATCAAAATGGTTTACCACGAGCTCGCATTACTATATACTTAGACATGGTTTTTTTAGCTCTATTAATAATAAATGAATTTTACTAGAATTAGAATTACACTGGTTAAAGCGAAATTTAGTCAATATAAAGTTATAACACAAAAAAAATGGTTTACCACGAGCTGGCCTTACTGTATACTTAGACATGTTTTTTTGCGTTTAGCTTTGGTGTAGCCGTCAATCACCGGATACCAAGAGCTATTGAGCTTAGCTCCGTCGTCTCTATTAATATTAAAAGGATTTTTGTAGATTTCAATTGCCTCCGTAATTAGGCGTGCTCTATAAGTTTTAGGTCTTCCCAAGACCTCAGGAACAAATCCAAAGTAATGGCCGGTTTCGATTAAGTGCTCAGCGATTGCCGATTTATCAGGGTGGCCGAGTTTGCAAGCACGAAAGTGTTCTGCTATCCTTTTGGAGATCGTCCTCTCTGTTTGGCCTACATAAACCTTGTCACATCCGGAACAGCTGAGTTTATACACTCCATCTGCTTCCAGAGGAAACTTAGTCTTTGCAGACCTCAGTAGGTCTTGAATTTTAGTTGTGGCACCGAAGACAGTCTTGATAAACAAATTCGGTCTTGATTGCAAACTCGGCCACCCTGATAAATCGGCAATCGCTGAGCACTTAATCGAAACCGGCCATTACTTTGGATTTGTTCCTGAGGTCTTGGGAAGACCAAAAACTTATAGAGCACGCCTAATTACGGAGGCAATTGAAATCTACAAAAATCCTTTTAATATTAATAGAGACGACGGAGCTAAGCTCAATAGCTCTTGGTATCCGGTGATTGACGGCTACACCAAAGCTAAACGCAAAAAAACATGTCTAAGTATACAGTAAGGCCAGCTCGTGGTAAACCTTTTTTTTTGTGTTATAACTTTATATTGACTAAATTTCGCTTTAACCAGTGTAATTCTAATTCTAGTAAAATTCATTTATTATTAATAGAGCTAAAAAACCATGTCTAAGTATATAGTAATGCGAGCTCGTGGTAAACCATTTTGATTTATATTGACTAAATTTGCTTTAACCATTGTAATTCTATTTCTTAAATTCTTACCATCGTGATTTCTAATTTTAGAATTCATTAAGAGATGGAGCCACTTCGGTCGGCATCTCGCAAACGGACTTGCCCCTGACTAGCATAAATACCACGTTTTAATGAACTTTCTATTCCGTTCCGCGGCGACGACGCCACTGCTTGTCACGATTATTTTGTACTGGTGAAAGTTAACAATTGTAATTTTTTTTTTTTTATTTTATATTTTTTCCTAAATTCTTACCACTGTGATTTCTCATTTTAGATTTCATTAAGAGATGGAGCCACTTCCGTCGGCATCTCGCAAACGGACTTGCCCCTGGCTAGCATAAATACCACGTTTTAATGAACTTTCTATTCCGTTCCGCGGCGATGACGCCACTGCTTGTCACTAGTATTTTGTACTGGTGAAAGTTAGTGCTGCTGGCGACACGGTATCGCTTCGAAGTAAATAAGCACACACTTCACGACTAAAAATTACACATCTACCGGATCTGCCCTGATGATGGACACTGCAACGATGTCCGAAACGTTGGCTAAAGAAGGAGGTAGCGCAACACGGCACAACACCCCAAAAACATATAACGAAAATGCTTCTGGCCGTGAAAATCTTAAAACTTATCAGTATAAACGTTGTATATTCTATCACTTTTATTCTTCTAGGCACAAATAGATTTACATAATTTCTTCAATTTTTGTTTATATTGAATATGAGACTTCTTATCATTTTTACATAATATGTATTTTTATTTTATTATTTGTTTTGTTGTTTCACTGTTTTGTGTATTTTCTTTTCTCATTGTATTATATTTTCTTCATTGTTTGTTACTCAACTTATAAATAATTATAATGTAAAAGCCCATCAGGGTGTGTAATAAATAAATAAATAAATTTATATTTTTTTTATAAAATGCGTAAATAATTATGTAAAATTATTTTTAAAAACAACGTACATCAATGTTCTTTGAAATTGATTTTATGTACTAAAAAACAAGTATTTGAAAAAAAAATATTTTGTATTAAAACAATATATAAACTATACAAACTAATAAATAAATAAAAAATAATTTTGTGATTTATTGTGAAATATTCCAATTTTATCTGTACCCAAAACAGATAAAAACGATCGCATTTTCAACTGCTCTTCGTTACGCGAATGCATAAATAAACCAATCGTGCATAAATATATAAGACTCCAGTTACTAATATCTACAGCCTGTATGTCGGACGAATATCTACAGCTCAGATGTTGAACTAATATCTACGAACTTCAGATTGTTGACTAATATCTACAGAGCGTAGGTTGAACTAATATCTACAGAGCTTAGGTTGGACTAATCAGCTAAATGTCTGATATTAGGGATTTTTACATACATACTTACATAAATTAAGTTTTTTAAACTGCATACGCAATATTACGAAAATTCCAATATGCTATACATACCTAATTGCAAATCCAACCTCTGCCAGTACTGTAGATATTCGTCAACACTTTGGTTCTCATAGATATTAGTCAACAGTTTGAGCTGTAGATATTCGTCAACACTTTGATTCTCATAGATATTAGTTCGATTTTTTCAGTTTTTGGAATTCCTGTAGAACTGTAGATATTAGTAGACGCATCCATATATAATCCCGGAGTTGGACCATGGTTCACATGGTTGGCGTTGGCCCATAAATGAACTAATACCCGTTGGCCAGTCTTGCAATACGGCAACACTGAACGACATGTGGAAGAAGTAAAACGAGGGGCTGTAGAATTATCAAGATTCACCAACGATAAATATAATAAATAATTATTTATATATTTTTACGCGACAAGTTTTTTTTACATAGAATATTGGATTTTTATCACAATTATTTATGAAAAATCCTAAATAATTTTTGATTTTAGCTCTTTCATTTTGCTAACATTTTACATTGCGTCTCAAAGTAACCCTTGGCGCAATAAACATAAGATCTATTTTAGCTTGCGAAATAAATACATTCGTCAAGATTATAACGCACACAACTTTTTTGACATGTGGAAATGTGGACTAAAAATTGTCGGCTACTGAAAAGTTGTTTCATATTGCACCAGTTTCAAGTTTCTAGGCCTTTTCCCTTCTTATTTGAAAGATTCACCGCCATGTCTCCAACTGCATCGATAAGCAAACTAGAATCCAATTCCGCCAATGCTGAAAAACTGCTTGAAGCTGTTAAGCAAGAAGTAAATATAACCAACACTTCTTTTCCTTGTGGAACACCAAAAATAATATAATGATAACATGCAATGCAAATTCAAATTAATTTTACAATATTTTTATTTTAGTTCGAAGATTTAAAGAAATTAAAAGCCCAACAAAGGGCCAAGGCTTTGCAGGAAGAAAATGCAGTCTTGCAACGCCAGGTCGACGCAGCCTTGAAAGAATTAGTTAGACTGGAAACATCGAATGGGGTGAAACAAATTCCCCTGCCTAATCAAACCTCTACAGAACAAGCTAAACAAGATCCGACCCCCATCGTGAAAGTCGAGCCCAGTGAAACAACAGCTGCAGGTGTTGCTGAAACAAAACCAGTAAAAGAAGCCAAACAAAAGAAACCTAAACCTGTTGTCGAAAAGGCCCCTGCCGCCGTTGAAGCACCAATTGATGTGGGACGATTGGATTTGAGGATCGGTAAAATTGTTGAAATTGAAAAACATCCTGATGCCGAAAGTTTATATGTTGAGAAGATTGACTGTGGCGAAGCAGCTCCTAGAACAGTTGTTTCTGGCCTTGTTAATCATATTCCCATTAATGAAATGAAAGATCGAATGGTGATGGTTCTATGTAATCTGAAACCCGCCAAGGTAAGACCATTTTTATTATTAAGTGCCTAGAAATTGACTTGTAATGGAAATTAACCTCTCATCTGTCACGGGCCAAAAAAAATCTTTGTTTTTTTTTTTTAAATGCGATTTTAACCCTTACGTATAAAGAAAATGTATGGAAGACAAGGTCAGAATCGGTTGCGCCAATATCAACCTAGGACCTAGGTGCTATTTGATTATTGTAGCTTCTATGAATTATATTTTAATAATTTTATATGAAATTTGCGAGTGACTTTTCGAAATACCATCCAATATTTGACAGGTTAAACACTAATGGTCGCCTGCCCGTTACATTCAAGAGCTACTCACATTGAGCCGACACATGTATGATGATAGCGCTAGTATTCACACTAGAGCCTGGTTACCGTGTTTGCCACCGAGTATACCCTGAAGCAGGTCTTACAAGGAAAATTGCTTCTTTTGAAATTTTTTTTCTATGTGAATACCTCACAACAGTCTCAGTTGCTCCCGTCTGGAGCCTGTGAGGCATCCGAGTGAGGCTGAAGGCAATGAGCAGGGGAAGGAGATGGGAGAGGAAGGTGGGGAAGTATCTGGCTATTCCGATCTGGTCACCAAACATGGCTAAAGCCATTTCAAGCAACTTTTCAATTCTGAATAGAGGTCTTACACCAGGGCGATACTGAGAACATCTTCCACTCTGCCGAGTGTGATTCTCTATGTTTTGTGAGATCGAGATTTTATGAGATCTTCCACTTTGTGATTCTCTATGTTTTGTGAGATCGAGATAGATCTCAGGCGAGATCTCCTGTCAGATTTGTGTGATTTTCTTTACCTGTTATTTGCTTTTTCTATAAGCCGATGTCAGAATTTCAGCTGTGAGCTGTCACATATTTATTTTAGGTCGTTTTAAACACGAATTCATGCAGGTATGCATGATTATTTATTCATTTTACAGCCTTACAAAATCACACAAATCTGACAGGAGATCTCGCATGAGATCTATCTCGATCTCACAAAACATAGAGAATTGCTCTGCTGGAATGTGCCACAAACATACTACATATTATTTTTAAATGAATTAATTGTGAAATAACCCAAATTAATGAAATAAAATTTGTTGCACACGCCGGGATTCAATCCTGCGACCTTCAGATTGCGAGTCAAGAGGCTTACCCCTCGACCACGGAGGCCGTCAATGATCAAATATTTTTTGTACGGATACTTTCATCCTCACAAAACCTACAATTATAATATCTCATGATTTTCACAGATCTGCGTCAGTTCATCCCAATGGTTAAGCACACATTCTATTCAATGCGATGAGTAATTTTTTATGGCTAGTCATGCATCGTGAAAAGTGGGTCACATTTTATGTGATATGTAATGGCTACTCACAATTTGTTATCTGGAAATGTAAATGCATTAGCTATTACCTTTCAATAATTATTATTGACATTTAGTAAAACAAGTATCGACCTTCTCCACTCGCATCTGCGTATCAATTTTATTTTTATTTCAATCCTAAGTCACCGCTACCGCACTTGTGCACATACTAGGTATATAGAGTAGGCCCATAGCCAGTCCATCAGGGAAAGGGGAACAGACAATGTTCGTCAATAAATGAATCTGACCGTAAGTCCTCGAAAATAATCTGCTTATGAATTAGTCCTTTTTAAAATAGTACACAAATTGCAGGCAGCTTAAACTAACTACAAATTCCAATTCAATTTAACAAAAGTTCAGGCTTGATTCTAAAATTGAGTATTTGGTTTACACTCTTTATTTAAGACACTTTTGCAAATGTGTTATAATTTACCCACCTCACTCATTGTTGCTTCGCTACGCAATCTGATTCGAAGGCGGTTCGTTTAATAACAGATTCTACGCAGTGTAGTCCCACAATGGACTTCACTGCAAACCGTTGCCTTACTTTACTTTTCTGGTTATCTCAATGTGCACTCCTCGGCGGCCAACGTACCACTGATGTAGTTCATTCAAAGCATTCTTGAACTCTCCTGTTGACAAAAGTATGGTAACATTCAAATTTGGGAGGTGGGTATGATATGAATTCGCTACATTTGACGCGTGGCAGGTCAGATCAGGAGAGACTGGTTGAGGTAAAGCCTTTAACCAGACTCCCTCGACCCATCAACTTGCACCGCAGTGGGAAGGATGGATTCATCATACTTCTGGCTCTCGTGGACACGCCGAACCTCAGATTCCTAGCCACCCCTCATGCCTTTTTCCTTCTCAGAACCTCCTTTTCCTAAAAAGACCCTCCACATCTCATCCCCAAAGATGATATGATGGCCCCGAGGGAAACTATTTTCCTCTGGCCCTCCTGCGTGAGGCTAATGTAAAAAAAAAACTCTCGTCTCTACTCGTGAAAATGATACCCAGTTTTCAAGTTCCGGCAAGTCTATCAATTTGGATGTCTGCGAAGGTGGTCCGATAAGTACTTAGCCTCACCGCCCGATGGCGCCACTATCACAAGAGAAATTCACTATCGTGTAGTACATTCTCCTAACAGCTCTGTCAAAATTTCAGCCGAATCGGACATGTAGTTTTGTTTTGACCGCGTGTGGAAGCGGGTGAAAACGGAAAGAGCAATATCGGTCAGTGATTCGATTCTTGTTTTTGGAAGGCAAATCGCGCAGCGAAATGAGAGCAATGAAGAAATGAGCGCTACGTACGGTGACTGTTCTTCTTTCGTTGGCGACTGTCAAAAATTGGTTTAACGAGTTTCAACGTGGTTGCATATCGGTTTTTGATGAGCCAAGCCCAGGTGCCCCGAAAACGGCTACCACGGAGGATAAGATAACAAAAATCCACGATCTCGTATTGGCAGACCGCCGATTGAAGGTACGTGAGATAGCTGAGACAGTAGACATCTTAAAAGACCGCGTGGGTCATAACCTGAATGAAATTTTGGGCATGAGAAAGCTGTTGGCGCAATGGGTGCTGCGTTTGCTCACTCCGGACAACAAGCGAAACTGTGAGACCACTTCAGAGCAGTATTGGACGCTGTGCGTAATCCAAAGGAGTTTCTGCATAGTTTCGTGACCGTCGACGAAACATTGATCCACCTGAGACCAAGGAATAGTCGAAACAGTGGACTTCACCCGGCGAACATGCTCCGAAGAAGGCGAAGACTGTCCTATCGGCCGGAAAAGTGATGGCCACCGTTTTCTGGGATTCACAAGGTCTGATCTTCATCGACTACCTGGAGAAGGGCAAAACGATCACAGTGCTGTACTATGCCGAATTATTGGGTCGATTCGACACTGAATTATGGAAAAAATGGCCCCATTTGCCGAAGAAAAAAGTGCTTTTCCACCATGAAAACACACTGGCTCACACCTCTGCCCTCGCCACGGCCAAATTGGTTGAATTGGGCTACAAACTGCTGCCCCATCCACTGTATTCTCCAGATTTGGCTTTGACTTTTTTTTGTTTCCAAACTTGAAAGTCACTCGCCGGGCAGAAATTTGAGTCGAATGAGGTCATCGCTGCCACGGAGGCCTACTTAGCAGACCTCGAGAAAACGTATTTTTCAGATGGGTTAAAGAAATTGGAGCATCGTTGGGTCAAGTTTATGGAGCTAAAAGGAGATTACGTTGAGAAATAATATTTTTTTTCCAAAATCTTTGTTTTTCTTTTGTAGGCTAAGTACTTATCGGACCACCCTCGTATAAGTTGGGTGATGCACGAGAAAATATAAAAATTAGATTGTGGTTGTAAGCAGACACTTCCTGTCTATGTATTCAATTCGCAATAATTGGTAGGAAAGTGATTAATTTATCAATGCTGATCTTGCTTTCAGATTAAATTAATAATAGTCACTGGTTAATGATTAATTATTTGAATAATTCCTTTTAAGATGCGAGGAGTGACATCAGAGGCCATGGTGATGTGCGCCTCATCTCCCGACAAAGTGGAGGTGCTCTCCCCACCGGCCGGAGCTGTTCCCGGAGACCTGGTCTCCTGCGACGGTTTCCCCCGCGTCCCCGATGCGCAGCTCAACCCCAAGAAGAAGATCTTCGAGACCTGCGCTCCAGACCTCCTCACAAACGACAGCAAGGAGGCCTGCTTCAAAGGTGTTCCCTTAACTGTCGTCGGAAAGGGAAATATTGTTTCTCAAACACTGAAAGGTGTCAACGTTCGCTAAAATACCTACAATACAAGTTGGTGCAAAAGTTGTCACCCGATGGTTTTTGGCTGTAAATTTTTGGTTTTGCTTTTGGATTGTGTTTATTTGATGTCTTAATTTTTTTTCCATAAGTCAAGAAAATGATATCGGCAAAGTGGCCGCCGCCAGAATTGATGACCACGGCCGATTTATGGCATTTTCCATCACTCTTCCAGCGATAGGTTCTCGCATTCTTGACGGATATTCTCTTTGAGGTCTTCAAAAGTCTGAGACTTGTTGACATAGACTTGTGACTTCGAGAAACCCCCCACAAAAAGAAGTCTGGAACGGTTAAATCGGACGATCTTGCCGGCCAGTGCAAATCACCAAAATAAGAAATTAGGAGACCCGGAAATGCATTTTTTCAAAAATTTTCTGTGTTCTTGAAGAGTACAGCGATTCATATCTTGTCAAGATGTATTTTGTAATTGTTTACTTCACAAATGTCAAAGCAGAATTGACATTTGCAAAAATTATGGCATCTTCCAATAGGGTGATGACTTTTGTGCTACCCTGTAATAAGAAAAACATATTTATGATTTTTTTACTAATTAAAAAAAGCTTGGAATAGTGTGTTATGTTTTTTAATTTTTGTTTTGGTAATGATTTGTGTATATTTCATCTTACTCCTTCATTACAAATGAACTGGAATAAAATACTAATTTGCTCGATGTTTTTTAACCAACAGTATTAACGATGACGAGGTGAAAATTTTATAATGCAAGCGTGTTAAATAATAAAATCATTATAATGTAATATTATAACATATAATAGTAATTATCAGCATCCGTTGCGTGTCGGTCGGACGCGCCTAAAAGAATAAAGCTCGAATACAACATAGGCGACAAGCACTCCCATGCTTGAGAAGATTAAGTTGCGATATCAAATGTTAATCGTGTTTGATTCATTCATCGTCGCTCTGGTTACCACCGGCTTTGGGTTTGGGTCCTCCGGCGCGCTTGGCCATGATGATCTGGTCAATCTTGAGGATGGTGCAAGCAACCCCCACACCGTATTTCAGGCCCCACATCTTGGAGATGTAGAGGTCAAAGATTTTCTTCTCCTTGGCATCAATGAAGGCGTCGGTCTCTGATTCAATGTCGATTCCGGCGTTCTTCTTGCCATCCTGTAAAAAAAAATATTTGTTACAAGTCTGAGTTGAAGCACTATCACAAAAACTTATCGAGTGATTTTTTTCAAATTAAAGAATTGTCTGATAGGTCTTAGCAAGAAAGATGGTAGATGTAGCATTACTGGACTATTTGCAAGATTGACAAATGGATTAAGAACCATATCCATGTCACTATGCCTCATTTCCACTAAGCGGCTAGATTCCTATTTACGTCAAGTTACATTTAGCAATATCCATTGACGCGGCTAAGATTTGTGAGTCGACGTGGCTGAAATATAACACGCGACTCGACTAGATCTTTGTTATTTAAAAGTCGATGGTGTATATTATACACCATCGACTGGAGTGGCTAGCCATGTGCAATAATGACTTAAAAAGAATACACACTACTTCTTCGACACCCATTGCCGCGAGTGATTATAATTGTGCTTTTTTTTGGCTTGTTTCTTATTCAGGTTTACAGCCATTGTTTTTTTAAAATTGGTAGCAGATAAATAAAAAAAAATAAGTAACAAATGCACACATGTAAAATAAAACTCTTCAAAACAAAATGTCTTAGACATTGTTTCATAGTTCATGTACAAGAAATACAAAAAAGCTATCCAATTGACCTGTCACAATGAGAAAGAAGCTAATGAATAATAACAGTGTAAAACGAGCGCTGATATAACACTTTTTCTCATAAATGAGACATGTGGCAGAAATATTCAGGAGGCGATGGTAATATACCTGATGCGATGTGATGTAACAGAAAAGAAAGGATGGAATAATGATGAGGTGAAGGTGGCAGAAATGTTCAGGTGGCGATGGTAATATACCTGATGTGATGTAACAGAAAAGAAAGGATGGAATAATGGTGAGGTGATGGTGGCAGAAATGTTCAGGTGGCGATGGTAATATACCTGATGCGATGTGATGTAACAGAAAAGAAAGGATGGAATAATGGTGAGGTGATGGTGGCAGAAATGTTCAGGTGGCGATGGTAATATACTGATGTGATGTGATATATTTGTATTGTAACGCAAAATGGGATCTTGGCAGGTTTTCTGCTCGCCAAATATCTCCATATCTCTAATATATGTGATTTCTGATTAGTGGAATATTATTATCGGACTTGTGTAGTGGATCTAGTACAATCAACCAACAAATGCCTGTGGTCAATAGCAATGCTGACAAGAGGAACCCTAATTCACCAAAGAAATTTCGCTAGGAATGGACGTAAGTGCCCTTTGTGAATTACCGTTGCATTTGATTCAAGGAAGATATATAGCGTCGAGAGACCCACAGGCATTGCGTGTACGGAGTGGCCCTCAAAGTGCCATTCTGCCCCCTGTAAATTACCATACAACATTTATGTGTTGGATTAAATAATTAACATTTAAATATTTGAGTGTACGGCACCGGAGCGCGAGAAAGTTTTTAGTACAATAGGGGGAAGGTCAACATGGGTTTGTGACAGAGCTAAACCTGCGGTACGGACGTTGTGAAAGATAGAGACTGCGCCCCCAGGTGGCGTTGGTGATATACCTGACCCGCTGTGATGTAACAGAAAGAAAAGGATGGAATGATGAAGAGAAGTGGCAGAAGTGTTCAGGTGGCGATGGTAACATACCTGATGTGCTGTGTGCAGACTGGCGAGCACCTTGTTGGCGTTGGTGCCAGAGTTGTCAGCGATGGCTTTGGGGAAGGCTTCCAGGGCAATGGCGAATCTGCGGACAGCGTACTGCTCCAAACCGGGCAGCGTGTCAGCGTACTTGGTGAGGTTGCGCGCCAATTCAAGCTCCACGGCGCCTGCACCGGGAAGGAACCTGGAAACAATCAAATTACATGGTTGTAGATTTTGTCTACTTTAGCTAACATGACTAAATAAATATGTCAACGGTCCCCAAGAACAATATGGGATCTGCTAAAAATTTAAAATTGTTCCTTTGGCTTATTTTGCTGATTTAACATCTGTATTTTCGGAATTTTTAATGAAATAAAAGATATTAAAACAACACTATACAGGGTGTTAAGGGACGTACTCGACTTACTTTAACCCCTTGTTTGCCGGGGTAATTGGGGTTGGTTGTCCACCAATTAGCGTTCGCAAAAAACGGCAGCCATGACACCCAATGACATTTCGTGTCCAGCAATTCTGACAGTGTCCTTGAGAAATTTAGAACAATAGAAAGGTCAAAATCGTAATTAAAGGAATTTTTCCCGCGCATGCGCAAGAACTGCGCACATTCCCGCGCTCCGGTAAATTATTAATATAAATTATTTGGAGTGACCTGGCGCATTGCGGTTTTCTCTATGGTAAAGGGCGATAATAAAGCAAGCGATTCTGACCGTGTTCTTCATACACTTTCTTTATACATAAGGGTCAAAATCGCGTGTAAAGTCTCACGACACGCCGGCTCCGGTAAATTATTAATATAAATTATTTGGAGTGACCTGGCGCATTGCGGTTTTCTCTATGGTAAAGGGCGATAATAAAGCAAGCGATTCTGACCGTGTTCTTCATACACTTTCTTTATACATAAGGGTCAAAATCGCGTGTAAAGTCTCACGACACGCCGGCGCACGAGCGGCAAATAAGAGGTTAACCAGTGATTCCTGACATTATTTGGAGTAAAAAATGTAAATGAAATTTTGGTCTCCAACCGTTCAACAACAAATTTTTTTTTATGTTTATGTAGAAAAAAAAAAAAAATCAAAATGTCACCGGAGACCAAAATTTCATTTACATTTTTTACTCCAAATAATGTCAGGAATCACTGGTTAAAGTAAGTCAAGTACGTCCCTTAACACCCTGTATATCATCCGACGATGCCAGCAGGGAAAGAGCTTCTAGCATTTATGTTTATCAATATCATTTTTCATTTCTACGAGAATTCATTTATAAGACAAGAACTAATATTTTTTTAGTACAGAAATGAAACATAAATTACTTGAAATAATGCTTTTTTCGTGGAAAATTAATAAAGGTTTCATAGGAGCTCATGATAATAATATATTACTTGTGCTAACTCACAAAGCAGACATTCTGTTGCATTCATCAATGATGGTGCAGATTTATTCTGCCAGAAAATTGCAAGGGACTCCAGTCAATTGTTAATTTTTTTTTTATAAATCGCTGCCCTAGTTCTTGTATGTTCAATTAACCATTTTGCTAATTTTACAGGAGACGTTTTTTTCTGTTTTTACGGGCAAATTCTAAATAATTCTCGACTTTGGTCTTTTCGATTTATGCATATGTATTACAGGAAATGTGTAAACATCAATTTTCGAAGTTTTAAGCTATAATATGCCCAAATTATGACTTAAAAGACGCATATTGAACATGTGTTAAAAATAATGTTTGATTCTTTTGTATATTGAACACATCGTCTGAAGATTGAACAATTCGGCTACCAAAACTTTGAGATATTTTTTGTTCAATACGCCAAATAGTGGTAAATTGTATGTACAGGGTGATTTTCAGACTTCAAACACTTTTTTTTCTTCTTTTATTTTGTGGTTGACTTAAATTATTATTTTTAAAGACACAAACAGCGTCATTAACGTAATTTTTCACAAAAACGGCACTACGTAAATCATCCAAATAATATTATTAATATTATGTAATTTTGATAACATAGCCAACTATGTATAAAGGTACCTACGATTTAATTTTTTAAAATTTCTTATGAGAACGCTGTGTTATTAAACATAGTATTTTCGGCTGTCGGTGCATGCGTGATGTGAAATATTCCTAGGTATTACTGAGTAAAAGGTAGAATTATTCTAGTTCATTTTTAATTAAAATTGGAACTCATAAATGTTAAATCATACCAGTCAAGCGAAAAGATAGGTGATTATTAAAATTATTTTATTAATCAGCGAGTTTCCGGCATGCGTTGCTATGCCACGTAATAAAGACATTGTTTCTCCTTGCGTGTCCTTTCCCATTCGACCCGTTACCCTTCCGCCTCCCATTTCGACTCCCATTCCTCTCCCGCATCTCCCGAATCCCCCTCCCCCCACCCTGCTTTTCATAAATTCAGTTTTCTAACAGCTCGCGTGCCACCTATTGCAAATTTTTTTATATAAATTTCACAGCCAGTGCTCACCAGTATATATATATATATATATATACAGAAACCTTTGCGGGCGTGCTCACAACAACTTACCAAAGTTTCCATCACAATCGGATGAACGGTATAGCAAAACATAATTTCATGACGCCAGAGCTCGATATTATATTCAGAAATCATCACGGGCAGGTCAAATTTTGGAATAAAATAAAAAACTATTTCGAATCGATATTGGAATCCGCACTCCACACTGTCACGCATAAATATTGTTTTTACGATCTTTTTCATCAAAGTCTTCTTAATAATTCTAAAATTATATTTTTGGCAGATATCTTGCTACAATATTATTAGTACTAAGAATGACCTTAAATTACTTGCTACTGTAGGAACTCTGATTTTTTAAAGCTGGCAGTGTTTGACGAACCGCTCGAAAAAATCATAGTTTCTTCAATGTGTTCCTGTTCAATCTATTTTTTATGTTCTTGTTTCAAAGATAATTGATACCAAATCATAAAAAAAATATTGGCGCATTTTGATGCAATATCCCGTGGGATGTGAAAAGGGTGTGGGATTTGCAAACCTCTGAACCCACTTTAATTTTGGATTCATGAGCCGACTTACATCATTGAACACGCGTTTAACTTTATACGTTTTTCAAAAATTAATTAATAATTTTACATTAAGAGGGAATAACCAGACAAAACCGGAAATATGTCATTTTTAAATCAAATTTTGCTTCTTTTTCACAAAAAATTACATTCTATTCTAAAAATTTCATTAAAAATTTTTACATTCTTTTTCAGACGCAGCCGGCCCTTTGAATTCAGATACTCAAAGTAAATTCGTAAAAATACGATATATTTCATGTAAATCGAAATTTCGTGACCGAATCCCATCGCGGCCGGCCTACTAAATTCAGATACCTATACCAAATAAATTCATAAAATACGGTAGGTATATTTCCGCGTAAATCGAAATTTTGCGGCCGATTTCTGTCACAGCCGGCCATTCCGATTCGAAGTAAATTTGTGAAAATACTGTTTAGTTTCGGAATAAACAAAATTTCGCGGCCGAAACCCGTCGCAGCCAGCCCTCTAAATTCAGATACCTATTCAAAATAATTTCCTAAAAAAGCCACATAATTTTTGCGGCTTATTACCGCCGCGGCCAGATTTTCAAATTTAAATATTTGAAGTTAATTCGTAAAAATACGGAATATTTAACGTAAATCGAATTTTCGCGACCGTATTACATCGCGGTCGGCCATCTAAATTCAGATTCCTATTCGTAATAAATTCGTAAAAAAACCGCGTAATTTCAGCGTAAATCAAATTTTCGCGGATTATTACCGCCGCAGCCGGCTCTTCAAATTTCGATATTCGAAGTAAATTCTTAAAGTACCATATATTTCACGTAAATCTAAATTTCGCGACCGAATCCCATCGCGGCCAGCCCTCTAAATTGTGATACCTATTGGAAATAAATTCATTAAATACGATATATTTCCGCGTAAATGGAAATTTCGCGGCCGATTTATATCGCAGCCGGTTATTCTAATTCAAATATTTGAAGTAAATTCATAAAAATACCAATATTTCTGCGTAAATCAAATTTATCTATAAAATTACCGCCACGGCTGGCCCTTCAAAATTCAAATATTCGATTAAATTTCTAAAAATATTATAAATTTCCTTGTAAACCGAAATTTTGCAGCCAATTTCCGCCGTAACCGTCCCTTTAAATTAATGTTTCGAACAAATTCGTAAAAATACAACATTCCAATGTTAACCAATTCAGATTACAGACAATAAGACAATAATATTCAGACAATAATACGAATTCGGACGATGTTAACCGCGTAAATCGACATTTTATGGCGTTTTACCACCACTGTCTGTCAGATTCAGATTTAGGAAATTATATATACTTATATTTTTTGTTGGAGTGATTTACAATTTTCTACTAAGTGGGCATTTCAAAATCTTGTTTCCAAAACACTTTGAGATCACTTTGCTGATCTTACCCCGTAAGGGGGAAGACCGGTATACCAAAATTATAAATGACTTATTTTTTTGTATAGGTAAACAATTAAAATATTATACATGCTAATTTGGCAACAAAAGGTAAGATGAAGTACCGTTTTTAGTAAATCTTCTGGCTTATATGCTTAGTTGCAATTTTAGAATTAATGCCGGTCTTACCCCAAAAATTTTCGATATAACCCCTCATTGAAAAATAATTTACAAGAAGTTTTGATTGGCAGATTTTGGATGTTTTACTGTGGATAACTCGATAAATAAAAATTTACTCACATAGTTAAGATCTAAAGGTAACATAATAAAACTGAAAACTTTGCGGAAACACCATGAATTCTTCATTAAAAAATTCCAAAGTGGACCAATAATCAAAAAAGCACACGATCTTACCCCAACTCACTTATTAGGGAACGTACCCATACTACGTGACCAACTTTTTACAATTTTTAATAATAAAATAATTCAAATATTTGAATATTATTTTCGACAAAAAACTTTTGGTCTGCGATTTTGGCCCTTCTATGTACAGAATTTGTATGAAGAACACGGTCAGAATCGCTTGCGCTAACATCATAGATGATATAGCCACTAGTTTCATTCACCTTGCAACCCCAGAATATTTTTAAAACGATTTCGTCTATGACATTGACCAGTCAGAATTTGCCGCGAATTTAACCGTCGGAATTAATGAGTGTTCCGCGACTAAAACATCATAAAACCTATTAATTTACGTAATTAATGCAAGTAATGTTGTTTGGTACATAGTTTATTGTTCTAGGAACGTGTTTCAGTCAATAAAATATACAATAGCTCAAAATTAATTAACAAAACATTCAATTCAAAATTGTGTTTTGTTACGAAATTTCCGTATTTTTCCTGGAATTTGCTGGCCTTTGACGGGTTAACCACCGGGAGCGATCACGCGAATTAAATAAACTTGCCTCGATTGCTCGAGAATTCCCAAAAGGTAAGTTTTTAATTTTTCGCCAACATTAATAAAATCACTAGCTTTTGCCCGTTGCAGATGCAACTAACGGGTTAAAACACTATGCGATTTGACGTGTGAACGTGGATGAAGCGAGGAGGAGTGTGTGTTAAATTAAATATATGAAGAAAAACGATGTCTGAATGCGGATGAAGCGAGGAGTGAGCGCCTACAAAGGGAACAGGTAGTCGACGAACGGTTTAGCAATGCATAATTTCATGATGCCAGAGCTCATTATTTTATATAGAATGAATCGACTGGATGCGCACATCAAATCCCAAAAGTTTCATCGCAATCGGATGAAAGGTTTAGCAATGCATAATTTCTTGATGCCAGAGCTCACTATTGTATACAAAAACCATTGCGGGCATGCATACATCAAATCCCCAAAGTTTTATCGCAATCGGATGAACGGTTTAGCAATGCGTAATTTCATTACGTCATAGCTCACTATTGCATACAAAAACCATTGCGGGCATGCACACATCAAATCCCCAATGTTTCATCGCAATCGGATGAACGGTTTAGCAATGCATAATTTCATGACGCCAGAGCTCACTATTTTATATTAAAAAAAATAATCGAGGGAATGCGCACATCATAGTGGAAGGTACTCTCAGTATCGCCCTGGTGTAAGACCACCATTCAGAATTGAAACGTTACTTGAAATGGCTTCTGCCGTGTTTGGTAACCAGATCTGAATAGCCAGGTACTTCTCCACCTTCCTCTTTCCTATCTCCTTCCCCTCCCCACTGCCTTCAGCCTCACAACATACCCTAATTAGGGACGCCATAGTCCCACTGGCTCCAGACGGGAGCAGTTGGGACTCTTGTGCGGTATTCATGTAAAAAAAAATCAAATCCCCAAAGTCAGAGAAGCCAGATCCAGAGCTCACCATTTTATACAGAAAGAATCGAAGGGATGCGCACACAGTTTTTTTTTTTTTTTTTTTTTTTTTTTTTTTTTTTTTTTTTTTTTATTAATTTCAATAACAAGGTTTGTACATGTATGTATGATGTATATAATAAGTATAGATTCATTTTTTTTTCACAGACCTCCTCACTAGGATTTCCTGTTCTGAGGTGGCCTGTAGTTTTTTTAAAATATTTGTATTTGGTTATGGATTGTCTTTATATCATCTTCATGATGTTTGTAATTTTATTATCACTTTGATCTCTCAGCCATATTTTTACTTTTGTTTTAAATATATTCATTTCCTTTATATTTTTGATTTGATCTGGTAGAGCATTGTATAATTTTATAGCATGGAATTTATTATTTCTCTGTCCAAAAGATGTGTTCAAACTGGGAGTAACCAGGATGTTATTGCTTACTGACCTGGTTGAGTATTTATGTTGGGCAGTGGAGTATACATATATGTTTTTTTTCAGTTTAAATAAAATATTTTTTGAATAAAGTTTCTGTACATTGAAGACTTGAAAGTTATTAAATATTTCTTCCGTCGGAGTTCTAAGCGGAACTTTCAGTATTGTCTTCAGTACTCCTTTTTGGGCTATTTTGAGTCGCTCTGTGTGAGTGCTCAAAGCAGACCCCCATCCAGTTATCCCGTACTCTATTTGTGATTGACATAAAGCGTAGTACACTTTCTTAATGTCGTTTATGTTGAGGATGTTACGGATGGCTCTAAAGAAGTAAATGTACCTGGTGAGTTTTTTTGTGATTACTTCAATGTGTGCGTTCCATCGGAGATTATCATCAATTTCAATACCAAGATATTTGATACTTTTGGAGTGTGCTATGGTAGGACAGTGGCATGATAAGCCTTGATTTTGATTGTTTTCTTGGCATGTATGTAATTTGAGATTAAAGTCATCCTCTGGCTGTCCTCTGGCTGTTATAGAAAATGTCAGATATTTTGTTTTATTGACATTAAGTGTAAGGGAATTTCTCTTAAGCCAGTTTTGCAGTAGACCAAGTCCATGTTCCGCTTCTTTGTAGGTACTTCTCCAGTCTTTTTCGTTGAATACAATTACTGTATCGTCAGCAAAGCTTATGATTTTTCCTCTCGTTCTTAGGCTACCGATATCATTTATGTATATTAGAAATAATATCGGTCCTAGTACGCTTCCTTGCGGTACTCCATGGTTGATGAGGAGAGGTTTGCTTTTTTTCTTGTTAATTTGAACACTCTGTGTACGCTCCATCATATAGCTTTTTAATAAGTTTAGAGTTCTATTTGACATACCAATTTTTGAAAGTTTTGCAAAAAGGATTTTGTGATCTATTGTATCAAATGCCTTTTGTAAGTCTATGAAGATTGCCAGTGTTTTTTCTCCTCTGTCTAAACTTTTTATAATCATATCTGTAATAGTTTCTATGGCGTCACCAGTACTTAGATTCTCCCTAAATCCGTACTGTGTTTCTGATAATATTTTATTTTCTTCTAAGTAGGAAAGGAGTTGTTTTTTTAATATTCTCTCCAATATTTTTGAAAATGTATTGAGTAGGCTTATTGGTCGATAGTTGTTTATGTCACTTTTACATCCTTGTTTATATATTGGTATTACAATCAGTGGCGGCTCGTGACTTTTGGTTGTGCTAGGGTGTTATTACTAAAAAAATAGCATTACGGATGTTGTTGTAGCCGAAAAAAAATTTTTTTTTTTTTTTTCAAAAATCGGTTTTTGTATGAAGATTTTTCAGGAAATCCGTGCGGCGCACGGCCAAACTGAAACTTCTTGAAATTTTTCATACAAAAAACAAATTTTCAAAAAAAAAAAAAAAAATTTTTTTTCGGCTACAACAACATCAATAATGCCATTTTTCGTAATATCAGCACTCTAGCACACTTAAAAGTCACGAGCCGCCACTGATTACAATAGCTTTTTTGAGAGCTGTGGGGAATACGCTTTCAGTTATAGCCATGTTTACTAGATATGTTAGAGGTACGATAAGTTCTTTACAGAGAAATTTTATTGCATTTGTTGTTATTAAGTCTTCCCCGGAAGATACATTTGATTTTAGAGAAGAAATTGTATTTTTGATTTCATCAGCTGTGATTTGTTTAAACTCGAGCTTTTTTCCTTGCTCAGGAGATTCATTTGTTTGTACTGCTCCATCACATTGCGTAGCTTGTTTTGCTAAATTAGATCCTATATTTATGAAGAAGTTATTGACATATTCAAGAATTATTAGTTATTACATATTCAATTATTCACATATTCAAACAGTGTCCCCAAAGTTTCCTCGCAATCGGATGAACAGTTTAGCAATGCATAATTTCGTGATGTCAGAGCTCATTATTTTATATAGAAACCAATGAATTGTTCCCGGGGCGGCGGTACCAATCCCATATTGAATGATTATCATAAAAATGAAATATACAAAAAAGCGCTATATAAATTTATCATTTTGATAAAAATTATATGGTACTAATGTTTAGAGGTACCTGCACGTACGTAAAAAAAAATATTAAATATATTTAGGCTGGGTTGTTCAAAACAATATTTAAAAATCACCAATTTTTCAAGTTAATTTAAACGTTCTGTGAAAGTTCTGTTCAAATTCTATTCAAGTTCTGTAATTATTTTATACATTTACAAAAAAATACATAAGCAATATCATCAGATTATTCAGAGTTGTTATGTGCAGGTTACCTGCACGTATGTAAAAAAACAGATGAAATATATTTAGGCTGGGTTCTGTTAAAGTTCTGTTCAAATTCTATTGAAGTTCCGTAATTATTTCTGTTTTGAAATAATGAGTATAAATAATAATAATAAATATAATAAGTTTTGATGTTTTGAATAAATAAAACTCGCACATTGCGTGAAAATAAACTTGACTTATTTAAAAATAACGTTCCTACCAACAGTGGTTGTCAAGAAGCAACCTCCGTGTACCCACATATTTCAAAAAGTGACCATCTAGGGTGATTTTTTCATTTCATAACATGAATTTTCGATTTAAAATTTAAAGGAAAGAATATCCTCACATAAGCCGGTACCTACCTAGTACATACCGAGAAAAATAATATTTGTGTAGGTACCTACGTGTTTTCTCAATAAATACTTGGCGAATTTGCAATAATTCGATAGAACGGTAGGTACCTACCGTGTTATAAATGTAATATCAATGCTGCATTACCTACTTATTTGATTTTCAATGGAATTAAGTACCTACGTAAGTACCTGATTTGGTTTCTCAAAACCTCAGATAATATGAATGCTGCATTAACTACTGTTTATTTTCTACGTGTAAATCCTTCATATTTTAAACGCCAGTAGGTACCTACCTCGAGTTCATATTAACTGGCTGGAAAATTATGCATTGTCGATGATAGATCGATTTCGGCAAATGTCAGAAAAATTTCAATCTTTAATGCAATATAGTGTAATATTTTGAATGGAATGCGGTACATGTCGCAACTTTAAAAGTTTCTAAAACTTGTATTTTTACAATTTATTGAAAAACATCTCGGTCAAAATATTTTTTTACGCTGTAATCTGCGTTCCCGCAAAGAGCCTTTAAAATGTCCATTTTTCTACGTTATTTTCAATAAAGCCGTAAATCCCTAGCAAATACAGTTTTGTATGGGAGGTGAACTTTTCTGACGCACTGAAATATTCGACATTTTTTACCGGGTGAACCTGTCGGCAGAAAATATAACTGAGGCCGAATTTCTTCGTCGGTGAGAGATCTAATTGTAGTTTTCGCCGTTGGGTGCGCTGTTAATCCTGCATCATCTTTTTTGTATGAAATCTGGTCCTCAATCGGGACACGATCCTGTCTGAATCCGCTTCGAGCGAAAGTGACCCTTAAGGTGGTTGAAACGTAAAGGGCAGAGTGGTCGTTTTTAGCGCGGCAAAAAAAGTGAGGGTCTCCAAACCAAACAATAATATATACTAGGTTTTGCCCGTTGCAGAAGCAACTGACGGGTTAAAACACTATGCGATTTGACGTGTGAACGTGGATGAAGCGAGGAGGAGTGTATGTTAAATAAAATATATGAAGAAACCTGAGGTTACAGTGACCTTGCAACGCATGCCGGGTACCCGTTGTATATAATGTTATGTAGTGCAGCGCTTGCATTAAAATGTAATTTCCCAGGAATTGGAATGGAACCATTACAGTTAAGTTGACCCCGAGGTTACAGTGACCTTGCAACGCATGCCGAGTAACCGTTGTATATCATGTTATATATTGCAGGCACTTGCTTTAAAATGTTATTTCCCGGGAATTGGGATGGAACCATTACAGTTAAGTTGACCCCGAGGTTACAGTGACCTTGCAACGCATGCCGTGTACCCGTTGTATATTATGTTATAAATTGCAGGCGCTTGCATTAAAATTTTATTTCCCGGGAATCGGGATGAAACCATTACAGTAAAGTTGACCCCTAGGTTACAGTGACCTTGCAACGCATGCCGGGTACCCGTTGCATATAATGTTATATAGTGCAGGCGCTTGCATTATAATGTAGTTTCCGGGGACTTGGGATGGAACCATTACAGTTTAGTTGACCCTGAGGTTAAAGTGGCCTTGCAACGCATGCCGGGTACCCGTAGTATATAATGTTACATAGTGCAGGCGCTTGCATTATAATGTAGTTTCCCAGGACTTCGGATGGAAACATTACAGTTTTATTGACCCCGAGGTTAAAGCGGCCTTGCAACGCATGCCGGGTACCCGTTGTATATAATTTTATAAATTGCATAATTTTATAATGTTGTTTTCCGGGACTTGGTAGGGAACCATTACGGTTTAGTTGACCCCGAAGTTAAAGTGGCCTCGCAACGCATGCCGGGTACCCGCTGTATATAATTAATTTATTTACGCACAAATAGTCCATTAACAATAACAATCGGTTGCACGGTTTAGCAGTGCAAAATTTCATTATGCCGGAGCTCACTATTGTAGTTGTATTGTATTTCATTTTGCAAGTGTAAGTACTAAGTAGGTACTTTGTTGTAATATTTCACCAAAACGACGCCATTATGCTGTTGAGCATAAAATAATTTTCACTACAAATAAATTCATTCAATATCATGTTTTGATTTTTAAATGAAAAAAGTCCCCGCAAGTAAGTACCTACCTAGAACACGCGTGATGTATATATATATATATATATATTTTTTTATTATTTAACAATGTTCAAATAGAACACACTTAAAAATAAAAAATAAATAATTAATAAAAAAAGTTGACAATTCTTTAAATTTTTCTAGTAAATTTTCAGTTCTATAAAGTTCCGTTCGAGTTCTGTAATTATTTCAGTTTTGTGATGTAACTGGTCTGTAATGATAAAACAATAGAATTTGAGTAGAACCATCACAGAACGTGAAAATTAACTTAAAAAAAGTTCAATTATTCTGTATCATCGAAACAACCTTACCTTAGTATTTATTGCATTAAAACCTAATTCGTTGTGTAGGTACCCATTCAGGTAGGTACCTGCGCATTTCCTTAGATTCCGGCAATCTTTGCATTTTTAATCATATTTGCAATACTACCGAAATAAGTAGGTACCTACCCCGAATGAATAACGTGTTAATTTGAACTGGCCAGGAATATTTAAACTTCCGATGGAATCTGTGAGCGCGTGTTTTGATGATTTTTTTTCGGAAAATTTCGAGTTTTGTCAGCATCTCCTGACGTATTTTATATGAGAATCATATGTTTTATTGATATTAAAAGTTGCGGAATCTTTCCGGCTATCGTATTTTTTAAAAACATCTAGCCCGGAATCGGTTTTTCGGCGGCAATGTCGTTTTCCGAAAAACAACGACCCAAACCGCCGAGAGTTCCGTTTTGTTAGGCTAAAACTTTGACATCTGAGATCCTGACCTATGTCAATAGTCCTATATAGCATTTTCCTTTGTGAAATTAGCGGGTTTTTTCGTCATTTTTTTTTTTCAAACGCCATCTGTCGGCGGGAAATACAACTGAGCCGAATCGAGTGATTCGAGTAGAGCTTCTAGTTTTCGCCGCCGATTCGTATCGGAGAATAAATCCCTGTATATATTTTTTTTGTCGAAAAAAAAAGGATCCCAGCTTCTTGTCTGAATTTGCTTCGACCGAAAGTGAACCTTAAGGTGGGTGAAACGCAAAGGGCGTACTGGTCGTTTTTGCGCCGACAAAAAAGTGAGTGAGTTTTCCCAAAGTGAACAATACTATATACTAGGTTTTGCCCGTTGCAGAAGCAACTGACGGGTTTAAACACTATGCGATTTGACGTGTGAACGTGGATGAAGCGAGGAAGAGTGTGTGTTAAATTAAATATATGAAGAAACCTGAGGTTACAGTGACCTTGCAACGCATGCCGGGTACCCGTTGTATATAATGTTATGTAGTGCAGCGCTAGCGTTAAAATGTAATTTCCCAGGAATTGGAATGGAACCATTACAGTTAAGTTGACCCCGAGGTTACAGTGACCTTGCAACGCATGCCGAGTAACCGTTGTAAATTATGTTATAAATTGCAGGCGCTTGCATTAAAATTTTATTTCCCGGGAATCGGGATGAAACCATTACAGTAAAGTTGACCCCTAGGTTACAGTGACCTTGCAACGCATACCGGGTACCCGTTGTATATAATGTTATATAGTGCAGGCGCTTGCTTTAAAATGTTATTTCCCGGGAATTGGGATGGAACCATTACAGTTTAGTTGACCCCGAGGTTACAGTGACCTTGCAACGCATGCCGTGTACCCGTTGTATATTATGTTATAAATTGCAGGCGTTTGCATTAAAATTTTATTTCCCGGGAATTGGGATGAAACCATTACAGTAAAGTTGACCCCTAGGTTACAGTGACCTTGCAACGCATGCCGGGTACCCGTTGTATATAATGTTATATAGTGCAGGCGCTTGCATTATAATGTAGTTTCCGGGGACTTGGGATGGAACCATTAGAGTTTAGTTGACCCTGAGGTTAAAGTGGCCTTGCAACGCATGCCGGGTACCCGTAGTATATAATGTTACATAGTGCAGGCGCTTGCATTATAATGTAGTTTCCCAGGACTTCGGATGGAAACATTACAGTTTTATTGACCCCGAGGTTAAAGCGGCCTTGCAACGCATGCCGGGTACCCGTTGTATATAATTTTATAAAGTGCATAATTTTATAATGTTGTTTCCCGGGACTTGGTAGGGAACCATTACGGTTTAGTTGACCCCGAAGTTAAAGTGGCCTTGCAACGCATGCCGGGTACCGCAGTTTAGCAGTGCAAAATTTCATTATGCCGGAGCTCACTATTGTAGTTGTATTGTATTTCATTTTGCAAGTGTAAGTACTAAGTAGGTACTTTGTTGTAATATTTCACCAAAACGACGCCATTATGCTGTTGAGCATAAAATAATTTTCACTACAAATAAATTCATTCAATATCATGTTTTGATTTTTAAATGAAAAAAGTCCCCGCAAGTAAGTACCTACCTAGAACACGCGTAATGTATATATATATACAATGTTCAAATAGAACACACTTAAAAATAAATAAAAAAAATTAATTAAAAAAATTGACAATTCTTTAAATTTTTCTAGTAAATTTTCAGTTCTATAAAGTTCCGTTCGAGTTCTGTAATTATTTCAGTTTTGTGATGTAACTGGTCTGTAATGATAAAACAATAGAATTTGAGTAGATCCATCACAGAACGTGAAAATTAACTTTAAAAAAGTTCAATTATTCTGTATCATCGAAACAACCTTACCTTAGTATTTATTGCATTAAAACCTAATTCGTTGTGTCGGTACCCATTCAGGTAGGTACCTGCGCATTTCCTTCAATTCCTGCAATCTTTGCTTTTTTCATCATATTTGCAATACTACCGAAATAAGTAGGTACCTACCCCGAATGAATAGCGTGTTAATTTGAACTGGCCAGCAAAAATTAAACTTCCGATGGAATCTGTAAGCACGTGTTTTGATGATTTTTTTTCGCAAAATGTCGAGTTTTGTCAGCATCTCCTGAACTATTTTATATGGGATGGGCATGTAATTTTGGTATTTAAAGTTGCGGAATTCTCTACTGCGTTAGATTTTTGAAAAACATCCGAGCCGGGATCGGTTTTGGGGCCGCAATGCCGCGTACCGTAAAACCACTACCGAAAACTGTGAAAAGTCTGTTTTGTTAGGCTAAAAATTTGACGTCTGAGAACCCTGACCTGACTCAACATTCCTAGCATTTTCATCTGCATTGAAACTGATGGCCAAAATGACATCTTTTTTTTTGGAAACGCGAACCTGTCGGCGGGAAATGTAACCTAGCCGAATTGAGTGTGATTTTACTATTGGTTCTAGTTTTCGCCGTTGATTCGCGTTAGTTTTTCTGTGAATAAGGCGCTAATTTTGTCGACAAAAATAAACTCCGCAAAATCAAAGTACTGAAACGTGCACTGAATTTGCTTCAACCGAAAGTGAACCTTGAGGTGGGTGAAACGTAAAAGGCGTACTGGTCGTTTTTGCGTCAACAAAAAAGTGCGCGGAAAAAGAGCTTTCCCAAAGTGAACATTAATATATATACTAGGTTTTGCCCGTTGCAGAAGCAACTGACGGGTTAAGACACTATGCGATTTGACGTGTGAACGTGGATGAAGCGAGGAGGAGTGTGTGTTAAATTAAATATATGAAGAAACCTGAGTTCACAGTGGCCTTGCAACGCATGCCGGGT
Organism: Limnephilus marmoratus; assembly: GCA_917880885.1. NCBI lineage: Eukaryota > Metazoa > Arthropoda > Insecta > Trichoptera > Limnephilidae > Limnephilus > Limnephilus marmoratus. The sequence goes on along the minus strand of OU862921.1, from coordinate 49,655,497 downwards.
ACCCGTTGTATATAATGTTATGTAGTGCAGCGCTTGCATTAAAATGTAATTTCCCAGGAATTGGAATGGAACCATTACAGTTAAGTTGATCCCGAGGTTACAGTGACCTTGCAACGCATGCCGAGTAACCGTTGTATATCATGTTATATATTGCAGGCACTTGCTTTAAAATATTATTTCCCGGGAATTGGGATGGAACCATTACAGTTAAGTTGACCCCGAGGTTACAGTGACCTTGCAACGCATGCCGTGTACCCGTTGTATATTATGTTATAAATTGCAGGCGCTTGCATTACAATTTTATTTCCCGGGAATCGGGATGAAACCATTACAGTAAAGTTGACCCCTAGGTTAAAGTCGCCTTGCAACGCATACCGGGTACCCGTTGTATATAATTTTATATAGTGCAGGTGCTTGCATTATAATGTAGTTTCCCGGTACTTGGGATGGAACCATTATAATTAAGTTGACCCCGAGGTTACAGTGACCTTGCAACGCATGCCGGGTACCCGTTGTATATACTGTTATATAGTGCAGGCGCTTGCATTATAATGTAGTTTCCCAGGACTTCGGATGGAAACATTACAGTTCTATTGACCCCGAGGTTAAAGCGGCCTTGCAACGCATGCCGGGTACCCGTTGTATATAATTTTATAAAGTGCATAATTTTATAATGTTGTTTCCCGGGACTTGGTAGGGAACCATTACGGTTTAGTTGACCCCGAAGTTAAAGTGGCCTCGCAACGCATGCCGGGTACCCGCTGTATATAATTAATTTATTTACGCACAAATAGTCCATTAACAATAACAATCGGTTGCACGGTTTAGCAGTGCAAAATTTCATTATGCCGGAGCTCACTATTGTAGTTGTATTGTATTTCATTTTGCAAGTGTAAGTACTAAGTAGGTACTTTGTTGTAATATTTCACCAAAACGACGCCATTATGCTGTTGAGCATAAAATAATTTTCACTATAAATAAATTCATTCAATATCATGTTTTGATTTTTAAATGAAAAAAGTCCCTGGAAGTAAGTACCTACCTAAAACACGCGTAATTATTTTTTTTATTTAACAATGTCCAAATAGAACACACTTAAAAATAAAATAAAATAATTAATAAAAAAAAGTTGACAATTCTTTAAATTTTTCTAGTAAATTTTCAGTTCTATAAAGTTCCGTTCGAGTTCTGTAATTATTTCAGTTTTGTGATGTAACTGGTCTGTAATGATAAAACAATAGAATTTGAGTAGAACCATCACAGAACGTGAAAATTAACTTAAAAAAAGTTCAATTATTCTGTATCATCGAAACAACCTTACCGTAGTATTTATTGCATTAAAACCTAATTCGTTGTGTAGGTACCCATTCAGGTAGGTACCTGCGCATTTCCTTCAATTCCTGCAATCTTTGCTTTTTTCATCATATTTGCAATACTACCGAAATAAGTAGGTACCTACCCCGAATGAATAGCGTGTTAATTTGAACTGGCCAGCAAAAATTAAACTTCCAATGGAATCTGTAAGCACGTGTTTTGGTGATTTTTTTTCGGAAAATGTCGAACTTTGTCAGCATCTCCTGAACTATTTTATATGGGATGGGCGTGTAATTTTGGTATTTAAAGTTGCGGAATTCTCTACTGCGTTAGATTTTTGAAAAACATCCGAGCCGGGATCGGTTTTGGGGCCACAATGCCGCGTAACGTAAAACCACTACCGAAAACCGTGAAAAGTCTGTTTTGTTAGGCTAAAAATTTGACGTCTGAGAACCCTGACCTGACTCAACATTCCTGGCATTTTCATTTGCATTGAAACTGATGGCCAAAATGACATCATTTTTTTGGAAACGCGAACCTGTCGGCGGGAAATGTAACCTGGCCGAATTGAGTGTAATTTTACTATTGGTTCTAGTTTTCGCCGTTGATTCGCGTCAGTTTTTCTGTGAATAAGGCGCTAATTTTGTCGAAAAAAACTGACCTCGCAAAATCAAAGTACTGAGGGTGCACTGAATTTGCTTTAACCGAAAGTGAACCTTGAGGTGGGTGAAACGTAAAGGGCGTACTGGTCGTTTTTGCGTCAACGAAAAAGTGCGCGGAAAAAGAGCTTTCCCAAAGTGAACATTAATATATATATACTAGCTGGGCCCATTGCAAAAGCAATAAACGGGTTTAAACACTATGCGATTTGACGTGTGAACGTGGATGAAGCGAGGAGGAGTGTGTGTTAAATTAAATATAAATCGGTTAAATATCAAATTTTCATTGCAATCGGTTAATTGGTTTAGCAATGCGTAATTTCATGATACCAGAGCTCACTGTTGTGCACAAAAACCATTGCCGGCCTGCGCACATCAAATCCCCAAACGCAATCGGAAGAACGGTTTAGCAATGCATAATCTTATGATGCCCAAGCTCACTATTTTATACAGAAAGAATCGAAGGGATGCAGCAATCAAATCCCCAAAGTTTCATCGCAATCGGATGAACGGTTTAGCAATGCATAATTTCATGATGCCAGAGCTCACTATTTTATACAGAAAGAATTGAGGCGATGCGCACATGAAATCCCCAAAGTTTCATCGCGATCGAAGACAAAATAACACAGAACGTGAAAATAAATTAAAAAAAGTGTGCTTTAGACCACACGACTGAAGTAAAACTTCACTTACTTATGCCAGATACCCGTTATATATAATGTTAAATAGTGCAGGCGCTTGCATTATAATGCAGTTTCCCGGGACTTGGGACGGAAACATTACAGTTTTATTGACCCCGAGGTTAAAGTGGCCTTGCAACGCACGCCGGGTACCCGTTGTATATAATTTTATATAGTGCAGGCGCTTGCATTATAATGTAGTTTCCCGGGACTTGGGATGGAACCATTATAATTAAGTTGACCCCGAGGTTACAGTGACCTTGCAACGCATGCCGGGTACCCGTTGTATATAATGTTATATAGTGCAGGCGCTTGCATTATAATGTAGTTTCCGGGGACTTGGGATGGAACCATTACAGTTTAGTTGACCCTGAGGTTAAAGTGCAGTTGCAACGCATGCCGGGTACCCGTAGTATATAATGTTACATAGTGCAGGCGCTTGCATTATAATGTAGTTTCCCAGGACTTCGGATGGAAACATTACAGTTTTATTGACCCCGAGGTTAAAGCGGCCTTGCAACGCATGCCGGGTACCCGTTGTATATAATTTTATAAAGTGCATAATTTTATAATGTTGTTTCCCGGGACTTGGTAGGGAACCATTACGGTTTAGTTGACCCCGAAGTTAAAGTGGCCTCGCAACGCATGCCGGGTACCCGCTGTATATAATTAATTTATTTACGCACAAATAGTCCATTAACAATAACAATCGGTTGCACGGTTTAGCAGTGCAAAATTTCATTATGCCGGAGCTCACTATTGTAGTTGTATTGTATTTCATTTTGCAAGTGTAAGTACTAAGTAGGTACTTTGTTGTAATATTTCACCAAAACGACGCCATTATGCTGTTGAGCATAAAATAATTTTCACTACAAATAAATTCATTCAATATCATGTTTTGATTTTTAAATGAAAAAAGTCCCTGCAAGTAAGTACCTACCTAGAACACGCGTAATTATTTTTTTATTTAACAATGTCCAAATAGAACACACTTAAAAATAAAAATAAAATAATTAATAAAAAAAAGTTGACAATTCTTTAAATTTTTCTAGTAAATTTTCAGTTCTATAAAGTTCCGTTCGAGTTCTGTAATTATTTCAGTTTTGTGATGTAACTGGTCTGTAATGATAAAACAATAGAATTTGAGTAGAACCATCACAGAACGTGAAAATTAACTTAAAAAAAGTTCAATTATTCTGTATCATCGAAACAACCTTACCTTAGTATTTATTGCATTAAAACCTAATTCGTTGTGTAGGTACCCATTCAGGTAGGTACCTGCGCATTTCCTTAGATTCCGGCAATCTTAGCTTTTTTCATCATATTTGCAATACTACCGAAATAAGTAGGTACCTACCCCGAATGAAAAACGTGTTAATTTGAACTGGCCAGCAAATATTTAAACTTCCGATGGAATCTGTGAGCGCGTATTTTGATGATTTTTTTTTCGGAAAATTTCGAGTTTTGTCAGCATCTCCTGACGTATTTTATATGAGAATCAAATGTTTTATTGGTGTTAAAAGTTGCGGAATCTATCCGGCTATCGTATTTTCAAAAAACATCTAGCCCGGAATCGGTTTTTCGGCGGTAATGTCGTTTTCCGAAAAACAACGACCGAAACCGCCGAGAGTTCCGTTTTGTTAGGCTAAAAATTTGACATCTGAGATCCTGACCTACGTCAATAGTCCTATATAGCATTTTCCCTTGTGAAATTAGCGGGTTTTTTCGTCACTTTTTTTTTTCAAACGCCGTCTGTCGGCGGGAAATACAACCGAGCCGAATCGAGTGATTCGAGTAGAGCTTCTAGTTTTCGCCGCCGATTCGTATCGGAGAATAAATCCCTGTATATATTTTTTTTGTCGAAAAAAAAAGGATCCCAGCTTCTTGTCTGAATTTGCTTCGACCGAAAGTGAACCTTGAGGTTGGTGAAACGCAAAGGGCGTACTGGTCATTTTTGCGCCGACAAAAAAGTGAGTGAGTTTTCCCCAAAGTGAACAATACTATATATATATACCTTCGAATTTTAACATGGAGACATAAAAACTTATTATAGTGCTATAATGAATTAACCTGTATTTTACCGTTTATCGCATATTTGTAGGATTTATAAGAAAAATATAAAAAATCGTAAAGTTTATAATTGCGAAAATCCTGCGTGTTTTTTTTTTTTTTACTTGAAACTGCCGTTAGGGATACTTATTAGAGTCAAAATACAATATTTTCGATTTCTGTATGTTGTCTGTAGTATACTTGATAATGAAAGGTGCATATCTACGAAAAAAGGACTTAATTTTAACCATAACAGTTGATCAAAAAGTCGGCAGCAAAAAATTTATTTAAAAATTTATTTTTAACATCTAAAATAGTCTACGAATCTTGGATTTGCAACATCTATAGTCATAATAGATAAACATTAAGCACGTATTGGGTGCATGCGCGGGATTTTTTTTTTTTAAATTCAAATAAATTATGTTTGTCTGCGATTTTGACCCTTCTATTGTTACGATGCACAAATAAGCCCCTACTAATTATTCACCCACGCCACTGCACAGACTACAGTTTCGCTCTTTCGCCGCAAGCGCGCTAGTGGAGCCAAATGCGAGCAACGGTCGGCGAAGCCACTGACTCTCGACACTTCCTAGGCAGAGCGCTCCGCGAACGGTCGATTGTTTTGTTAAGGAGAAATTCTCTCCGCAGGGCACCTTTGTGGCCCGAGTCATCCGCGACGCAATATGGCGTCGGGAATTTAATACGCAAATGCGTGTTCTAGATGCTACGGCAGACAAGGCCGAGGCGTAATTTAAAGTACAGTGACAATGTTTACGTGTGTGGGACGTTTCACCTGGAGACTCCTGTTGGAACGAGATCCCCTCTGCTGCGGACGAGGATTGGACCTGCCGCCTCCATCGCAGTAAGCCCCCCTTAAATTAATGTGTTCTATTTGCCCTCGCGATTTTACCTGAGCAATGACGACCCCAGAAAGGACAGGTTGAGAGACTTACCGTGTAGGGACATTCTAGCCAGGAACTGCCTTTTAACCTTGTATTTCTCTGTTTTCTCACAATACATTTTGTTTGTTTTACCTAAATACCGTTCTTTTATTGAGGAGATTGTTCGAGGGTGATCACGGCCAGTATTCCCCCCCCCCATGTAAAACATTCCAAACAGGCTACCGGCGACCACACCACCCTGATGACGAGGGTCTCCCCTGCTTGCCGTTGGTTCGAGCTAGCCGCCTGCAAGGTAGGTCGGAGCCCGCCCTGTGGTGCCGCCCTCCTGGTGGCACCCGGGCCCAGCGAGGTTCTGGTTCCTATACGGGGCGTAGTCCCCGAGCGCAACTCTGACGCCATGTAGCCGCTGCCAGGTTGTTAGCACTATATACAGAATTTGTATGAAGGACAAGGTCAGAATCGCTTGCGCCCTCATTTCTCCATAAGACGGGTAAAAATTTCATTCAGCTTGCAACCCCAGAATATTTTTTAATGATTTTATCTGTGGCATGAAAATGTCAAATTTGCCGTGAATTTTATCTGTCAAAGTCGATGCGTGTTCCTCGACTAAAACCTATTAATTTACGTAATTAACGCAAGTAATCTTGTTTTGGTACATAGTTTATTGTTCTAGGAATGTGTTTCGGTCAATAAAATATACGATAATCTCAAAATTAATCCACAAAACATTCAATTCAAAATGGTGGTTTTTTTTAGGAAATTTCCGTATTTTTCCTGGAATTTGATGGCCTTTGACAGGTTAAAGAAGGTATCACTGTAGATAGTCAAGATCAAAATAAAGTATGTAGTATGAATGGTCGCTTACTTTCCATCATTGGCGATGCCCTTGAAGGTGTTGACTCCATCATCAATGGCGCGCTCAATGTCATCCATGTAGTTATCCGTGGCCCCTCGCACCACGATGGTGGCGATGCGTGAGTTGGCCCCCTCCAGCCGGAACACAACGGTCACCGTGTCTCCAAACTCCTGCACGGAAATGGTGTCGCAGTAGCCCAGCTCCTGGGCGGTGGGGGCGGTGAGGCGGGGCAGGACCTGATAAATTTAAAGATAAACATATCAAACATCTGATTTAAAACTACACTATCTACATTATATTTTCCAGGAAAGATTTTAAGAATATTCCTTTGTCTTATAGAAGAGTGTGTAAAGAAAAACGGCAACAAGATTGCTAAGCATTGAGCATTTGGGGCGGGAATGGGTATCGCCACCCTGAGAACCGTTTATTGGACATTCAACACTTTTGCCATAGGTCACCCCAAGTGGTTCGCTACGTTTGGTGACTTAGCAGGGGTGCCCGGGTTCATGGGATGAGGTTTGTCCGGGTCTTGGCGGCGGATGTGTCTGCTCACCAGCTGCGTGGCAGGCCAGATCGGGAGAGACTGGTTGAGGGAGACCTTGTGACCACTCACGCTAAACTCTTTTGGAACATGTTATTAGAATCTTTATTTCTTCTCCAAAATCATTGACATTGTCAAAACAGGGTTTACAACTTGGGGTGACCTATGGCAGAGGTGTTGGTTATCCAATAAATGTTCCAATAAATGGCGGCGGTACCCATTCCCGCCTCCCAAATTGCCTCTTTTTAATGTCGTTATTTTTCGTTTCATTGAGTTTCAAAACACAACGGTGCTAAAGAAGTTTTCACTACACAGAGCACTCTTCCTAGGGTGAATTTGACTATTTCAGATACGTTGGCTAAAGAAGGAGGTAGCGCAACACGGCGTAACACCCCAAAAACAAATAACGAAAATTGCCTTTTTCACTTTAAAAAAAATTATTACGAATTATTTTGTTCTGAAAAATTGTGCTACGGGGTTTATGTAATGTTAAAATATTACATTTGTTAAAACAAAAAAAAATGTATTTACATTACTCTAGCAATAAAATCTTAAAATTAAACAGTGTTTTGTTTCACCCCTAAAGTTTTACCAATTTTATTTTATTTATTAAATTAAAATTATTCCATTTCACGTGATCTAATATAAACTAACATTTTATCATTTAAAGACATTATTTTATGACAGCTGACCACAGCCGATTGCCGAAGTTCGGCGTCTCAAAGTAGGTAGGTATTTGTATTCCAATAGCTTTGTCGGAAGTTTTCAATCAACTATGTAATGAAATTGACGGCTTGGCCAACGGAGAGGAATGAGTGAACCCGCACGGTCAGTTTCGCGGCGAACATTGAGGAATGAATTAGTAACTTTTGACTAGTGTCTTGCCTCGCAGTGAGTTGATTACTCGCGAGCTGCGGACCTAGCAGGAACTGGGTTTCGGTCCTATGTTGGGTGTTGGGATATGAGATTGACGCGATCACAGAGACGATGACGTTACAACTGAATTGAGATTTAATTCCTGAACTAGGGAAAAAGACTCCGCGCCCCGGACAAACTTGTTAGCGAGAGACTAACAACCAGAGACTATTTACGCGGGACGGGCTCGATCGGCGCGGCGAGACTATGACTGGATCATATACTGAATAGAACTAATGTACCTATTAAATCCTGCGTTGTGAAAGAGACAGATTCGGAACTAGTGATTCGACCGATTCGCGATCGTATTTCGCTTGGGCTGACCACGATGAAGTTGGTACCTACGGGTATTTTACGAATGGCGCGCGGGAAAGGGATACTTTACGTGTTTTGCACTATTATTCTATGGGCGCGGCCGCCCATAGAATAATATTTAAATATTTACGAATCATTATAATATTTAAATCGTTTACGGTAGGTAGGTACACATCATTCATTGAAATAATTTAACAGTAAAATAAATGAAAAATAAAAACTAATGGTGCTGTTAAAAATCGTAGGATGCAAGGCCAAAGATAAGGAATGAAGACTCAATTCCTTTTGAAATTGAGAATCGGATCGAGTGTGTCACAAGATTGAATTTATTCATTTAATTCAGTCATTCAATTTTGCCCACGTCTAGTGCATATCTATGGAAAAAGGACTTAATTTTAACTGTTAACAGCTTAACAGAAATTCTGCGTGAAAAAATATTTAAAAAAAAAAAAAATTTTACATCGTTATATATGTATAGTCCACGAGGTTCGGATTTGCGACATCTATGATCATAATAGATAAAGCATTTCAATAGCTTCGTTTTAAGTCCAAAATAACAAACGTGAGAGCTAAAAATATTTTATTTTAAAAAAAATTGCCGAATCAAGGAGAATTTGTCTATTTTATCCAAAAAGCAATCAGAGACATTTAAAATGGCGCCAATATTTGGCAAAAATCGCTCCAGTGGTTAAAACGGTTACATCAGGGTCAATTTTTAATTTTTGTTTTCATCACTTTGTTGAGTTGTCATGGAAACATTTTTACGAATTAATTACAAACTTATTCATTAATAATTTTATTGTAAAAATAATGACATTATCGTCATAGAGTACAGAAGTTTGTGTCGAGGAAGACTTATTTTTCGAATTCAAATGTATCACAAAAATAGTCGCATAAAAATCCTCAAATTGTTTAGATTCATTCTTAGGACACGTAAAAAATTCAATAACTTTAGAACAATGAAAATCCTGTATTCTGCTTATGTCCGCAGCTTACTAGAATATGCGTCACAAATTTGGAGCCCGCAATACAAATCATATGTGGAAAATCTAGAACATGTTCAAAACCGTTTTCCACGATACTTAGATTTCCGCAGCTACCGCCCACACCTAAATCACCAAGATTCAGCTGTGTATATCAATATACTATCATTAGAAGTTTGAAGAAGCTCGGCCGATGTACTCTTATTACAAAAAATAGCCAGATGCGCCGTAGATTGCCCAGAACTCTTACAGAATCCAGAATACAGATACAAATTCCTAACAGACGAACAAGATCAGACATGATTCTTAGCCTTCCACGGTGCAACACTAATTCGAAGCAGAACTCTTTCATCTATCGTGCATCCAACACTTTCAACACACACTATACACAATTTGACATTTTTAACTCTGCACCCACACTCCTTCAAATCACACAGACGCTCCCTCAATACTTTACAATAACTATAGATACTCTCTAATACAACCACCACCTTTTTTTTTACTTGAGCTCCAAACAGGAGGCCCTGAGGAAAATAATTTCCCTCACGGCCTATCTCATCTTTGGGGATGCTGTGTGGAGGTTTTTTTTTAAGGAAACGAAGGAGAGGAGAGTTCTGGGAAGGAAAAGGGTTTAAGGGGTGGGTAGGAATCTGGGGTTCAGTATGTCCTGAACATCCGCCTCCAAGACCTAGACAAACCTCACCCCATGAACCCGGGCACCCCTGCTAAATCACCAAATGTAGCGAACCACTTGGGGTGACCTATGGCAGAGGTGTTGGTTATCCAATAAATCCTATGAACTTCCTTTTTTTTATCTCTTTTAATTTTTTGTTAGGCATATTTTTATTACCACACCTCAACTTAACCGATCCTCCCCAGCCTACCCCCTCCCTATTACCACCTAAATAACTTGATTCTTGAAATGTAATTTTTCATTAGTATCTCCGGAATCACTACAATTGTGTACAATACCTATGTGGAAACCTGTAAATGGTTCAATTATTGCGACTCAATTACTATTACGCTTAGTTATTAATGTATGGTTTCCCAAATAAAATAAAATAAGTAATGAAATGGGAAGGTGATCACCCAATTTTAAATATTGGAATTTCAACAACAAATACACAAAAAAAACTGGCAATTATTAAGTGAAACATTAATGTTTTGATCTCGGCAAGTGAAGCGGTCATTAATTTTCTAGTGTTGATTTTATAATATAACTTACGGTTCCTCCAACTGCTTTGCTCAATCTTCTCAGATCAAATTTGGAGTTAAGTCTGACAGCCATCATCTTGTACTTGTTGATGAAGTGCATGGCCATGTCTCCAAACTTGGCTCCGGCCACGATGACCTTGGCTCCAGTCTCAGAGATAGCCTTGATCTGGTTCTCCAAGAGGGATTCCTCTCCTCGACTGAAGTTCAGGAGCTCGTCAGCAGACTTTATGAGGACGGTTCCCTTGGTTTCTGTTTGGCTGATATCCACGGGACAGGAGAACAAGGCTACTTTGGCATCAGTGAGGGTTGACACATCTCCCTCTACCTGGCGTTTGAACACCATTCCTTGGACTACGGAAGACTGGAGGAGGCCTGAACCCAGAATCTGAAAGTCGATGACAGTAAATTTTAATAGTAATTCAAAGGGAAGATAAAATAAATCGAAATGTTTTAACAGTAATGTTTATATACAATTTTGACCAGCTCAAAGGTGTTTAAAATGTAGTATAGTGCATGCGATGATTTAAGACCGGTCAGACGTTGATCAGAAATCGTCGCAGTAGGTGAGTTTCAGGATGGAAAAGTCACATGCCCTCCTCGCCTTTCTCTATCACACTTATCGGAAAAAATAGGAATCAAAATGCTTCCAAAATGGCTATTTTCCTGTATGTGTATAAAATTTTTTAAAGTCGTGTAATTCAGTTAATATTGCTTGCCGCCGCCTAATTCTTTCAGATTCGGATTCCCCGACCCAAAATTAGTATAAAAATAACTAGTTTTATTTTTTAGGAATTTCCCCCATAAACCGAACTTTAGCCCACTTATCTTTTTACGCATCTTTCTCTTTCGCTTACATTCATTGTGAAGTCAGTAACTGCACAAGAATGGAATGTAAGGGCCGGTCTTAAAGTTTGGTGTGTACTATAACTAGGTAACATTTTCGATTTGATTATTTATGCATTAATTAAACCACTTACTCATTAATACGGACTATTTTTATTCAAACAGTTAGATTTATATAGTTAGATTTAGCTTTATTATTACGAAAAGTGAGTATTTATGTCGGGGGAGAAAAATAACACGCAAAAAATATGCATTTAACATTTCATAGACATACAATCAATGCTGCCAATCATAGAAAAAATATTTTTGCGTAAAACAAAGTGAATGCATTATTGACAAGTCTGTAGCTGTATTTATAACAGTAGAACATGGTAAGAAATGTATTAGAATAATTACACAAACCTGCTAAACAAACCCTACTTTGCCAAACAAACCATTCAAAACCTGGGATCTTTTTTAACCGCTTCCGTGCCAAGAGCGAGATTTCTCGTATTCTTGGCCGTGCCCAGCATGCCGGCCATAGAAAAATAGCGAGTTATCTCGCTATTCTTTGAGCAAGATTTTATTTATTTATTTATATTTTTTTTTCAAGATTTTCGCTGAATCATTTAAATATCCTTTCAAGGTGTAATGTTTTTAATTTATAAAAATAAGATTTAAAAATGATTTATTTTGATTAAAAACTCATGGCCTGCGGTTCACAGCTACACTCCTACATACTGGCATTTAAAAGGTTAAAATTATGATGAAATGCGAGTTTATTTTAGAGAATTAATTTTATAAGATTGGTACTTCCGACAAATGTCATATTTGATTGTCTATTAGTTAAAAAAGGAACATTGCATCAAACTTCGACAACACGAACATTCTGTATTATCCGAGAGGTGGACTAACTGCATATTTTTCTAGATTTGGTTTACTGTGAATGTTTTGTCTCAATTTTCACATTGGAAGGATACAAAATGTAGTTACCTCAGTCAATGTATGAGTCATTACATGCAGTACCTAATGTATTTGAAAGAACTTGAAACAAAAGCATTTAATTACCTTGCAAACTCTGATGTTGTCTACATTGAATGTGGTTTTTTCTGGGATGATGGATACACATGCCTTGGCAATAATATCACTAAGGAAATCTTCTTGTCCGTATTGTTTTGACATAATGGATGCTTTCAGTCCAACTTTAACAGCTTCGAGATCATGGCAGTCCTTGATTTCGTAGCAGACGAGTTCTGGCAGGATTTCCAAACATTTGTTGAGGGCGCGTTCATAGCCATCTGCGATTTCGGAGGTGGTAATACCTAAGCGCAGGAGATCTTCTGCGGCTTCTAACAAAGCCCCGGCGAGGATGATCACGAAATTTGTGCCATCGCCGATCTCAGCATCCTGCATTTGACTCGCAAGGACCATCAACTTGGCCGCGGGGTGCTCGACATCCAGTTCACGGATGATAGTTCCAGCATCACTTGTGACAAACTGCTTGTCAATGTGATTTATTATCATCTTGTTCATCCCATTTGGGCCATAAGCTGAACGAACGCTCTGTGCAAATTGTTTGCAAGCGGTTATATTCCTGTAAACGGCTTCTTCTAGTCCGGAAAACATCTGAAAATCGAAGAAAAATAATAATATTTCGCACGCCCATTGTACAACGAATTTGGTTATAATATTCAATGGTACTTACACGGGCTCCATCTTTCAACATTTGCGCCACTCCGGGCGCTTTAGGGACGTGAAGGGCCATTTTGAACAGTAAATTGCTGAAATATCAAATAAAATAATTAAATGAAAACCACGTTGTGTTCAAGAACTTTCGAACGCCGGCCCACGAGATTTACGAATCCGTGAATTTAGACAAACAAGTTGACAACTTGAAATTACAAAAAAGGTGGTATGTAAATGTCGTGGGTAGGTACCCGAAAGTATGAATCATACAATTTTATTTCACTTTCAAATGTAAACAAATTTCTAGTGGTCCACATACAGAACCATGAAAACTATAAAGCATTCTTACATAATTATTATCAATAACTCTTTAAATTTAAACTAGATCTTCTGCAATTTGGAATAGTCTAGAACCCTACTACATAAATTTATCGCGTCTACCGTCACGGCCAGATGTGACATTCGTCTTTGTTTTGCTATGTTGGTTTTCCGTAAACAGCGGCCATTTATGTTATTTGACTTTTCTGGTCATCGCTTCTAATCTCGCCTTGTTCAACTTTAATAAAGGAATCTCAATCGATTTGCATGTAAGTAATTCGTTATTACGAGTGTCACGTTACTTAATTAGATTATATATTGCAAGTGTTAGATATCCCTGTTTTTCTAGTGTCAATCAGCTGCGAAGGACCCAAGATCCTCGCCCCACCCAAATCTCCTTGCGCAGTTGTGGATCTTCCTTCAACATAGGCCTATCAGATACCGCCGTAATGGATATGATGGTGTCAACGTTGCAGCAGCAGCGTGCTGTGACAGAGCAGTTACGAAGAGAGGCTGCAATAAAGCGTATTCCGGTGTCACAGGCGGTGGCTGACATTGTTAAGTTCATCACCGACCACGAGCAGGAAGATTGCCTGCTCGTCGGCTTCACCAGCCAGAAAGTCAATCCGTTCCGTGAAAAGAGCTCCTGTACCGTCTTGTAATTCTCTATGCTCTAAGTATAATTTGTGTGAATGGATAGTTTGTTTAAAATATTTATATAAGTTAATGAATGTGCCCCTCTTGAATGTTTGCTCTTTACAAATATATATTAACATTAACTCAATTTTATTTTACTATCAATAAAGGTGTTTAATAACTAACTTGTGTTTAATTTATTGCTAGTGTAGGTAGTGTATTTTCAGTTCATGATTATTGATGTTTTGACCTTCATTACGCCATAAAATTATCTAATTGTTTCTTCGAATTTCGTTCTATAAATATTGATATTGGCGGTCGGTCCTCTCTGTCTACCCCTGCGGAAACGGCGTGATGGTTAGTTAGTTTTATATTTCATTATAAACAGTATCCAAACAGTGTTTATAAACAATGTATAAACAGCACGAGGGCAAAATTGTCAAAGTTACATATAAAAAATTGTATTCCCTAATTATCTGAGTTTTATAATTTAAAACACAAATCAATAAAAAAGCAAATATATGTAAAATTTAGGTATTTGCTGTATCCTTTGATTAAAAAAAGAATTATTCGGTCTGGTTAAGTATTTTTGCCTCAAATCCAAATTTAAGTTTGTATGATAAAGGCCACCCGTGTGGCACACGAATATAGCATAATTTTTCATACATATGGCTGGCGTTACGCACTGGCGATGTTTGGGATATTCGATACAAAAATATAATTCGTTCCGCTTGCAATCCGCCTGCAGACGGGGACAGGGCAACTTCGCGCGTAACTTTGAGAATTTGCTCTCCCTGATTCATATTAGGCATTATATTGGTAGGTGATATTCAGGGCTGGGCAAAATACATGATTTGCTGTAATTGAAATACAAATTACAAAATACTTTTTCGCATGTATTTAAAATACGAAATACAAAATACTTTCAAGTCGTGTATTTGAAATACAAAATACAGTATTTTAACCATTTTTTTCTTTCAAATACAAAATACAAATTACAAAATACATTTGGTTTTGGTAGAACCTTTGGTTGCAATAAATTGTCGTAAATGCCCTTATCTAAGGGTGCGTTTCCATAGAAGCAATGTTGAGCAGAGTGAAACAGAGACGTGCAAAAATTGACCAATCATATTGCTCAAAAGACATCTCATCTCCGCTTCACTTGTAAAATTTGTGGTAAAGGACTCAGGTGTTAGGTAATATAATAATAATATATTATTATTATAACACGACATTTGTATAGCGCTATTTTGTGTTATTTCTAGTGACCGACCGAAGGTTCGGTTTCGGTTTCGTCAAGGTTCGGTAAAAAAATCTAGTTTCGGCATCAGTTTCGGTTTCGGCAGAAAATCTGCCAAACCTTCGGCCGCACCGAAACTCTGCATTTGTGAATTATCGCGTGCCGTTTGACTGACTTCGGGTGAGTTCGTGGCTCGTATGTCATCCACCATCATCAACTGAGTTCGCTGGCCGGTCCGGCGTGCTTGTATTGTGAGTTTATGTAATCACAAACTTCAATTATTTTTATTTATTTCATTCTAATTTTAATTTTATTTAACAAGTGTAAATAAAAATTAAAATCTAGTCTCCTTCAACGGAAGCGATCTTCTGAACAGTCCCTTCTTTGATGTGCTTGGTGTAAGGCCCTCCGTTCATGGAGATACTTACAATCTTCGTAATTGTGACGAAACCACAAGTACCCTGTTGATATACATACTACTTTTTAATGCTAGTCTCCGTACACGGTGCTATCCGAAATATACTATATAGTCACATGACAACGGGTCGTTTCTATGACTCATTCTTGAGTTCAACAGCTCGGCTGTGGAACCCGGCCTCTATGTTTCCTCCCTCCTTCCTCTCCCCAAAAAGACCCTCCATACAGCATCTTCAAAGATGACATACGCCCTGAGGGAAATTATTTTCCTCAGGGTCTCTCATGTGGAGTTAATGTAAAAAAATGTTGTGATTGTAAACGCAATTAAAATTATAATACTCAATTTATGAGGTCCTTACTTTATAGTGAATAAAAGTGTAAAAAATAAGCCGAATTTCAGTAAACAATAGATTTTTAACATGTCTAAAAAAGTTTCGGTTTCGGTTTCGGCCGAAACTGAGAAAGATAGAAAATGGCCGAAACTGTAGAAAATCCTGTTTCGGTCGGACACTAGTTATTTCACTTCAAGTGCGCTCTACTGTAATTAACTTAAAAATAGTTTAGTATTCAGTCAAATTATTCCTATAGTGCTTGATCTAATACTATGACACAAAAATGTACAATACAAAGCAATGACAAGCATTACATAATTTGATACAAATATGATAGAAAATGTACAATAACAGTGCTATTATAGCACAGGACGTGTTGCCATCTCTAAATATTAACACACATAACATATAGCTCTGGATTCTAGCGTTTTTAGTCTACGTATTATCTATGTCAGTTTATTTTTCATTATCATTATTAAGATCGCTAAATGTATTTGAAAATGTATTTTGAAGCTATAAGTATTTGAAATACAAATTACAAAATACCTCAGCCCCATATATTATAAATTACAAAATTACATATTATAAAGTAATTTTAGGCGATGTAATTTACCAGCGCTGCACACGAACACACTGTGCAACCAGCCGCCCTTGGTTAAAAGGGGCCATCCATAAATTACACCACACCTTAAGAAGGGGGAGGGGAGTAGAGAAGTGTGACAAGGGGTATGGGGGGGTCATCAGCTCTGTGACGTCACATGTAAAAATCTAAATTATTAAAATGCAAAACTTTTTTAGATGTAAAATTGCAAAGTTTGTGACGTCACACTAGGGGGGAGAGGGTCTCACAAATGTAACGATGTGTGACAGGGACGGGGGGTCAAAAATCATGATATCCGTGTGACGTAATTTATGGATGGCCCCCCAGGCCCTGCGGGCAGCTTTTGGTTCGGCTTCGCCCAGTTTATGTGTTAGTGACAATTTATAGGGCTTCGCCCTTTTGTAACAATTATATATATATATATATAATTATTATTATAAATATATATATATAATACACGGGCACGGGTTCAAGTCCCGTTGGCGTCATGTATCTTTTCTCGGAAGATTTTTCAATGTGGATGAGTGTTTCAGGCTGATAATTATTGCTTATAATAAATATATATAATTATTGTTATAAATATTATATATATATATACATATATAATTATATTTATTTTGTAACAATATTCTATTTTGAAAGATTGAGCACCTCTGGTCAGAAGAAAACGCTTCCACTACATACTTTGTTTACTTCCAAATGTAGCCATATTCATGCAGGCCTGCTGTTAGCCACCCGAATCGCAAAACTCGTTATATCCCTTCCCATCCATACTTACCATAAGATTTTTGACGCCTGGTTCGCTTATTCTACACGGCAACACAGAGAAGTCCCTTCGAGTGTATCTGCTTACAGCGAGCCTGTTTTGATGTCGAAGTGCTTACCAAGGCTGGGCATTAGCGCTAACAAAACAATAACAAAAAATTGACTTACTATTCGTGAAGATTCTTTATCTATTATCTTTTCTTTTTCTTTAATTTTTACCCTGTCTGAACAGTTTTGGTGCTTTTATTATAACATTCTTCATTATTTTCAAAATATTTGAGACTAGCTGGTTCCCGGCATGCATTGCAATGCCATATTCAAAGAAATACAGTGCTTCTCCCTGAATCACCTTTCCCGTGCGTCCCCGTTTTCCTCCCGCGTCCCCTTCCCGGCTAGCTTTATAAATTATATTATTCTGATGTACGATGCATATGTTATTCTGATGTATGATCTATATTATGTAAAGTTTCATTAAAATCCATTCAGCAGTTTTTGCGTGAAAGAGTAACAAACACATATACATCTATACAAATTTTCACGTTTATAATATTAGTAAGATAAGATGATAGTATATATGTTGCATGTTAGTATTTAATGATTTGGGTTTAATCCGATTGTAACCTGAAAATGTAATTATTCATATTACACGTATATGTACCTACATAAATTTATTAATAAAAAAGTTATTCTGATGTATGAGCTATATTATTGTAATTATTAATTATTATTGCTATATCACGGTAAAGTATCATTAAAATCCATTCAGTAGTTTTTGCGTGAAAGAGTAACAAACACACGTACATCCATACAAAGTTTCGCTTTTATAATAATAGTAAGATTCTTGTGAAACTCTCACATAACT
Source organism: Limnephilus marmoratus (assembly GCA_917880885.1). Taxonomy (NCBI): domain Eukaryota; kingdom Metazoa; phylum Arthropoda; class Insecta; order Trichoptera; family Limnephilidae; genus Limnephilus; species Limnephilus marmoratus. Next base: position 49,637,389 of record OU862921.1, on the reverse strand, counting down.
GGGTACAGTAACCCCATCATTACATTGTTCTAATAATAGCTGAACTACAAATTATTGATATTAACAAGAATGGGGTAACTTAGGGACCCCAATGGAAATGCACACTGTGTTTGCCAATGGCTTCTTGAAGGTAAATAAGCATAGGAAGTAAAAATGAAGTTTCTTTTTGAGATCAATTCCTTTCTTTATTAAAAGCCATTCGGTGTTACATAAAATGTTGTGGAATTGTGACAAAAAATTTTGGGTTTTTCCTATATATATAGCCGTGCATACAAATAATTTATACTTAGTAACATGGTATTAAATATTAAAGGGTTTAACAACTAGGGGTAATCGTATAGGGTTAATACTTTTACAATAATTTTACTATGTGTATGTAAATATAGCATAAGAACTTCTTATTATTTTGGTGTCAAATATTCGTGATTATTAAAAATCCTACCAAACATTTTATTAATATGTTATGAAATGGGTGATTGTTTTAATGAGCAGTGAAATCTCTGTATGTCTCCACTTACATTGTATAATACACTTATACCCGTATCTCCTAAAAGCAAGTACATAGTCACTTAACAATATACCATACAATACCTCTTCTAGGGTCTCACTTCTACACACATGCTGATAACGGGGGCTTTTACTACATTATATGAATATGATTAAAATGAATCGTTATTGTTTAATTAAACTAGGATTTGTTCAAAACATAATGTTATTTGTAAAGATTGTACCAACGATATGTGCACACTGAATGCTTGATTACTATCTGTGGTCGGCAGCTAACACTTCAGAATATGCTGTGCTTCGTCGTATAATGGTTCTACCAACAGGTAAAGTCTAATTATTCTAATTTGAGTACAGATTTACTCTACATTATTCAACATGGTTTTGTTGTTTTACTTGTACACAAAGGGATGAGCACACACTGGTTAAAAATACATAAGTTAATTGTGCAGTTATTTTGGACATAAATTGAAAGGATTGATACAATTATTCGTACCACAGCTTTTGAATTTGTGCTCACTTTGGCAAAAAGCTACTATTTCTTAAACCGTGGATAAAATTTAAGAATTGGATGAAATCTACTTTGTTTGGTTTGTACAAATTCTTTGCCTACAAAAGCATTTGAAAGAAGTACAATCTCATTTTGAATGCAGTTTTACCCGCCGACCAAAGACATATCAGCTACACACATGTTTGTACCCACACACTATACCTAAAGAGTTCTAGTTTGTGAAAAAGGTTATCTTGACCTGTGTAACTATTGTATTTATCTCTTGCATCTAACTGAAGGGGTTGTATTTTGAAACCTTTCAATCCCGTAAAGATTCAATAATTCCTCTCTAGTTCCTACGTTATTGATGTTTATATTGAGAGCCCCACTGAGCTCTTACCCTCTATTTTACCTTATGGTTGAGCAATTGTTCTTTAATTTATCTGAGGGTTCAATCTAAACTCTAATGCAAAAACTTAAAGCAAAAAATTTTAACAACTATCAGTCTTGAAAAATTAATAAACACTTTCAATACAAAAATTTCATTATCATTCTCTCCAATGGCTTACTGGATGAAGTCTTGAAATGTTGACATCCACTTTTGTGGCTAACAAACGTAGCGTCACAAACAGACTGCCAATTGCAGCCAAACCACAAATATTCAACAAACATTAATCTACAACATTTTCACTAACAAATGATTAGATTTTGAAAGACAACCATAAAAATATAACAATAATTACAGATCATACAAAAAAATATCCTCATTCACAATAAGAATTCAATTAAATTTGAGCTTGGACCAACATAAATCTAATTATAAAATATACGGCAATCTTAAATTATAAATGAAGATGAAGATGTTTGCATTCACAAAAATTTTCGTTGCTTTAAAAGTACACATAAGTAATATTTGTAAATGTGTAATTTGATCCACCCAGTTGTTTGTTAAACTTAAAACAGATATAAGGATCAAAGGCATACATATTATATTACTTGATTTAGATATGAACTATGTATCGCACATTCAATTTAAAAGCATAAATCGTGCGTAGGTGTTAGGGCCGTGCTTTGAGAATCAAAATAGAAATTAAATCATTTTATACGCTGCGATATTAATACAAAATAATCAGGTGCCATCTCAATAAACCTTTACAATAATTGATCATTAATATTATCATCATCGTCGAGTTCACGTATTTAAGACTTTCATCAATTTGAAAGTGTGTTGTTTGGCGTTTGAGCATTTATCGAAAATATAGAATAGAAAGAATGGCCAAAAAGGTTACAAAACATATCGCACTTGCTTACACAAAGGTTTTATATATAATATATAATCTTACATTGATGTAAAAACATAAGTTAATTAATTAATTGGCCCCAATGTCAAAGATCACCGCAGCTGAAACTGACTTAGGACATTCTTTCACATTTGTGACATTGACATCACAAGTGTATTGGTGACCCCATCTGTTGAATGACATTATAAGTATAGACAAACTTACTTAAAACTTGGTGTTGTGAAAGTTCAACTCATGTTTCTATATCAATGTAATTATATAATCACTTTTGGATATGGCCCACGCATTTAACCCTTAGTTTACCTGGGGCATAAGTAATCTATCTATGTGCATTACCGTAATAAAAGATGACTTTTTTTTTAAAAAGAAAGACAAACATTCCCGAGTTACGAATAACCCAACAATGTTTGAAAATCTACTACCTCCACAGAAAGCCGAAAACATTGCTTGTTTGGTGATTGATGCTGATTGGCCAGCCGAGGAATCGAACACGCGACGATCGGGTATTTTGGGACTTATTTTGGTAATTCTCACAAATTTTTTGGGTCCATAGGAAAACGGACAGTTAGAATTTTATGAAAACTGTCATTAGATTTACACGGTGACAACATTTTTGGACTCTGTATGTTTTGTTTGCAGACCTTTTTGGGCTTTTCTATTTATTCTACATCAATTGCAATAATATTATTAATACGGAGAATTTAAATTCACAGACGGTAACATTTTAACATCCAATAAACCACAGAGGAATTTAATGATCAGTTCATTTGAGAGTTTACAGAACCCGCTGGGAGGGGGGTGTGTTGATGAAAGTGGTGGCGAGCCTAAACCCTCTCCTGCTTGGCGGCCGACAGCTCGTCCGTCCCGTTGGATACGCTCTGGTGGTAGAGTTTGAGCAACTCCATGGCGTCGTGTGCTTGGCGCTTCTCCAGGAGAATTCTGCAAAAAGAACGTTATGTGCTAAAATAATTGTTTTGAATATCAGGCAAATAAATTGAGCTAAAACAAAAATTATGAAAAAAAAAAATAGTTAAGCGAGAAGAAAAAATCAGTTTAATTTTAAGACTTCTCTTTCTAAACGCACGTAGAAATACAAAATTAATATTAAACATTTGATCATGGATAGTAAAAATAGAGTAGTGCATACAATATCCCATTCATTAATTTATCTACTTCATTCAAGATAAATAAAAAAAAATAAAGAGAAATAAATCTGTAGTTGTTTTACAAGGACCATTAACCAGCCAGCGGCTGAGAATGCATACTTCGTCGAAAGATGTTCTTACGATCGTACAGGGCGGTTCCAATGAGAAAGATTAATTATTTTCCCTACCAGCTTTTTAAAATAACAACTCAATATCGATTTTATTTCATTAAAAAATTGCTTTAATTTATACCTACATTAAAAAATACTGAAAGGCGTGAAGATAAAACTATTAAAATTATGTACTTTTTGTAATTATTTTTTGATCATAAGTATTTATAATTTTTCAATAATGTCTAAGCAAAATAAGAATGCAAAAAAATTCTTAAATATATTAGTTTGTAAGACCTTAAATAAATAGACAAACTGAATTATTTTCGTCACAAAATACGTTTGCAGATCTTTTTTAAATGATTTTATTTAAACTAAAAATAAAATTCTGAAAGATAGCTTTCCTAGATAATTTATTGATTTATTATACTGCATGATTACATGATTTGAAATGTGTGTTGTATAATACAAAATTTGTTTGAAAATTTAACAAATCTCCCAACGACCTACGAACCTTATTGTACTAAAAATAAACATATTTTCTAAAAATTTAAAACATAGCTTTACTAGATAAAATAATAGTCTTTCGAAATCAATTTATAATTTTTTGTGGAAAGGAGTCAATACGTCTAAAATTTGATTTAAAAATGAAATATTTCCGGTTGTCTGGTTCTTCCCTCTTAAAATCAAACAATATTATCTGCAAAAACATACCAATAATTCGAGGGTTTAAAATCAAACATGTATCTACAAAAAGACAAACCAATAACAATTAATAAGTATTGGTATGGATTTTTGTAGATAAAGTTGTTTGACTTTAAGACATACAATTATTTATAGTTTGTAGATAACTTTGTTTGATTTTAAGACCTCTAAATTGAAATAGATTTTCATTGGTTATAAATAGGTATTAGATAAAAAATATGAAGTTTAAGTACACGCATCCAAAATTACAAAATTTTTAATAAGGTTTATCTTTTGATTGTAAAGCTCCTTTGCCATATTATTTATTATGATATACAACAGGTAAAACAATCAATTTGGATAATTCAGCAGCTAACCCATAAATGACACAGTTAACCCATTGGCCACAGAATTAATGAGCTAAAAAATTGGCCTTCACCACTGAATTAATTTTGTACCAAAAATTAAAAACCTGCATTGGTGTACTAAATCTCTTGTAACTTTTGAACCATAATATATTCAAATGAATTAATTTCTTTAAATTTGTTTACATATTAGAATAGGGTAAAGAAAAACATAAAAAAAAATAAAAAAAATAGTAAAATATGTATAAATAAGGATACAAATATAACCTACTCTTTTTTCGTAAATTATTTTTCACATTTTTTTTATTTTTAGTATTTTCACTGTTGACACAAAATTCCTTCCACAAAAACATATCCATAAACAATAATTAAAATCTACAAAAAAATGACATCTTTGTTACTAAAAATGATGTTTCAAAACCTGTGTACACGAAATAACAATGACTTTCAACAAAAAATAATGAAAACAGGTAAAATGAAAGACATTTTGCATGATCTGGGATTGATTCTTCAAATGATACTTCGTTTCACAGTTCCTCATGTGATAGTTAATCATCGATAGTGTCTGGTAGTTGAAGAACATGGTCTGGGGTTGTAACAATTGTGACATGAAAGTGACAAAAAGTGGAAAAAAAAACAAATTTACTTGTGACTTTATGGGTGCCAGACAAAAAGTACATGGTCTGGGGTTTTAACAATTGTGATATTAAAGTGACAATTAAAGTGGAAAAAAAAAAAAATTTACATAAGTGACTTTATGGGTGCCAGGGACCCATACTCTCGTGAAAACTGCTCTTAATCTGCTCTTAATACCTTATACTGCTGTTAATCTATTCAAATCATATCTTAGCAATAGAAAGCAATTCGTAAGCATTAACAATCAAAAAAGTAAGCACCTTCCAATAAACTATGGAGTTCCGCAAGGATCCATACTAGGGCCACTACTGTTCCAAATTTATATCAATGAAATTTCGCAATTAGAATTAAACGGTGAAATTTTCTTATATGCAGATGATACTGCAATATTCTACTGGGGTAAAGATCTAAACATACTACTAGAAAATGCACAAAGTGACCTAGAAAGAATTTGCGGTTGGCTCCAATCAAATATCCTAACAATGAATATAAAAAAAACAGGATACATGATTTTAAGTTCAAACTGTAAAATAATTCCTCCACATGTACCATTAAAAATTGAAAATAACGATTTGCAAATTCTGAAACAGGAAAAATATCTTGGGCTGTGCATCGATAAGCATTTAACTTTTAAACAACATATTCAAAATGTAAAAGATAAAATCACACCCTTAATTAGCTTTTTAGCCGGTTATCATATCTATTACCAATTAGATTAAAAAAAAGTTTATACTATAGTCTCGTACAATCACACCTAAATTACCTGATTGAAATCTGGGGAAATGCGTATGAAACATACATCAATGAATTACAGGTAATTCAAAATAAGATAATCAAAAAACTATTTCACTACGAATCCAAAACATCCACAAAAAAATTATATTTGGAAACAAAACTGCTAACATTAAGAAAACTATACGAGTACAATATATGTGTCCTTATATACAAAATAAATAATAAACTCATACATACAAACACAGAATTCATTAAAACGTCCCAAGTACACAAACATTTTACTTGACAACACGATAACATACGTTTAAACACCATTCATACTAACTACGGTAAGCAATCAATTAGTTACGAGGGGGGCAATTTATATAATTGCCTTCCAGATGATATCAAAAACGAAAAAAGTGTGTGCAAATTAAAAAAAAAATTGTTCATGTTTATTCACAAAAAACAAAGTAGTGATAGTGAATAATATCGTATGGTAATATAATATCATGTAAATGTTAGTATTGCAATCTAATGTAATCTAAGGTTATGAAATGTAAAAACCATGTAATGTAAAAACTATGTAATATAATGTAAAAGTACATAATTCAATATTCTAGTTAAGTAAGTGAAAATGTTATTTTCTTTTTTACTGGAATAAAAACTTATGAAAAAAAAAGACTTTGCACTTATGTGTGAGAGCTATCTATCTTCCTGTGCGATTTCAGATATAATGTAAGAAGGTACTGCGACGCACGGGACGGGTGGTGAATATCAGATGAGAGAGGCAGAGGGGGGGAGTTTCGATACGGGTCTAATTGGACCCATAACTGCTGCTTTTTCATACAAAACTTAATTTTGGATTTGTAACCAAAATATCTAACCAAACTGAATAAATATATTTTCTTACAAACATATTGCAAATATCTAGTACGCATACATATATGCTATTTTATTTAATTTATGAAGCAAAGGTGAATAAAGATATCAATTTTTCAAGATTTTAGGGGCAACTTTGGCAATTTTTTTGTGACTTAATTATAATTAATAAAAAAATAATCTTACCCTATCTACTGAATTAATACAATGAAAAATAAACATTATAAAAAAAAAAAACATATTTTTGGGTAGAAATTTAAATTTAAATATGACAAATTTTTAAGAAAATCAGTTGTTTGTAATTTGCATTTACGCCCATCAAAGTTTTTTAAAATTATTTTATATTTCATCATAGGGGCCATCCATAAATTACGTCACACCTTAAGAGGGGGGGGGTTAAAATTGCAAAATATGTGATGTCAACGGGGGTCACACAATGGTGACGATATGTGACAGGGATGGGGGTCAAAAATGATGAAATTCGTGTGACGTAATAAGAAAGTACATAAAGAAAAAATATTTTTAAAAATAATTATCACTAAATCCCAAATAATTGCCAAAGTTGCCTCTAAAAACATTAAAAAAATAATATACCATAGAAATAAATAAGGTAGCACGTAGAGCACATAGCAGATTGTTGCAATTCCTTATGATTAAAAATCTTGGGATCAAATAAAAAATTAAGTTTTGTATGAAAAGGGTTGTGCACACTTTCCCATTAAAAATTAAAGGTAAAAAAAATATTTTTAGAAAATATTAAGTAAATTTAAATGAATCACCTATGATAATAACTAAAATATTGCGAGCCATGTTTAGGTGTCATGTATAATAAACGAAACATAATAAGACAAAATACATTGCAAATAATAATGATTTCACTTGTTTTGAAATAATTTGTACACTAAAGAAAAAATAAATGTATAATTGTTTTTTCCTCAATTAATCTCTGTGTATTGATAAAATGAATTATAATGCATTTGTATCATTGTCATTTGATTTAATGGCTCACATTTTGCATAAAGTATTTCTATCCACACAGTTGGGAAAAGGCAAGAGGTATTATAATCTTTCCGTACCACGCTGAGTGCTCGCAGTAAGTTAATGAACACAAACAATACACTGAACGTAACTTTCCATTAAAAGTGTTGCTGTTATATGTGAATAATTCCCCAGGGAGCTGACCTAATAACACTGGCAATTCTAGGAAAGGAAATTAATGTACACACCACTGCTACCGGAAAAATGTAAATAAATAAACAGTAGATTGCAGTACCAACGCTTACAATACTATGTAGTAAAATGTTGATACTTTAAAATTCCCATAAATAAGATGAAAGATTAATGCGTGGGGTACCTCTCTGACCCCACAAGGTTGTTTTACCTGCTTGCTTGGCTTGTTGAAGGTTAAAAAAAAATATGTGAATATTTTCTGACAAACAGTTGAAATTGAAACATAAACAATTGTTGTAAAAAAATATAAATATGCAATAAATTACAAACCGAAATCTCAAAGCAGAGCATGAAATCAATGCGAACAAAAAAACTTTGTAGGTATGACACATTGCAGGAATAATTCCAACAAAATAAATAGCAAAAAAGTAAGATTTACCTTCCAGACGCCTCCTTTAATTGCTCTAGAAAGATCTTATTGTCTTTCTCCGAGACAATATCTGCCAAACTATCGGGATCCATGTCGGAGAGTAGCTCCAGGTCCTGCCCCCCGAGGAGAGAGATGTGACACAGATTATGCTGCAGCCGACCAACGAGGCTCGCCACTTGCCCTTTATCCTCCATACCAACGTCGTCCGTCTGGTCCAGGGAGATGTGGCACTTGGGCACATTGGGGCACCACCTCTCCGGCCCTCGCAGCGCCATCAGACTTGTGTCTGGCTCCAGAGTGGCGAAGTATTCCTCGTCATCCACTTCCGTCCCGTCCGACTCCAGGACTATGGTGATAGATGTATTGTCCGGGGGAAAACCCAACTTTTCTGGTATTTTAGACAACAAATCTTCCAGAGAAGTTGCAACCACCCCCTTTCTCTTCTCTCTCTCCAGATCGCAAAGTTTGTAAGGTTTGCTTATGTCATTTTCCATTTTGGTAACTAAAACAAAGGAAACAATATGTCATAGATGGTTACTCACTTATTCAAGTTACTAATGCGAACGCAATAATGTAATATCTTCGAGTGATAAAAAAGATTCAGTAAAATTAAACACGCACAAAAATAAATTTGCTTATTTTGTTTTGCTGATCAAAACTATTGTCAAAAATGACAGTACGCGGAAATTTCCGAGGCAGAGACAATAATATTAAATGATTTTTCTATCCTACTCACTGTAACTTGAAACTCGATGGTCACTTTCACAAAAAATAAGAATATTTTCACGGGAGATTTCGCGAGGAACCAAGCGTCTGGCACCGCCTCCCAGACTAGGATGAAAACAAATACGGCCCGCCCAACGACCCGTGCGTCTCCCCGCTCTCTGGCTGTGGGCGGCTGCTGTAGGCGGCTGCTGGAGGCCGGGAGGGAGGAGGACGAACTGTCTAGACGCGGCGCGCGGCGATTTCAAAGGCGCTTCGTGATCATGAGGTAGGCTGCCGTAGCACTGCCGAGATCGATACCCCCAAACTTAATTAAAAAATGGGCTTGAAACTAATATATCATTAAATAACGAAATGATAGCGTGAGTATTTTTTCAAATCTAACGTCATTTACGCACTAAAAAAAACAACAAGAAAAGTTTCCAACTCGGCCAACTAAACGTTGTAATTAATTGTCGTTACCGTTGAAATTTTATCATTAGTTAGGGAACGTACCATACTACGTGACCTCTTCGGGGGGGGGGGGGTCATTTGAGCGTGACATTTTGAAGACCCCCCCCCGAAGAGGTCACGTAGTATGGGTACGTTCCCTTAGCTAAATAAACTTGTGTAGGTACGCGGAAAAAAGTTATTACTGGAGGTTAAGCATGGACGATCGATACAGCTCTATATCAATACAATATTGACTAAATCCGTCGTCTATGGTCTGTTATCAATATTTGCGAGCACGGTCAACAATTTATTTATTTATAAGTAGGTAGGTACATGTTACATGATCAATTGATTTACTTGAGAAGATACATTAGGTCACCATACTAGGCAGCTGCCTGTATCATGGTGACCAATTGATATAAATTTTAATGCGGCCCTCAGCGTGTTGGATAAGCTTTCAATATACAAAACATTTTGAATAATGTCGTTCGGCTTGCAAAATAACTGGCTTATCAATGAATGGGGGTGAACTAACGAAGCTTTTAGAATTGAAAGAAATCGTATACGCGATCCATAGACTTTGAGGGAGCGGTCCTGATCGGTAGAGAGAAATGAAAGGCGTCAGTCGATGTATGAGTCAGTCTTTATTGTTGTGCTACGTAGCGGAGGTCGAAGCGGAGCGGATGCACTGATGGTGCTGCATCACGCAGCACCATCAGTGATGCTGCTGCGTAATGAGAGTGAGAAGAAGGTCAGGAGACTACGGCGGTGAACATCACTGGTCTTCAGGGAGCCGGCGTGTTGCCCTACACCGTGGCGGTGTAGAAGTGACCTTGGTCCAGGCGGTCGACCGTCGTCGCGTTGACGAGGTATGGTGGCTGTGTGTCCAGTGGGTCGGAGCACACACGTGACGCAGGAAGGAACCTTGAGAGGCGGTGAGGATGCTGGTTGCTCGTTGCTGCTCGTTGCAGGATGCTGGTTGCTGCTCGTTGTAGGATGCTGGTTGCTGCTCGTTGCAGGATGCTGGCGCGTTGCCGGTTGTTGTTGCTGCTCGTTGCAGGATGCTGGCTCGTTGCCGGTTGTGTTGCTGGCACGTTGCCTGACATCTCATGTCGAGATGGTAGTTGGAGAAGTTCCTCGAAGGTGTTATGAAGATGTTCCTGAAGTCACGCTGGATATGTGTTGTATCACTTGCTGCGAGAACGATATTAGCCCGCGTGGGCGGATATTGCATAGCGACACTGAATCACCGCCCGATGTGTAGTTGTCGAACCATGAATGAATACACTAGACTTGAGACTGAGCTGTATGCGGCTCGCGTTTGCTTATATACTCTGCCGGCCGGGCAAGTAGTTTCGATGACGGTAGGTAATGCCGGGTGAACTCACGCAAAGCCGAGATATCGCTCGAACTTTCTGCGGGCACTTGTATGGTACAGCCAGACGTTCTAGCTCTTTCGCGTAGGTGGCGGAATTATTATTTTACTAGGCGGCCGTTGGTATTACGCTGAATGTAGGTAGATGTAACGGCCGTAGGTATGCCATAGTATGTACTAGCGCAGTGCCTTTGCTGTAGGTATTTCGTAGTTTCCAGCGTATTCCGTGGAGGTCAGTGGCGCAGCGGTAAATTTCGCAGAGCGGGTTAAGTGACCGCTACAACTTAAATAATTCCAAGACGCCATCAATTCATTCCGTTCGATCTAGGATAGTGTTTCTTAACCGTATTGAAAGAATCACCCCATTTACCATAGTAAAATTATCCAGCGCCCCCTCCCCCCAAAACGATTTTCAAAAGAACGCGATGGATTTTCTACTACAAATAAAAATGATGAGAAGCATAAATAAAACACCTATATGCCTCAGTTCAAATTTGTGCATACCAAGCTCGTGAATGAACTTATTTTCTGTATTGACGGAATGCCCACTCGAACTTCTGCAGCGCCTCCTAAATGCTAAACATTTAAAAAACGCCCCCCCAGATCTCCAAAACGCCCACAGGTGGGTGCTGTTGCCCCCGTTAAGAATCACTGATCTAAGAGAAACGAAAATTATTGAAATATGACTAAAGACCACATTAATAAATAAACTCCCATTTAATCTCAAAAAAGTGCCTACATGCGAAGCGCTAATGTATATTATATAGTTAGTATTTCAATTCGAAATTGTCAATTTATTAGTATTTTTAATTTTAACGAAGTCGTTTGACATTTATGAATGAAAATCCATAAACAGATCCACCAACGAAGTCGTTTTACGTTTGCGAATGAAAATCCATAAACAGATCCACCAGTGTTAGTGTTGCCGTCATATATAGATTTCTTATTTATTCTCCTTCAATATCGGTCTGGCATAAATCATAGGTAGTTAGGGTAGTTACGTCTATCGATCCGATATTGCAAACTTATCTATTTCACTGCGCTAGGTAGCTACCCAGGTTCTGAAATGGACCGATACCATCGAAGTTGCACGTTGCGCAAGGTATAAACGCCCGGAGGCGCCTTGCAGATGCGATAGGTCCCGAGTAGGAATTTAGGAATAGGCTATCACAAATAATAGGTAGATAGTAAAGCACTGAAAAACCGATTTGTCGACAATTTTAGTTGTTAAATCTGCCCGCATATATGGAGCAAGTAGCAATCGCTATTATTGACCGATATATTTATCCAACCGCACGCAGGCACAGAAATAAGTTAGTAATAGTGATATTTTCCGACAAACAAATTTGGATGACCAACTCTCTTCTATCTAGCAAATAACTAAGATGTCTTGAATTTCTGCCATGCAAAAAACAGTCATGATAAAAAAGAATGATTTAATAGACACCCGATCACGGCTTAGTGGACTTTGTGGCACTTGTATTCTAGGGATTTGGGCATTGGAGATCTCTGGAACAGTAGTCTAGTGGGTGGTTTGTATATTTATGGTAGTCTAGATTCTAGATTCTAGACTACTGTTCCAGAGATCTCCGATGCCCAAATCCCACGAACTGACATTTTTACCAAGCCAAAACGGAATTTCATAAAAGTAGATAGAAAGGTAAGTTTATAAACTTATCTCCTGATTGGAGATGAACAGCAAATATTCTGAAAAAATCTCCCCTCCTTGTGATACTAGGTACGCCACTGTGTAGGGATCGCGCATATTGTTCATTATTTAAGTTTGACGTTGCAGAGACACGGGGAGGACCAAAGGAAAACTTAATGCAAGTTTTGGATCGATATAAAATAGGTTAAATCAGGTATCTGCCTTACCTTTATGTAAAGTTTTTAACCTGTCCAACATTGTATAGATTGTGCGTTGCGTCATTTGTGGTAAGGGAACATCTGCCATTTTTTGAAAATTGATTTTGAATGAAACTCGTAGGCACTACCATAAACACGGAGCTTTTTTCACGATAATGATATAATAAATATGTTATCTTATTAATGTTTTGTATCAGTCACTATTAAGCTTCCATGGCAGCTCGGATCTTTGGAGTTTGTGAGAAATTGAAAAAGTTTTGGGTGTTTGAGTGGAGTCATAATTAATGATAGCACAAAAGCCCAAATGCCACAAACTTCGTAATGTAAGTAAATATAATTTGTTAATACTACTTTAGTCGACTAAACTTGTATAATGGCTACAAATAAGCCCATTAGAGATCCATTTACAGACAATTTTATCCTAGGACCTAGATAATTCCTGCAATATCTAATGATTTATTGTGGAAAAATGACAGTCAAAGATATGGCGTGTTAGATGGAGGGTGGAATATTAAATTGAATGAGACCGTTGGAAAATACGATAGATCCGATGTTTAATGCACGGAGCCAGACAAATTGACATGAAAATGACGTGGCCGTTAAACGCGGAATAAAGTTTCCTTCCAAGGGAGTAGAATGCACAAAAGATATTGCATTCGTTGTGGAATGGATATTACGGTTTTATTACTGTCACTGGCGGGGTCACGAGCGGTCATGGTAGTTTCTACGTGAATCAATAGTGGCTGCCCCCTCCATGTTTACAATGGGGTGTACTCCAACTGCACCAGACCGGGCTGGGGTAGGAGGTGTAAGGGGTGGTTTGGGTGGTGCAGTCCCCCTCCTTTCAGCCCAGCCTCCCAACTAGACAGGAGACAAGACCTCCCCTGGCGGTGCAATGCACAGGAGTAACCAACACACTGAAAGGCCTGGCTGAAAAGAAACTAGTTCACTCACTCACTCACTCTAAACCAGGAATAACTAAAACTATTATATTAAGATTTCAAACAATAATCAGCTGATTGATGTAACTAGGTAAATGGCTGTTTTTTAAAGATTTACTTAAATTTAATATATTTATGTTAGGTACTTACTTACTTATTTGTAAGTAATACGAATAATTTTTAAAATATTTAGATTAGTTATTACTTAAAAGCTATTAGAAATGCTAGTTTATTTATTTATTATTAGTTTCAATAGCAAGGTTTGTACTAGCGATGTGTCAGTTCAGCTGGAATGGGCTCATGTGATCCGCTCCTTTGCGGGAAGCGGTTCCTACTCCCACTCCTTTTTCAAATCGACCACTCCAAGAGAACCCTGTCCCGGAACTCGGGCTCATTCCCAAACCCGAAAAACTCGGATGCCTCCACCGGCCGGCGGGTGTCCCCGTGTTCGCCGCGAGGCGAGGTACTCCGGTACTAGTGAGTCTAGTGACTGAGTAGTAGTAACCGTCCGGTGTCCCCGAAGCGCTACACTCTCCACTCCACTCACGAGTCACGAGTCTCGGCGAGTGTCGGGTTCTTGGAACTGCGTGAATCGTGAAACACTCGAGCTACTCAACGCCGCAGCGCGAAGCCGCGGCGCAGATTCGAATTACAAGTCCCGAGATCGCCGAGTACGCTCAATACAAACCCATGCATCTTAGTCCGAGCGACGTGAGTCGTGAACCGCGACAAACACCCGCCACTCTTGTCACTCCCTCCCACTCCCGCGACTCACGAACCACGATAAATTCCTCATTCAGCAGTCATTCCCATTCCTGCCCCGGCCGGCAATCAACACGCACGTGCCTGACCGCTTGGCGTAACAGTATACTGCTGCCTAACGTCATCGCGGAATTGTTTAGAATATTCGACTAGACACGGAGTAATTTTCAATTAGAGCGTATATTGGTATTGTTACTCAACGGGTGAAGTGCATTATAAAATAATAGTTTATAATAAAGCATTACAGCTAATTTACTTATTTAAATTCTCAATAAAAGCCCGTGCAATGTAGGTCCATTGAATGTACCTACATTGCACGGGTGACGGGTCCGAGCCCTCGTGTGGGTCTTGTCCTGCTCCAGGGTTCTGAGTTGTCGTGCGGGTTCTACGAGTAGGTCCTGGCTCCAAGTTCTTTGAACCCGTGCGTCCCGGTTCGGTGCACCGCAACAACATTCAGAGCTCAGTCCGCAGTGTCCGCACCTAAGAACTCGGACCCGGGACCTGCTCCTAGAACCCGTGGACTTTTAAGAGGAGGCAAGTCTCGGAGGCTTCCGGTAAAATGCACAACTTACCCACCTCTAGTTTGTACATGTATGTATAATGTATAGTGGTGAGGCGAAAGGCCAAATGGCTGCGACAATTTCCAACTCAATCCGTTTGTATAGCGGGTGCGTATGCGTATGCCAAATTAATAACAATTCACTGAGTAACTGCAATGAAGGAAGGGGAATTGGATTGCCAAAAACTTATCACTGCACTTTCCATAGTTTAGGAATAAATTCGGTTTATGGGGGAAATTCCTAAAAAATAAAACTAGTTATTTTTATACTAATTATGGGCCGGAAAAACCGAATCTGAAAGAATTAGGCGGCGGAAAGCAATATTAACTGAGTTACACGACTTTAAAATTTTTTATACGCATACAGGAAAATAGCCATTTTGGAAGTATTCTGATTCCTACAAAATCAAACTAATAGTTATTTTTATACTAACTTTGGGCCGAGGAATCCGAATCTGAAAGAATTAGGCGGCGGCAAGCAATATTAACTGAATTACACGACTTTAAAATTTTCAATACACACAAACAAGAAAATATTCATTTCGGTAGCTGAATTTGACTCATTCAGTACAAAATCGTAGATAAACAAGAAATCTACGAAAACATGTGTTGGCAGTGTTACCAAGTCTCAAAAAATATTTATCCCTATATTTATGAATTACAACTATCTCAACGGCCGTATTCTTAAACCAAAAGTATGAAAATTCGTAATCTTAAAAATGCGTAACCAAACCTAACCTAACGCTAGGTTTGTGTAACATGTTTTGTACCCCTTTATACCGCCTGCTCGCGTCAATTTTAAAAAACATCCCTGTTTTCAAGTAGTTTAACGGCTACGCGAGGTTTGTGTAACATGGTTTGTGCCCCTTTATACCGCCTGCTCACGTCCCTAACCTAACCTAACCTAACCTAACCTAACGCTAGGTTTGTGTAACATGGTTTGTGCCCCTTTATACCGCCTGCTCGCGTCAATTTAAAAAAACAGCCTACGTTTTCAAGTAGTTTAGCGGCTACGCTAGGTTTGTGTAACATGGTTTGTGCCCCTTTATACCGCCTGCTCGCATCAATTTAAAAAAACAGCCTACGTTTTCAAGTAGTTTAGCGGCTACGCTAGGTTTGTGTAACATGGTTTGTGCCCCTTTATACCGCCTGCTCGCGTCACGGCATAAAAACATCCCTGTTTTCAAGTAGTTTAGCGGCTACGCTAGGTTTGTGTAACATGGTTTGTGCCCCTTTATACCGCCTGCTCGCGTCACGGCAAAAAAACATCCCTGTTTTCAAGTTGTTTAACGGCTACGCTAGGTTTGTGTAACATGGTTTGTGCCCCTTTATACCGCCTGCTCGCGTCACGGCAATAAAACATCCCTGTTTTCAAGTAGTTTAGCATCTACGCTGGGTTTATGTAACATGGTTTGTGATACAAAAGTGAGTAAAATTTATAAAGAATAAGTACTTAAAATATAAACGTGTTATTTTACGTTATTGATATTACTGGTTAATGGCAACACTTAATTTTGTGTGGTAAAAACATCTATGTTATCTTGTTTTCTATGGTCTTTGTACTACGTGTGTCAAGTCAAAATCAGCTTGCGAAATGAATATTTTCATGTGCATGTATGGAAAATTTTAAAGTCGTGTAACTCAGTTAATATTGCTTTCCGCCGCCTAATTCTTTCAGATTCGGTTTTTCCGGCCCATAATTAGTATAAAAATAACTAGTTTTATTTTTTAGGAATTTCCCCCATAAACCGAACTTTAGCCATAGTTTATCTCAGGCCACTGGGTTTGTCTCTTATAACTTATAAACTTAATAACAGTTAATTATTTGTTCCTTCATATACGAGCACTCGTAAATGTTTCACAAATTTCACGTTCCGGCCGAAATATAGCGGGTTCACAATATTACACTCTTTAGCGATTTCCGTGGTGCGGGTCAAACGAAATACAATCATACACGGCAATCACGGCGGGAGCGGAGCGGATAAAAATACAATTTTTAGCGGCGGGCGTCAAAAAAAAGTAATGAAATTTGCATATGTCACAAGCGGTAGAGTTTGTTTTATTTTTGTGTTTGTGTTTTGTTTCATTCTATACAGGTCTTGGCATTTTATACAGGTAGGAAATTGGAACAAGAAACAAAGCAGCTACTTAGTTACCATCATAGACTAACGATGATTCAAAATTCAAATTGGCGCAACCATATAGTATAAGTATAGATTATTTTTTTTTCACAGACCTCCTCACTAGGATTTCCTGTTCTGAGGTGGCCTGTAGTTTTTAAAATATTTGTATTTGGTTATGGATTGTCTTTATATCATCTTCACGATGTTTGTAATTTTATTATCACTTTGATCTCTCAGCCATGTTTTTACTTTTGTTTTAAATATATTCATTTCCTTTATATTTTTGATTTGATCTGGTAGAGTATTGTATAATTTCATAGCATGGAATTTATTATTTCTCTGTCCAAAAGATGTGTTCAAACTGGGAGTAACCAGGATGTTATTGCTTACTGCCCTGGTTGAGTATTTATGTTGGGCAGTGGAGTATACTTATATGTTTTTTTCAGTTTAAATAAAATATTTTTTGAATAAAGTTTCTGTACATTGAAGACTTGAAAGTTATTAAATATTTCTTCCGTCGGAGTTCTAAGTGGAACTTTCAGTATTGTCTTTAGTACTCCTTTTTGGGCTATATTGAGTCGCTCTGTGTGAGTGCTCAAGGCAGACCCCCATCCAGTTATACCGTACTCTATTTGTGATTGACAAAAAGCATAGTAAAATTTTTTAATATCGTTTATGTTGAGGATATTACGAATGTTTCTAAAGAAGTATATGTACCTGGTTAGTTTTTTTGTAATTACTTCAATTTGAGAGTTCCATCGGAGATTATCATCAATTTCAATTCCAAGATATGTGATGCTTTTGGAGTATGCTATAGTGGGACAGAGGCATGATAAGCCTTGATTTTGTTGATAAATTCCTTGGCATGTGTGTAATTTGAGATTTAAGTCCTCCGACGGCTGCCCTCTGGCTGTTTTTTTTTTTTTTTTTACATGAGCTCCACACAGGAGGCCTTGAGGAAAATAATTTCCCTCAGGGCCTATGTCATCTTTGGGGATGCTGTGTGGAGGATTTTTTTAAGGAAAGGAAGGTGAGGAGAGTTCTGGGAAGGAAAGGGTTTAAGGGGTGGGTAGGAATCTGGGGTTCAGTGTGTCCTGGTCATCCGCCTCCAAGACCTAGACAAACCTCACCCCATGAACCCGGGCACCCCTGCTAAGTCACCAAACGTAGCGAACCACTTGGGGTGACCTATGGCAGAGGTGTTGGTTATCCAATAAAGGTTCCCGGGGCGGCGGTACCCATTCCCGCCTACCAAATTGTAATGTGTTATAGAAAATGTAAGATATTTTGTTTTATTAACATTAAGGTGGTTTTATTATTACGGTGGTTTTTATTAACTACTCAAAAGCTTTTGATACTCTCAGCCATATACAAATTAATTATAAACTTGAAAACATAGGAATCCTTGGTAAACTCCTCTCATTTGTTAAAAACTAATTAACAAATAGAAAAATTAATGTAAATATTTTAAATGAAATGAGTAAAGCAAGATATATTAAATCAGGAGTACCGCAAGGATCAATTTTAGGTCCAAAATTGTACATTATATATTTTATTGCTATGACTAAACCCTTTAAAAAAGCCTTTAGATTCATTTTTGCTGACGATACTGCACCTGTAGTATCCAATGAAAATTCTATAATTGCTATTCAACAATTGCAAAGAGACTTTAACGAGCTACTTAAATGGGCTCATGATGTAGGATTTATTATAAATGTTAAAAAAACCAAATGAATGTATATAAGTTCACCGAGCCCGAGAATGTGGAATATACCCAAAATAATTGCTCATAATTCTGAATGTAAAATTTGAAAATATTTTCTACTGTGAAACAATTGAAATTACAAATGAATATACTTATCTGGGACTAATAGTAGACAATAAATTTAAATGGGATAAACAAGTGGCTATATTTTGTAACCAGCTCCGATCTTTAGCGAGTAATTATTATAAATTGAAATTTATTTTGCCCCATTGTACTCTTAAAATTATTTATTTTTCTATGGTCGAATCCATTCTTAGATATGGAACACGAACTTGGGGGCACACAAGCATTATTTGTATTAAATACATACAAAATTTACAAACTGCCATAATAAAAAAATAGTATCACCGAATATTTACAAACAAAGACGTAATCTAAAACTACTGTATGGTTCTGAGGGCCTACTTCCAATAAAGGGTCTTATTTGGTACATTATTATAATTGATAATGAGGGAGAAAGTAAGTACAAAAAGCAACTGGTGCATAATCAAACCACAAGATTCACTGAAAATAAGGGCCTCAGAACTCCAAAAGTAACAAATAAGTATGGAAGCCGAACGTTTAAATTCTTAATACCAGAGATTTTCAATAAATTAAAAAAAAAATGCCCTTGCCCCAAAAACACTGCGTTGGCTAATAAGTGACGTATCAATCTATCTCTGAACATTTCAACGTACCTGCCTAAATAATTTGTATTTAGGGTAGGTACATTGAGATATATTATTTTGTATATAATATTATGTTAAACATGTATTAAAAATAAATAAAAAATCATATTATTTGGTAGAACCTACAGACAAGCCGTCATGTGACAGCTTCGTGGGACTACATAAAACTTGTATTAAAAATTTCTTTTCTTGTATTAAATAAATAATAATATGAAAAAAAACTTAAGGCTTATGCATCGCGTCATGTAAAATTGGCGATCAGGCCGCTAACAATTACATTCCTAATGTAGATGACGACAAGGTTTAAATTTGTGTTTAACGCTAGCCGCCTGTTTTGAATTTTTCAAACTTTCTTCAGGCAGATTTCTTTCTTAGGTATAATACTATACGTGAATAAGAAATTCAAAATGAACCCAACGATTTCAAATTTGAAAAAAAAAACAATACTTACTGAACCGTAGTTAAAGTTAGCCACCTAGTCAAAGTAAGACTTGGTCGAACAATAAAGTGGATGCAGCAGATTTTTGAAAGCGGAAACGGAATGCAGAAACAAATTTACAGACAGACGAAATTCCAATCGAAATTTCTGACACGGAGAACTCGGTGCACGGTGAATCGACAACTTGTTATTTATTTTATCGATATATTGTGAACACAAAACTGGTTCAAATTAAATCTGTATGCGGTGAATTAAAACTGTGCTCAGAACATGAAAATGATTATTCTATGATTCTGGCAGTACATAAATAGTCTGCAACTAGAATTTTATAAATGCGCTTCAAATAAGAGAATGTTTTTCTTTCGAAATGTTTCAGCAGATGAATCCACAACCGGAATTTTACATTCTGAACGCAAAACTGGTTTAAATGAAATCTGTATGCAGTGAATTAAAACTACGCTCAAAATATGAAAATGGTTTTTCTTTGATTCTGGCAGTAGGTAAATAGTCTGCAACTAGTATTGTAGGGGCGTGTAAATAGCCCCAGACACGAGGGAATACTGCCCTATGTAAATTAAGGAAAGTTGAACTCTTCCCTATGTGACACAAAACAGTTTACACAGCAATTCCAGAATCCTAAGTGAAAACAAAACAATACTCACTCAGAGAATGCAGCTCTTGCACGATGTCCAGCACAAAACGACACTAGCTTTCATTCAAAATATTGATTTTTGCCAAGGCGGTAAGTGCACAATCTCAACATGTGTTTATCACAGGAAGGAAGTTCAAACAATGAATATAGATTTGCAAATTAATAATACGTGCCAAAATCTTAGGTACAACAATAATTCAATTATGGGTGAATTATTTGATTATGATTTGACTAGGACTGACATCTCTTGGCTTTCACTAACACTCACTTCAGAAGTAATTGCCTGCTCCACAGAGGTAAGAAAATGCATGAATACACTGAATTTCAATGTTACATAGGTAAATTCAATATAATACAACCACCATATATGGCGCCCCCATGCATAAATTATTAATTTAAAAGAAATTAATGCCCAAATATATTTAAATATATTTTATGGCGCATATCCATATTCCCCGCCTTGGAAGTTCGTAGAACTTACAAAACAAAGAGTATAAAAATACAAATGAAACAAGAAATGAAATAAAAATAAAGTGACTCAATTCACCAGTAATATTCAGGAATGACACGCATTGGAAATTTGCAGAATCTCACAAAATAAAGAAAAATAACTAAAAATACAATGTAATAAAGTTCAATTGACCAAGATAACGAATATTAAGTAATGCCTTGTTTGAGTCAGAGATCATTGAAACAATGACTAAAAACAAAACAAAAAATAAAAAATAAACAAAAATAGATAAAATATAAAATTATTGCGTTGGAATGGGATATAATTTGACAACGGGACGTTTAAAAGAACCAAATCGTGTCTTTACCGTCGCAACGCGAACAATTTTATCCATTCCGGGATGGATTTCAGTTATCACGCCTAAAGGCCAATTTAACGGAGGGGAATCTTCCTGTCCCACTAGTACGACAGTTCCGATATCAATCGGATGATCAGAAGTAGTCCACTTCTGCCTGACTTGCAAGGTGTGCAGATACTCTGAACGCCACTTCTTCCAGAAGGACTGAACCATGCTGTCCAATAATTGCTTACGCTGAGTCAAATTGATTTTACCGTCTGCCAGGACAGACGCAGGCAAGTACTGCAATGGTGTCGACATTAAAAAATGCGCAGGCGTAAGGACTTCTGGATAAGGGTCAGAAGACATAACTGTAAGTGGACGCGAATTCATTATGCACTCAATTTGAACTAGCGCAGTCTGTAACTCCTCATCGGTGAGAAGCAGAGTTCCAATCACACGGTACAAGTGTGTCTTCATGCTCTTTATGTTCGACTCCCACATATGCCCAAAATAAGGCGCGCGTGGTGGAATCATTTTCCACTCTATACGACGCTTAGCGAGTTGGCGCTTCAATGAGGGCTCATATTCAGATTCAACCAAAAACTTGTAGAGGTCATCTAATTGTGCCTTCGCACCCACAAAATTAGTACCATTATTTGAATACAAGCATGTTACCGGGCCACGCCGAGAAATAAAACGGCTGAAAGCAGCCAGGAAAGCATTTGAAGTTAAGTCAGAGACCAACTCAATATGAATAGCCTTGGTCACAAGGCATACGAATAGACAGATATATGCATTTTGAGAATGTTGTCCTCTCCGACGAGTCAGCGTAATACGGAGGGGACCTGCGTAATCTACACCGGTATGTACAAAGGCCTTTGCTTCTGCAACACGATATGACGGTAAATCTGCCATCTTCAACAAGCAACAATTGCATTTCCGCACCATCGCCCTAATAACAGTCCTAGCATCTAATATCCAATAGCGGTAAGAAGTCCTGGGCCTGTATGACAGTTCACGACATGAAAGTGAGCGATGATCAGATCGACAACACAGTCATGTTTGGGAAGTAAAACCGGATGTTTAACCTCAAAAGGTAAATCCGATTTAGAAAGCCGCCCCCCAATACGAAACAGATTATCTCCATCAAGAAATAGAGATAAACTCTGAAGCCTTTTGGAATGAAATTTGTCTTTCTGGAGTGCAGCAATATCTCCTGCAAAATGAATACTCTGCACAGCACGAATCACAGCCTTTTCAGCAGTCATAAGATTATTGACCGTTCCAGAGAAAAGTGATATCTTTTTTATGAATCGGAGGACATAAACAACAATCCTTAGTAGTTTATCCCAAGTGGATATACGCTGAGCCAGTTCACTCAGGACCGATTTTTCACCCTGAAATGTTGCAATGAGCACATTAGCTTTGTGCTCAGGCATTTCACCAGTATTGGTAGGGTGAAACGGTTTTAATGGCCATTCCAAAGGTGGGCTGCGAATCCATGATGGGCCGTTCCACCATAAATATGGTAAAAGTTCTCTGGAGATAAATTTTCTTGGCACTGAGTCACGCGAAGAATGTATCCAAGAGAGCGCAACGGTAGAATCGGAAAACGCATATGTTCCTGCAATAGGAAGACGCTCAGAATAATTATCTTGAACCGTCCGTATTAATTTGGACATCAATACTGCGGCACAGAGCTCCAAACGAGCGAGGGTCGTCACTTTGGTGGGAGAAACCTTTGATTTTGCGCACAACAATCTCACTGTAATTTTCCCAAACAGATCAGTGGTGTGTAAATAAATCACACAGCCGTAACCATTCATGCTTGCATCGCAGAAAGCAACAACGAGCACCGTACTGTCTTTCAGGACACCAACATGGCGAGGGATTTTCATCATTGAAATTAGAGGAAATTCCTGTGCAAGCGCCGAAAACCGATGAATAACGCTATCAGGGGGTGTATCATCCCAACCAATGTTGCACAGCCATAGCTCTTTGATAAGTAATTTAGCGTACAGAATGACAGGGGCGACCAAGCCGAGGACATCAAATAAACGGGCGACTATGGAGAGTATGCTCCGCTTTGTGCACTTCTCCTGAACATAAGATGTTGTAAAGAAGAAGCTGTCATCAGCTGGTTCCCAGGAAAGGCCCAACACCTTAGGGGTATTGTTAGAACCAACAGTGAAGTCCACTGGGCTGCGGTGAGAATCCGGGAGGTTCTCAAGTACATCTTGAGAATTACTAGTCCATTTTACTAAATCAAAGGCACCGGACTTAAACAACGAGATTAATTCTCGAGAAAGACGTATGGCGCTGGGCTCATCTGCAATAGAATAGACCAGGTCGTCCATATACAGCTTGGACTCTGCCACTTTGGCAGCGTCCGGGTAATGTGGTCTCATATCCTGGGCCAACTGGCGAACCGTCCGCATTGGTAAGTATGGACTTGCCGTCAAGCCGAAAGGAACTCGATTGAAATGAAAAGATCGTATGAGACCATTATTCGAGAATCGAAATAAGATCCTCAGGTATCTACGATGCTTGCTAGGAACTTCAGTCTGTAAATACATTTGCTTTATATCCGCAGTCATAGCGATGGGAAAAAGACGAAAGTCAAGCAAAAGCAGAAACAAATCGGCTTGCAAATTGAGACCAGTATGAATAATGTCATTCAGTGACAGCCCTGTGTGTGTTTTAGTACTAGCATCGAGCACAATACGAGGCATTGGTTTGTTTGGACGAGTGACAGCATGATGTGGAATGTAATATCCATCTTCTGTGATATCAGACTCTGAGACTTCTGTTAGGTAATTATTTTCAATATATTCACTGATAACCTTGTTATAATTCTCCTGCAAGGCAGGGGAATGTTTAAATTTTCGCTCCAATGCCAAAAAACGGCGTTGGGCAGCAGTACGAGAATTACCCAATTGTCTTGGATCATTACAGAAAGGTAAAGCAACAGAATATCTACCATCATCAGTGCGAGGAATCGATGAAGTAAAGAGATTCTCACATTCTGTCTCCTCCGGACTTAGAAATTTTATATTAGGTATCTCTTCTAACAGCCAAAATTTTTGCACTAAATCATTCAGTGCGAGTGCCGAAAACGATGTGTTTGTGTTGAGCACACTATTGGGGTAATCACCCATCAACACGAAACCGAAAGCGGTCGATAACGCGGGGGGTGCACTAGTACCCGATTCAACCCTGTTCCCTAAATAAATATATGTGAACAGTTGTGCACCTATAACGACATCCACGCATCCAGGAATATTCCACGTTAAGTCCGCGAGAGGTATGACCTCTAAATACCTCATGTCACCCTTGGCTATATAGTGATTAGGTAAATCTGGGTATACGCGGGACTCAATGTCCAAATAAACGTAACCGAAAATTGGTCGAGACGTTGATCCGATTCCTTTGACAAATGAATTAATCAAAGGAATTATTGGCAAATTCAGCGTCTTACAACAATCGACCGTAATCAATTTATTTTGAGAGCAATTATCAATTAGGCACCGAACAATAACTTTATTTCCGTTTTTAAGCTTCGCGTATACTTGTGCGGTCGAAAGTAAAATAGAAGAGTTCGGTGTTACTTTGGCAGAAAGCGAACACGAAGGATTGACATTCGCGGTCCCCTCCACTTGCATATCACAAATACCAGTTCCATTGATGCTGGATGACACTGGAGGGTGGACTGACGGTTCTTCACTGGAAGGTACTTGCGACGTATGTACATGAGTATTGGTTTGCATATTATTCACACTGCCGAAATGTAAGAATGTATGATGACGTTTATTGCACAAATCACAAACTAACCCCGATTTACATGGCTTGATTGTATGTGAACCACTAAGGCAATTTACACAGGCATGTTTCGATTTTATAAATTCAAATCGAGCCTGTGGGGAACTCATACATTTAAACTTTGAGCAAACGTTGACTAAATGATCAGTTTTGTTACACAGAATACAACCTTTCGGCGGAGGTGGGAAGCGCGGAATATTCGCATTACTCGCGACGAACGATTTAGTATTATTTGATCGGAAGGACGAAAAGGGTTGCGTTTTATTTACGACACCATGCGAGTTACTCGTTGGTTCTAAAATCTTTACTTGATCTTGTACAAACGAAACTAACTCATTATAAGAAGGAATTTTTTAATTTTTTTTTTTTGTATTTCTTGGGCATTAACTATGTAACAATTTCTAGACATTTTGTTTTTTGAAGAGTTTTATTAAATGTACATTTTTTACTTAAATTTAATTTTTCCGCGACCGGTTTCGATACAACCGTATCATTCACGAATTCGTTCTAATTCTGCTCGTTCTAATTCGTTCTAATTCGTTTTAATTCTGCTCATGAATGATACGGTTGTATCGAAACCGGTCGCGGAAAAATTAAATTTAAGTAACAAATGTACATTTAATAAAACTCTTCAAAAAACAAAAAGGAATTTCTTTATTACGAACTGTCAGCTCAAAGTTCTGAGCCGTCTGTGAATCAATTTTTCTTACCGCGCAGTGAAACAAAATAAAATCAGTTAAATCCTCAATACCTAACTGCTTTAATGCCGACACTGACGAAGAATATCTTTCAATGAAAGAATTGAGACTGGCAGATGTATTCGTGCAGTTTTTCGCATCGAGAATATTATTTAAATAATGTGTTCCTAGTGCACGTTTATCTTGATATTTTTTAACTAAACTCTCCCAAATGATCTGATATGTATCACCCGTAGGCACAATGCCTGTGGTTACGTTCAACGCCCCGTGTGTGAGTTTTCCGACTAAGTACTGCACACGCTGCGAGTCAGTTAGCTGTCTATTATTATGGATATTGGCTTTAAATGACTCAAAAATTTCGGCCAGCTTTCATTTTTACCATCGAAGGTTACAAGATCTGTTGCAGGAAGATTAATCATACCCGGCTCCCGCGAATTATTTTGTGACGTAAGTGATTCTCTTACAGAAGTTTTCATATTCGATCTAATTCGTTTGACCTTCAAAAAAAGATCTTCAAATGCATTTAAAGCTTGGAAATCTGGTTTAAATTCTGGATTTAAAGTTAACTGAAGATCATTGATGCTATCTATAATATTTTCAAATTGCCTTCGCATTTGATCAATCATCTCTGACTGAGCCATAAACACTTCGTTATTTCTTGACTCAAAATTAGATATATTCTTTGTTGCATTATACAGATCGTTCATACGAAAAAAAAGATTTTCCTTTTTAGCGGTTAAAAGAATAAGAGATCTGTCTTGAGCCTCATCAAAACCCTCCTCCGTAATTCTTGGCAAAAGAATAAGCGATCTGTCGTGAGCCTCATCAAAACCCTCCTCCGTAATTCTTGGCATTTTTTATATATGCGAAAAGATTACCACAAAATTTTACAATAATGTTACAATGTTGTTGGAAGTTGTGTTCAAATTACATTTGTACTGTATGGTGCTGCCGCCAGTATGCAGTTTGAGGAATTAGATTCCTAGCAACCGTCGTTTGTATGCGTTACTAGTTAATAGAATCCCGTTGGATAAACATTGTATTGTAGTTGAATAAATATATCGCTGATCAAATATGTTACACGTGTTTTCCTTCAAATCCAACCTGGAGATTCCAACAAATGTTAATAATTAATTAATAATAATGTTGCGATTAATTATCCAAAATTACGACAATTCTGCGAACATCCAAATATGTCATCGAAAAGAAAAAACAAGACCAGCTATAGTTCTCAAAAATGAGAGGTACTTCAAATTTACCGAAAAAAATACGTAAATTCAAACGTCCATGTAATATCAGCTATAATTTCGAATTGAATGAATAATCCAGGCTACGAAAGGACCATTAAATATGTAGGGGCGTGTAAATAGCCCCAGACACGAGGGAATACTACCCTATGTAAATTAAGGGAAGTTGAACTCTTCCCTATGTGACACAAAACAGTTTACACAGCAATTCCAAAATCCTAAGTGAAAACAAAACAATACTCACTCAGAGAATGCAGCTCTTGCACGATGTCCAGCACAAAACGACACTAGTTTTCATTCAAAATATTGATTTTTGCCAAGGCGGTAAGTGCACAATCTCAACATGTGTTTATCACAGGAAGGAAGTTCAAACAATGAATATAGATTTGCAAATTAATAATACGTGCCAAAATCTTAGGTACAACAATAATTCAATTATGGGTGAATTATTGATTACGATTTGACTAGGACTGACATCTCTTGGCTTTCACTAACACTCACGTCAGAAGTAATTGCCTGCTCCACAGAGGTAAGAAAATGCATGAATATACTTAATTTCAATGTCACATAGGTAAATTCAATACAACCACCATAGATGGCACCCCCATGGTCCCATAGCATAAATTATTAATTTAAAAGAAATTAATGCCCAAATATATTTAAATATATTTTATGGCGCATATCCAAGTATTTTATAACAGTACTTCGAGTAAGGGAAGGTTTTCCTTCGAAATTTGTCAGCAGACGAATCCACAACTTGAATTTTACATTGTAAACAAAAAACTGGTTTAAATTAAATCCATGCGGTACTCAGAACACGAGAATGTTTTTTTTTATTCTGGCAGCACATGCATAGTCTGCAACAAAAATTTTATTACTGCACTTCGAATAAGATAATGTTTTCCTTCGAAATGTGTCAGCAGATGTATCCACAACAGGAATTTTACATTTTGAACATAAAACTGGTTTAAATTAAGTCTGTGTGCGGCAAAATTAAAACTACACTCAGAACATGAAAATGGCTTCTCTTTGATTCTGGCAGCACATACATCTGCAACTTGAATTTTATTACTACTTCGAATAGAATGTTTGCCTTCGAAATATTGCATCAGAAATTTTACATTATGAACTGGATTAAATTAAATCTGTGTGCGGCGAATTAAAACTACACTCAGATGAAAATGATTTTTCTTTATTTTGGCAGCACATACATATACTGCAACTAGAATTTTATACGTCGAATAAGAGAATGTTTTCCTTCGAAATATGTCAGCAGATGAATCCAGAACTGGAATTTTACATTCTGATCACATAGTGGTTTTAAATTAAGAGTGAATCTATTTATCGCATTCATTTTGACTTATTTATTAATAAACTTCGTATCACCTTCGAGTCACAACTCGGACTGACTGACTAATAAATAAACCAAACCACGCACTAGAAACTAGATCGATAACTTCGGGCCTTTGAAGAGGGGAATTTTCAACAGTATTTCACCATGGATATACAATAATTTGAAGATTCTTTTCTATGGGGACTTGTGACGTCACATACCATAGATGAGGATAGAGTATACAACAACAAAAAGGCGCGACCATTGACAATATAAGTTACAAATAAATTATAAACACAAAGGCGTGAAAAATGGGCAGTCTTATAAATTTAGGATCAACTAAAACAAAAACTGTGAATAGATCTATTTACATCGGCAAATTTTTCTCGGGATCGACTCAAAAAGCACTCGCGATCGACCGTTTGAGCATCCCTGATCTAACAGGATCCCTGGATAATGTTATATTAGATGATAAGATAACAGGATCTCGGAATAGTGTAACATGTACTTATAAATAAAATAAATAAATCATGTAACATGTACTTATAAATAAAATAAATAAATAAAATGTTATATTAGATCAGTGATTCCCAAAGTGGTCCAGATGAACCCCCAGGGGTCCATGGGAGACTCAACGGGGGTCTACGTTGGCGAGATAAAGAAATGGGGGTCCACAAGTTGTACGTGGGGGTCCACGAAAATTTATATGGTTTCGATAGTACAGAACAAAAATGTTGGCTTGACTTTAACTATCAATTTAGGCAGATAATATACTTTTTTAATTAAGGAAGAAAAAAAATCCAATTTTTTCAGTGATTTTTGACAGGCTGTATTTCTGTGAAAAATGGTCGTATTGAGAATTGAGACTTTAGTAAAAGCAATTTGAAGCTTTAAGATTATAATTTTCATTTTTTTGGCAACTTTTTTTTAGGAGCTACGGTTCTCATGCAATCCTAATTTTTTGTTTTTTTTTGGTAAACGGGCTTGATTTTTTTTTTAGTCAGACCGGCTTATGAATCAGATAGCCCTGATTATTTAGCAATAATTTCCTTTTTTTAAAACCTCACATAATTTTTTTTGATAGTGTACATATTTTTAGAAGGTCAGCGAGTGTTACTTGTAAAAAAAAGGGGTCTACTAGAACAATAAGTTTGGGAACCTCTGTATTAGATGATCTAACAGGATCTCTGAATAATGTTATATTAGATGATCTAAGAGGATCTCTAAATAATGTTGTATTAGATGATCTAACAGGATCACTGAATAAGGTTATATTAGATGATCTAACAGGATCTCTGATAATGTTTAAACGGAAGCTGTTTTATTCGGTACGTTTTAAAAATAATAATCTAATTGTTAGGGGGCATACATTCTTTCCGTGAGCAGTTTTTCTTCCAATCTAGACCCCCCCTTGGTATATTCTTTTCAAGTAACGTGAGATTTTGCTGGACCCCCCCCTCTTTTGAGCCCACGTAATTAATTTATGTCCCCTTACTTGGTACCTACCTAGTTTTTCACAGAGTTCAGCGACTTTGTTGAGGGTGAATATGCAGGGGTGCCACTCCCCTAAAGGGTAATCGGTGTTTATAATCTTCCGAGCCCGGTTATGCAGGTCAAACGCTTCCCGGTATCGCTGTTGAGCCCTGGAAAGTGAAGAGTAACATGAATTCTGGTATTATTTAAATTTATTGAACACCGCCATTAGCCAAATGAGAACATACAGTCTGTCAACAACGTATAGAAATGTAATAAATCGAAAAAAAAAAACAAAAAATAATAATTAAAATAATCCCGATAAAACCCACAAAAACTCTACAAAAATAAATTTTTAAAACCTTTTTTTGGAATTGTAAAACTTTACCAAAAAATGCTCTGATCAAATTTAAAGGAAAAACTTGAGTTCCTTACTGACCACTACAGTTACACTACAAGGATGATTCAAATCTACTGAACATCTCAAAATTAAATACATCTTATGGCCAGAAAACTCATACATTCCATGCTACAAAATTATATAATGCCATTCCAAAATGAAATTAAAAACACCATGGAGGTTTTAATGTTCTGAATAAATAAGTTTAAAAATGACATTAAATTATTGCTAAGTAAACGCGAGAATGGGGAAATCGTTAAAATTTTGAAATTTTGAATCAACAACACAATTTACACAATCTACAGTCAACCAACACGAAGATGTGGAAATCAAAAAACATGAAGATGAGGAAATCATAAAAATTATGAAGTATCACCAACACAACCTATAGTCAACAAACAAAGATGTGGAAATTAACAAACATGAAGATGAGGAAATCATGTAATAATGATGTAACATCAATACAGCAACCTAGTGTCCGCCTCGGAACAGAAATTCTTAGTGAGAGGGATTGTGAATAAACTGCTTTACTTTGTATTCTTTAGATAGTAATTAATATAAAATAAATAAATACCACATACTTAAGTTTTGTTATTTATGGCAACATCGATTTTTGAAGAAATTATAGTAGATTCGAAGGTGTTGATTTACAATTTGCTGATTTAGACAGGAAACATAATGACAAGTCTCAATTTTTTTCTTTATTTTCTTGTTGGACAGTCACAAATGAGAAATTCCAATCTTGTTTGATCAGGCTTAACAGGACATATTTTCCAAGTTCTTAAGTGCCTGCTAGCACACACACACATGGACTCATCGCCACTTCGAAGTGAACCCGATTGAACCGCAGTGAACCGCCGCGACGTTTAGTTAATAATATAAATTAAAATTAATTAAATAATCACATAAATAAGTCATACTGTAAACTATAATATATATATATATATATATATACATACCAAAATATATATATATATATATATATATATTTTTATTTATTTTTATTTTTATTTTACATCAAATATATAGGTATATTTTTTTTTACAGGTATTTTTTTTTTACTACTCTTCCATTTAAAGCATTTGCTTGTGTATGGAAGGGGAGTGTACATAAATGCTATTAGTTATTAGTTATAAGTTAGTACTCAAATAATTAATTGTACATAAATGTATGTGAGCTGCAGTATTTATTTGATAATGGTGTGAATTTTAAAAAAAAAAGAAAGAATGTAATGGAAAACTTAGGATATTTGTAAGATTAATTGATAGTAGTTTTTTTCTTAAGAATATTTTTAAAATGTCTCTTGACAGAGAGCAGTATTCGGGTTTTATCATTAATGCTTCTGATTTCTTCTGGTAGACGATTGAAAAAAGTTCTTCCCTGGTAAGCATAATGATGCTGTGCAAAAGACGTATTTAGTTTTGGGCATAGAAAAACATGTTTAAGTCGAGTTCTGTTTTCATTTAAAAATGGATATTTATCTTTTTCCTTTATAATTTGAATCAATGAATTTTTAATATATAAATATTTAAATGTGGGTACTTGAAATTCTTCAAACAGGCGTTCTGTTGGGTAGTCTAAGGATTTTTTTAATATAATTTTAATAATTGTCCTTTGTACAATTTCTATTGGAAGAAGGTTACATTTATACGCGGATCCTCAACTAATAATAGCGTATTGTAGAGTGGATTGAACTAAGGCATAGTAGATTAAATATAGATTTTTTATCGACAGAAAATTTCTAATTCTTAAAAATATGTATATTAATTTTCTGATTTTGTTTACTACTTGACATATTTATTCCTTCCATTTCAGATTTTTGTCGATAATTACTCCGAGATATTTAATTTTATTTGTTGTTTTTAATATTGTACAGTTTGATTTGCAATAATTTTGGCTATGAATTTTAGTATTATCGTGTATGACAATGTTAAAATTTTTGGGAGCATCGTTTGGATGGATTGCAAATGGAATTACAAATGTCTTTTCACTATTTAGTGATAGTAAATTAGTGTCGAAAAAATTCTTAATATGAAACAACTATAAGAAACAACTTTTAAAAACACAATTTTTGGATAAGATTATCTGTTACGTAAGTTTCAATTGATTAACTTTTTTCTTTCTCATGAAATTATTCACAAAATAAATAAAAATCACTTACAGGCAGCTGTTGCCTCTGGTACGTGTGCTCTGTACGTCTGGTACATGATGTGTATCACATAAAAAGTTGTCAAATAAGGATATCTTACCCGTAGACCGAAGCCAGAATATTGAGCACGGTGGCTGTCCCGAGCTTGTTGTGCTTTTTCTCCTCTTCCAAGAGTTTACTACCGCACTCCTGGATAGCCAAGTCGAGGCGCCCTTCCGAAGTGTACTTCATCACTACTTGCTCATGCCAACTGCGCAGGTCTGCATGAATATCGAAGCCCAAGAGCGCCGTTCGTCTCTCCATTAGGTGGTTCAAATGAAACTTCGAATGAATGAAAGATTAGTACCTAATAAAGGCGTTCTGCAAGAATTCTACTCTGGAGGAATAGTGGAAAGGGACTCATTTTTTGAGAAACAAATGTCCACGATTTGTTAATTATGAAAAAAAGATTCCGCAAATTTTCCATAGTCATAGGGACCGTTATTATAATTGCGACCATATGTCTGTGACTGGATTTTTAAAGGACCGACATCAATTAATCAAATTTCATGAGGCTTATGTCGTATTGCCTTTCTTTACCAATTTTTAATTAAATAAAAGGATTTTCTAATTTAACATTGGCTTCCGAAAATCGACAAAACGTTTCTCAAAATCGAAAGGTTCTTTAAGAAATCGCAAATTAACGTATATTGAAAACTGCTATTTGTCTTTTTAGATGCAAGCCTCAGAAAATCATTAAAAAAATAATCTATAGCTGGTTTTAGCTATTTCGTAAATGCGCAGTGTGCATATACCTAAATGTGTATGTATGTACTTACTAATATTTGAATTGGATCCTCCTTATTTTATGTACTTCTAATTTAATTAATGATTATTGTATTTACAGTTGCATTACGTTACACACTGAATGTTGAGATAAATGGTGTGCTCACCTACATATAATCAAAATCCATTATATCTCCTAAACTATACAATATATCTGAAAAAATTAACACCATTATACTTTTTAAAAAGCTGTCTATAAAAAAATGGAATGTATTTTTTTGTTATCTACTACGGTTTGGAAAATAATAATGACATTGTCGTCAAAAAAATTTTTTTTTTCGTAAAATTTTGATTTAAAGGTGAATATTTTTTTTGTCTGAGGGAACACGCAAAAATGTTTCATACAAACTATTTGCCAAATTTAATAAGCTTTAAAGCGATATATAACATTGCTTACTTTTATCCTAAATACTGGTCAAAATCTGACCCAATTGGAGGGCGGCACGTCGCCGTGGCGTGCGGGCGACGAGGCCCTGAGGTCGGGCCTAGCCAGCTGTGATTGCAGGTGACCGATTTGTGCTTAGATAGCACTATTTATAGTTTTAAATTGAAACATCGAGTACTTTTTAATTTATTTACCACATAAAAACACTTAATAGTATTTGCAATAAAAGTACTTACGACAAAAATTCCAATACAAAATTATATAACTTTTCGTAGGTTTTAAGGGATTACAGAATATTATTATTCACTGGGTATCACAGTCGTCTTCAAATATTTCAACAGTATTTTCAGATATCTTACTGGAGGATAGTCCATTGTAGTGGCCACACATATCAGAACACTCTAGTCCTGCCCTCCGACAGCTGCGAGCTGCACGACTTTCCGCACGAGGTTTTACAGTTACAAGAATCAAGTAGAAGTTCATTTGGATTCGCGTATCTTTTTTTTTTTTATATTAAGAAGGATTTTTTCGGAAATATACGTTTTAAGATTTTCACGGCCAAAATCATTTAGCGGTATATGTCATTTATATGTGTTAACTTACATTCTCTTCTTTGTCATCCCCATTCATTAGATGGTAAGTTCATTTCCTGGCCATGTTTGAACTAGGAGGTATGTCCTTAGGAGATACTGGCGGGCCGCGTTCTTTACAATTATACAGTTTTCCATAAATCTTCTAGCCCACTTCCTTCCATGATGCGGCCAATAAATCCTAAATATTACATTAACAAATGAAAACCAATCTAGTCGTAAAATAATTTTTGATATTTCCGATGATCCGTCAGCCCCCGCTACCATTGTAATAGCTCTGAGAAAAAGCGGGTTCGTCTAAAGTTATAATGCATGCTTGATTGTTCTTTTTACACTGTTCTGTTGAGAGACATAGTGCAGTGTACACTGAGGATGGATTTTTGGAATCAATATCAATAAATGGAACAGCCATTACTACTGGTTTCATAATCCACATAATCGTTCATAGCGACATTTATAAACCCGTTCCAGCCAACTTAACCACCCTTGTGCGCCCTTCAGCGCCCTTGAGGTGATTTTTCACGAAAATGGTGCTTTATAAATCAGCCAAATATTATTAATTGGTTAGAGATACAAAATGTAATGAATTAGCATGCTCTTTTCTAGAAGATATACATTCACTGATATTTTTTATGGTTACATATTTCAAGCTGCTCTTTTTTCTCTTCGCGTAGCAACGTTGAGGGATGTTTTCTTTTTTCCCAAAATTTCCACACTGAAGACGAGGTACATCTAGATTTGTTGTCACATTTAAGGCTAAAGTGATGCACTTGATTCCTCCCATGGCATGAAATGTATTTAGGCCATCTAATGTTTTTATATTAACGTCGGAATTGTCGAACTATGTGTCATCTTCGATTATAGGAGGCCCAGCTTATTAGAGACCTCTGGTATGTCACCTTCACGATAAGACGAACAACGACGACAACAATTTTATTAAATTCTATTAAATGTTTAGATTCGTACATTCATTGTATATACACAAACTTGTCTGTATTGATGACAAAAAAGACCTAGGCCTTGCAGATGCTATTATGGCGTGGTTAATTACTAAACGTCTTCTAGTAATATCAGGTCCATTATCATACAACCTCTTCTTTGTTACAGTTGACGTCAACAGATTCAGAGTTTCAGGAACTAAATCATAACCCACACCAGTGATTTCCGCAATATCAGGATAGCTTTCACAATCACATGGCATTTTTTTAAATTCTTCTCTGATTATTTCTGCGGCAGTGCGTATAATTCTTAAACGTTTGAGATTTGCTTTCTTTTCTTTGTTTCTGCACCAGTCATCTAGTATCTTATAACTTGAGTGAGACATTCATATTATGGCAGGTTTTCTGCCAAAAATATATGTATACATCTGATCTTGAAAATAGTTATTATTTGTTTTTTTTTTCAGAAATTTATCTGAGTACGGAAGACCACAAATGTCTATTACTATTTCCCTTAATTTCTCTAAAGTAAACTGAATTCATCAGTATTTTCTAAGAAATTACAGAGTTTATGATTTTTTTTTGCTGAATTATCGTCTTTAGGTCTTCCTACAAACTTACTTTTTGAGTTAGTTTACTTTTACAGATCTTCTTGAAACAACTGTTATAATAGCGAGCTTCTGCAGCGACCAAATTAAACACACTTCACATGTTTGGATTTTACATTTGCACCCCATTCATCAATGTTTCTCTTATTTCCATTGTTAACACCAAACGCATTTGCTCACGATATTTATGAGGTAGTGTATGAATAAATTTTTTTGTCACAAATAATACAGTTCTCCATCAAAATAAACGTATTTTCTAAATGCCTTAGGAATCGCTGAGGTGTACTGGTTGATGAGCTACAAATAATATTTGTTAAAGCCTTAATACTGCTAGCCCTAGAATACTTTTTCTACAATCTACATACGTGCACGGTTACGCTATCCAAACTAGTTAATTTAACATGATTATTGTCATTGTTTTCAATAATAGCTTTAATTTGCATTTGTAATCATTTCGTTACTATAACATTTCCTGTAAGGTCAGTTTATATAAAATGCACAATAGGTTCTCTTCAGTTTGTTAATTTCTTGATAATTAATTGTTTCTCAATATTTTTACCCGATGAAGGTGGTAAAACGCACAAAAAACTTGAATGCTTGGCACAACAACATAAAAATATAACGCACAAAACCCACACACCTTAATCTCAAGACAAAGGAGATGAAACTGACTATTTTTAATTATTTTTTCATTTGTTTCAACTTAATAAAACAACGCGACAAGATCGACAAATATAACACGCCCACTCCGTGTTACGACCAGCGCGCGTACTAAATTAAGAGCTTATCCACATATTTCACGATATAACACGATAGAAATGAAGGATGTAAGTAAACACTGTTATACACGCTTTTAAAGCTTATTAAATTTGGCAAATGATTTGTTTGAAATATTTTTTCATATTCTCTCAGACAAACAAATTATTCAACTTCAAAAAAATATTTTGCAAACAAATATTTCAACAAAAATCTCATTGGTATTGGCCAAACTAACACAGATAATAATAAAAAAATAATAATATAATTTTTAGGCAATTTTATAAGAAGTTCGGTGATGACATTTTTTTTACGATATATGTTTTGGTTTATGAGATATGATCGCTTTAGTAGAAGCCCACATTTTAATGTATGGGAGGGCACAGGGGGGAAGCAAGTGGGGGAGGAGTGGGGACTTTTGTGAAAATACTCCCTAGGGTAGGTACTACTTACTTGCGAAAATTCAGCTTGCCCTTAATTTGTTCCAGTTAGGGCCTGTTTTCTGTCTAGATTGACTGGGCTGTTTGTTTTTGGGGTGTTATGCCGTGTTGCACTACCTCCTTCTTTAGCAAACGTTTCGGATATCGTTGCAGTGTCCATCATCGGGGCAGATAAGGTAGATGTGTAATTTTTAGTGGTGAAGTGTGTGCTTATTTACTTCGAAGCGATAGTTTGATGATGATAGTTTATCGTAACAACTTATCGTGGCTGTGCTGGGTCCTCTGTTTCCCCTGAACCCATCACGACCGCTTTCATGATCACGGCTAGGTTTATCACATCAAATATTATTCACTTTTTAAATTGGGAGGGGGCTACGAAATAACGATACGAAATACGATACGAAAGAAACCAGAACATCTCATAACCTACAAAAGTGGAAATGCTGCAACACAAATAGATTATTGGCTATGTAGAAACGAAATGAGGAAAACGCTCAGAGACTGTAAAGTTATCCCTGGTGAACCCCTTGCAACACAACATCGCCTACTATTGCTGGAATTACATGTAACGAGACATAAATTGTATAAAGATAAAATAAAACCTACAACCAAAATTAAGTGGTTTAATAACTCAAAAGAAAACGGATAACAGTTAACATCAAAACTCCAAAACTGGATGCTAGAAAATCTCCAAAAAGAAGATACACAAAACCCAACTGAAATGTGGAAAGCATTTGAACAGGTATGTTTACAGCAAGCCAAACAACATCTGGGAGTCTCCAAGGGTAAACTGAAAATAAAGAAGGAATCGTGGTGGTGGACAAATGAGTTGCAAGCGTGTCTAAAAGAGAAGAAAACTGCTTTCAGAAACTGGTCTAACTGTAAGTGCGATGGCGAGAAAGAGCACACTACTGTTGTAACTATACAACAATAGTGTATAAACAAGTCAAAAAGACAGCAAAGAAACTAGTTGCCTCTGCACAACATGAGGCATTGAAAGAGCTGTATGATGACCTAGAAACACCAAATGGGGTGTAAAGAATTTACAAAATCGCAGCACACAGGAAAGAAAGGGCCAAATCCATTAGAACACCCAAATACATAGAAGACACTGACGGTGAGTTGATCACAATATGTCAAAGATGGAAAGATTATTATTCTACATTAATGAATGAAGAATTTCCAAGAAGAACTCATGTGTCAGAGCAACCAGTGCAGGGGCCAGTTGAAGAAATCATTCAAACAGAAGTTAAAGTAGCCATATCACAAATGAAAGTGGGGAAAGCAGTGGGGCCAGACAATATTCCAGTTGAATTATGGAAAGAATGTGGTGAAGTAGGACATAAATGGCTGTGCACTCTGTACAATAAAGTACTAAATGGAGAACCAATGTCAGAAAACTTTAGGCAGAGTTATCTTCTTCCATTTTGTATAAATAAAGGAGACTCTAGGAGGTGCGACAATTATAGAGGGATAAAGCTTATGTTTCACACCATGAAAATATATGAGAGAATTATCAACACACGAATAACGAATATTGTAAAAATACACGACGATCAATGCGGTTTTGTGTCGGGAAAATCAACAATAGATGCTATTCAAACAGTCAGAATAATAGTTGAAAAACATAGAGATGCAAAAAAAGATTTGCACATGGTATTTATAGACTTGGAAAAAGCATTTGACAGGGTTCCCCGAAGCCTGATATGGGCGGCATTGAGAGCCCACAATGTACCAGAAGGATATGTGCTCTCCATACAAGATATGTATACAAACGTTGAAACCCAAGTAAGATGCACATCAGGGACATCACCAAAATTTCCAATTAAAGTGGGGGTACACCAAGGATCTGTCCTCAGCCCACTACTATTCATAATGGTCATGAATTATCTAACAAGTCAAGAAATGAACAGTATTCTCAAGACTATGCTTTTTGCAGATGATGTAGTACTGATAGCAGATAATCATTGTGACTTGCAGAATAGCCTGGAAAGGTGGAGAAAGATTCTGGAGGATAATGGCCTAAAAATTAGCAGGAAAAAGACTGAATATTTGTATTTGCCATTTAAAGACACAATCCTTCGATGCAACTGGATGGAGTAACATTAGCCAACTGTGATTCATTTAAGTATCTGGGCTCACGAATCCACAGAGACGGAGGATGTGCAGCGGATGTCATCCATAGAATAGGTGTGGGATGTATTAAATTCAGATCCGTAACAGGAATATTGTGTGACTCCAAAATGCCTATAAAACTTAAAGGGAAGATATACCTGACTATTGTAAGACCCGCAATAATGTATGGCTCCGAATGCTGGACTATGTACAACTCCTACTCTAGGCAACTCGAAACAGCAGAAATGCGAATGCTTAGATGGTCGGCAAGAGTATCACTAAAAGATAAGATCAAAAGTTCACGCATTCGTGGTAGCCTGGGTGTCACAGACATAAATAGTAAGCTGGAGGAACGACAGTTGAGATGGTATGAACACATAAGACGGAGACCATCGGACCACACAGTGAGGCAGGCAATGTCTATGGAGCTTCATCGACAGTCATCCAGAGGAAGACCGAAGAACTCCTGGATGACTCAATGCGCCAAAATTCTTCAGAAAAATGGCCTGGATGAAGGCGATACCCAGAACAGGAGAAATTACAACCTGAGAACGAGAAAAGCCGACCCCAACAGCCTACCTAGGCAATGAGTTGGGACAGCGCAAGGAAGAAGAAGGGGACATGGATACCGCCACCACCGGGACCATTAACTGGATAACCAAACCATCTTCCATAGGTCACGACAAGTGGTTCGCTAAGTTTGGTGACTTAGCAGAGGTGCCCGGGTGCATGGGGTATTCAGGGAGGCCAGTGGGGGCGCTTCTTTCACCTCTTCAGTCGGAATCTTGGCCCAATGCCTTGTCACTCCTGGGCACATTGACATCCAGATTAATATCCACCCCTCGTATCTTTTCCCTTCGCAGAACTTGCTCTCCTTCCTTTACTAAAATACACTAAACATAGAGCATCCCCAAAGATGAAACAGGTTCTGTGGGAAATTATTTTTCTCAGAGTGAAGTTATTGTAAAAAAACAGTTTTACATACCGATGGATGATATCCACTCGACACTCCAGAGGATGCAATCTTTTGTGTTGCTTTATTCTCCACCGCCTCTTCACCGCCAAAATCTGGACAAAGCGGCAACTAAAAACATGTATTTTTAATAGATTATTTTTTTATACATATATTTTTT
Source organism: Limnephilus marmoratus (assembly GCA_917880885.1). Taxonomy (NCBI): domain Eukaryota; kingdom Metazoa; phylum Arthropoda; class Insecta; order Trichoptera; family Limnephilidae; genus Limnephilus; species Limnephilus marmoratus. Next base: position 49,596,953 of record OU862921.1, on the reverse strand, counting down.
TTCTAATAATGCTTTAAATGTCCGGGATTAATTTTCCCCTCAGGAAAAACTAAACCCTTTCACACACTTCCCAAATGATCATCTGGTCAATCCACGCTATGCAATTGCACTATATAAGCACACAATTGCACACTATAAAATCAAAACTATTTATAAATCAGAAAATAAAATCTCGTCTCTATTAGGAAGTCTGAAGGACCACATTCCACTTGAGTGACATGGTATTTATAAAATACCTTGTGGGGCATGTGAAAAGGTGTATATTGGACGTTGCAATAGAAAAATATCATGTAGAATTGCAGAACATAAAGTAGATGTAACTAATAAACGCTTAACTTCATCCATAGTTCAACACGTCCTTAATGAAGGTCATAAAATAGACTTTAATAATACAAAAACAATAGCTAGTATATACAATGAACCAAAAAGAATTTACCGCGAAGCAATAGAAATTTATAAACATAAAAATAATATGAATACTAGAAATGACTCAATCAGAATTCCCAATACCTGGAAAGTCTTAATCGATGAAAATCCCCCAAAAACGGCATTTTCAAAATTACCAGTAGAGTCTCCAATTAGCTTAACCAATCAGGTATCCACTGCCAGCCCCGCCCCCCACCCCCTCCACCATCAATCACCTGCAACCCGGGTACTTCGTTCTAGACATAAGAAGTGACTTGCACTCACTTAAGTTTTAGCTTTTGGATTGAACAGACATGCGAAAGCTATCAGTTTGAGACAAAAACTCAAGACATAAGGCCTCTGAAGATGGACAGTGTGATCTGTCCGAAACGTCAGGAGTTAAAAAGTCCTTTTAAGGACTACGTTACGCGGGTAAACCGAGAAAATTGTTCTACATCTTACACCCGTGAAAACCTTAATCATAACATATATATATATATATATATATAGATATATGGAAAAGAAAATGTACATGTATGAATGTTCATATACATATAGGTATATAATTTCATAGTTTTTATTTTTTATTTTTATCTTTCATATATATTTTTTATCGTATAAGCATAGTACGCATAGGAATAGGCAAAGTGCATATAGGCATATAATTTCACATTATTTTTTATCTTTTTATGCTTCTTTTTATCATTTTTATTATCATATCATTTTTTATTTTTTTTAACTACTTTTTTTAATCTTTTTATAATATTACTATAATTATTATTATTTTTATAATATACTCAGATTCATATCTTTTTTAATAAATATAAAATGTTATTTACCTACCTCGGAACAGACTATGTCTAGTGAGGTGGGTAAAATAAAACTATGTAAATAAATGAAAAATAAATAAACGCCCGGGTTGCCGGCACTGAAACTGAACTGATACAAATTTTTTAATTTATGTTTCGTAGTGAGAATATGTTTTAACGTATATTTCATACAGCTAGGTGATTAGGGTGTCAGAAAAATTCTATTTTTTTCACAATTTTTTTTGGTATTATTTCATACAGTGCTCCTTATAATATTGGTAAAATAATAAAATAATACACAGTATTTACAAAATAATGACAAGAGCACAAAATTAAAAAAGACAGTGCTGTTATAGCACACACGGGACAATAATAATAATAGACAAAAACGGTGCTATTTAACACAGGACAAAACAAAAACTTTAAAACTAAAATATAATATCCTTCCTATATTCCTTCCCAGAACTCTCCTCTCCCTTCCTTTCCTTAAAAAACCCTACACAAAAAACTCCAGTCCAATTTTTTTTTTTTTTTAAATGAATAAATACCTTCAAATTTAAATAACTGCATTTCTATTTTTATTTTTATAGTTAGTTTTAATAGTTAAAATAATGTTCAAATTTTTAATTTTTCAAGACCCCCCGAAAACCACCGTATCTATGGTGGATTGTGTGACGTCATCACCCACCGATAGTTTTATTTACTTTCAAGTTGTCATTTTGAAATTTTGAATGGACAATGGCGGAATGACTTTAGGATGACTTTTAGGTGTGAGAAGTTGAGGCGATTTTATTCAAGATTAACTGCTTTTTATATAGAAAAACATTGGTAAAATGTCCACATCTCATCGCTACTGTTATTGTATTGTACCAAAGTGCAATATAAAAAAAAAATAACCTTTTTCATTGCAAATACAAATGACATCGAATTTTGTGTTCAGGCGTGACTTTGTACATTGTATTATGTATAACACATACAGAAACACTGGTATTTATAATACCCTGATCATGACGATTGTGTAATAACTTGTATAAAAAGCCCCTTGATACTAAAAACAATTTGAAAATACATAAATCAAATGTCAAATATGATACGACTTTAACCTCAAATAGGCAAAATTTATTGCAGATTGTCCGCAAATATAGCCCTTTTTCGTAAATTGTTGAGGGCCTAAATAATGTTTCAATAAACGTAACTATTATTTATCTAAATCTCTATAAACAGTATGAAAATAAACCAAAAACTCGAAATGTTGAATTGCGTACGTGTACACTTCAGGTCATTTCAGTCGTGATTTCAAATATCAATACAACTTCAACACGCTACCATCAGATGAATAGTTAGCAGTGACGTCATCACTAACCATTTCAGTAATGCCAACTTGACGCTGTGTTTTCACGACCTGATTAAAAATTGACTTTTAATAATTTTTTAAAAACTCTGCGTTTAATATTGTTAAATAAAACTTATATATTCAGAATCAGCGTTTATTGGTCTATATCAGTGATTCCCAAAGTGGTCCAGGTGGACCCCCAGGGGTCCACGGGAGATTCGACGGGGGTCTACGTTGGCGTGATAAAAAAATGGGGGTCCACAAGTTGTATGTGGGGGTCCACGAAAATTTATCTGGTTTCGATAGTAAAGAACAAAAATGTTGGCTTGGCTTTACCTATCAATGTAGGCAGATAATACACTACTCAAAAAAAATTAAGGGAGCAAAAAAATTTGAATTTTGCGGTGATTGTTTACAGGCTCTATTTCGGTGAAAAATGGTCGTATTGAGACCTTTAAAAAGCATTTTGAAGTCTTAACTACATTTTGAGCTACGGTTCTCATGCAATCCTAATATATAGCGCGAAAAAATAATTTTTCAAATTTTTTGATCCACGGGCTTGAATTTTTTTTTCAGTTAGGCCGGCTTATGGATCAGATAGCCTTAATATTAGGTCCCTACATATGAAATTGGCGTTTTGCCGTACTGGCAACTTTGATCTCAAATATCTTCTCTTTGGTTAGAAATTCCAAATTCAAATTTATACAGCTATTTACTCCTGTATTTGTGTTTCGAAAATTATAATTCGTTTGTTTTTTCCTTAATTGTTTTTTTTTTCTTTGCGTCACCTAGTTTACAAAATGGAAAACTTGAAATATCGCGTTATTTACGAGTACGAGTTCCACCGTGGCACCAGTGCTGCAGAAACGGCTCGAAGGATTAATGATGTGTATGGCGACGGTACCGCAAAAGAAAACACAGTGCGTTTTTGGTTCCGACGTTTTCGTTCTGGAAATTTCGACCTGCAGAACAAGTCCCGTGGACGGCCAGAGACCAAAGTTGATAATGAAGAATTGAAGGCCATTGTGGAAGCGGATCCATCGCAAACCACCTCCGAGTTAGCTGCAGGCTGCGGTGCAAGTGATAAAACTGTTTTAATCCACTTGAAGCAAATTGGGAAGGTGAAAAAGCTTGAAAGGTGGGTACCTCACGAATTGAGTGAAGCAAATCAACAAACGCGCGTTGACCGCTAGACCACGCACTGCACAACAGACGGCTACCAAATTAGAGGACCTTCTATTGGAATGTCTAAGACATTCACCGTACTCTCCGGACCTTGCTGCAACAGATTACCATTTTTTTCGAAATTTGGATAACTTCTTGCAAGGGAAAAAATTCAACTCCGATGGGGGGCAGTCCAAACCGCCTTCAAAGATTTTATTGATTCCCGTCCGAATGGTTTTTTTAGTAAAGGGGTCGATGAACTACCTATGAGATGGCAAAAGTGCATAGATAGCAATGGTACATACTTTGATTAAATAAATATATTATATTTAAAAAAATCGACTTTATGTTCCTCCCATACAAAACGCCAATTTCATATGTAAGGACCTAATATTTAGCAATAATTTCCTTTTTCTAAAACCTCCCTTAATTTTTTTTGAGTAGTGTATTTTAAGAAGGTCAGCGATTGTTACTTGTAAAAACTTGCATATTCGATATTTAATTCTATTAAGGTGGGAAATACAGGACAGAGGACTCGGTTTTTTTAACGATTTTCATGAATTTTTTGGCATGTAAGAAATGTGTATAATTTATTGACTCTGTAAGGTCATTTTATACATCTACTTACTTACTTAAAATATTGTGAATTTTTCGAAAGCATTTCCTCGGAAAATATGGAAATTATCAGCAGCTATGCATCGAACGTCACCATCAGACGTAGCTTTTGTGTGCATTTTGGGGGCCATGGTTTTCATCTCAAACCAAAAGGGTTTTAAATTTAAATTTAAGAAAATGATGTGTCTATTCTATGTAAACCTTACTTTTCCCAAAAAAATGAAAATGAAATTTTTTACAGGTCTGTAAACAGGAAACATTGATTTTTTGCCAATTTTTTACATTTTTTTGCAATGAAAAAATATTTTTGACAACGATATTACTACGAATTTCGGTTCACATAGATAGAGCATAATTATATAAATAAGGTATTTGCAAATTTTTAAATGGTCAAAAACTTTCTGAGCTATAGTGCACACAAATTCAAAAAAGTCGTTTCGAGAAAAATGCGTTCCAAGTTACCACGCGGTTTGGCACAAACACCTTCATAACACCGGAATGAATTGAAATTTTTATTTAAAACTTTGGGAACATATTCAATAGACTAACAATTTATGATATATAAAAAACCTTTTTTCTCAGTCATCTTCATGTATTTCCCCCCTAAGTCTATAATCATATTATTTTAATAGATAGAACACAAGAAAATACTCTATTTTTCTTTTTATTTATACCACTCCAGAGTTGGAACTAGCCGCGATGCAATTTTCCATCGTTAGATCTAATCTTCTCATTTTTTTATGAGTTTTGGGAATGTGGTAAAAATGTAGCAGCAGGGGGTCCATCGAAATCAGTAAATTTTTGAAAGGGGTCTACGAGAAAAATAAGTTTGGGAACCTCTGGTCTATATTTTTTTTAAAGCCATAATATTTTTCACTGAAGCTCCTTATTACGGGAAACTTGAGAACATGGCTTATTAATATTTCGCATATTGAAAAGATGTTCGGATTCATGAATGGTATGATTTTTGAAATTATTTTGTTTTTAAAGCCCGTTTAAATTCAGCCAAATTCTGGATATTAATTAGTACGAGCTGAGGGAAGTTTATTCCAAATGAGAGTGCCAGTTACACGAAAAGAGTGATCATAGTAAACAGCTCGATTTGACCTAGAAAGTTCGATTAGACGATTAGTAACATCTAGATCTGCTGACCTTAGAGTAAGCTGTCTCGCGCTTAAGTTTTGTCGGACACATAGTTCCGAAATATAGGCTGGCACCATTCCTTGCAATGCTTTGAAGATCATTAAGCAGATCTTGAACTCTATTCTTTCGGGACATCGAAACCAATATAAACAATCACTTAGAAGCGGGGTTATATGACAATACTTAGATTCGCCAAAAATCATTCTCGCCGCAGCATTGAAAAGGTGGGCTTAGGTTTTTTGAATATTACAGGAATTTGGAATAGCTACATCAATGATATAAGTTATTTTTTAATTTTTTTCATGTAAACTATTTTTGTATACGCACCAGATTTAAATGTCCGGGTTAAATTTTCCCCACAGGAAAAACTAAACCCTTTTACACACTTCCCCAAATGATCATCTATTACACTCTTATTATTATTTTTTATTACCGGTAAGAGCCGTTAAGCTTACAGTTCGTCCAAAGTATACCTAATAATGATTTACGACCCTACGACCCATTTCGATCAGTTCACACAAAAATTAAGAGGTAGCCTTCGGTCATCGGTCCACCCCGGCAGAAATACATGTGGCATATATCTGTCAACCCACACTGCACTGTTACAGACACAGGGGCCGTCTGTTTCAACAGAAAGTTAAATCGTGTTCTAAAGTTAATTTTTAACTGTCAGGTAAAGTAACGAGGACGTTAAATAGGACCGCGCGCTGTTTCAAGTGTATTTTCGCTTAAGTAATAGTTGTCAGTGTGGCCAGTCTAAAAAGCAGAATGTTCCTCGGAATTATGTGACAAAATGCATCGAAATATTTTTTGATGCGGCAACACCGTAAACTAAATCAGAACAACTGTCAAAATATCCTGTTGTAATGTAGTATTTTGTTTCGCGTCGTAGGATCTGATGACTGGTTTATTTATGGATCTGACGGCTTTGTTCCGATAAAAGTATTTGTATGAATATTTACAAATAAATGACGACCTATTATAATACATATAATATAAAATATGAATGTAATTTACTTTCCAGTAGTTATGATGTGTCCTTGAATTTGAAGCGTCGCATATTTTACGAGATCTTCAATTCAATTTATTTATGGTATCGAAAATATTAGAAAAACATACATTAGGTATAGCTTTTTTAAAATCCGTTTGTAAGAGTATTACATTAAACGTAAGTAGTGTACAAATTATATTAGCGAAATTAATAAAGCTTGTCTTTTAAAAGGCAGCTTCACTCGCTAATGTCGATATACGAAACGAGTCTAACCTACTACTCATGTTATTTTTGTAATGTTTATGATACGATAGGTATATTAATTTGAAGATCTTGTAAAATTTGCGATACATCCATTAAAAGAGCTTGTCTTTAAAAGGTAACGCTAAATAAATATGCAGAATTGATTCTATTCAACAGCAAGATTTTTTCGACATGCGGTGCCGCGCCAAAAATTCGAGATCCCAGATAACCATATTATTATTGACGCGGGGACGAAATGTTTTGGTTTTCTCTGCAAGACATATTGGATGAGGAATTCATCGTCATTATCAACCTCTTCTATAATATTTATCATGATTATTGATTAGTATATTAATAATCAATGTTGAACCACCCATTTCTGAACATTACTTCGACCAGAACTGTCAAATATGCCATTATGGCGGAGTAACTCTAGAGTAACTATCAGTTTTCGGAAAGTAAGTACAAAAGTTAAAAGTAACGTAAAACAATCAGTCAAATTGATTGAAAAACGCATTTTGCTGGAATTTAACTATAGTAACGGCGTTTTGTTTTACTTTTACTTTAGCGAGCGTTGAAACAGACGGCCGGTCTGTTAAAAGTTTTTGAACGAAACTATTACTTTCAAAATTTAAAACTATCATATCTATTAGAATTTACACTAAAACAACTATTTTAACATAAAAACACACAACAATTGTAATATTTCACTTATAAGGACGCACTTTCAGAACTATAGTATAAAACCCCGGATTCCGAATATATAAGTTTTATTTAACAATATTAAACGCAGAGTTTTTAAAAAATTTGCTGATTTTAGTAATTTTTGTGTTTTCTTTAATAAATTGCTTTGGTGTTCAATGCGTATAACTCCTCATATTTATTTTTAAATTAAATTTTATAATATTATTATTAAGTTCTGCAGTTAGGCAGTCTGAAAATGGATTTGTTAGCCGAAACTGCTGTCGCAATAATAAAAAAACTAAAATACTTGCAAAACCCCGTCATGAGAATTAAAAACCGGGAGCTTATGCAGTTACGTGTCTGCAACTTCTGAGCGCGGACATGAAGCAGGTACTGTGGGAAATTATTTTTCTCAGTGTGGAGTTATTGTAAAAAAAAAACAGTTTTACATACCGGTGGATAAATTTCCTTCCGAAATCCAGAGGGTGTAATCTGTGAAGGGTGTAATAATTTCTTCTCCACTGCCTGTTCTCCGCCAACATGATATGGCCGATGCGACCATGGTAACTGAAACAAAATCCAGAGGGTGTAATCTGTAAAGGGTGTAATAATTTCTTCTCCACTGCCTGTTCTCCGCCAACATGATATGGCCGATGCGACCATGGTAACTGAAACAAAATCCAGAGGGTGTAATCTGTAAAGGGTGTAATAATTTCTTCTCCACTGCCTGTTCTCCGCCAACATGATATGGCCGATGCGACCATGGTAACTGAAACAAAATCCAGAGGGTGTAATCTGTAAAGGGTGTAATAATTTCTTCTCCACTGCCTGTTCTCCGCCAACATGATATGGCCGATGCGACCATGGTAACTGAAACAAAATCCAGAGGGTGTAATCTGTAAAGGGTGTAATAATTTCTTCTCCACTGCCTGTTCTCCGCCAACATGATATGGCCGATGCGACCATGGTAACTGAAACATAGATTTTTGAAAATTGAATAAAAATTAAATTTAATAATGCTATTATTAAGTTTTTTTAATATTTTATTTTTTACTAGCAGACCCGGCCACACGTTGCTGTGGCCAACGAAACACAACGCCATTACCCAACCTTTATAAAATCCACACCACCCGCTTGCCAGCTGCCCGCTGCCCACTGCCTGAATTGAATATTTGAATTTCTCGACTTTTCTCTACTATAATAAGCATGTTTTTATACATATAAACGTTCCTCTTGAATCATTCTATCTATTGGTGAAAACCGCATGAATTGCGTAGATTAAAAGATCTATGCGCACATACATTTTGAGCGACTTCATCAAATAAAATAATTCAAATCAAATACCTGCTTACTCTAGGACATCTATTTTCCAATTTCTTCCGTAGAACGAATTTCAAAAGTGACTATAGTACGCCCGCCAGCCGTTTTAAATCGCACAAAAATAGGTTTTCTTTGAATTTCTCGGCTTTTCTCTAATATAATTTACATGTATTATACATATAAACATTCCTCTTCAATCACTCTATCTATTGGTGAAAACCGTATGAAAATCCGTTGCGTAGTTTAAAAGATTAACGCGCACATACATTTTGAGCGACTTCATTTTATACTATGTAATGATGATGATGATGATAATGATTTAATGACAATATAAAAATACAAGGTAAAGCAGTTTGTCCACAGTCCTCCTCACTAGGTATTCCTGTTCCGAGGCGGACTGTATGTTGTAAGGCTGCTGATCATGATTGCTCGCCCCCCGCGCCCCCCCTGTATCCGCCGCTGGAAGGGCATTATATAGTTTTGTGGCATGGAAATTATGGTTTCTCTGGCCAAAAGATGTACGAGTATTTAATTTCGGGATGTTCAGTAGTTTTGAGGATTTCGTCCTTGTACTGTAGACTCCAGACACTAATATCTACAGCCTGTATGTCTGACGAATATCTACAGCTCATATGTTGAACTAATATCTACGAACTTCAGAGTGTTGATTAATATCTACAGAGCGTAGGTTGAACTAATATCTACAGAGCGTAGGTTGGACTAATCAGCTAAATGTGTCCAATAGTCCGATATTAAGAATTTTTACATACACACTTACATAAATTAAGTTTTGTAAACTGAATACGCAATATTACATTATTCCAATATGCTACACATAATTGCAAATCCAACCTCTGCCAGTGCTGTAGATATTCGTCAACACTTTGATTCTCATAGATATTAGTCAACAGTTTGTGCTGTAGATATTCGTCAACACTTTGGTTTTCGTAGATATTAGTTCGATTTTTTCAGTTTTTGGAATTCCTGTAGATATTAGTAGACGCCTCCGTACTGTAGGTGTGTTGGTCAGCAAGGTCAGGGGCGGCCCTAGCTAAATTATTAGGTGGTGCGAAATCTCTTGGTGGCGCCCCCCCCCTACCCCTCCTTACAAAAAATAGAGCTCTTTCTATGCAGTTATGCAACTCTAATTGAAATACCTAGTAGGACAGATGAGAAATAATATTAAAATTTTTTTTATCAAAACAAGAAACGACTTAAAAAAATGCACTAAAAAGTAAAAAAATAATTTCGTATTCTTCTACAACTTAATAATCAACTTACTTTTTCTACTCATCAATCTGTAGGTACGATTGGTATTTTTGAAGTCGGTGTCAGCCAAGGTAGGTTTGTAACTACATACATAGTTGTAGGTGAGATGTGCTTGTGTCGCACGCACGACTTGACGAGGCGAGAGGCGAGAGCGGGGCCATGGCGGGAGGGGAGCTGTCAATTTGGGAGGCAAGAATGGGTACCGCCGCCCCGGGAACCTTTATCGGATAACCAACACCTCTGCCATAGGTCACCCCAAGTGGTTCGCTACGTTTGTTGATTTAGCAGGGGTGCCCGGGTTCATGGGGTGAGGTTTGTCTAGGTCTTGGAGGCGGATGACCAGGACACACTGAACCCCAGATTCCTACCCACCCCTTAAACCCTCTTCCTTCCCAGAATTCTCCCCTCCTTACCTTCCTTTAAAAAAACCCTCCACACAGCATCCCCAAAAATGACATCGGCCCTGAGGGAAATTTTTATTTTCCTCAGGCCTCCTGTGTAGAGCTCATGTAAAAAAAAAAGTGAACACGCCGGGCCGGGTACCTTGGCTGACACCGACTCCAAAAATAACAATCGTTCCTATATATTGATGGGTAGAAAAAGTTAGTTGATTATTAAGTTGTAGAAGAATACGAAATTATTTTTTTACTTTTGAGAGCATTTTTTGAAGTCGTTTTTTTGTTTTGTTAAAATTTTTGTTTATTTTTTTTTTATTTTTAGTGAATCTGAAGTACTTTAACTAATTTGTCTGAATATGGGTAGACCTACTAAATGTGCTGCTCATATAAGACAGACATTACTTGACCATAACGACGTTACGGTAGGTGACTCAAAGATCCGAATAGCCTATTAAAGATTCAGCCGAGTATCGTTAATTTGCTCCTAAGAATTGAAGAGTTCCGTTACTTTTTCATTTATCCCATAATCAGAACCTAACCAAACTCTCATCAAACAAGCTTTAAAGTACATCCTTTCCAATAAAAAAGAATCATCAAAATCGGTTAGGGTTATATTGAGTTATTCGTCCATTTGTCGCGCACATACTTAATGCAAATTTAAGACTTATATGGTTTTCTCATGGATGCCATTGTCAAAACTGAACCAAATTGAAATGGGACCACACGGGAAGCACTAGCTTTCAAATAAAAAAGGAATCATCAATATCGGTTCACCCAGTCGAAAGTTCTGAGGTAACAAACATTAAAAAAATATATAGTCGAATTGAGAACCTCCTCCTTTCTGAAGTTGTTTAAAAAATATATGTTTGATTACATTTATTTAATTAAATCTGCGAAATCAATAAAAACACTAGAACACAACTTTTCTTGCTTTTGCCCTTGCGAATTTTTTCATTAAATCAGAATAATTTAACCCTTGGGCAATATCATTCTCAATTGATAAAATTGCAAGATCTGATAGTCTTTCTTGACACATAGCCGAACGTAAGTACGGTTTAATTTACTAAAACTTCGTTCTCCTTTGGCGACAGTTAAAGGGATGTTCAGCAAAATCCGAAGAGCTGTCCACATATTTGGGAATATATCCTGCCAATCATTTTTTTAAATAAGTTGAAGAACTTGTAGTGGCTCTGCTGAGTCAAGATATTTTAGTAATCGGTTTAGGCTCAAAAGCTCTTCAACCAATTCGAAACTAGAGACAACTCATTTTTCCCCATCGGTTAAAATGATTTGCAATTCTGCACAGGCTTTTTCTTATGAAGACTTATCAGGAATTATTTTGATGTTATACAAAAAAGACCACGTATCATTGAATTTAGATAATTGTCCAAACCGAGTGACCAATGCATTTTCAATTGTATCTATCATCGGGTAAAAGACAATAAATTTTTAACAGTTCTTCGGGATTTGTTGGTGTCTTGTCTGCAGTTTCATATTCAAATAATCGATTATTTCTTCGGGATTGGACTGGCTTAAGGCTCCGCAACCGGGCCCGAAAAGAAGAAGATGGAGAGATACGAAATTACGAATGTTAGAGGAGAGCGCCAACATTTACAGCGACAAAATCGATGCGAAAATTGCGAAAATGTTTAAAATAGAGCAAAAATCTCGCGGGCATTGTCTTAAACAGCATTTAAAGAAACACTGTGATTTTTTCATACATATAACTTGTAAAATAACTGAAACATCCTTGTTCATAATATTTTTATTTTTTTTTACATGAGCCCACACAGGAGGCCCTGAGGAAAATAATTTCCCTCAGGGCCTATGTCATCTTTGGGGATGCTGTGTGGAGGGTTTTTTAAGGAAGGAAAGGAGAGGAGAGTTCTGGGAAGGAAAAGGGTTTAAGGAGTGGGTAGGAATCGGGGGTTCAGTGTGTCCTGGTCATCCGCCTCTAAGACCTAGACAAACCTCACCCCATGAACCCGGGCACCCCTGCTAAGTCACCAAACGTAGCGAACCACTTGGGGTGACCTATGGCAGAGGTGTTGGTTATCCAATAAAGGTTCCCGGGGCGGCGGTACCCATTCCCACCTCCCAATTTGAGAGCATACTTTGCGATTTTTTCTATCGAGGGAATTTTATATAATTTGCGTTTCGGCACGGGCAATGTCTAGATATTATCTTCAAGAATAACACATATTTTTGAGAGCTTTAAAACTTAACATGTTTAAGGGAGATATGTAAGAAATTGGTAGTAATTCGGGTAGTGAGCCCTAAGCGCAGAATCTATCCCAGCCTGGGAAGCGATTTTCTTACCTGTTATTTGAACAGACGAAAAGGCCGGTACTGCTTCACAAATTTCGAGCAGTTTTTCAGCAATTGCGATGCGTTTGCTAAGTCCATGCTTGTTATGATTGTCCCCATTACGCTGAAAATTCTTTCAGCGACAGCATTATTGTATTTTTTCCTTAATTATTTGGATTCGGCTGATTTAAATAACTTCTCTCTGAAGTAGCCTAATAGGCGACCAGTCGCCTTTTAGATTTTTTCATCGCCGGTTTTCGTCCTGAGTAGCCTAAATGGCGAAAAATCGCCTACGTTGGCAACACTGCTTGCTCCCCGCACCGACCACACGATTTAAGCGCACGATCGATAGATAGTCAATCAGTGATCAGGTGTTTTCGGCGCCCCCTTATGACGGCGCCCTGTGCGGTCGCACCGCTCGCACCGCCCTAGGGCCGCCGCTGAGCAAGGTACTCATATTTTTCTTAAAATTTGAGAAGTGCAGCAGTTCTGAAAGTATTTTAGTATTATTTCATTTCAAGTGCTGAAGTTTTGCAAGTATTTTCGTTTTTTTATTATTGCGACAGCAGTTTCGGCTAACAAATCCATTTTCAGACTGCCTAACTGCAGAATTTAATAATAATATTAAAAAATTTAATTTAATAATAAATATGAGGAATTATACGAATTGAACACCAAAACAATTTATTAATGAAAACACAAAAATTACTAAAACTGATCGCCAGATTCCTACCCACCCCTCACACCCCTTTCCTTCCCAGAATTACTCTCTTCCTTTACTTAAAAAAAAACATTCCACATAACATCCCCAAAGATGACGTAGGCCTTGAGCGAAATTATTTTCTTTAATGTGAAGTTATAATAAAAATAAAATTCGAGTGCAGTTAACACGCGGTAGAAGCGAAACTTATCAAAACAATCTCATCCAATGTATATTACACGAGCATTGTTTGCCGGCGACCAAACTCGATTTTCAATAATCTCATGTCTTTCGTTTGTCCCTTTCTAACGAAATATTGTATTTGCGGTATGAAACGGGGAGGCGGGAAGGGAAGATTTCTATGTAGTTGTATTTAGCTACAGCGCTAGCTAGCAAAATATGGTGTTATAGAGTTTTAAAGAAAAGGGCGCGTAATTATTATGTAACATCATTTTGTCGGAGAATACGAGGAATGATCTTTTTGTTTAGTGCCTTGAAATTAACGGAGATATTTTATTGTTATAGGAGATACGGGAATCGGATGCATGACGTCAAATTGTAAATAAGTAAAATAGAGCGTTAAACAAAATAAGGCATTTATTTCCATGCCCGAATACTTCCACGAAGACGGTGAAATGCCCCTTTTGTTGAGTATTATATCTTTAGGAGACACCTATAATATGGGAGACTCCCGACATATTTCATAATGGTGTTAGTGTGTCCGGTGTCCGGCGTTTACGACGTGTACACAGTAAAAACGCGAGAAACCACCGAAACAAAATTTAAATTTTATATGTCAATATATTTTCGTCAAGACAAGAAATCACCCTTTTGATTAGTTCATTCAATATTAGCTGAGACATATATTGTTAGAAGTGCTCCGGAAATAATAATGATAATATTATACAATTCTGCAAAGAATTCTATTAGGAAACATCTATGTATAAAAATCAATGTATGTTTGCTTGTATGTACGGTTGTTCCATACGCGTTGCTAAACCAATCATCCTATTGCGATGAAATTTTGGGGATTTGATGTGCGCATGCCCGCGATGGTTCTTATATATAGTGGTGAGCTTTTTTTATATGAATACCGCACAAGAGTCCCAACTGCTCCAGTCTGAAGCCAGTGAGATTATGGCATCCCCAATTGGGGTATGATGTGAGGCTGAAGGTTGTGGGGAGGGGAACGAGATCGGAAAGAGGAAGGTGGGTGTAATGTCTGTGTGAATTGTATGAGTGCAAGTGAGATAGCATGCTTGCGTGAATCTATATAAGGCGATGCATGCTAGATTCGTCCTCTTTTGCTTTAGGCAGCTCCCCTAATAAATACCTGTACAGTATAATGTTACTCTCTTCATTCGTGTACTACCGACACAATGCTTCGTCCTGACATATGTGAGTCCGCATATCTTAATTGGCGCTGCCATCACGATTGGACAGCCACGGACACCACAGTGGGGAAGTACCTGGCTATTCAAATCTGGTCACCTAACACGGCTAATGCCATTTCAAGCAACGTTTCAATTCTGAATGGTGGTCTTACACCTGGGCGATACTTAGAGTATCTTCCACTCTGGAACGTGCCGCAAATATACTATATATGCTTTAGGTGGCACGCGAGCTATTTGAAAACTGAATGTATCGGGACTGAATTTATGAAATGCGGGAGGAGGGAGGGAGTTAGCAGGACGGGAGAAGCGGAAGAGGGGAGTGGAGAGAGGGAAGTTTGTAGGGCTCTCTCGGAACATCGCCTTTCACCGCACGGGGAGGGATAGAATCATTCGTCCGTCACTCCTGGACACACTGACCTCAGATTCCAACCCACCCCTTCTACCTTTTTATTTCCCAGAACATCCTCTCCTTCCTTTCCTAAAAAGACCCTCCACTCAGCATCCCCGAAGATGACATAGGCCCTGAGGGGAATTATTTTCTTCTGGGTCTGTGTGGAGCTATAATATAAAAACATAATCTTGTCCTTTGTTAATATAGTCAAATAATATGTGTAACTTCACATTCAATTATACTGTAAAGTTCCAAAATCGGCGTCTCGGAGTTTACTATATATATGTACAAATATATATATATATATGAAACAGGCCACGCATGCGTTCCTCTTAACTAAGGAGTCTTGAAAAGTGAGGTCATAATCAAAGCAGCCAATGAGCGCAGACCTGGCGCCGCGCCGTTTCCGTTTTATATGTCAACCAATAGGATCCTTGATAGGAGTTTTATGCTTTGCAGGTGCTGTATGCGTCAATTCCGTTTCATCCGAATTCCTAATCGCAACGGGGCTATAGAAGTTTCACTTAAAAAACTGTTTTATATACCGTTGGTAACATTATGTCACGCGACTCAACTTAACAGGATGGACGCCTCCGTAGTAACTAAAAACCCAGTAATCACCAAAGTTAGCAAAAATGATTTTAAGGATGGGAAGTTTACCACCGCCCCGGGAATAATATAAATAATTATTCATAAACCACCTCCATAAGATAACCAACAATTTTCAATTTGGGAGGCGGGAATGGGTACCGCCGCCCCGGGAACCTTTATTGGATAACCAACACCTCTGCCATAGGTCGCCCCAAGTGGTTCGCTACGTTTGGCGATTTAGCAGGGGTGCTCGGGTTCGTGGGGTGAGGTTTGTCTAGGTCTTGGAGGCGGATAACCAGGACACACTGATCCCCAGATTCCTCCCCACCCCTTAAACCCTCTTCCTTCCCAGAACTCTCCCCTCCTTACCTTCCTTTAAAAAAACCCTCCACACAACATCCCCAAAGATGACATAGGCCCTGAGGGAAATTATTTTCCTCAGGGCCTCCTGTGTGGAGCTCATGTAAAAAAAAAAATCCCCTATCAGTACACTAGGCCGATTATAAATATGTTAAAAGGTTAAACAAAACTGCAAAACTCTTACATTTGATTCGAATATGGATTTAATTTCCGCCTTAGGCAACGTGTCTCACTCGGGGCACACTTCACTCGACATGTCAAAGGATGCATTCTTTTACATTTCTTTGTTTTCCGGTGACTTTCTTCCGCCCATATCTTTCCACTTCGTGTCCATCCTGGGGTATACTTCGTCACTGGACCATCCATGGGATGCATTCTTTTCTGTTGCTTGGCTTTGTTCATTCCACATTTTACGTAAGTACCTTATTATTTTTTAATTGCACTAAAAATGATTAACCTTATATTAGGTTCTGACATATGAAATTGGCGTTTTGTATGGGAGGAACACAAAGTCGTTTTTTTTAATATAATATAATAATAATAATAATAATAATTGGATAATTTATAAAGCGCCGTTTTTGTGAAAAATCACCTCAAGGGCGCTGTACAATTTATTAAGAATGCTTAATTTCTAACTGATTTTACTATTTACAAATGGATACAGAAATATACTTACCTGGCAGGTCACTTCCGGTAAACACACTTTAATTATAAGTTTATGCTTGGAGAAGATACGGCCTTGCACGCGGAGGACATTACAGTTAACACACTGGACATTGCGTGATTTTACATTATTTGCTACCCTCATCGCTGTTAGTACCTATTACATTTGTGAATAGAAAAGTAGAGGTATTTATTTTAAAATACTGGAGAATTTAGGACTATTGGAGATTAGTGGCAAAAGTATAGTTGGTATTTATTTTAAAATACTGAGGAATTTCGGAATCTTTAGGGCTGGAGAATGTTCATGAAATGACCTTCACAAACGCTTACATTTTTTTTTTTTTTTTTTTTTTTTTTTTTTTTTTTTTTTTTTTTTTTTTTTTTTTTTTTTTTTTTTTTTCCATGTTTTTATAGGTTAGTTATTTACGGTGTCGCGGGCATTGAAAGTGAAGGTGAAAGATTTTGAGTTTATGGATACGACTGTCTGAAAAGGTGAGTTTTAAGTCTAGCTCTAAATTCCGCCGCGTCTGTGATCATTCTTAAGTCATGTGGCAGTCCGTTCCAGGCTTTAGGTCCTGACACTCCGAAAGCGCGCTCACCGAACTTAGTATCTGGTGTGCGCTTTGGTTCCTTTAACCTTCCGATAGCTGATGACGCTGCTGACCTCAGGGTTGACTGTCGATGATTGGAAATTTCTGGAATACACAATTCCGATAAGTAAGCCGGAGCCATTCCATTAAGGGACTTAAATACCATCCAGCAGAGCTTAAACTGGATCCTTTCAGGACATTTAAGCCAGTGTAGATTTTTGAGATGCTCTGAAATATGGGAATATTTTGATACGCCGGTGATAAGTCTTGCCGCAGCGTTGAAAACGGATTATATATTAATATATTTATTTAATCAAAGTATGTACTATTGCTATCTATGCACTTTTGCCATCTCATATGTAGTTCATCTATCCCTTTACTAAAAAAACTATTCGGACTGGAATCAATAAAATCTTTGAAGGCGTATTGGACTGCCCCATCGGAGTTGAATTTTTTCCCTTGCAAGAAGTTATCCAAATTTCGAAAAAATGATAATCTGTTGGGGCAAGGTCCGGAGAGTACGGTGGATGTCTTAGACCAGGGGTGGTCAAACTTGAACTCCTGGCGATCTACCTCAATATTATTAAACCCCGATCGATCGACTCTGAACGGCTGTAGCGCTGGGGGGGGGGGGGATAGAAATCCTTTTGAAGTAAAACTTCTTTACGCTTGACTTGGGGAGTAAGCTGGTGAATGCGTGACGAGAGCGTTACGAAAAGTGTGATCGGGCGAGGCGAACGGAAGTTGAGAGGGAGATATAAGTTTGTGAAGTTTTACTTCAGTTATGTGGTCTAAAGCACACTTTTTATTTTTTTATTGCGACCTCATCTTATGCCGATTTTTATATCACATGTAACGAGTATTCTTCCAATAAATTAATAAACTACAACTACGCTCAGAACATAATAATGGTTTTTCTTTGATTCCGGCAGTACACAAATAGTCTGCAACTAGAATTTTATAACTGCACTTCGAATAAGATAATTTTTTTCTTTCAAAATGTGTCAGCAGATTAATCCACAACTAGAATTTTACATTCTGAACACAAAACTGGTTTAAATTAAATCTGTATGCGGTGAATTAAAACTACACTCAGATCATGAAAATATTTTTTTTATTCTGGAAGCACATGCATAGTCTGCAACAAAAAAAATGTAATTGCACTTCAAATAAGATAATTTTTCCTTCGAAGTGTGTCAGCAGATGAATCCACAACTCGGATTTTACATTGTTAACACAAAACTGGTTTAAATTAAATTTGTATGGGGCGAATTAAAACTACACTCAGAACATGAAAATGTTTTTTTTTTTATTCTGGCAGCACATGCATAGTCTGCAACAAAAAATTTATTATGTTGAAATTTTTCAACAAATTGTTGTTTTTTATGTTATATTACGTAAAAGCCGAAAGGGGTTAATATTATCAATAAATAAATAGCTGCACTTCTAATGCGATATTTTTTTCCTTCGAAGTGTGTCAGCAGATGAATCCACAACTCGGATTTTACATTGTTAACACAAAACTGGTTTAAATTAAATTTGTATGGGGCGAATTAAAACTACACTCAGAACATGAAAATGTTTTTTTTATTCTGGCAGCACATGCATAGTCTGCAACAAAAAAATTATTATGTTGAAAACAAATTGTTGTTTTTTTATGTTATATTACGTAAAAGCCGAAAGGGGTTAATATTATAAATAAATAAATAATTGCACTTCTAATGCGATATTTTTTTCCTTCGAAATGTGTCTAAAAAAAACTGTAAATAGAGCAAATTTTTCTCGAGATCCACTCAAAAAGCACTCGCGATCGACCGGTCGATCGCGATCGACCGTTTGAGCACCACTGTCTTAGACATTCCAATTGAAGCTCCTCTAATTTGGTAGCCGTCTGTTGTGCAATGTGTGGTCTAGCGGTCGATTTGCTTCACTCAATTCGTGAGGTACCCACCTTTCAAGCCTTTTCACCTTCCCAATTTGCTTCAAGTGGATTAAAACAGTTTTATCACTAACACCGCAGCCTGCAGCTAACTCGGACGTGGTTAGCGATGGATCCGCTTCCATAATAGCCTTCAATTCTTCATTATCAACTTTGTTCTCCGGCCGTCCACGGGGCTTGTTCTGCAGGTCGAAATTTCCAGAACGAAAACGTTGAAACCAAAACGCACTGTGTTTTCTTTTGCGGCACCGTCGCTGTACACATCATTAATCCTTAGCCGTTTCTGCAGCACTGGTGCCACGGTGGAACTCATACTCGTAAATAACGCGATATTTCAAGTTTTCCATTTTGTAAACTAAGTGACGCAAAGAAAAAAAACAATTAAGGAAAAAACAAACGAATTTTAATTTTCGAAACACAAATACATGAGTAAATAGCTGTATAAATTTGAATTTGGAATTCCTAACCAAAGAGAAGATATTTGAGATCAAAATTGCCAGTACGGCAAAACGCCAATTTCATATGTAAGGACCTAATATTTAGCTAGGTGGTGTTATCACAGTTTATCACGTTTTGGCCGTTATGTAAAGATAAAATTTTTATTTATCAGTGCTATATCAAAGTATAGATTAAATAAAAATGACACAAGGAGGGTTTCAACCAATGTAGGAGTCTTCGAAATCGCTAGTATAAATTTAAACATAAAATTTTCACAAAGTGAAACGTCGCTAACTACGTCTATCTAAAACTTAAATAACTTAATAGTTTTGTAACGTTTGACCAGGTATTACTTATGCAGTTTTGGAGAAAATCATACGTCATTCCCAGATTCTATCGACCCCTCATATATTCTCAGAACTTTCTCTCCTTCCTTTAATTAAAAAGACACTCCACGTAGCATCCTCAAATATGACGTAGTCCCCGAGGGAAATTATTTTCCTCAGTGTCAAGTTATTATAAAAAAACTGTTTAGTATATCTTGAGCGCCCTTGAGGTGATTTTCCCACAAAAATGGCACTATAAAAATCATCCAATAATTATTATGGTGGTAAAAGACTTAAGTGTTTAACACACCGGTTTTAAAGCCCTGCAATGATTCCGCTCACATCTTTAGACTTCCATTTTATTCAAAAACAGTAATTAACAATAATCATTTATTTAATTAAATGAAGACAATATTAGCGAAACTCAATCAAAATCTGAGACATGTCTCAGATTTTGATTGAGTTTCGCTAATATTGTCTTCATTTAATTAAATATTATAATTTGAGATTTTACTCATAAAGTTTAAAAAATTAATAATAAATAATGATTTAAGTACGGGAATTTACCGCCGCATGGGAACCACTTATAAGATAACCAATAGCCCTATAAGTATGGGCATAGCCAGGTTTTGATTTAGGATGGGGAAAAGAATAAAAATCTAGCGTAGGTACCGTAAAAAAGCATGCTTCTACAACGTATTCATGTTTTAGGTTCTATGAATACAAAGAATATGAACGAAAGAATTGCTCCCACAGCACTTGTTTCTCTTATCTGTGGACGCACCGTGCCTACGCCCATGCATATCCATGAACTTTAGGCCAATTATAAAATATTAAAATTTTTAACAAAACTGCAAAACTCTTACCTCGAATTCGCCTAACCTATCTAACATTCTTCTTCTGTAGGATGCATAATTTTCCATTTCTTTGTTTTCCGGTGAGTTTATTCCGCCCATATCTTTCCACTTCCTGTCCATACTGGGGGATATACCGCGCCTCAACCATCCATGGGATGCATACTTTTCCATTTCTTTGTTTTCCAGTGAGTTTCTTCCGCCCATATCTTTCCACTTCGTGTCCATCCTGAGGTATACTTCGTCACTGGACCGTCCATGGGATGCATTCTTTTCCATTTCTTTGTTTTCCGGTGAGTTTCTTCCGCCCATATCTTTCCACTTCGTGTCCATACTGAGGCATCCTTCGTCACTTGACTGTCCATGGGATACATTCTTTTCTGTTGCTTGGCTTTGTTCATTCGACATTTTACGTAAGTATTTACTCTTTTTTAATTGCACTAAAAGTAATTAACCTTAGGTATATATTTTTTCTTCCTCCCGCAACTGACCAAATCCAGCTCCTCCTGGGATACACTTCGTCACTCAACACTCTTGCATTATTTTCTGTTGCTTGGATTGTTTTATTCCCCGTTTTACGTATGTAATTTACTCTTTTTTAATTGCACTAAAAATGATTAACTGTATTTTTCGTCAGGTAGTATTCTTGCGAATGTTAATTGTTCAGTGTTTTGTGAACAGTAATTCAAATTTTGGTTGTGTATTTTAATATACAATTGGTAGCAACTCGCCAATATCTCCAAGCTGTTGTGTACTCTCCATCCACCATGCACTGAGTTTATATCACAGGGAAGGTAATACTTGGTTTGGAAATGGAAAGGAAGGGAATATGGCGAAATTTGCTTTGTGATAGTGCAAATAGGGTACGCGGAGTGGTTAATTATAACTATATTCACATATTCAATGCAGCAATCGTAGTAATGCAAGGAACGGCGAGAGTCACGCGTACGTAGCAAGAATTTTGCGGTTTTATTAGCGATAAAGCGACGCAGGATGTAAGCTATCTAGGCTGTGTGTGTGTGTGAGGATGTGTGAGGGTGTGTGTGTGTGTGTGTACTGACACTGCTACGCGGCACGTTGCATAAAAAAAATAATACACTGATGTATGTATTCGATAACGAAAATCTATTTTGTAAAGGCGGGTACAGATTGCTGTAACGTAACATGCAATGTAAACATGAAAGGAACATTTCATAAGTGTGGACGCAGCGCGCGCACGAACCGAGCATGTACCTACTCGCATTTGTTCCCGGCATGCGCGCGATGAACATAGCTCAGTCTGCCGAGAACAAGTCCTCCATTGTTCGCGCGCGTTCTGACGTACAGACACGAACAAGCCGTCCACACTGACGCTCCGTGCACACTGCGCGCCCCTTTGTGTTCGACGAAAGGACCGACACTTTGTGAATTGCGGCGCGCACGAGTTGAAATGCTCTGTTCGCGCGCGCAAGGCGTCCACAGTCCACACTATGGGAATTCTGTGACATTGCATGATACATTGCGACAATGTGGACGGCTCATTCTTTCATTGCGTGTTACATTGCATGTTACGTTACGGCAATCTGTACCCGCCTTAACGTAACATGCAATGTAACATGAAAGGAACATTTCATATGTAAGTGTGGACGCAGCGCGCGCACGAACCGAACATGAACCTACTCGCATCTGTTTCCGGCATGCACGCAGTAAACATAGCTCAGTCTGCCGGGAACACACTGCGCGCCCCTTTGTGTTCGGCAAAAAAACCGAAAAATGGCGGATTGCGGCGAGCATGAGTTGAAATGCTCTGTTCGCGCGCGTAGTGTGCACAGTTCGTGCGCGCAAGGCGTCCACACGATGGGAATTCTTTACATTGCATGGTACATTGCGACAATGTGGACGGCAAATTCTTTCATTGCGTGTTACTTTATTTTATTTTATTTTATTTATGATGGAAAATCAACAGATATTTTACACTTATAATAATAACATTAATAATATACATAATATCCAATGACAGATTTTCACATAATTAAAATTGTAATTTAAAAGTAATACAAAAAAGTAAGGGTCCTGTGCCCGTAAAAACTTAACAAAAATATAAAAATTATCAAAATTATTCAGAAAAAAGATATAAAAACACATTATAAACTAAATAATCTGCTTACTAAATTTTATACATGAAGTATTCAGAGTCAGAAATCTATTCCCACTCCGCAACAACAATAATAATAATATGTACATTGTACATACCTACAACTCAAGAGTGAATGCAATAGTAAGTTGAATGACAAGTATGCAACTGGAAAGGATTCACAGCAATAACATGGTAACTTGCAATACGGTCAAAAAATTATTTAATGTTGGCAATGACATACTTTTTTAAGGTACTGAAATTACATGAGAATATATCTATATTATTAAAATTCTTATCAAATACATTGCATGCTCTGAATATAAAAGCATTTTGTCTGAGATTAGTAGAACATTTTTGAAGATGAAAAAGTGATTTTTCTCTGGTTCTAACACCTGGGACTCTAAAATTAATCTCAGCCAAAAGGGGTGAACAATCAATAAAACCATTGATAATTTTATGAAGATATATTATATCTGCAGAGTCTCTTCTAATTTTTAATGGTTTAAGTCCATAAAGGTCCAGCGAGCTGTTTATGTCACGATAACCCATAATAAACTTGAAATTTAAACGATGGACAAATTTTCTTTGGATGGCTTCAATGCGTTTAATATAAATTTTATATTGAGGATTCCATATCTGAGAAGCAAATTCAAGATGACTGCGAACATATGAAAAATACAATATTTTAAGTGTTTGAATGTTCTTGAATTCTTTTCCAATACGAAATAAGAATCCTAACATTCTAAGGGCTTTCTTCACAATCATGTTAATATGTGCCTCGAATGTGAGTTTACTATCAAGTAGAACACCTAGATCATGAATTTGAGTAACCCTTTTGAGTGATTGGTTCGCTATAAGGTAGTTATGGTCAAATTTAATTTTATTTCTAGTGAAAGTAATCACATAACATTTAGAAGTGTTCATGTTGAGATGATTAATTATACAGTAGTCATTAAGTCTATAAAGATCTTCCTGTAATTTAATGCAGTCGATGATAGAGTTAATCGGAAGATATATTTTCATATCATCAGCAAAGAGTAGAACTTTTGTATAATTAAAGCATTTTATAATGTCGTTGATGAAAATTGTAAATAGTAACGGTCCCAGGTGAGATCCTTGGGGTACACCGGAAAGTATATTTACGAACTCAGAGATGAAACCATTAATTGTTACTCCTTGAGTGCGCCCATCTAGATAAGAGACTAACCATCGGTACAAATCCCCGTGAATTCCCAAAGCCAGTAATTTGGATAAAAGAAGATTGTGATCAATTTTATCGAACGCTTTCGAGAAATCTGTATAGATTACGTCAACTTGGATTTGATCATCCATTGATTTCGTAATATTTTCAATGAATATGGCAAGATTAGAGACAACCGGTCTTTTTTTCATAAAGCCATGTTGGTTTACGAGTATTACAGACTGGACGCAGTTATAAAGTTGTTCGTGAACAATTTTTTCAAAAATTTTACTGAAAATTGGTAACTTAGATATAGGACGATAGTTCTGGACATCATTTTTAGCCCCAGACTTAAATACTGGTGTGATAAGAGCACACTTCCAACGATCCGGAAAAATACCTTCTTTCAATGAGGATTGAAAGAGCAATAATAAGGGCTTCGAGATTACCTTGCTACACATTTTGATAAAGAAAGCTGGAATTTTATCACTACCCGCACCCAATGAGTTAGAAATAGTATCAATTATTTTTTCTATTTTTTCTTTTGAAACTGTTACCGAAGAGATGTTAACTTGATTATTTATATGATGGTTGGTAGGGTGTACATCGGAGGTAGTGTTATAATTAAAGGTGGAGACGAAGTGCTGTGAGAACAGGTTGCATATTGCAAAAGAATTCACAGCAGTAACGTCGCCCAGTTTCATTACATGAGGTAAACTAGAATTATTTCTTTTTCCTTTAACGTAAGACCAGAATTTTTTGGGGTCACGGGATATATTAATTTCAGCGTTTGTTATAAATTGTTTAAGACATTCCCTAGACATTTTCTTCTGCCTTGATCGAAGGATACAGAATTCATGGTAGTCTAAAGGATTGGACCACTTTTTCCATGTTTTGAACACTTTATATTTTTCTTTAGTCAGTTTTATCAGAGCTGGACTGAACCAATAGGGATAAGAGTTGTTAATATGAACATCCTTTGATGGGACGTTTAAACGAATGATTTCATATAATATAACATAAAAACGATCAATGACATTATTAGTTGATAAATTTAAGAATTCAGCGTCCCAATCAATACTACTGAGGATGTTATTTATTGTTTCAAAATTAGCTTTCCTAAAGAGATTGATTGTCCGTTTATTGTTCACCATATGGGTTTCCAGAGCTATGTTTATGTCAAAGAGAATGGCTTTATGATGTTTACATTCCGGAGTGAGATACTGGTCAGTATTTGATACGTTAAGAGGGGTCGAACTAAAAACAAGATCAAGGAATTTATGATTATTATTCGGAAAGGTGCAATACTGCGATAGATCTGTAAATGAAAGAGTGTCAGATAGTTTTGAGACAATTTCAGATTGATAACCATTCATAATTTGCATACTGTTTCCATTATTAAGAGACCAGTTAATTATAGGCAAGTTAAAATCACCTGATATCACAAAATGATCGATGTTACGTTAATGATTGCATGTTACGTTACAGCAATCTATACGCGGCTTAAGACGTGCAATCAAAACTTTAATTTTTTATTTATATTGTCAAATAATCGAAAGCAACGTTCGAAAAATGAATAAGCAAAATAATATAGATTTTACCTGCACTACTTGTAAAGAAGTTTAAAAAATCCTCACAAATAACAGAAACCATGACATCTGTAAATGTGATGTCATCTGTGAATGAAACTGAACAACAGTATTAAACGAAAACTTTCAAACTTTCCAAGAGATATCTCTCATAATTTATACATTCCTCGAAAACTTTCAACGTGAAATTATAACTAGGATTTCAAACACAGACATAAATATTAGTGAAATTAAATCAATGTAGAATACCTCAAATAATTATGAAAGGAAGGAGTGAACATGGGTCTTGAAGAGACCCATTATGTAGGAGGGTGGAAACACATAGGTGGTAAGGATCTGGTAAGAGGTGGCAGACTGGGTTTGCAGAAATTGCGACCTATTGAGCCCGCAAGCGACCAGAACGCTCTGCTGCCGTGCGGGCAGGCAGCCAGCTTTCTGCTGATCTGCAAGTCGTATTCGAATTTTGACCTATTAATGATCCTCTTGCTTTCCTTTGCCATTTTGTTATATACTATTCTGTTTCGGACGTTCGAGATGTGTTGTATGCTCGGTAAGCCGCGTTTTTTCGTCGCACTGCTTCAGAGCATTGTCGACTGAACCACGGCTTTGAGCCCACACCAGTTTCTTTAACAGTGATTGGATGAAGCCATCCATCGCGGATGTGATGACTTCACCAATTTCCTGGGCACATCTTGAGGTATCCGAGGTCCGAAAACAGACAGCTGACCACGGAAAAGCATTCAAATGTGCCCGCAGACCAAATCAATCTGCTGATCTATAGTGGCACACTTTTCTCTTCAGCCGCTCGTTTGGCGGTCTGAAGGTTACTGGGATTGACGCCGTCACAAGGCAGTGGTCGGACGATCCTAAAGGCGCTGTGACGTCAATATTGTAACCGTGAGGCATAGTGGTTAAAAACAAATCTAACAGATTGGAGTGGTGAGTCTGGACATCAGAAACCCTTGTAGGCTCTTGAACCATTTGCTCCAGTCCGTGGCAGAGGGCAAAGGATTCCGCCTCTCGTCCAGCCGAGTCCGTTGGTCCTGAGAACTTTAACCAAGGTTCGTTATGAACATTGAAGTCCCCTAGGACCACAAACTCGGCCGTAGGGAAGCGGGACAAGAAGTCATCAACAGTATTACTTAGATGCATCTTAGATGTTTGAAGAGTTCGGACGTATCTGAAACGCTAAGGTCGGTGAGCGGTATAAACACATGTAAAACCTTATCGTACTGGCAAGATTGACACGCACTCATATTACGTCAAATCTGGAGTTCTCCAGATTCAACAGTCGCACACAGTTGACGTCAGCTCGGCTGAAGAGGCAGACACCTCCTTTGGGTCTGAATTTGCCTGCGAGGGTGAAGCACGGGCAATCCAGATAGGAGGCGTCTGTAGGCTCGGCTATCTGCGTTTCGGAAAGGAAGAGAAGGTTAGGACGTTGGGAGAGAAGGTGGTGGTAGACGAAGTTTAAGTTTTTGTGCAGGTCGCGAATGTTGGTGAAATTCACATGGTGCGTAAATATGTGGGGAGGATAGTGCAATCCCACATGTCCCATAAAGTTGTACATATTTACACAGCAAATAAAGTAAAAAAAGTACATAGAAAAGAAAAGAAAAAATAAATAAATAAATAAAAAACATAAGCGATTATAGAAATAAAATAAATAAGTAATCAATTATAATATAGGACGTGGTCTGGAGTGAGCTCGGGCCCAGCGCAGTGTAGAAAAATGATAGTTCTTTTCCAAATACAGAAGATGGGTGAGCGTTGAAATCTTCCATCACGATGGTTTCAGAGTATTCGTTGTCTTGAATGATTGTATGTATTTTGGACAGATAGTTGGTGAAGTCAGTAAGGTTGTCCGCATGACTTACCGGCATGTAGACAGTCAGTACACAGTACACATATTGTCCCTCCTTTGGTGGTTATTTATTTATTTATTAATTTTAAATAAAAATAAAACCAATTATGGATTTCCTCCTTGTTACTTTACTTCTACTGAGACAGCATAATAAGAATAAGTATATTAATTTTATAAAAAGGAATATGAATCTAAAATTATATAAAACAAAAAATATATATACGTATACTCAAAACATTTTTTTTATATAAAATGAAAAATTACAAAACAAAAATCTATCAAACAAAACATTGGTAGCCATGGAGAGAGGTTGTACATATAAATCAAATCACAACAGAAATATAAACAATAAAAACATAACATTATTCAAGAACCATTAGAGAAACACTCTTTTATGGACCTTTTATATTCAGTAAGTTTGCAATTGAAAATGTCCACATTGGAAAATACGCTATTATAACTATTGCATAGTCGGTTCAGCCAAGAATTCTGCTTACAGTTTGTCTTGCATTGATCCACCCTGAACAGGACAGAAGAGCGTGTTGAACGTGCAGGTA
The DNA here is from genome assembly GCA_917880885.1 of Limnephilus marmoratus. NCBI lineage: Eukaryota > Metazoa > Arthropoda > Insecta > Trichoptera > Limnephilidae > Limnephilus > Limnephilus marmoratus. The sequence continues at coordinate 49,568,720 of OU862921.1, read as the reverse complement.
CATTGAATTGAATTTTATTTAGCAACTCTGGGCATTGAATATTCTTGTTGACTACTTTATACAGGAATAGTGCATCCATATGATGCCTTCGTACACTCAATGAATCAATTTTAAAGTGTGAAGCTGCCTCTGCATAATTATTAAATCTTACAAACGACTTGTAACAAAGATATTTTAGGAATTTGTTTTGAATAGCCTCGATTTTGTTTATGTGGATTTTGTAAAATGGAGACCAAAAAACTGATGCAAACTCCAAATGACTCCGTACATAGGCAAAGTAGAGTTGCTTAATGATATTGATGCTATTAAAAAGTTTTGTGTTTCTTATGATGAAACCTAACATTTTAGAAGCTTTATTTATGATTTGTTGTATATGAAGGTTATATTGTAGTTTACTATCAAGGGATATTCCAAGAAATGTTTTATTTTTATTTCTTGAAAAGGTAATATGATTACATTTTGAGACATTTAGAAATAGTTGATTATGTTGGCAATAGGTAAAAATATTGTTTAAATCATGTTGTAAATTGACACAATCGTTTAGACTTTTTATTGGTTTGTATAGCTTGGCATCATCAGCAAATAATTCTATTTCAGAGTATTTAACAACATTGACCAAATCATTAATATATAAAATGAAAAACAATGGTCCGAGATGAGAACCCTGTTGGATCCCAGAGGAAATTTCACTGAAATCTGATTCGAAACCCTTTATTGCTACTGCCTGTGATCTCTTGAGTATATAAGATGTAACCCAAAGAAATAAATTACCACGTATACCTAATGACCAAAGTTTTCTGAGTAATAGTTTTTGATTAATTTTATCAAATGCTTTGGCAAAGTCTGTATATATGATATCTACTTGAGTGCGGTTGTCCATGTGATCGACAATGAATTCAGTAAGAAGAACGAGGTAACTTTCCACATTTCTGCCTTTTCTAAAACCATGTTGCTTTGTTGTAATGATGTGATTCAGTTGTGGACTTATATATTTGTAAACAATTTTTTCCATTAACTTACTGAATATTGTTAGTTTTGAAATTGGCCGATAGTTTTTAACATTATTTTTTTCACCATTTTTGTGGATTGGTGTTACATAGGCTCTTTTCCAAATTTCAGGTACTGTGCCTTCGTTTATTGATTTATTATATATAATGGAGAGAGGTTTTGCAAGTGTTTCCGCACAATTAACTATAAAGTATGAGGGAATGTCATCACACCCCGCGCTTGTGTTTATGTCAAGAGCTTTTATTTCTTTTAAGACTATTTCTCGTGAGAATTTGACCGTGGTGATATTTATATTATTTCTATTTTCTGGTATATCTAATGTTGGTAGGTTATTATCATTTATGTAAACTGATTGGAAATATTCCATGAAAATATTGCATATGTCTTGGCCATTATCTGCTTTTTTGTCATCTAGGTGCATCGTCCTTGGAAGAGACGATTGTGTTTTTTTCATGTTATTGAAATGATTCCAGAAGGGTTTAGGATTGCCATTCATGTTACTTTCAGCAGTATGTATATAATTAATGTAGAGTTGTTGTGCAGTTCGTTTTTGTCTAGATCTTAAGAGTGAAAACGTTTGGTAGTCAAGTGGATTTTGAAATTTTTGAAATTTTTTATGATATTTATTTTTTTCTTTAATTATTTTTATGAGAGATGACGTATACCGTGGTGGATAATTATAGTTTTTAGCCGGTTTAGTTGGTACATAATTTATTTTAATATTAGAAAAATGAAATAATATAACTTTGTATAAACCACTTATTTGATGCGCAAATCCTAAAAAGACCGGTTTCGGAACAAACGTTCCTTCGTCAGGGAAAGCTTATATTAATTTTATATATACTTATATATACTTATATATGCTTATACTTATCAAATAAGTGGTATATACAAAGTTATATTATTTCATTTTTCTATAATGGATAACCACAAAGTAATAGCTACATTCAAAAATATATATTTTAATATTGTTCAATATATCGTAGAAGATGTCAGTTGCGGGTTGAGTATTCAGATGGATAAGTTTATGATCACAATCAATTTCATTTAATTTTGTGTTTATTATTGAATAATCTGCTTTTCTGTATAGAAATATTTGATTTGCGTTAGTTGTCAGGTTTTTATTTATTTTTTTAATAGGAATTGAAATTAGCAGTGTTTTATGATAAACGTCCTCTGGTACTAATGAGATATTATTAGACGTAATTTTCAGTAGTATGTTGCTCACAGCTAAGTCAAGAATGCGATTATTTATACTATTACTCTGAGAGTTATATTGTTTCAGATTATTAAATGACAAAAATTCTATAAAGTTCAAATGGGCGGAGTTTAATGAATTGATCGGTTCACTACACATATAATCACAGTTTTCATTAATTGGTAGCCAATGTAAGTGAGGTAAATTGTAATCTCCAACCAAAATGAAACTATCATTATTGTTATCTGTCATAATTTGTGAAGTTTTGTTTATGTGAGACGTAATATTTATGAGGTGCTTACTATCAGGTGCAATATATGAGGTGCATATGTGAATTTTTTTACCAGGAAGTGTTACCCATATGTCTTCCGCCTCAGAGCTCCATTCTATTTTTTGATCAGAAATAAATTTGTTTTTTACTGCAATTAAAACTCCACCACCGCAATTCTGATGAAGGTTATGGTAATCTATATCTCGTCTGTAAACCTGATATCTTGGATCGAATAGTTCCTCATTAAAGATTGAATTGTTAAGCCATGTTTCACTGAGACATATAATGTCATAGTTGTTTAATAGTACATTTTGAAGAAAATAATTCGTTTTAGTTCTGAGACCTCTTGTGTTTTGATATTACAATTCTAAAGATTCCATTTTAAGATACAATATAGTTAATTTGAAAGTTACTGTTATGTTCTAAGCGTTATTGACGGAAATATCGTATTTTTTTAGTTTTATTAATTTTGGTAAACTCTGACCTTTTTGTAGAGCACTTTGTTTTTATGAGTTAAATGTTCATTAATGTAGATCCGATGTTTCCCATTTAATTTTATTTATTTTATTTTATTTTTATTTTTACGCACCAGATTTAAATGTCCGGGTTAAATTTTCCCCCAAAAAAAAAAAAAAAAAAAAAAAAAAAAAAAAAAAAAAAAAAAAAAAAAAAAAAAAAAAAAAAAAAAAAAAAAAAAAAAAAAAGAAGGAAAAACTAAACCCTTTCGCACACTTCCCCAAATGATCATCTAGTGAATCCACGTTATGCAATTGCACTATATAAGTATTATAAATACAAAACAATACAAGAACAACATGTCAACCTACTAGAGACCAAATGGGAATATAATTCACCGACTCCAGATATTTTCATATCAGAGGGTTCGGCTCTGTGGCATTTCTAATTGAACCTATAAATCCTACTGATCCCTCAATATAAATATTTAAAAAATCTTTTGTAATCCTACATGTATTTATTTATTTATTTATTTATTTATTTAATTTCAACGGTATACATATACCATAAGAACTGATTACATGTCACAAAATGAAAAATAGTAATATAGAAATAATAAAAAAAAATTGTTTAACAAATGATTGTGGCATTTGAATTAGAAATGACACCAGAGAGACAATTACGTACAAAAATCTATAGTACAAATAGAATTAATAATGACTAAAAAGATTTGATAGCATAGCCCTCTTGTACCTACTTTCCGTGCAGTTAAATAGATCTGCAATATCTGCATATCTATTAGTAACATCATGTAACCTAGGTAAAAGGGAGTGTTTAGTATACTCAGTCTTATTATTGTTACATTTAAACAGGATTTTAGATCGAGTAGTTCTCGTGGGAATATGAAATTCAATGAGCTTAGTTAAATCAGGACTGTCTATGCTACCATTTACAATTTTGAACATAAATATTAAGTCGGATATAATTCTTCGATCTGAGAGTTTTAATAAATTTAATTCTATCAGCAAGTAATTGTAGTTAATGTTTTCAATGGGAATACCGAGTTTAAAATTAATATGTCTTAGAAATTTATGTTGAATTTTTTCGATTGAATCTGAATGAATTTTAAAATGGGGGGACCAGATCGAGGAGTTATATTCGACTTGACTACGTACTAAGGATGTATACAGAATTTTTAGTGTTGAAATATTCCTAAAACCTCTGGAATTTCGAAGAATGAAGCCAAGCATTTTCATTCCTTTATTACCGATTGTGTTTATATGGGATATAAAGTTTAATTTAGAGTCAAAAATTATGCCCAGGTCGTTAATTTCTTCGACAGAGGTAAGGGTAGAGTTATTGAGTACATACGGATGAATAATTGGTTGGCTTATTCTGTAAAATCTTATTGCATGACACTTATTTATGTTCAGAAAAAGTTTGTTAACAGAACACCAATTAATTAACTTGTGTAAATTATTCTGTAGACAGAGACAATCTTCAACAGTTTTAATTATTTTAAATATTTTCAAATCATCTGCAAAAAGCAACACATTTACAACTTTATCAAATATATCAACAATATCGTTTATAAACAGAAGAAACAAAATTGGGCCTAAATGAGACCCTTGTGGTACACCACTGGTAGCTATAAATTGATTGGAAAGGAACAAATTTATTTTAACAAGTAGTACTCTGTCAGATAGATAGCTTGCAAACCAGTCTAAAAGTTTTCCATCAATACCTAGCTTCCGTAACTTAGCCAGTAGAATTTTATGGCAAACTTTGTCGAAGGCCTTGATGAAATCCGTATAAATAGAATCGACTTGAGTTTTGTTAGCTAATGCGTTTGATATATAGTTTTCATATAACGAAAGATTTGTTAGAGTTGATCTGCCCGACAAAAATCCGTGTTGATTTGGAACAATGAGATGGTTAATACATGGGGAAATTTGATCAAGCAATAGTTTTTCAAAGAGTTTTGGGATTACAGATAGCTTACATATTGGTCTATAGTTAGTGATATCACTTTTATCACCCTTTTTTAATATAGGTGTTAGATAACAACGTTTCCAAATGTCAGGGAAGCATCCTGTGTTGAGGGATTGATTAAACAATAAACAAATTGGCTCAGCCAGTGAAGCAATGCAATTAATAAGTATATTGGGATGCACATTGTCAGGTCCGGCCTTCTTGTTTTTGTCTAGAGATTTAATTTTAGTTATAACGTCGTTTATATTGATGTGAACAGCAGGGATATGTATGCTCTCATTAAGGGAAGGAGGTGGTACATAATTGTCTGGGATATTTTCGTCATAGACACTTTTGAAATAATCAGCAAAATAGTTAACCTTCACTTTCATATCAGTGCTAATCTTTTCTTTGAAGTGCATTGAGATGGGTAAACCTTGTTTGTTTTTTCTAAGAGAGTTAACATGTGTGAAAAAGTTTTGTGTATTAGAGGGAATAGATTTTTCGATATCATTTATGTAATTAAAATACGATATTTTTGACAGTTTTTTACATTGAGTTCTGTAGTTGTGAAATATTTTATAGTCGTTAAGGGAGTTGGATTCTTTGAAGTTTTTGTGTGCAATTTTTTTACAGATAACTAGGTTAATTAGCTCACGGCTGAACCATTTCGGGAACTTTGCTTCTTTGAAGTGTGAAAGTGGTACATAGTTTTCAATGGCCCTGTTAATAATTGTGTAAAAAATTTCAAGATTATAGTTAATATCATTGTTGTGGTGAAGAAAGGACCAGTCTTCATTTGCAAGATATTGGTTCATATTAGGATAGTCAGCTTTGGAGAAATTATAAGTAAGGTTAGGCAGAATAGTTGTGTTGTCTGGTGAGTTATTCGTCGTGATGGTTATGCTTAGAGCGGGGTGGTGACAGTCTAGGGGGAGGAGCTCATCAACCGATTTAACAATATGAATTGAGAGATCACTACAGAATACCAGATCCAGAAGCCGATTATATTTATTATAGACTTGATTGACTTGATGTAGAGAGAGTAAGTTCGTCATATCTATTATTTCGCGTGCATTTTCTGGCAGGTTTAAGTTGTTAGAAGAGTTTTTATTCATCCAATCAATGCTAGGGGTATTGTAGTCACCAAATAAAATTGTTCTGGCATCAGGGTATTTATTTTTGAAGGTTTCGAGGTCATCAATATGGTTTCTGTAGACTGTGATGTTGGATCCTGGAGGAATGTAGACACATCCCAATAGAATTTTATTTGATTTAGATTTTAGTAATACGAATACCTGTTCCACGTCTTGATGTTTGCAAATTAATCTAGTGGTCGACAGTGATTTATTAACGGATATCAGAACTCCTCCTCCTCTGGTTTTATTGCTGGTGGCTGGATTTCTGTCAAGGCGGTAGGTGTTGTAAGATGTAAATCCAAGTTCCTCTGTATGAATATCAGGATCAAGCCAGGTTTCAGTAAGAAGAAATACATCGATGTTTTGAAGTAATGGAATAGTTGTTTGCAACTTTAAGAGTTTGGTGCGGCAGCCCCGGATGTTTTGGCCATATCCATTGATGTCTTTGAGTTTTTTGGAGTTGACTTAACTATTGTCGGCTTACTGTTGATATATTTAATAGTTAGCCCAACTTCACCTCCCTGGATCCGACTTTCCATGGTTTGACGTAGGTCCAACAAGTGTTTTCTTTGATTTGGTGTTTGGTCGGAAAAAATTTTCACTGGGGAGTTGTTCAGGTAAAAGTTTTTTTTTCGGAGGATAGTCATTGCTTCAGTCGAGTTTCTTAAGATGACTTTAATGGGCCTTGATTTGTCAGGCCTCACTGCTCCAAGACGAAAAGTGTTGATGGAATTTGGATCAATGTTGTTGTCTATTTTCTTTAGAATAGTTGTGATTTGTAGATTGTCATCCTCAATTTTTTCAATTTGGTTTAGTTTAGTGCTTTCAGGAACGTTTATAATAATAAGATTATTTGCCCTAATCTTTCTTTCTTCAAGCTCATCGGCCGCTTCACATGTAGATTCTAATGAGTTGGGTTTGGAGGTTAATGTTTTGGTTGCTGTTAGCTCACCCTCGAGTGCTGCCATTTTTGCAGCCATTTGTGCAATAGTTCCAAGAATAGCGTTGGTTCTTGGAATAATTTTAGCAATTTGATCCTTGTTTAGTTTGCTACTTGGGTCTATTATTAATTCAGTAAGAGCCTCAACGGCATCTCTCGCCAGACTGATGAATCCCTGTGAGTCCATTTTATTAACTTAGAAAAAAAAAAAAAAAATTTTTTTTTTTTGGAAAAAAATGGAGATGGTTTATCCTGATTCTAAGGTGAAGTGACTTGAGTTACTTGCTACAGTCGGCCGTGTCGCGCGGTAGTAACTTGGGTGACAATATTACTTATTGTTTTGACTTTTAATAATATTGATAATGCTCACTCAGTTAGATATTAGAATTCTGCAGATTTGCACTACAACTTCCTTAGACTTGCAGTCACTCAGTGGCTCGTTTAATTATTAGTTACACTGACTAAAACAACTATAGAATGTTAATTAAAATTGAGCGCAAAATTGAACGTGCTCTCTGTGTCAATATATAGGTACTGTGTATTTAAAATTACTGCTTTTTGCATTTTTATATACAAATTCTTTGACAAATCTAATATGCTTAAATTTTGAATCAGATTCCTAGGTATTATGCTAGTGGCCGAAATAACAAATGGTAATATTTTTATAGTCCGAGAATGCCAAATTCTTTTAATCTCATTTCCTAAATCTGTGTATTTTCTAATTTTTTCAGAAACAGTTTTTTGAATATTACAGGAATTTGGAATAGCTACATCAATGATATAAGTTATTTTTTTAATTTTGTCATGTAAAACTATATCAGGTCTATTATGACTAATTGTTCTGTCTGTTAGTATAGTTTTATCATAATATATTTTATAAAATTCATTTTCTAAAAATGAATTTGGTTCATATTCATAATATGGTACTATATTACGGCAGTCAATCAAGTTATGTTTAATTACCAAACTTTGGTGAATTATTTTTAAAACCTGATTGTGCCTAAATGTATACTCGGACGGCGCTAATATAGAACATCCCGATATAATATGTTCTATAGTTTCGGGAAAAGCCAAACATTTTCTACATAAATCATCAATTTGATTTATATCTTTGATTATATGCTTTCTATAATTTTTAGTATTAATGACTCTATCTTGAATGGCAAGCATAAATCCTTCTATTTCTGCGCTCAACTCTCCAATACTCAACCATTTGTTTGACGAAAGTTTGTCAACATACGTTTGGTTGAGATAATTGAAGTGTTTTGCATGAATAATTTTATTTGACCAGGAATCTAATAATTCCTGGTTAGTATTTATAAGAATGTTGGCATTCTCGTCATATAAATTTAATGGTGTAATGTTTCTATCTGCCTTGCAAATTATTTTGTGCATTTCTGAGCTATTAGCTTTCCTATGGAAAAAATTTCTAAGCATTTCTACCTGATTATGTTTCAAAGATGTTATTTTGACTACACCTCTACCTCCTAAATTTCTAGGTAAATTAATACGTTCTATAGCTGAATTTGGATGATGGCAATTAAACTTTGTTAACGTAGTTCTAATTAATCGTTCTAAACTATCTAAATCTGTATTGGACCATTTAATTATGCCAAATGAGTACGTTAATAGAGGTATTGCCCAAGTATTTATTGCTTTTACTAAATTTTTAGCAGATAGATTGCATTTTAAAAATTTTCTGATCGTAGTTTGAAATTTAATCCTAATATAATTTTTAATACTAGTGTGATCTAATCTATTTGATCGACCAAGATATCGAGCAGATACTTTACATAATACCTTCATCAGATTGTATGGGATATTTTACCACATTAGTCTAAAAAGTGAACCTTGACGTTATGTTTCAACACTATTACCATCGCAGTAAGCAAACCAGCGTAATTAATCTAGGCTAAAAAAAACAAACATTATTTAGAACCGAAGGTCATCGTGAACCATAAATAAATCCATGTCTACTTTGTTTTATAACATAATTATCGTTAGTCTATATTTTAAGCATTAAAATTGCTGATCGCAAGAAGTCGTGCGACAGTTTCGTTTTTTATGGTTTAAAGTTAGGGAAAAAATAAAATAATTATGCAACAAAGAAGTTTATCATGTTCCTAATATCCTTAGCATATTATGAAAGCGAAATCTAAGTTCGTTTTGATTGGCTGGATCAGATCGATCGACGGCCCCGAAGAACAAAATCGGATGTGCGATTTTGTAGAATTGCAGTAAAGCTGTACAAAGTTTCGTTTCTGCATTTTTACTGTATTTGAGAAGAAGAAATGTAGTGCTGTTTTGATATTTGTCATTTCATTCAAAATTCCGAAAATAAAGACTTATAAATCAACAAATAATCCAATAGGTATAACAATTTTCAATTTTTAGCAGATCCGATATTGTTCTCTGGGACAGTCGAAATATAATTTTTAATTTCAAGTTTAATTTGAAGAACCCAATTTTAATTTTAAGTTTTTTTAAATTTAATAGATTCTATTATATTAACAAGTTGGGAAACATTCCAAAAATTTGTACAAAGTTGACATTCGTCGCAGTCGTCTACGACTCGTTCGTGAGTTCGACGGCTCAGTGGAACGATTTTCCAGCCTATGTAGTTTCTCCCTCCAACAACATGGCACTCTTCAAGACCTAGGTTTACTCCTTCCTTTCCACAAAAAGATCTTTCCACAAAGGGCCTAAGGGAATTTATTTTCCTCAAAGCCACCTTTGTAGAGTTAATGATAAAAAAAATTGTCATTTTATTCATTATAAGAACTAAGAACTACTTACGTAAAAATGATATAAGTAGATTTGTAAGTGGTTTCACAACAGTTTGATAATGCCTTCTGAAGGTGAAATAGCCGTCATGTATAATAATGATAAAATTGTACAGCAGAACTTTAAATTAAATAATAATTTTTGTCAAAATAAAATTAAAAAAACAAAAAAAACAACAAACTCAAATATTTACACAAATTAAGAGGAAATTTAAAATCGTAATTTTTTTGTTCATTTCTTTTAACTTTATTTATACGAGCAAATCATCCGGTTTTGACACAGCATATCAACATTTTTATAGTACCACACAGAAATAAATGCATTTATTAAAAATTTCTGTACATGTAAACCTTACATCTAAAAATTATGGAAATTATCCATTGTGTAGAAATAACACAATGGATAATTAAAATAATGGATAAGCAAAAGGCAAAAGGCACAATGGATAAGCAAAAGGCATCTTGTTAGTAACTCACTTTTGCAAAAAAAAGATAGCACCAATCAAATGCTCATTACCCCATAATAACATAATAATTGCAAGCAGTTAGCAGATCACCTAGGTGTAATTTTATTATTAAGTATCATTACGCGTGCTGGAATTAAAATACGAGTCATAAATACATTGACGGCCTCAGTGGTCGAGGGCTCTCGACAAACAATATGGAGGTCGTGGGTTCAAAGCCCCCGTGAGCAAATAAATTTTATGTGATTAATTTGCATTATTTCACAATTTAACCAGAAAAAATGATAAAAAAAACATAGTGTGCAATTCACACGCCGTAGAAGTGAAACCTTCACAACAAGAGTGTGGAAGCTACGAAGCACCGCATAAAGAGGAGACCGATTTTACTATCTCATTCTCTCACAGGTTAAATCATATAGATGTAATGTATGTGTTTGTCTCTTTTTAGTGCCGCTATTTTTCGTTTCATCGAGTTTCAAATCACAAAGGTGCTAAAGAAGTTTTCACTTCAATCAGGTAGGTACTCGCACATTCTAGAGTGGAAGTTACTTGTATTAACGTTCTGGTGTAAGACCACCATTCAGATTTGAATGGTTACATAAAGTGGCTTTCGCCGTGTTTGGTGACCAGATCTGAATAGCCAGGTATTTCCCAAACTTCCTCGTTTCCATCTAATTCCCCTCCCAACATGCTTTCCGCTTTCCGCCGTTCAACCTCACAACATACCCCAATCGGGGATGCCATAATCTCACTGGCTCCAGATGGTTGGGATCAGTTTGGACTCGTTGTGTGGTATTCATATTAAAAAAAATCGAATGTAGCTTACACGCGGTAGAAGCGAAACTTTACCAAAACCATCTCAACCAATACTTGAAAAGTGAGGTCATAATCAAAGCGACCAATGAGCGCAGACCAGCGTAATTTCATTTTCACATCCCAACCAATAGGAGCCTTTAAAAGTGACATCGTAATCAAAGCGGTAAATGAGCGCAGTTACGCGACGCAGGTGCAGTAATCATCATTTCCGTTTCATCCGAAATCCAAATCATAGCGGGGCTATAGAAGTTTCACTTCAAAATGTTTTGTGTGCTGATTTCCACGTCCCACGAATCGCCTTTGTTTTTTGTTCAAACAATACCGCCCGAGTAATAATGGTATAATGAGTTTACAATGACAATGAAACCGTAAGTTGTCCAGTAGGTACCTAGCATTGTTACAGGTTCAATATTGCAAGTTGTAATACATAACACTATTTAATACATAAAATATGGGTCTCGTAGTAAACCAGCAAAAGACCAAATACATGGCTGTAGGATGCACCCAACAAATCCCAACTCTCTCATGTGGAAACCAAAATTTCGAAACGGTACCAAGATTCACATACCTAGGCTCCCTGATAACAAACGACAATAATACCACAGAGGAGATCCAGAAGCGCATAGTGAACGCAAATCGCTGTTATTTCCGCTTCCAAAACCAATTAAAGTCCAGACTGCTGTCCAGAAACACGAAGATATTAGTGTACAAAACACTTATCAGACCAGTACTTACGTACGCAGCTGAGACTTGGGTACTAACTAAGAGGAATGAGCGAGCACTGGACGTTTTTGAAAGAAAAATTTTGAGGCGCATCTTCGGACCGGTTCTAGAAAATGGATTTTGGCGCAGATGTTATAATAATGAGCTCTATACTTTGTTTAAAGAGCTAAACGTCGCAAAATTTATAAAATTGGGAAGACTTCAGTGGCTGGGTCATGTGGAGAGAATGACCGAGCATCAAGCACCAAAGTCCCTGCTGAACTCAAAACCAATAGGGCGAAGGAGCCTGGGAAACCAAAGACTAAAATGGAGCGACAACGTCCTCAAAGACATCTATCTTGGAGCTTCAAAACTGGAGAGAGCTGGCTCAAAACCGAGATGAGTGGAGGAAGACTCTTGAGGACGCCAAGACCCACCAGGGGTTGTAGAGCCAATAGTGATGATGATGAATACATAACACTAATGTACGTTCATCCGTGATATCTAATTCAAACTTGCCTCAGAATTTCGAGAAAATTGTCAGTGTTTATCAACATTTTATAAAGTATAAACAATTATTAGTACTTATTATAAATTTATATAATCATAATAATAATTAATGGCACCCAAAAAAAATGCGCAAAATATCTATTACTACTACTTCACGCGTGCACAGTTCGTCAACAAATAGGGTTACTATTTATAAAATTGGAAGGTCCTGGCAAAAAGCCTGACAGTCCAAAAAAAGTCCGGACATTTTAATCACATAATGCAAATATCAGGTACGCACTTCATAACGGTATTGGCGTGGTATTTGCGAGTGCTATTGAGTATTTGCGAGTTAATTTTTTGCTATCCAAGCTCAAAACGCAAGTGTAGAAAGAGTATTTTCTCTAATGGGAGCACAATGGACAAAAGAGAGTAATAGATTATCTGTGCCCTCGGTCAGATCTTTGTTGATGATTTAATATTATTAAGAAAGATGCACAAAATAGGTTTTAATCAACCCTTACTGATATTTTTTGTGTCATATTTAAAAGATAGAAGCCAGTATGTAAATGTAAATGGATACGACTCACATAAGTTCGTAGCTCTGTCAGGAATTCCTCAAGGATCGAATCTAGGTCCCATGTTATTCCTTATTCTAATAGATGACATTCAGGACTGCATACGTCATAGCTCATGTCTCCTATTCGCGGATGACATGAAACTGATGATGGAAATCGAATCAGAGGACGATTATTCCAAACTGCAGGCAGACCTCGATTCAATCATGAAATGGTCGTTAGAAAATAAACTTAATTTCAATATAAAAAAAATGCGTCGTTATGACTTATAGTCGTTCACAAAATCCGTTATTATACCCGTATAGAATGAATGGAGAAGTACTAACACGCGTAAATATCATCAAGGATCTTGGGGTGACCTTTGATCCCAGGCTGACATTTTCAAATCATATAGTGCAGCTTACTTCGGCTTGCTCCAAAATGCTTGGTTTTGTAATTAGAACTTGCAAACAATTCAGTAACATAGAAGCAATGACCGCCATGTTCAACGGAGTGGTCAGAAGCAAGCTGGAGTACGCTAGTACTGTATGGATACCTTATCAAATTAAATATATAAATATGATTGAACAAATTCAAAAAAAATTCCTAAGGTATGTTTACATGCGATCATACGGAATATATCCGAAATTCATGCATCACGTGGAACTGCTAAAGGAGACAAATTATCAAAGCCTGGAGACCAGGCGTAATGCCGGACTCATGGTATTCGAATTAAAGTTAATAAAAAACCTTATTGATTGTCCGTATCTCCTGTCATGCTGTGGCTTATTTGTTCCTGACAAATACTGTCGAACTCGTAGCCACGACCTATTCTACATACCGCAGGGTCGGACAGATGTCATGGCTCAACACAGCATGACAAGAGGTATGACATTGCTTAATGCCCTACCAGCGGATATAGACGTGTTTGATATCACCATACCATCTTTTAAAAAGAATATATACATGTATTGTTAGTTGTTAAAATTAAAATTGTACTATTATTGGACTAACCTGTCTGTTGTACAATAATAATAAAAAAATAAAAATAAAAAAATAAAAATAAAAAATACAACCTTAAAACTATGGGCTGCGAAGAATTCTGTAAGAAAACTTTTAATGAACAGGAGCTGCTCCGTCAAGTATCTGGCGCTGAAAAATATTAAAATTTATATATTTGTCGAAAACAAGGATTACGTTTTGAAGATATTTTATGTTTGAACTTGTTGATTGTTTGCAACTGCAATTAAAATTTATTGTTTGATCTCCATGAGTTAATCGTTAAAGAAGATTTATATTTTGTTTTTAGATGAGTGGGAAATTAATAAAGATTAAAGACTTATTTGATATTACTTATGTCAGCTTTATTACTCATATTCCATCTAAACCAAAAATTCCGGACAAATTAAAAGGCCAAACAAAGTGCGGACAAAAGGGTAGAAGTCCGGACACGTCCGGATTAATCCGGACGTATGTTAACCCTATCCACGTACCTTTTTTACCAACATTGTGATATGCAATATCGAACATAATAAAGAAACAGTATTTTACGGTGAGAAACATAGGAATAATGAAATGTCTTTTTTTAAATATCATTAGACAGATGAATATGTAAAACATTAAAAACATAATAACAGCCATACATAAGTTATTAATAACATAATTTCAATTTAGTACATGGTGAGAGTGAGCAAAATATAATCGGTTACTCCCTAATACCCATGATTTTAACATTGGTGAGAATTTCATTATAGAGCAATTTTCTTTAAATTCGTAGGGAATTTGTTAAATATTAATGATGTAATAATTTAAATGTAATAATTAATAATTTAAATATTGATGATGCAATATGAAAAAATATATATACATAAAATAATTACATAGTATAAAATGAAGTCGCTCAAAATGTATGTGCGCGTTAATCATGCGGTTTTCACCAATAGATAGAGTGATTGAAGAGGAATGTTTATATGTATAATACATGTAAATTTTATTAGAGAAAAGCCGAGAAATTCAAAGAAAACATATTTTTGTGCGATTGAAAACGGCTGGCGGGCCGTACTATAGTCACTTTTGAAATTCGTTCTACGGAAGAAATTGGAAAATAGATGTCAGAGTAAGTAGGTATTTGATTTTCCCATTTTCAAATATCCAGTGTTGCATTGCAAGCATTGTATTATTAGTGGCAAGTTAATTAGTTTATATGTATAATACATGCTTATGTAGAGAAAAGCCGATAAATTCAAATATTCAATTCAGGCAGCGGGGCAGCGGGCAGCTGGCAAGCGGATGGTGTGGATTTTATAAAGGTTGGGTAATGGCGTTGTGTTTCGTTAGCCACAGCAACGTGTGGCCGGGTCTGCTAGTGTAATTAAAAAATATATAAAATGATATAAGTACTATACGGTAAGCAAATGAGAAAGGATTTTTAGTATGTTGAAAATCTAAATGGCGTGTTATATTGGTAGGTACATTATTTTACACCAATTTTTGTACAAATAAATGTTAGACTTCATGTTTCAAGTCCAGGTAATTACTCTGTACAGTAAGTATGTAGTGGTAGAGTTCATGTTTCAGTCCGGCGAATAGTTAATTATTATTGATATCGTGGTTTACTTGGCTGGAAAGTACATGGAATTCGTAGAGGCTCAATACACAGTGGTGCCAAACAGTTTTAAGTAATTAGTTTAAAAAGTATTTAAATTTTCGGCTAATTAATTTATAGTAATTACACATAGTTCTTTACAGATAAAAACTTTTTTTGGTGGATGGTGGTATATAAACTAATATCAATTTTATTTATGAAGAGTAACTAAAACTTAAGTACGCAATTTCGTCGTGGAGCAGGTGGAATAAAAATAAAAAAAGGTTTGGAGTGGAAAGGGTTAAGAAATGATTTTCTTCTTCCCCATTTTTTATAAAAAAAGTTGTAAGCTTTACTATGTTTTCAATATAAAAATAAAATGCAATGATGTTTTCCTCCAAATAAATGAAGTAATCCTACTAATATTATAAAGGGGAAAGTTTGTATGGATGTACGGATGTTTATTCCTCTTTCGTGCAAAAAATACTGAATGGTCTTTAAAAATTCTTTCACTAATTGAAAGCTACATCATTTGTGAGTAATATAGGTTATATATTATAATAGTAAGCTCTGGCGCTATGAATTATTTATCATAAGTTTTCTGTCTCTAACAAAATCGAGTTATTGCAAAAGTCAGAAGAAAATTTTTTCCTTGGAAGCGATGTTTTTTTTTTTTGAATAAGCCAATTCACTCTAAAGAGTGCTATGTTGGCGTTCTAGTTAATATCTATCTCTAAATATGAATCGCCGAAATATATGTATGCGCCTAACTTCCGAACGACTGCACCAAATAGATTTTTTTTGTTCGTTATTTTCTATAAAACTACTGTTGAGCTCTGGCATTATGAAATTTGTATAAAAAATTGTAATAGGTGGCACGCGAGTAGTTTGAACACTAAATGTACCGGGAATGAATGTGTGGAATGCGGGAGGTGGGAGGGGGGAGGAGGGAGGGGTGAGTGTGGTATGGGGAGGGAGAAAGGGGAGGGGGAGGAGGGTGCGGTAGCCGTGGTTGGGGAAGGGAGAGGGGGGATGGAAGGAAGGGGGAAGTGGGTGGTGTGAAGGTTGGGTGGGGAGGGGTAGGGGTGGGGAGGGGTGGGTGGAGAGGGACATCTATCCCTGTTTTGGCAGAAAAAGTTTGAAAACGATAATGTAGGCAAAATTAAAATTCAATTACGGATAATGTCACTTGACCTTTTTTCCCACCAAGCACGACATAATTCTCTTCAAAGAAAATTTTTAAAAGAAATTCTTTAAAGAACTTTCGACCCTTTCCTGGTATCCATATTTGGACACCTGTTGCAAAGTGAGCAAGTTTACCAGATCTTTTGGTGGGGTTATTTAGTGCATTGTTTATTTTAGGTGCGATGTATGAGTATTACCTTTGTGATTGTGCATTTAGCGTGCGTTGAGTAGCGTATATGTACATCTTTTTTTGTGGATTTCATCAAACCATTTTTCCAAATATGGATTAGAACTACCTTTATACGGTTGGCAAATGTCTAGAACTGCTATTTTCTTGAAACTGGCTCTGGTGGACGAGAAGGGGAACATTTGTAGATGATCCTTAGCAAAAGTTTTTGAACAGTCACTAGAGGGTAGAGAATGGATACTGCACAACCTCCCCATCCTATAATGCCGTACATCCTATCGTCCCTATCGATTGGAATAGAGCAAAATAAACACTTCTGAGTGTTTTTAAACGACTTCAAAAAGGAGGAGGTTCTCAATTCGACTGATTTTTTTTTTTTTTTTGTTTATTCTTTTTTTTTTATGTTTGTTACGTCAGAACTTTTGACTGGGTGAACCGATATTGATGATTCTTTTTTTGAAAGCAGGTGCTTCTCGTGTGGTCCCATTTTAATTTGGTCCAGTTTCGACAATGGCATCCATGAGAAAACCATATAAATCTTAAATTTGCATTAAGTATGTGCGCGACAAATGGACGAATAACTCAATATCACGCCAACCGATTTCGATGATTCTTTTTTTATTGGAAAGGATGTACTTCAAGGGTAATTTGATGTAAGTTTGGTTAGGTTCTGATTATCGAATCCATGACAAATTAACGAAACTCGGCCGAATCTCTTAATTTGACCCTAATGGTCAAATTTTCTCTGTCTCATACGAGCAGCACGTTTAGTAGGTCTACCCATATTCAGACAAATTATTTAGTGTACTTCGGATTCACTAAAAATCAAAAAATAAACAAAAATTTTAACAAAACAAAAAAACGACTTCAAAAAATGCTCTAAAAAGTAAAAAAATAATATCGTATTCTTCTACAACTTCATAATCAACTTACTTTTTCTAATCATCAGTATGTAGGTACGATTGTTATTTTTGGAGTCGGTGTCAGCAAAGGTACCCGGCGTATTCGCTTGACAGCTCCCCGCGCTGCCGCGGCCCCGCTCTCGCCTCTGCCTCGTCAAGTCGCTTGTGCGACACAATCACATCTTACCTATAACTATGTATGTAATTACAAACCTACCTTGACTGACACCGACTCCAAAAGTAGCAATCGTACTTACATATTGATGATTAGAAAAAGTAAGTTGATAATGAAGTTGTAGAAGAATACGATATTATTTTTTAACTTTTTAGTGCATTTTTTGAAGTCGTTTTTTTGTTTTGTTAAAATTTTTGTTTATTATATCAAGGATTGACCGAAGAGAATAAAAACTATAGCATAACTTACGGAGTCTCTTTGTTATGGAGTTAGTTTGGGCCTCCCAGCGTAAATCCATAATGACCCCTAGGTATTTTATTTCATTTGACGGAAGAATTAGGCATGAACAGTTGTTAATAAGAGATAGCGAGGCAGTGTCTAGATTTTGTGGGCAAGTGTGAATGATTAGTTTAGGAAGGTTTTCTAGGAGAGTGAATTTTAGGATTAAAAAATGTATATATTGTGTTTTTTTTTAATATTTAGGGTGAGGAGGTTAGTCTAGCAATTTTTTAATTTTGTTCAGTGTAGAATTTGCCTTCTTGATTGTTGTTTCTATATTTTACTTGTAAATTTGATAACAGCGTCATCAGCAAAAGATAAAATATTATATTACCTTCAATAAGTAGTTCATATACAGGTGTCCGGGGGTAAAGTGCATTAACTTCGGGAGGTGATTCTACATGATGGTAGGAGTAAAAAAAGATTAATAACTTTTTTCGAAATTTCAACATTTTTTTTCCCATACAAAAAGACGTACCTACTAAAAATCCTTAGTGTGAGGTACAATCTTACTTGCCGGGAGCCTGCCGGGAACGATCGTAGCAACAATAAATGGTGGTGATTGGCCCGTATCGTAACAGCGGAAAATAATAAAGCTGGCCGCGCACGCCGGTCAAATTTTACGTTTTTACCACAAAACTACCCCTAAAAGTTGGAATTTCGAAAAAAGTTATTTATCTTTTTTACTTACACTATCATGAATAATCACCTCCCGAAGTTAATGCACTTTACCCCCGGACACCCTGTATATGAGATAAAAATGGGCCTAGAACACTCCCCTGGGGTACGCCATAGGAGATAGGTAAACATTTACCCCATATTCTTGATTAGAGTGGATGACGGTTGTTTGTGATCTCTGTGTGAGGTAGTTTTTAAATCATTTCAGGGCATTGCCTTCTATCCCAATCTGTTGGAGTTTTTTTAGAAGAATATGGTGGGAAATAGTATCGAAGGCTTCAGACAGATCTAGAAAGGCAGGAAGAGGTTTATTGCCTTTATCGCGTTTATCCGATATCAGTTTGGTAAATGTTGCAATTACATCAGCAGTACTACAATCTTTACGAAAACCGTATTGTTTTTTATAAGGATTTTATTGTCATTGAGGTACTTGAGGAGCCTTAGTTTTACTACTTTTTCAGTGATTTTGGAGATATTTTGTTTGCAAGGTCATGTTCCAAAACATTATTTCAAGTTAAAATATTATTGGAAAGGTTAGATCCGACATTGGTAAAAAAATTATTGAAATGGTCTGCGATTTCTACGGAGTAATTGCGTGTACTTGTTAGTAATCGGCCGTCAATGTTAATCTTATCGATGGGTGTAGTCGTTTGTCTAGTGTAGAATAATGTCCTTAATAATACTCCACTTTTTTTTCCATTTTCGGCGTTTATGATTTGTTTTTAGAAATCTCCGCTGGCCTTTGAAGTAATTTTTTGCAAACATTTCTGTATTTCTTGTAAAATAGGGAATGGGACGTTTCTACGCCGCCGGTTCTTCGCCGCCAGTTCATCGCCGCCGTTTCTACGCCGGGACGGTTCTACACCGGCCGTTTCTACACCGGCCGTTTCTACGCCAGCCGATTCTACGCCGCATTCAAATTAAATTAACAATTACAATTAAACTTTATTGTTTAAACACATACATACAGTCATAGAAAATAAAATATAAAATACAAAAATTATCGAATCATTTAAAAAGTAGCATTAACATTTATTTTAATTTAAAAGATATTTTGTACATGCAAGTTACAATCGCCGCACAGTGGCTGAAATTGGAGCGCTGGCTGGCGCGACATCCCTCTCGGCGTTCGACCATTTGGTTGTTTATTGTTGTTTTTAAGTGTTTATATGAAATATTACAAAATTTTTGAAAGATTCTCTATAATAACTTCATAAATTGAAGGAGAATCCCAAACAATAAACATAACATTGTTAATCGATGTACATAGCAATAATACTTAGGATTTTCCAGACAGTGGGGAATAACGTTAAATAATGATATTTGGGGGTAGAATGGTTTAATGGGGGTAATTAGTGTAATTACACACAATAGGTAATCTAATTATATATTAACTCCTGCTAAAAATGCTCACACGCAAATTGAATGTATTTATAAACATTTTATAGTTGGCAGGTACCTACTTAAAAATATATTATACATTTAATGACATGCGCATTAAAATAACCAAACGGAAAAGACTCCAAAAGATAGTACAGGATATTTTATATTTATGTAATAACATAAATTAAAAAATATGTTATTACATAAATTACAGAATAATTAACTTTCTGATGTTATTTTCAATGAAATTTTTAATTTTAGTGACTAATTACGCTTATTTTGAGCAACTTATCGCCGGACATTTACCACCGATGAAGCTGAAAAAATACCGTGACGCTGATGAACGTATTCGAAGAATTGTCTTAGATTATGAAAACAGGGAACCTCTAGATTATTTACGTGGCCTAGCACACAATTACCAAATGACGCAATAATCTTATTTTTCCTATTTATTCTTTTAATTTAAAATAAATGTTAATGCTACTTTTTAAATGATTCGATAGTTTTTGTATTTTCTATTTTATTTTCTATGACTGTATGTATGTGTTAAAACAATAAAGTTTAATTGTAATTGTTAATTTAATTTGAATGCGGCGTAGAATCGGCCGGTGTAGAAACGGCCGGTGTAGAACCGTCTCGGCGTAGAAACGGCGGCGATGAACTGGCGGCGAAGAACCGGCGGCGTAGAAACGTCCTAGACCCTCCAAGGTTTGAGTTTCATGTCATAATGTTTTGTTTTGTGTGTTTTGTTGGATGTAGCATTGGTTCGTTGGTTACCTAGTGTTTGGACAAGAAGTTTGCAGGCTAAATTAGGATCAGTTTGTTTGTAAAGATTTGAACAATTTTCTTGTGAGACCAGCTCAAAATGTGTGGAATAGGATATTTTATTTTGTTGAATTTTATGCGTTTGTGGTTTATGTACTTTGTGAGAAAGATAAGTTATGGTAGCGTGGTGGTCTGTGACAGTATACAAGAAATGTAATTTTTAATATACATTTTGCAAATACATGATCAATACAACTTACAGACAAGCCAGATACTCTTGTGGGAGCTGTGATGGCTGGGACGAAACCTTGATAAGTCAGCAGGTTTATATAATCATTAGCTTGAGGATGCATGGAATTAATTATATTTATATAGACGAATTGCAATCTTTAGAGCACAGGCGTCGGGTGGGAATGCTATCCTTGTTCTACCGGTATTACAATGGAAGATGCTCCGAGGAACTAGCATCATTGATCCTATATTATAATAAAACAAATATAAAACTTTATTCCACTTAATTTTAATTTTAAATTAAGTGGAATAAAGTTTTATATTTGTTTTATTATAATATATTATAATGGAATTCCACCATGAATTATCACTCTCAAAAATAGAAACATCATTGATCCCTTTCGCACCGGTGCATAGTCGGGAAACACGCCAAACGCGTGCCCAACATTTGTACACAGTTGACATTAGTCACTGTTTGGGAATATTTCTAACCTGATCCCTTTCCTACATATTTCCTATATACATACCTACCTACCTACATACTTCCTCCTACCTACGAATGACATTAAAATCCAGTGCTGTGATAACTTTCAAACAAGCAAGCCATGGTTAAGTGTCTAAGTGTAGTATTTGAATTTAAATGCTAAATTTCAAACTAATTAAAAGTAAAGTTCTAAATCTTGGTGAACAATGTGTACACAGTTTATATGGAGTGTGAATTTCATATATGAACATTAACGATCCAGCCTGCCAAAAGACCTACAGTGAGTTTTTACGTTTCCTTTTTCCCGCCTTCTAAGAAAGTTACCTAACAGTCACATGAGAACGGGCCGTTTCTTCGACTCGTTCTTGTGTTCAACAGCTAGGCTGTGGAATTATTTGACAGCCTCTGTGTTTCCTCCTTCCTACAACATGGGTCTCTTCAAGACCAATGTTCATTCCATCCTCTCCTCAAAAAGACCCTCTACACAGCATCCCAGATGACATAGGCCCTAAGGGAAATTGTTTTCCTCTGGGCCTCCTGTGTGGAGTTAATGTAAAAAAAAATTTATTTATATTGAGGTCACTCGTAATAAGGAGATTATCACAATCACTCACACAAGATAAAGATTTTTTTTATTTTTTTATTGAAAAATTTTCTTTGGTACAATACATATAATAGATACATAAATATAATGAAAGTATATAAAAGCTTAATACAGTTATTATTATTACAATTATATATATATTTTTAAAATATTCTCCCATACGAAGCAAATGTTTGTGTGTACGGGAGGAAGTATTATTTGTTTGGTTATTTTGATTTTTTGTTTTTATTGCCGTTTTTATTGCCGTTTTTATTTATATTAGTACTTTTTGAAATTTAGTTTATATAAAGAATAAGAGAAAAATATGTTTATATACATATATGTACGAGGCGTATCCAGAAAGTAAGTGTACTGTGACCACAACGGGCGGAGGTTTTTAGTTTTTTGAGGGTTGGCAACACTTAGTGGTACAGGGGGGTCTCTTGACCAGAAAGAGCATCGCAGAAACATTGTTGTACGTAAACTCACGTTTTAGTGTCCAGTTGCGTGAAAGTTGTCGGCAAAAAATCCCGCCAAGTGCTGTGATCTGCTTTAAACTCACGGTAGAAATAACATCTACAAGAAAAAAAAGGTGAGGATTTCTGAGCTCTATTGTTACTGGAGATGAAAGTGGGTGACTCATTACATGTCTGGAAAAAAAAACAGTCGTCAAAGTGGCGTCACACCAATTCCCCATCTGTGAAAAAATTGAAAACCACAATTTCGGGCAAAAAAAATCATGGCCTCATTGTTTTAGGACCGAAAAGGCATCATTTTGTTCAAATTTTGGCCTCAGATTGAGATCATCAATGCACAACAATATTGTGTAGGTACCCTAAAAAAACTCAAAGGGAGCATTCAAAACAAAAGGACGGGAATGCTGACCAGAGAAGTTTGCCTTTTTCACGAAAACGTCCGACCTCACAAAGCCTTAGCCACCAATAAGATCATGGACTCATTTGATTGGGATGTTTTGAACCACTCCCCGTAATCCCCTGACTTGGCGTCTTCAGATTATCATCTTTTCACCTTCCTAAAGGCATGTATGGATGAAAATAAACCGACGAGCAGATGCAGAAAGTGGCCCTGAAGAGGGGGAAGGAGCTGGCTGGAGAATTCTTTGAGAAGGGCAAAATAAACTTGTGCCACGGCTCACCACATGCATTGAACGGTTTAGCAATTATTTGGAAAAATAGTCAACAAGTGTATCAACAATATCCTGTATTTTTTTTCTATTACACTTTTTCAAAAAAAAACTAAAAAATCAGTACACTTACTTTCTGGATAAGCCTCGTATATACATATTTTATGCACCAGATTTAAATGTCCGGGTTAAATTTTCCCCCCAAAAAAAAAAAAAAGAAGGAAAAACTAAACCCTTTCATACACTTCCCCAAATGATTATCTAGTGAATCCATGCTATGCAATTGCACTGTATAAGTATTATAAATACAAAACAATACAAGAACAACATGTCAACCTACTAGAGACCAAATGGGAATATAATTCACCGACTCCAGATATTTTCATATCAGAGGGTTCGGCTCTGTGGCATTTCTAATTGAACCTATAAATCCTACTGATCCCTCAATATAAATATTTAAAAAATCTTTTGTAATCCTACATGTATTTAAAATTACTGCTTTTGCATTTTTATATACAAATTCTTTGACAAATCTAATATGCTTAAATTTTGAATCAGATTCCTAGGTATTATGCCAGTGGCCGAAATAACAAATGGTAATATTTTTATAGTCCGAGAATGCCAAATTCTTTTAATCTCATTTCCTAAATCTGTGTTTTTTCTTATTTTTTCAGAAACAGTTTTTTGAATATTACAGGAATTTGGAATAGCTACATCAATGATATAAGTTATTTTTTTAATTTTGTCATGTAAAACTATATCAGGTCTATTATGACTAATTGTTCTGTCTGTTAGTATAGTTTTATCATAATATATTTTATAAAATTCATTTTCTAAAAATGAATTTGGTTCATATTCATAATATGGTACTATATTACGGCAGTCAATCAAGTTATGTTTAATTACCAAACTTTGGTGAATTATTTTTAAAACCTGATTGTGCCTAAATGTATACTCGGAAGGCGCTAATATAGAACATCCCGATATAATATGTTCTATAGTTTCGGGAAAAGCCAAACATTTTCTACATAAATCATCAATTTGATTTATATCTTTGATTATATGCTTTCTATAATTTTTAGTATTAATGACTCTATCTTGAATTGCAAGCATAAATCCTTCTATTTCTGCGCTCAACTCTCCAATACTCAACCATTTGTTTGACGAAAGTTTGTCAACATACGTTTGGTTGAGATAATTGAAGTGTTTTGCGTGAATAATTTTATTTGACCAGGAATCTAATAATTCCTGGTTAGTATTTATAAGAATGTTGGCATTCTCGTCATATAAATTTAAAGGTGTAATATTTCTATCTGCCTTGCAAATTATTTTGTGCATTTCTGAGCTATTAGCTTTCGTATGGAAAAAATTTCTAAGCATTTCTACCTGATTGTGTTTCAAAGATGTTATTTTGACTACACCTCTACCTCCTAAATTTCTAGGTAAATTAATTCGTTCTATAGCTGAATTTGGATGATGGCAATTAAATTTTGTTAACGTAGTTCTAATTAATCGTTCTTAACTATCTAAATCTGTATTGGACCATTTAATTATGCCAAATGAGTACGTTAGTAGAGGTATTGCCCAAGTATTTATTGCTTTAACTAAATTTTTAGCAGATAGATTGCATTTTAAAATTTTTCTGATCCTAGTTTGAAATTTAATCCTAATATCATTTTTAATACTAGTGTGATCTAATCTATTCGATTGCGGGTATCCTAAATATTTATAAACCTCATCCCCTTTCATACTTTGAATTTTGAAATTTCTAAATATACCCTCGTCTCCATCTACAATTTTGCCTTTCTCTATATGGATAGTTTTACATTTATCTAAACCAAAAGTCATTTTAATATCATCTGAAAAAATTTTAACTACCTTAAGAGCGTTTAACCAGCCAGCGGACGAAAATCCACATTTCGTCGAAAGTTGTTCTTCCGATCGTGCAGGGCGGTTATAATGAGAAAGATTGATTTTTCTGTGTACCAGCTTTTTTAAATTGTAACTCAATATCGAATTTATTTCAATCCAAATTAGCTTTAATTTATACCTTCATCCAAAAATGCTGAAAGGCGTGATGATAAAACTATTAAAATAGTGTACCTTTTGTATTTATTTTTTGATTATAAGTATTTATCATTTTTCAATAATGTCTAAATTTAATAAGAATGTTAAAAAAATCTGAAATATATTAGTTTGTAAGTGCGCAAATAAATAGCCAAATGGACCAATTTTCATCAAGAAACACGTGTACGTACATATTTTTTAATGATTTTATTGAAACTAAAATTAAAATTCTAATACATAACTTTGCAAGATAATATATTGATTTATTTTACTGCATGATTATATTATTTGAAATGGGTGTGGTATAATACAAAAACTTTTTTGAAAATTTAACAAATCTGCCAACGACCTATGGAATAACCTTATTATACTAAAAATTAAAAAAAAATCTAAAAATTTATTACATAACTATGCTAGATAAAAGAACAATCTTTCGAAATCCATTTATAATTTTTGGTGGAAAAGAGTCAATACGTCTAAAAACTTTTTTGAAAATGACGTATTTCCGGCTTTCTCTGGTAATGCCCTCTTAATCATTTTCTCTAAATTTGATTCAGAATTTGAAAATAATTTTATATCATCCATATATAATAGATGTGAAACTATACTACTCTCTCTTGTATTACCCTTAATTTTTATTCCAAACTTGCTTTTAATTAACATTTTAGAAAGGGGATTCAATGCTAAGCAAAACCAAAGAGGGCTCAATGAGTCTCCTTGAAAAATCCCTCTTTTTATTGAAATGCCCGGTACTACTATTTTCTTACCTTTTAAATTAACTAGCAAATCTGTATTCCAAAAGGACATAATATTTTTCAAAAAGCTAATTATAATTGGGTTAACTTTATATATTTTTAATATTTTGATCAGCCACGAGTGCGGGACACTATCAAAAGCTTTTTGATAATCTATATAACAAGTATGTAAATTACGCTTTTGATTTTGAATTTGTTTTAAAATTACAGAATCAATAACTAACTGTTCTTTACATCCCATATGTTTTCTGCGACAACCTTTTTGTTGTTCAGATAAAATATTTTTTTCATCCAAATGAGTATATATTAAATCTGTCAAGCAAGAGGTTAAAATTTTGTTTATTGTCGGTAGACATGTAATGGGTCTATATTGAGAGGGATTATTAATATGTTCGCTTTTAGGCAACATATAAGTAATGCCCTTAGTTAGAAAATTAGGAAAATTTTGAGGTTCTCTGACAAGTTTTGAAAGATTTTTTGCAAAAAGAGGATGTAAAGTAGTTAGACGTTTGTACCAAAAATTATGTATCCAATCGCAACCCGTGGCTTTCCAATTATGAGTATTTTTTATAATTTTGGCTAACAATTCAACCGATATATCAGAAAAACTCATTTTTATTTTTATTTTTATTTTTACGCACCAGATTTAAATGTCCGGGTTAAATTTTCCCCCAAAAAAAAAAAAAAAAAAAAAAAAAAAAAAAAAAAAAAAAAAAAAAAAAAAAAAAAAAAAAAAAAAAAAAAAAAAAGAAGGAAAAACTAAACCCTTTCATACACTTCCCCAAATGATCATCTAGTGAATCCACGTTATGCAATTGCACTATATAAGTATTATAAATACAAAACAATACAAGAACAACATGTCAACCTACTAGAGACCAAATGGGAATATAATTCACCGACTCCAGATATTTTCATATCAGAGGGTTCGGCTCTGTGGCATTTCTAATTGAACCTATAAATCCTACTGATCCCTCAATATAAATATTTAAAAAATCTTTTGTAATCCTACATGTATTTAAAATTACTGCTTTTTGCATTTTTATATACAAATTCTTTGACAAATCTAATATGCTTAAATTTTGAATCAGATTCCTAGGTATTATGCCAGTGGCCGAAATAACAAATGGTAATATTTTTATAGTCCGAGAATGCCAAATTCTTTTAATCTCATATCCTAAATCTGTGTATTTTCTAATTTTTTCAGAAACAGTTTTTTGAATATTACAGGAATTTGGAATAGCTACATCAATGATATAAGTTATTTTTTTAATTTTGTCATGTAAAACTATATCAGGTCTATTATGACTAATTGTTCTGTCTGTTAGTATAGTTTTATCATAATATATTTTATAAAATTCATTTTCTATAAATGAATTTGGTTCATATTCATAATAAGGTACTACATTACGGCAATCAATCAAGTTATGTTTAATTACCAAACTTTGGTGAATTATTTTTAAAACCTGATTGTGCCTAAATGTATACTCGGAAGGCGCTAATATAGAACATCCCGATATAATATGTTCTATAGTTTCGGGAAAAGCCAAACATTTTCTACATAAATCATCAATTTGACTTATATCTTTGATTATATGCTTTCTATAATTTTTAGTATTAATGACTCTATCTTGAATTGCAAGCATAAATCCTTCTATTTCTGCGCTCAACTCTCCAATACTCAACCATTTGTTTGACGAAAGTTTGTCAACATACGTTTGGTTGAGATAATTGAAGTGTTTTGCGTGAATAATTTTATTTGACCAGGAATCTAATAATTCCTGGTTAGTATTTATAAGAATGTTGGCATTCTCGTCATATAAATTTAAAGGTGTAATATTTCTATCTGCCTTGCAAATTATTTTGTGCATTTCTGAGCTATTAGCTTTCCTATGGAAAAAATTTCTAAGCATTTCTACCTGATTGTGTTTCAAAGATGTTATTTTGACTACACCTCTACCTCCTAAATTTCTAGGTAAATTAATTCGTTCTATAGCTGAATTTGGATGATGGCAATTAAATTTTGTTAACGTAGTTCTAATTAATCGTTCTAAACTATATAAATCTGTATTGGACCATTTAATTATGCCAAATGAGTACGTTAGTAGAGGTATTGCCCAAGTATTTATTGCTTTTACTAAATTTTTAGCAGATAGATTGCATTTTAAAATTTTTCTGATCCTAGTTTGAAATTTAATCCTAATATCATTTTTAATACTAGTGTGATCTAATCTATTCGATTGCGGGTATCCTAAATATTTATAAACCTCATCCCCTTTCATACTTTGAATTTTGAAATTTCTAAATATACCCTCGTCTCCATCTACAATTTTGCCTTTCTCTATATGGATAGTTTTACATTTATCTAAACCAAAAGTCATTTTAATATCATCTGAAAAAATTTTAACTACCTTAATCATTTTCTCTAAATTTGATTCAGAATTTGAAAATAATTTTATATCATCCATATATAATAGATGTGAAACTATACTACTCTCTCTTGTATTACCCTTAATTTTTATTCCAAACTTGCTTTTAATTAACATTTTAGAAAGGGGATTCAATGCTAAGCAAAACTAGCAAATCGGTATTCCAAAAGGACATAATATTTTTCAAAAAGCTAATTATAATTGGGTTAACTTTATATATTTTTAATATTTTGACTAGCCACGAGTGCGGGACACTATCAAAAGCTTTTTGATAATCTATATAACAAGTATGTAAATTACGCTTTTGATTTTGAATTTGTTTTAAAATTACAGAATCAATAACTAACTGTTCTTTACATCCCATATGTTTTCTGCGACAACCTTTTTGTTGTTCAGATAAAATATTTTTTTCATCCAAATGAGTATATATTAAATCTGTCAAGCAAGAGGTTAAAATTTTGTATATTGTCGGTAGACATGTAATGGGTCTATATTGAGAGGGATTATTAATATGTTCGCTTTTAGGCAACATATAAGTAATGCCCTTAGCTAGAAAATTAGGAAAATTTTGAGGTTCTCTGACAAGTTTTGAAAGATTTTTTGCAAAAAGAGGATGTAAAGTAGTTAGACGTTTGTACCAAAAATTATGTATCCAATCGCAACCCGTGGCTTTCCAATTATGAGTATTTTTTATAATTTTGGCTAACAATTCAACCGATATATCAGAAAAACTCATTTGTTCAATGTCTGAACAATTGAGTTCTTCATTTTCTATCCAGTTACCTGCCTCATTATGTTTTATATCTTTACTCCAAATGTTTGTCCAAAAATCGCGCATATCTGATTCAGATGGCAACGGAATATTATTATTCGAAATAATATTCTGTTTATCGTCAAGTTTGGAATAAAATATTTTCTCATTTTTCTGAAATAATCTATTATTATTTCTTTTATTATACGTATAATTATATCTTTTTAATCTACTAGCTTTTACACCTAATTTTTGTTTTAATAAATCTAATAAATCATTGATTCTATTTTCATTATTATTACTACCAATGCTATAACCAAATTTTCTCCCAATTTCATCTACATATCTCAAAATATTCCTACTTCTATTTCCATTTTTATATTCAATTACTCTAGCTATACTACTTCTTAAAAATACTACATCATTTTCTAATCTAATCTGCCATTCTGGTTTACTATAACTATATGATCTATCATCAGAGGATATTAATTTAACTCCTAACTTATTACATATAGTGATAGCACTAGCGTACACTATTGTATGAAGATCTAAAAAACTAATATCGTCAAATATTATTTTTGGTAAAATTAAATTATTTAATTCAGAAATTAATTTAGATAATTTCTTTGACGTATGCAATTTTGGTAATTTTGGTCTAACTGTGGGCTCTATATCTATATATCTATTTATATTATTTTGAAGCAAGTTAGCTAATTCTATTACATTATCATCTAGTAAGTTTAAATTTGCAATATTGATTTCCCTAAGATTATGAATAATGTCTAAGTTATTTGAATCTACTCTAATATCATTGGATTCTTCTACTAGAATATTAGCTAAACTATCTTCATTCAATGCATCTAATATAACATTACTACTCGTATTAATTTGATCTAAATTATTCTCCAATTGCAATCTATCTGCTACTTCTTTTCTTATCTCATTTAATGTTACTACAGGAATTAAATTATTTTTGAAAATTGACCTTTTTTGGTCAGCTAATCTTTGTTCGTTTACTTGGGCAACCGGATAATTTTGTGAGAAAAGTAAATGTAATTTTTTCCTATACAATAACATATCTGTTTCTAGTTTAGTTACATAAAAATATGAACGAACGATGAACATATTGACATCGTTCGTCCATTTCATACGCTGCCTAGGAATACCTGCTTTTGTTTTTTGGGGTCTCAGATTATCAATGTTCATCTGTATAGATGACATAATAAACCCATTTTCATTTCCGTTGGTTGAAAATGACATTGTGTCACCTTTCAAAACAACTTGGAAATGATTTATTAATTATTATTAATTCCTACATTCCAGTAACCAAGCAACTGTCGTCGTTACCTAGTGTCAACAAATAGTTTTCAATATCTCCAAATTAAATATTTTAATGTAAACTACCCTTCAATACTACAAATCTATAATATATATTATATTGTAGAATAATGTTATCAAAATAAAATATATAATTAAATTTACCTACAAAATATATTTCAACGTAATCTCAAAATATAGTTGTTTACCTTGGTTACTGAAGTCCTCACAAAAGGAAAAATTTATTTTGTATTTATTTACCTAAATATCCTACGGTCCACTGGCAGTTTATTTATTACGTTATCTAATATACTTATTTTCAAATATTTATATGTTTTGGGATCAAAGCTAATTCTTTTCTATCTGATACAATAAAAAAATCAGAGAGCTAAAATACAAGCAAACGTCAAGGCTTGCGTTGCTAAGCAACATTATTTTTTTTTACGCACCAGATTTAAATGTCCGGGTTAAATTTTCCCCCCAAAAAAAAAAAAAAAAAAAGAAGGAAAAACTAAACCCTTTCATACACTTCCCCAAGTGATCATTTAGTGAATCCACGTTATGCAATTGCACTATATAAGTATTATAAATACAAAACAATACAAGAACAACATGTCAACCTACTAGAGACCAAATGGGAATATAATTCACCGACTCCAGATATTTTCATATCAGAGGGTTCGGCTCTGTGGCATTTCTAATTGAACCTATAAATCCTACTGATCCCTCAATATAAATATTTAAAAAGTCTTTTGTAATCCTACATGTATTTAAAATTACTGCTTTTTGCATTTTTATATACAAATTCTTTGACAAATCTAATATGCTTAAATTTTGAATCAGATTCCTAGGTATTATGCCAGTGGCCGAAATAACAAATGGTAATATTTTTATAGTCCGAGAATGCCAAATTCTTTTAATCTCATTTCCTAAATCTGTGTATTTTCTAATTTTTTCAGAAACAGTTTTTTGAATATTACAGGAATTTGGAATAGCTACATCAATGATATAAGTTATTTTTTTAATTTTGTCATGTAAAACTATATCAGGTCTATTATGACTAATTGTTCTGTCTTTATTTTTATTTTTATTTTTATTTTTATTTTTATTATTTTTTTTATTATTTTTATTTTTATTTTTATTTTTATTTTTATTTTTATTTTTATTTTTATTTTTATTTTTATTTTTATTTTTATTTTTATTTTTATTTTTATTTTTATTTTTATTTTTATTTTTATTTTTATTTTAACGCACCAGATTTAAATGTCCGGGTTAAATTTTCCCCCCAAAAAAAAAAAAAAAAAAAGAAGGAAAAACTAAACCCTTTCATACACTTCCCCAAATGATCATCTAGTGAATCCACGTTATGCAATTGCACTATATAAGTATTATAAATACAAAACAATACAAGAACAACATGTCAACCCACTAGAGACCAAATGGGAATATAATTCACCGACTCCAGATATTTTCATATCAGAGGGTTCGGCTCTGTGGCATTTCTAATTGAACCTATAAATCCTACTGATCCCTCAATATAAATATTTAAAAAATCTTTTGTAATCCTACATGTATTTAAAATTACTGCTTTTTGCATTTTTATATACAAATTCTTTGACAAATCTAATATGCTTAAATTTTGAATCAGATTCCTAGGTATTATGCCAGTGGCCGAAATAACAAATGGTAATATTTTTATAGTCCGAGAATGGACATAATATTTTTCAAAAAGCTAATTATAATTGGGTTAACTTTATATATTTTTAATATTTTGATTAGCCACGAGTGCGGGACACTATCAAAAGCTTTTTGATAATCTATATAACAAGTATGTAAATTACGCTTTTGATTTTGAATTTGTTTTAAAATTACAGAATCAATAACTAACTGTTCTTTACATCCCATATGTTTTCTGCGACAACCTTTTTGTTGTTCAGATAAAATATTTTTTTCATCCAAATGAGTATATATTAAATCTGTCAAGCAAGAGGTTAAAATTTTGTATATTGTCGGTAGACATGTAATGGGTCTATATTGAGAGGGATTATTAATATGTTCGCTTATTATTTTACGCACCAGATTTAAATGTCCGGGTTAAATTTTCCCCCCAAAAAAAAAAAAAAAAAAAGAAGGAAAAACTAAACCCTTTCATACACTTCCCCAAATGATCATCTAGTGAATCCACGTTATGCAATTGCACTATATAAGTATTATAAATACAAAACAATACAAGAACAAAACATGTCAACCTACTAGAGACCAAATGGGAATATAATTCACCGACTCCAGATATTTTCATATCAGAGGGTTCGGCTCTGTGGCATTTCTAATTGAACCTATAAATCCTACTGATCCCTCAATATAAATATTTAAAAAATCTTTTGTAATCCTACATGTATTTAAAATTACTGCTTTTTGCATTTTTATATACAAATTCTTTGACAAATCTAATATGCTTAAATTTTGAATCAGATTCCTAGGTATTATGCCAGTGGCCGAAATAACAAATGGTAATATTTTTATAGTCCGAGAATGCCAAATTCTTTTAATCTCATTTCCTAAATCTGTGTATTTTCTAATTTTTTCAGAAACAGTTTTTTGAATATTACAGGAATTTGGAATAGCTACATCAATGATATAAGTTATTTTTTTAATTTTGTCATGTAAAACTATATCAGGTCTATTATGACTAATTGTTCTGTCTGTTAGTATAGTTTTATCATAATATATTTTATAAAATTCATTTTCTATAAATGAATTTGGTTCATATTCATAATAAGGTACTACATTACGGCAATCAATCAAGTTATGTTTAATTACCAAACTTTGGTGAATTATTTTTAAAACCTGATTGTGCCTAAATGTATACTCGGAAGGCGCTAATATAGAACATCCCGATATAATATGTTCTATAGTTTCGGGAAAAGCCAAACATTTTCTACATAAATCATCAATTTGATTTATATCTTTGATTATATGCTTTCTATAATTTTTAGTATTAATGACTCTATCTTGAATGGCAAGCATAAATCCTTCTATTTCTGCGCTCAACTCTCCAATACTCAACCATTTGTTTGACGAAAGTTTGTCAACATACGTTTGGTTGAGATAATTGAAGTGTTTTGCGTGAATAATTTTATTTGACCAGGAATCTAACAATTCCTGGTTAGTATTTATAAGAATGTTGGCATTCTCGTCATATAAATTTAAAGGTGTAATATTTCTATCTGCCTTGCAAATTATTTTGTGCATTTCTGAGCTATTAGCTTTCCTATGGAAAAAATTTCTAAGCATTTCTACCTGATTGTGTTTCAAAGATGTTATTTTGACTACACCTCTACCTCCTAAATTTCTAGGTAAATTAATTCGTTCTATAGCTGAATTTGGATGATGGCAATTAAATTTTGTTAACGTAGTTCTAATTAATCGTTCTAAACTATCTAAATCTGTATTGGACCATTTAATTATGCCAAATGAGTACGTTAGTAGAGGTATTGCCCAAGTATTTATTGCTTTTACTAAATTTTTAGCAGATAGATTGCATTTTAAAATTTTTCTGATCCTAGTTTGAAATTTAATCCTAATATCATTTTTAATACTAGTGTGATCTAATCTATTCGATTGCGGGTATCCTAAATATTTATAAACCTCATCCCCTTTCATACTTTGAATTTTGAAATTTCTAAATATACCCTCGTCTCCATCTACAATTTTGCCTTTCTCTATATGGATAGTTTTACATTTATCTAAACCAAAAGTCATTTTAATATCATCTGAAAAAATTTTAACTACCTTAATCATTTTCTCTAAATTTGATTCAGAATTTGAAAATAATTTTATATCATCCATATATAATAGATGTGAAACTATACTACTCTCTCTTGTATTACCCTTAATTTTTATTCCAAACTTGCTTTTAATTAACATTTTAGAAAGGGGATTCAATGCTAAGCAAAACCAAAGAGGGCTCAATGAGTCTCCTTGAAAAATCCCTCTTTTTATTGAAATGCCCGGTACTACTATTTTCTTACCTTTTAAATTAACTAGCAAATCTGTATTCCAAAAGGACATAATATTTTTCAAAAAGCTAATTATAATTGGGTTAACTTTATATATTTTTAATATTTTGATTAGCCACGAGTGCGGGACACTATCAAAAGCTTTTTGATAATCTATATAACAAGTATGTAAATTACGCTTTTGATTTTGAATTTGTTTTAAAATTACAGAATCAATAACTAACTGTTCTTTACATCCCATATGTTTTCTGCGACAACCTTTTTGTTGTTCAGATAAAATATTTTTTTCATCCAAATGAGTATATATTAAATCTGTCAAGCAAGAGGTTAAAATTTTGTATATTGTCGGTAGACATGTAATGGGTCTATATTGAGAGGGATTATTAATATGTTCGCTTTTAGGCAACATATAAGTAATGCCCTTAGTTAGAAAATTAGGAAAATTTTGAGGTTCTCTGACAAGTTTTGAAAGATTTTTTGCAAAAAGAGGATGTAAAGTAGTTAGACGTTTGTACCAAAAATTATGTATCCAATCGCAACCCGTGGCTTTCCAATTATGAGTATTTTTTATAATTTTGGCTAACAATTCAACCGATATATCAGAAAAACTCATTTGTTCAATGTCTGAACAATTGAGTTCTTCATTTTCTATCCAGTTACCTGCCTCATTATGTTTTATATCTTTACTCCAAATGTTTGTCCAAAAATCGCGCATATCTGATTCAGATGGCAACGGAATATTATTATTCGAAATAATATTCTGTTTATCGTCAAGTTTGGAATAAAATATTTTCTCATTTTTCTGAAATAATCTATTATTATTTCTTTTATTATACGTATAATTATATCTTTTTAATCTACTAGCTTTTACACCTAATTTTTGTTTTAATAAATCTAATAAATCATTGATTATATTTTCATTATTATTACTACCAATGCTATAACCAAATTTTCTCCCAATTTCATCTACATATCTCAAAATATTCCTACTTCTATTTCCATTTTTATATTCAATTACTCTAGCTATACTACTTCTTAAAAATACTACATCATTTTCTAATCTAATCTGCCATTCTGGTTTACTATAACTATATGATCTATCATCAGAGGATATTAATTTAACTCCTAACTTATTACATATAGTGATAGCACTAGCGTACACTATTGTATGAAGATCTAAAAAACTAATATCGTCAAATATTATTTTTGGTAAAATTAAATTATTTAATTCAGAAATTAATTTAGATAATTTCTTTGACGTATGCAATTTTGGTAATTTTGGTCTAACTGTGGGCTCTATATCTATATATCTATTTATATTATTTTGAAGCAAGTTAGCTAATTCTATTACATTATCATCTAGTAAGTTTAAATTTGCAATATTGATTTCCCTAAGATTATGAATAATGTCTAAGTTATTTGAATCTACTCTAATATCATTGGATTCTTCTACTAGAATATTAGCTAAACTATCTTCATTCAATGCATCTAATATAACATTACTACTCGTATTAATTTGATCTAAATTATTCTCCAATTGCAATCTATCTGCCACTTCTTTTCTTATCTCATTTAATGTTACTACAGGAATTAAATTATTTTTGAAAATTGACCTTTTTTGGTCAGCTAATCTTTGTTCGTTTACTTGGGCAACCGGATAATTTTTATTTTTATTTTTATTTTTATTTTTATTTTTATTTTTATAATTTTCTGATTTATGTTGCTTAGCAACACAAGCCTTGACGTTTGCTTGTATTTTAGCTCTCTGATTTTTTTATTGTATCAGATAGAAAAGAATTAGCTTTGATCCCAAAACATATAAATATTTGAAAATAAGTATATTAGATAACGTAATAAATAAACTGCCAGTGAACCGTAGGATATTTAGGTAAATAAATACATAATAAATTTTTCCTTTTGTGAGGACTTCAGTAACCAAGGTAAACAACTATATTTTGAGATTACGTTGAAATATATTTTGTAGGTAAATTTAATTATATATTTTATTTTGATAACATTATTCTACAATATAATATATATTATAGATTTGTAGTATTGAAGGGTAGTTTACATTAAAATATTTAATTTGGAGATATTGAAAACTATTTGTTGACACTAGGTAACGACGACAGTTGCTTGGTTACTGGAATGTAGGAATTAATAATAATTAATAAATCATTTCCAAGTTGTTTTGAAAGGTGACACAATGTCATTTTCAACCAACGGAAATGAAAATGGGTTTATTATGTCATCTATACAGATGAACATTGATAATCTGAGACCCCAAAAAACAAAAGCAGGTATTCCTAGGCAGCGTATGAAATGGACGAACGATGTCAATATGTTCATCGTTCGTTCATATTTTTATGTAACTAAACTAGAAACAGATATGTTATTGTATAGGAAAAAATTACATTTACTTTTCTCACAAAATTATCCGGTTGCCCAAGTAAACGAGCAAAGATTAGCTGACCAAAAAAGGTCAATTTTCAAAAATAATTTAATTCCTGTAGTAACATTAAATGAGATAAGAAAAGAAGTAGCAGATAGATTGCAATTGGAGAATAATTTAGATCAAATTAATACGAGTAGTAATGTTATATTAGATGCATTGAATGAAGATAGTTTAGCTAATATTCTAGTAGAAGAATCCAATGATATTAGAGTAGATTCAAATAACTTAGACATTATTCATAATCTTAGGGAAATCAATATTGCAAATTTAAACTTACTAGATGATAATGTAATAGAATTAGCTAACTTGCTTCAAAATAATATAAATAGATATATAGATATAGAGCCCACAGTTAGACCAAAATTACCAAAATTGCATACGTCAAAGAAATTATCTAAATTAATTTCTGAATTAAATAATTTAATTTTACCAAAAATAATATTTGACGATATTAGTTTTTTAGATCTTCATACAATAGTGTACGCTAGTGCTATCACTATATGTAATAAGTTAGGAGTTAAATTAATATCCTCTGATGATAGATCATATAGTTATAGTAAACCAGAATGGCAGATTAGATTAGAAAATGATGTAGTATTTTTAAGAAGTAGTATAGCTAGAGTAATTGAATATAAAAATGGAAATAGAAGTAGGAATATTTTGAGATATGTAGATGAAATTGGGAGAAAATTTGGTTATAGCATTGGTAGTAATAATAATGAAAATATAATCAATGATTTATTAGATTTATTAAAACAAAATTAGGTGTAAAAGCTAGTAGATTAAAAAGATATAATTATACGTATAATAAAAGAAATAATAATAGATTATTTCAGAAAAATGAGAAAATATTTTATTCCAAACTTGACGATAAACAGAATATTATTTCGAATAATAATATTCCGTTGCCATCTGAATCAGATATGCGCGATTTTTGGACAAACATTTGGAGTAAAGATATAAAACATAATGAGGCAGGTAACTGGATAGAAAATGAAGATCTCAATTGTTCACACATTGAACAAATGAGTTTTTCTGATATATCGGTTGAATTGTTAGCCAAAATTATAAAAAATACTCATAATTGGAAAGCCACGGGTTGCGATTGGATACATAATTTTTGGTACAAACGTCTAACTACTTTACATCCTCTTTTTGCAAAAAATCTTTCAAAACTTGTCAGAGAACCTCAAAATTTTCCTAATTTTCTAACTAAGGGCATTACTTATATGTTGCCTAAAAGCGAACATATTAATAATCCCTCTCAATATAGACCCATTACATGTCTACCGACAATATACAAAATTTTAACCTCTTGCTTGACAGATTTAATATATACTCATTTGGATGAAAAAAATATTTTATCTGAACAACAAAAAGGTTGTCGC
This sequence comes from Limnephilus marmoratus, assembly GCA_917880885.1. NCBI lineage: Eukaryota > Metazoa > Arthropoda > Insecta > Trichoptera > Limnephilidae > Limnephilus > Limnephilus marmoratus. The sequence continues at coordinate 49,530,165 of OU862921.1, read as the reverse complement.
AGAAAACATATGGGATGTAAAGAACAGTTAGTTATTGATTCTGTAATTTTAAAACAAATTCAAAATCAAAAGCGTAATTTACATACTTGTTATATAGATTATCAAAAAGCTTTTGATAGTGTCCCGCACTCGTGGCTAATCAAAATATTAAAAATATATAAAGTTAACCCAATTATAATTAGCTTTTTGAAAAATATTATGTCCTTTTGGAATACAGATTTGCTAGTTAATTTAAAAGGTAAGAAAATAGTAGTACCGGGCATTTCAATAAAAAGAGGGATTTTTCAAGGAGACTCATTGAGCCCTCTTTGGTTTTGCTTAGCATTGAATCCCCTTTCTAAAATGTTAATTAAAAGCAAGTTTGGAATAAAAATTAAGGGTAATACAAGAGAGAGTAGTATAGTTTCACATCTATTATATATGGATGATATAAAATTATTTTCAAATTCTGAATCAAATTTAGAGAAAATGATTAAGGTAGTTAAAATTTTTTCAGATGATATTAAAATGACTTTTGGTTTAGATAAATGTAAAACTATCCATATAGAGAAAGGCAAAATTGTAGATGGAGACGAGGGTATATTTAGAAATTTCAAAATTCAAAGTATGAAAGGGGATGAGGTTTATAAATATTTAGGATACCCGCAATCGAATAGATTAGATCACACTAGTATTAAAAATGATATTAGGATTAAATTTCAAACTAGGATCAGAAAATTTTTAAAATGCAATCTATCTGCTAAAAATTTAGTAAAAGCAATAAATACTTGGGCAATACCTCTACTAACATACTCATTTGGCATAATTAAATGGTCCAATACAGATTTAGATAGTTTAGAACGATTAATTAGAACTACGTTAACAAAATTTAATTGCCATCATCCAAATTCAGCTATAGAACGAATTAATTTACCTAGAAATTTAGGAGGTAGAGGTGTAGTCAAAATAACATCTTTGAAACACAATCAGGTAGAAATGCTTAGAAATTTTTTCCATAGGAAAGCTAATAGCTCAGAAATGCACAAAATAATTTGCAAGGCAGATAGAAATATTACACCTTTAAATTTATATGACGAGAATGCCAACATTCTTATAAATACTAACCAGGAATTATTAGATTCCTGGTCAAATAAAATTATTCACGCAAAACACTTCAATTATCTTAACCAAACGTATGTTGACAAACTTTCGTCAAACAAATGGTTGAGTATTGGAGAGTTGAGCGCAGAAATAGAAGGATTTATGCTTGCCATTCAAGATAGAGTCATTAATACTAAAAATTATAGAAAGCATATAATCAAAGATATAAATCAAATTGATGATTTATGTAGAAAATGTTTGGCTTTTCCCGAAACTATAGAACATATTATATCGGGATGTTCTATATTAGCGCCTTCTGAGTATACATTTAGGCACAATCAGGTTTTAAAAATAATTCACCAAAGTTTGGTAATTAAACATAACTTGATTGATTGCCGTAATGTAGTACCTTATTATGAATATGAACCAAATTCATTTATAGAAAATGAATTTTATAAAATATATTATGATAAAACTATACTAACAGACAGAACAATTAGTCATAATAGACCTGATATAGTTTTACATGACAAAATTAAAAAAATAACTTATATCATTGATGTAGCTATTCCAAATTCCTGTAATATTCAAAAAACTGTTTCTGAAAAAATTAGAAAATACACAGATTTAGGAAATGAGATTAAAAGAATTTGGCATTCTCGGACTATAAAAATATTACCATTTGTTATTTCGGCCACTGGCATAATACCTAGGAATCTGATTCAAAATTTAAGCATATTAGATTTGTCAAAGAATTTGTATATAAAAATGCAAAAAGCAGTAATTTTAAATACATGTAGGATTACAAAAGATTTTTTAAATATTTATATTGAGGGATCAGTAGGATTTATAGGTTCAATTAGAAATGCCACAGAGCCGAACCCTCTGATATGAAAATATCTGGAGTCGGTGAATTATATTCCCATTTGGTCTCTAGTAGGTTGACATGTTGTTCTTGTATTGTTTTGTATTTATAATACTTATATAGTGCAATTGCATAACGTGGATTCACTAGATGATCATTTGGGGAAGTGTATGAAAGGGTTTAGTTTTTCCTTCTTTTTTTTTTTTTTTTTTTTTTTTTTTTTTTTTTTTTTTTTTTTTTTTTTTTTTTTTTTTTTTTTTGGGGGGAAAATTTAACCCGGACATTTAAATCTGGTGCGTAAATAAAAATAAAAATAAAAATAAAAATAAATATAGGATTTATAGGTTCAATTAGAAATGCCACAGAGCCGAACCCTCTGATATGAAAATATCTGGAGTCGGTGAATTATATTCCCATTTGGTCTCTAGTAGGTTGACATGTTGTTCTTGTATTGTTTTGTATTTATAATACTTATATAGTGCAATTGCATAGCGTGGATTCACTAGATGATCGTTTGGGGAAGTTATGAAAGGGTTTAGTTTTTTTTTTTTTTTTTTTTGGGGGGAAAATTTAACCCGGACATTTAAATCTGGTGCGTTAAAAAAGTGTGATATGTAAGTTTTATTTTTAGTTACAAAATATAAAAAGGGGAGGGGGGAGTGAGGAGGAACATAGGAATAGGATTAAGAGGCAAAGGACGGGAATATATATAGGGATTGAACTTTCTAGTTTGAGTCATGGTGCTTGCTGAGTTTTCGTTTTATGTCACGTAAAGTTAAGTTAAAAATGTCAATGTGGTAATAATTTGAGTTAAATGAGTGTGTGGATCTGTAGATAAATGAGTTCTGTTTGGAATTGGTCTTGCAAATAGGGAGATTAAAGGTAAGTGACTGCCTGCTGTTGCGATTTGGAACTTGGAATGATAGGCGTTGAAGAAGATCAGGACAATCGATTAAGTTATGTGTAATTTTAAATAACATTACCGAATCTGCTATGTTTCTTCGACAAGTTAACGTTTGTATTTTGAAGAATTTTGCAGAGTCTTCATTACTAACATGAGATCGAAAAGAGCGGAAATTGAGGTAAAAATCTATTTTGAACGCTTTCAATTCTATTTTTGTGCACTGCATAGCCTGAGTTCCACACCTGAGATGGGTATTCAAGGATACTACGAACATATGAGAAATACAGTGTTTTGAAAGCAGTAAGGTCTTTAAATTGTTTACAGGAACGGATTATGAAACCAAGCATAGAAGATGCATTAGTGACTATATGGTCGATATGTTTGTTGAAATTCAGTTTACTATCAAGTGTAACCCCAAGGTCCTTACTTTCGAATTTGATAGACAACGGTACATGATTAATTGAGTATTCATGGATTAATACGTTTTTATTTCTAGTAAAGCGCACGATGAAGCACTTAGAAATATTTATTTCCAGGCAATGGGCATTACAATACGTGCTCAAGCATAGCAAATCATCTTGCAGCTTCTGACAGTCCTCGATTGAGTTTATAGGTGAAAATATTTTCATGTCATCTGCATACAGGATAGTTTGGGAGTTTAGAAAACAGTTACCAACATCATTGATATGGATGTTAAAAAATAATGGTCCCAACAGGCTGCCTTGAGGAACTCCTGATGTAACAGCAACAGAATCTGATTTAAATCCAGCAACCACTACTATTTGGCTACGGTTGGAGATATACGAAGAGAGCCAACGATAAAGATTGCCGTGAATATCAACCTTTAAGAGCTTGTTTAACAAGATTGAGTGATCGACCCTGTCAAACGCCTTACTAAAGTCGGTATAGATAGTGTCCACTTGTATTCGGTTATCCAAATTATCCTGGAGGTACTCTGTGAAAGTTAAAAGATTTGTGCTTGTTGATTTACCACTAATGAAACCGTGCTGGTTCATATTCAGGCTAGGTTTAAGAGCAGCATATAGTTGATCATAGATTATTTTTTCAAAAATTTTGTTGAATATGCAAAGTTTGGAGATTGGCCTGTGTTTTTGACATCAGTTTTTTTACCATTCTTGAAGATGGGAGACACAAACGCGGATTTCCATATAACTGGGACAGTGCATTCGGTAAGAGAACGATTGAAAATCAAAGAGAGGGGTAGGGCTAGATTGTTTGCACATCGTTTAATAAGGATTGAAGGTATTTCGTCAGGACCAGCACCTTCGCAAGTATCTATTTCCTTAAGGTATTTTAAGACGATTTCTCGCGTCACCTCAATATTGCTTATATTGGATGTATGGTTTCCGACGTCAGTTTGATTACGGGCAGGTGGATTGGAGGGTTTACTAAAAACCGAACTGAAATATTCTGAGAATAAATTTGCAATGGCTGTTCCATTATCGGCTCTCAGCTCTCCAAGATACATACATTTTGGAACACCCTGGGATTTGTTAGAGGATTTGACGTGGCTCCAGAAGTTTTTCGGGTTTGAGGATATATTATTTTCGATTTTACTTAAGTAGCGAGATTTGCTTTCCCGGCATAAATCTTTGTGCCGTTTACGAAGGAGAGAAAATGCGTCATAATCAGCCTGATTTTTGTATTTTTTATATTTGCTAAAATATTTCGATTTTTCCTTCATTACCTTTATAAGGGCAGCATTGTACCAGGGAGGATATTTCAAATTCCACGAAAATTTAAGTTAATATCCTCAGCTGTTAGACCTCTTCTCGTCCGGATTGCAGCCATGATGTCATCTTTTTGTTTTCTGCACTTTAGTTTCACAATAATATTTCGTGGTCTTCCTTCAATCTTCTCCTTAGGGGTAACCCGGGTGGCGTATTCAATTTCGTCAGGGCTTACTATTTTTAATTCTGAATAGATATTTTTGATAATCTCCGTCAGGTTCTCTTGTTTTTTTCTGGTATCCCGATGATCTCTATGTTATTAATACGCGCGTGTTGTTCGTTAGCATACAATTGTTTTTGTAATTGGTTGAATTCACTTTGAATTACAGCATTTTGTTCCAGGGTTTTTTCAAGATTGTTGTTTTTTTTTGTGTCAATTTTTTTTTCAGAGTTAATATTTTATTTTTTAATTCTTCGATTTCTTCTTTGTACTCGTTTCTGACGATTTCCAGAAATTGTACCTTAAATTCTTCAAACTTTTTGTCAAGGAGTTGGAGGAGTTGTGTATCCGTATTATTTAGTGCAGTCTTTGCAGTTGCCCGAGTAGTCATATTGGCACGGAATATTGACTAATATAACAAGTTATAACAACACTCACTATTAAAAAGTTATTTGAAATATAAATATTTAGATTTTAGTTAGAAATTTGTTTTATTTTGTGATATTTCTATAGAGAAATAAAAACACGACACCTGTCATTGAATGTTATTGTTGTATGTGGTTATTTGAATACCAGCGATGCGGTCATCTCCACATGGTATTACGGAAGCTTGCAACTCATCCCTCCAAAGTGCCGCGACTCCTCCGTAGGGTCGTCCCCTCAGCGGCTCGTTAGCTAAATCTACGGCAGATGTGCCCCATCCCTGAAAGTTCGGATGAATTTTAGATAGATTAGATGTTTCATTTTGTAATTGCCACGTTTCTATATATCTATAATGAAGTTAATGTTTCTTTTAAAGCTTTTGCAGTTTATCGAGATTATTTTAATTCTGTTCTTTTCCATTGTATTTTTTTTCAATAAATTTTCGGAAAACGGTACCTGTTGGCCAAAATTCTTTGTTCATGTAGGTTTTGCAATCCTTATTCGGTATAGTCAACTTAAAGGATCCGTGTGGGATTTCGTTGAGTATTTTTTTCTACTTGGATGTTATTCGCTGTTATTTTACTATCAATAAAGTTTCGAATATTATTCTCAGTTACACTATTGTCGAACCTCGTTACGTAGAGCGTTGTTTTTAGTTCGGCTATTTTAAGTGAGTTATCCGTTGCTATGCCTGTTATATTTCTCGATCTCGATGGTTTTCTGGTAAAGTTTTAAAACCTTCCGTATTAGAATTCGTTGTCACAGGTTTGTATGCATTTTTATCATATTGTGTGCGTATATTTTGAGCTAATTTGGGGTGTTGTACCTGTGATAGTTTCTGTTGTGCATGAGAGTTAGTATGCAAGAGAGGCGGCGTGTGCTGTTTTATCACATTACTGCAGTGGGCATCGTCAAATTGTAATTCTTTAAGTGGCGAGCATGGGATCGAGCGGTTCTTCTCTAGTGCTACTGGTATGGTGACTTTTAATGTATTCAAGGATGGCGATGTATTTACGTCTTGATTTCAAACATGATTGTGATTGTTTGTTTTCAGTTCTTTCCTTAAAAGGGCCATTTCAGAGCGCAAAACTTCCAGATCGCTTTGTTTGGACATTTGCGATTGAATTGTGAAAAGTTCACCCTTTAGTCCCATGATTAATAGACATGTTACATCTATGTGATCGAAATTTAGAGGCGGCAGTTTGTGCAGATTCTGAGCCACAAAGGTTGGTAGGGCTTCATTTTCTGTTTCCTTCAGTATTTTAATAATGTCGTATAGATTCTTGCACTTCTTACCTTCGCCTTTTCTCATAATTCTGCGTCCAACTGTTTCACTGCACAGAATATCTTTCGCTGCCTCCACATCGTCTTTGGATAAATGTGTGGAGCATATTTGCACAGCAGTTAGTTCATCTAAGACATCAATTTTATTTTGAAGAAACGTTAAAAGTTCGTTAATAATCATTTTTTCACTTTTTTTCGTATTATTCATGTTGTTTTCGTAAACTGCGGCGGCACACGCAATTCAATCCTGCGCCTGAGTAGACAAAGTGCTGCAAAAACTACTAAACTTGTTTAAAAACATTAGTCATTCGAGAGCAAAACAAAAACTCGACAGCTGTCATTGACAGGTTATGACCCCTTAATTACCACAAGCGGCCGAAATGCAAGTACTTATATCTGGTATTTACTGTTTACATTGCTTGCCGCGGCAAGTATTTAGCTCTTCAATAATAATACAAGCATTATACTAGCTGTAAGTATATATATTATATGCGTATATGCTATGCTATTTGCATTTAACATATCTGAGTAGGTAATAGTTCACTGAGTACATAATTATTATGACGTTTATACAACGTCTGCAAAGGTAAACAAACCAATTCATGATTGATTTAAAGTGTCATTTTAACATCTCTTTTTTAAATGCTGTATTTGTATTACAATATAAACATATTAAATATAGTTCGAAGTATGGAATCTAAGATAAGCACTGTTTTTTGCTTGTGAATTGAGTAATTAATTATTATTTTACTAAAATATTGTTATAAAAATTATTAAAGATCACGAAATTATATCATTAGTGAAATAAGTAGAATACATCAATGCAAGATTTACTTAAATAGTTTAGTTAATTTAATTTATTTAATTTACTATACCTTTAGGGCAGGGATGCCCAAACGGTCAATCGCGATCGACCGGTCGATCGCGAGTGCTTTTTGAGTCGATCTCGAGAAAAAATTGCCGATGTAAATAGATCTATTCACAGTTCTTATTTTAGTTGATCCTAAATTAATAAGACCGCCCATTTTTCATGCATTTTTATTTAAAATTTATTTGTAACTTATATTGCCAATGGTCGCGCATTTTGGTTGTTGTATACTCTAAAAAAATTGTTAAATTATTGCATATTCATGGTGAAATATTGTTAAAAATTGCCCCTTCAAAAGCCCGAAGTTATCGATCTAGTTTCTAGTGTGTGGTTTGGTTTGTTCATGAGTCAGTCAGTCCGAGTTGTAACTTGAAGGCGATATGAAGTTTATTAATAAATAATTCAAAATGAGGGCGCTGAATAGATTCACTCTTAATTCAAAGCCAGTTATGTGATAAGAATGTAAAATTCCAGTTCTGGATTCAGCTGCTGACAAATTTCGAAGGAAACATTCTCTTATTTGACGTATAAAATTCTAGTTGCAGACTCTGTATGTGCTGCCAGAATAAAGAAAAATCATAGTCATCTGAGTGTAGTTTTAATTCGCCGCACACATTTAATTTAATTCGGTTCATAATGTAAAATTTCTGTTGTAATATTTCGAAGGCAAACATTCTCTTATTCGAAGTGCAGTCATAAAAATCAAGTTGCAGATGTATGTGCTGCCAGAATCAAAGAGAAGCCATTTTCATGTTCTGAGTGTAGTTTTAGTTTACCGCACACAAATTTAATTTAAACCAGTTTTGTGTTTAAAATGTAAAATTCCAGTTGTAGATTCATCTGCTGAAACATTTCGAAGGAAAACATTATCTTATTCGAGGTGCAGTAATAAAATTTTTGTTGCAAACGATGCATGTGCTGCCGGAATAATTTTTTTTCTTGTTCTGACTGTAGTTTTAATTTGCTGCACAGATTTAATTTAAACCAGTTTTGTGTTCATAATGTAAAATTCGAGTTGTGGATTCATCTGCTAACATGTTTCGAAGGAAAACCTTCTCTAATTCGAAGTGCTGTTTTAAAATTCTAGTTGCAGACAATTTATGTACTGATTCAAAGAAAAACCATTTTCATATTCTGAGTGTAGTTTTAGTTCACCGCATACAGATTTAATTTAAATCAGTTTTGTGTTCAGAATGTAAAATTCCAGCTGTGGATTCATCTGCTGACACATTTCGAAAGAAAAAAATTCTCTTATTTGAAGTGCAGTTATAAAATTCTAGTTAGTCGCAGACTATTTATGTACTGCCAGAATCATAAAAAAATAATTTTTATGTTCTGAGTGCAGTTTTTATTAACCACACATAGAATTTAATCTAAACCAGTTTTGTGCAGTTATAAAATTCTAGTTGCAGACTATTTATGTACTGAGTGTAGTTTTAATTCACCGCATACAGATTTAATTTGAACCAGTTTTGTGTTCACAATATAACGATAAATTAAATAACAAGTTGTCGAATCACCGTGTACCGAGTGAAGCTTTGCATTTGAGTTGCATGCCTTATGCCGCAAATTCTGAGAAATTGACTGTTCCGTGTGTAGCTGTTGTTTCGGCATCCTTACGCAGAAGCGATTTTAAATTAAAACCCACCTTGGGTACCATTCCCGATTTCCGAGATCAGTCATAAATTAGAGGAGTATTTATGAACATGATTTTTATTGGAAGAATACTCAGTCACATGCGATATATAATATGAGATTGAATAAATTGCGATATATTATAATATGAGAAAATGAGTTCGCAATAAAAAAAAGGATTTCTAACCCCCCCCCCCCTCCGGCGCTACATCATGTCAAAGTCAAAGTCGATCGATCGGGGTCTAATAATATTGAGGTAGATCGCCAGCAGTTCAAGTATGAGCACCCGTGCTTTAGGGTATTGCCAAGTTATCATCGTAATTTGGGTAGATCGGAGTCATCTTTTGCCTTATAGAGATCGTCATTTTGACTCTGCACTTTTCTCGTGCGTCTGTAGTTTATAGCAGTAGGGCTGTTTGTCTTTTCTGTACGAGACAGCGTGTCTGCTAGTATATTAAGATAACCGGAGATGTGGCTGGTGCCTGTGTTGAATTGGGCGATAAAATCGAGTTGTCTCTCTTGAATGCGAGATAGTAGCTATTCAGTTGTCCGTTGGTATTCCTGTTTCCAGTTGCCTGTTGCCTGTTGGCTGGAGCTGTGTCCAGTTGCCTGTTGCCTGTTTGCTGGTGATGTCAGTTGCCTGTTGCCTGTTGGCTGGAGCGTGTCCAGTTGCCTGTTGCCTTTTTGCTGTTGTTTGTTATTGCTACAAGTGTTTTTTTGTTACTTGAGCATGATGGAAGGGACTGCTACTGTTGACGAAATCACACATCCTACTGTGTGGCGCCGTCGTTGTTTTTCGATTTGTTGCCTTTGTAAGAGCACGGTTGCTGGCATTTGAAAGCTTTTTTTACCAAATTTATTGTGGAAATGACAATATCCAGTTGAATGATTATTATTATTACTGCGTGACCTTGATCGCGGTTTTCTTGAGAAGTTTTGAGTTGATGACGATGGTTGCCTCCATTCACGGCCAGGGCTATAATTACGGCGTTCTCTGGAGTTATGTGCCCGTCCATTGTCGTCGTTTTGCCTCATCTTCAATTGTTTGACCTCCTGTGTCAGTGTGGCGATATGTTCGTGTAGATTTTGAAGTACTGAACAGATATTGAGGTTTTGATTGTAATCGTTGCTGTTTCGAAGATTTTTATCGACCGTTCCATTCCGTTTTTTAGTAAACCTCTAGAATTTTATCCGCAGCCGATGCGAGTTGTAATAGATTGCCGTCAGGTAGGGTACATAAAATCGCTTGAACGTATTGTGGGAGTCTTTGTAACCATAATGTGCGTATAATTGCGCTCTCCGTCAAAGCGGGACCAGCTAGTTCCGACATTTGCCGTAAAAGTCCTGAAGGTTTCCTGTCATCTAGTTGTAATCCAGTCAGGAGGCGTGTTAGGCGTTTCTCCTCGGAATCTTGTAATCGCTCGATGAGTATGGTTTTCAGGAAAGTATACTTGTTTGTTTCCCGTGTTGGAAGTTGATTGATCATCCGTTGGGTTCATTTCGGTTACTTTCGGCATATCTCGTAAACGAGACCATGTGACCCGAATAGCTTTAAGACAACTAAAGCAATATGTAACTGATTGTAGACTATTTACGAAACATACAAGACAACCATGTGCAAAATCCTGACGCCAAAGAAAACACTGTTGGATGGTGTATTTTTAATCTGCAGAAAACAGTTATTCTGACAAGAGGACCACGACCTAGGGCCTAGGAGTGACGGCCCCAGCAACCCGCAGATTGCCAAACAGTCCCGCAATCATCTTGACATGTGGCCAACACGTTATTTGAATACGCACTCTGCGAACTCGATCCAATTTGTTACCCTTGAAGAGAACTGTTAACTGTTAGTGACATATCAGACTAATCAATGTCATTTAAATAAACCAAATGTTCACATCATTCTACCAGAGTCGTAGATGCTCTCTGAATCATTTCACAATGGGCCACTGTTCATTTTTTTTTAATAAGAATTATTTTTGTTTATTTAGGTAAAACACACTTGAAGTTATAGAAGTGCATTCCTTTTATTTTTATCGCATTGCCTCGATTTCCCGCAAAACAAGATAAGAATAGCTGCAAGTAAATATTATTTACGCGTTGTGGTTGATAAAAGGATTGGAATTGTGTCATAAAGTCAATACAAAATGATTTATATTATTTATTCTGCGAGAAATTCAACCACAGCAAACTGTTAAAATTATCATTTCTGACATTGGGTGTTTAATTTAAGCCGAATTTACATTACGCAACCAACGAATATAATCAACATTTTATTTTATATTTTCAATATAGTATACCTAACATGTATCATATAAAAATGTAAAAAAAAAATATGTAGTAAAAAATAAAAATAATAAAAGTAGCACGCATGTTCCAAATAATTGCATGACATCAAAAATTTGGTGTAAATTGCACAAATTTAGTGTCGTGCAACCTTCAGTATCACAGCAACAATGTTACCTACCAACAAAGCTTGTTTCTGCAATGCACAATGTTGTAGTACCTACACAAATAGTGACGTACATAATAAAGACAATTTATATACTGACAACTCGTGGTGGAATTCCACTATCTTTACATATTTTAAAATGAAGTCGCTTACGCTATTTGTGTGCTTAGATCTTTTAAACTATTTTCGAAACCGATTTTCACACGGTTTTCACCAATAGATAGAGTGATTCATGAGGAAGGTTTTTAGGTATATAATTTGAGAAGGTTTTGTGTAAATTGGTTGAAATACATAATATATCTGGCCAAGCGGCAGCGGGCAGCAGGCAGCGGGCAGCGTGCTGAAAAACGGGCGGTGTGGATTTGATTTAATAGATGGCGTTGGTTATAAAGGTTTTGTTAGCTACAGCAACGTGTGTCCGGGTCTGCTAGTAATAATATAAAACATATTTCCTCTTAATTTGTTTGTGACACTGAAGATGGCCTGAAAACTGACAGAAACCGGTTACGGTCACAAATAAATTAAGTGAAAATAAGTTTATGTTTGTTTTATTATATTATTAGAAAAGACGATGTTGGAGTTTTCTCCTTCATTCTTTTATTATTATACGCATTGCGAGGCGTTCGTATTTTCAATTATCGTCTTATACAATTTCTATCTTCATGGTTTCCGTAATTGCCTTGTAGGCCGCTTCTTTTTGTTCTGATGTTGTTTCGGATCCCAGAGCAACGTGCTAGTAAAAAAAAGTAAAACTTCTTTAGCTCCATATACATATAATATATAATAAGAAGAGAGAAAGAAAATGTGCGCGCGCACTGCTCTCTCTTGCTCCTACAGTAAGATACGGACAATAGGCCTGCACTGTGTGACGTAACTGGCTATGAGAGAAAGAGAGAAAGAAAATGTGTGCTCGCATCTCTCTCTTACCCCTACAGTAATATACGAAACGTAACTCTCTCTCTCTCTCTTTCTATCTTCACTAACTTATATCTCCCCCTCAACCACCGTTCGCCTCGCTTTTCATAATGCTCTCGTCACGCATTCACCAGCTTACTCCCCAAGTCAAGCGTGCGTAAAGAAGTTTTACTTCAAAAAAAATTTATAGACAAAAAATATCATCAGACAGCAAAAAGACGATGCTTAGAAATACTGGTTAAAGTCCTTCGGGTACGTGCTGTTACACCCTGTATATCCTATATTGTAACATATCTATTTCGTGAGCAGGTACTGCGCAAAGTAGGTTCTGTTTATTGTCTATGCATTATTTTTTTTCTTCTTTTTTAACTTTGTTGGTTGGCCAAACTGGAAGGAGACCGGAAACGTCATTCGAGGAATCATGGCGGAAGACATTACGTAGTTTTTGGGGCGAGAGGAGTTATTTCGGGGCCATTGGGGATTGTTATGTGAGATACTAGTGCTATGTAGCCTAGAAAGAGTGTTTTTATACGTTATGTGAGTGTGTGACGACTCAAATGGCATAGAAGCCTATTTATTTTGTTTAATCCCTCGCCGGATGCCGTGCGATAGATTTATCCGCGCGCGGAAGTCAATTTAGACCGTAATCAACGGGTGATGTATTGCGCGCAAGGATTCCTTTGGCCGGTGAGATTTGCTCACGCCGCCTGATGGGTGAGAATCTGCTATGCCTGTTTTGTTGGGTGGATTCCCTTTATTAATGAAGCGGCTCCTAGACCTGGTTGGATTCGCCAATATTACTTTGCTGTTCCTTTGGCCGGTGAGATTTGCTCACGCCGCCTGATGGGTGAGAATCTGCTGTGCCTGTTTTGTTGGGAGGACTCCCTTTAACCAAGCGGCCCCATGACGTGCTGGACGGTGTTTTGGGGATTGCTGTTGACGATTGGAGGAGAATCACGATGACGGGACGTACGCGGTATAAATAACTAACCGTAATTTTTGATAACTCTCTCTCTTTCCAAATCTATTGATAGATGCTAAAGGTATTTATGTTTTTTGTTAAGTTTTCTTTGGTACTATTTCCCTTGCAAACTGCAATAAAGTTTCTTTTAATTTTCACTAGTAAAATAGGTGCCTCATTTATATGCATGACTTCAAATCCCTATCTCCACTATCCTGAGACGGATATTCTAGTTGCTCTGAGAAGATCAGCTGTCGGATGACAAAAATATGCTACCTACATAAGATACTATTACAATATATCTGCAATATTTTAAATACAGTGTTAAATTATTTTCTAGCTATGCAAAGAGACCTTTAGGTGAAGTTTCACAAAAAAATGCGAAAAAAAATCCTAGTCGGTAATGTCGGTAGGTACATAGGTTGTAAGATAGCCAATCACAGCTTTGCAAAAAAATTGCCAAGTTAGTGTTATTGAAATAATTAAAAAATACTTTAGTACCTACCTACATGGTTTTTTGTTTTTGTTTCTTTTGATCATTTTGACTTTTTCTTACAAAAACGGCGTTATTATCCATTTATTGTAATAATTCTTTCATTTACGTAATTTATGATAATATTGATTACACTGATTAGATATATAAATGAAAAAAAACCTTGTTGGCAGAATGATAGTAGGTAGTTAGCGGAGTACAGCGCTAGCACGACAAGGTCAGGTTTGCGATCACGAAGCTAACCGCCGACACACAATGCTGGCAATCACTATACAGTAACACTTCACCTCACACAGCATATTGCGTGTGTGCAACCAATGTTATTATCAGATTGCAATGTGTTAATCCAGATGTATGATGTTAACTAATTTTTACGATCGAAACCAGCAATAGATAATTACTAAGTCATAGATAATTATTGAGACAAGAGTGATGTCCAATGGACCATTGTTAGTATGAAACCGCAAGCACGAAAATATCGCCAATATCGTTTACCCATCGTACTGAAAATGGCATCTACGCACAGCAGCGCCTCACCTTCATTTCAATTCATTTCGCGTTCCCCCGCCCGCCAGAGATAGTCCTTGCAGTTTGATCATAGCTTGACAATATACCATATTTCGCCTGACGAAAGCGCGATTTTTAAAAGTTATTATACACTAGCTGGTTCCCGGCATGCGTTGCTATGCCATTTAATAAAGAAATTGTTTCTCACTGCGTGTCCTTTCCCATTCATCAAGTTCCCTTCCACCTCCCCTTTCTCTTCCGCGTCCCCTTCCCCTCTCGGGTTCCCAATCTGATTCCTCCACCTTCCCTCTCCCCACCCTCCCCCCATCTCATGAACCCCCCTCCCAAGTTTACCTCCCCCCTCCCAGGTTCCCCTCCTCCTCCCTGGTTCCCCTCCCCCCTCTTTCCCTCCCTCCCGCTTTCCACAGCAATAGCCGCTTCCTCGCGTGCCACCAATAGCAATTTTTTATACAAATTTCGTAATGCCAGAGCTCTCCGGAAGTTTTATAAAAACCCTGTCCTGACAATAACGAACACACACAAAAAAAGAATTATCCAACTTGGTGCAGTCTTTCGAAAGTTTTGCGCTTAGCAACACATTCAGCGATTCATTTTTATATTATAGATTAACGGCCGCTGTTCTCAATGCTACTGATCAGCTGTTGAGCTGAAATTTTGGCTCAACACTCCTCAAATGCACAAATACGCTCTTCCCAACGCAACTCTCCGACCAACAGGCGAATCGACCGTTACTAAACAAAACATTTAGCTGATCGGAGACCCAGATTGAGTAACTTTCACACAAAGTGATAAAGTATTAATATTAGTGGTAAAAAGTGAGAGTAATATTGTAGGAAGGTACCCTTGGAAAAGCTTGTATAAAAACCATAACGAATGCCTCGTCTTAGATGACTCTTTTCCTATAATTAATTTATCGTAACGATAAACTTTTTTTATCCGTCAATTAATTTCTCGCTTAATTGTTAATTAGAGCGGTTTCTAAATAGAATTGCCGCGTGAGGCGAAGAGAATTCCAGCGGAGAATCGGTTTGCAACTGGTTTCAACAAACATCCGGAGATTGCCAACAGGATAAAGGAAGTAAATAAAGCGCTAATTTAGCATACAAATAATAAATCAATTAATACCTATCTATCTATCTTCCATATATATATCTTATCTTATCTTATCTTATCTTATCTTATCTTATCTTATCTTATCTTATCTTATCTTATCTTATCTTATCTTATCTTATCTTATCTTATCTTATCTTATCTTATCTTATCTTATCTTATCTTATCTTATCTTATCTTATCTTATCTTATCTTATCTTATCTTATCTTATCTTATCTTATCTTATCTTATCTTATCTTATCTTATCTTATCTTATCTTATCTTATCTTATCTTATCTTATCTTATCTTATCTTATCTTATCTTATCTTATCTTATCTTATCTTATCTTATCTTATCTTATCTTATCTTATCTTATCTTATCTTATCTTATCTTATCTTATCTTATCTTATCTTAGCTTATCTTATCTTATATACATACATATATATATATATATATAATCGTATTTTTCTTGTGATTTTGATGACATTCAATTAAAACACAGTTGAGTTTCTCTGTAAAGAAAGAGGAGGTTTATTTTGTTAATCTCACAAGATTTACATAAATAAAAGTATCTAGTAACAAAACAAACCTGTAAAGAAAGAAACGACATTTAATGTTATTAATTGCAATGTCGATCCCTTGATCACAATATCACAATCACGATAGTAATCACTTTTAATTATTGAAATCAATCTTATCAATTTGCTAAATTTGCTTTATCATGGCCATAGATTATTTTTACTATATTTTCAATTATCCATAGATTATAAAACATTGAGTCGACTGTTAAGTAGGAACTGAGGCACATACCAGTGTCAGTCTATGGTACATACACAATGACCAGTCAAGATCGGCATTGTGTTAAATTAAAGAAAATTATATTTTTCTTTACATCTCCCCCCCTAGGGAAGATAATAAACCAAAACCTATCATGTATCCTCTTCATTGTTCATTAAAGGTGCTGGAGTTAACTTCGAGATATGGAAAAAATTTGATTCTGATTTTTGTCGACCAGTGTTTATCTTGTAAATTGAGTTTGAAATTTTTTCTATGATTTCGTAGGGTCCGATTCTCAATTCGTCGAGCTTCTTCCTATTAAGTTTGTTTCCATTCTCCACAAAAACAGTATCACCAACTTTGAAGTCAAAGTGTTTCCTGGTTTTATCGTAAATTATCTTGTTGTAATAATGTGATTTCAGAGTATTTTCCAGAGCTTTTTTTCTGTCGTGAATCAAATCGATGTCGGTCTTCTTAAGTTTTAACTCTTTTGGCAAAATCGTAACATCTGTGCCGTTAAGTAGGTACTGTGGCGCATATCCAGTTACAGTGTGCTCCGTTTCATTATAGTTTTTTACACAATTACGCGCTATAGTTGTCCAAGCTACTTTTGAATCATTTTCGTTAATTTTGCATCTAATTTTATTGACCAGCGTTTGATTTAATCTTTCATTTAATCCATTTGAGAAAGGTGAGTTCACTGCAGTAAAAATTATCGGTATATTTTTTCATCCAAAATTTTTTTGAATTCTCTAGAATTGATACCCGGGTATTGGTCCGACAGTATCATGCCAATGTTATTAGTTTCTGTGGAGTTTAAGAGTTTGATGAAATCATTGGTATTTTGAGTTCTTGACGTCAAAATATATGCAAACCTCGTGAAATGATCTGATAGCAGGTGCAAGTATCTCTTTGTTGACCGTGAACCCCCAAAACCGCCTATTGTATCAATGGAACATATTTCAAAAGGTTTTGTTGCGGGACCCAAGTGGGACATCAATCCATATTTATTTTGACCTCTTGATTTGTTCTTTAAACATACTGCACAACTTTCGCAGGTTCTCTTTATATTGTTTGTCATGTTTTCTGCTGTGTACCATGTGTTACGTTACGGAATTGATTCCCGTGCGAGCTAATAGCGAATTGACCCCTTGCACAGGCCCTCCGCCCCCCTCTCCCCACACCGCGCGACGCCGGTAGCCAAGCGCCGAGCGGCTCCCCGCACCCATTCCTTCGCCGGCCTTCGGCAGAACAACTGTGTTCCCCGTGATTCGCGCTAGTCACTCTCCGTGAACTAACTTCACGATGTATTATTTGAATTGTGCTTTGTGCCCAGTACCTAGCCAGACGGCTGACTCCGCATCTCCCGTTATGTGAGTACCAATCTACTCACCTCCCACACCGTGTGCTATGAACTACTTCTAACTTCACTAAACGTGTAGAGAGAGAGGAGAAAATTCTCGTTAGGCTAGCAGTGTAGTTAACCATGTGTTTCGTGCCGAAGCTGGCTTTGTGTACCACCCTGTTCTGTTTTTTTACGAATAAACCCTTTAAGTGCTAAAACTGTGTTCTGATTGAGGAAGGAGACCCGGGGATTGTGAGGAAAGGAGGCGGAGGAGGAATTGCCAAGCGAACCACAGGCACTCGCCCTATTTTTAGGAGGAACCTTGCTTGCGCCGACTCTGAGCTAGTCGTCGGCCGTGTATTGCGTGTCCTTTACAGGTGTAGGGTTTAGCAAATGGCCGCAAGTAGTGGCAATGCTAACACTGGCGCACAATTTTGGGGCAATATTTTTTTTTTTCCTCTAATCTTTTCCCACGTTTTACGCCGACACCTCCCTCTTCACAGTCGCTCGTCTCGTTCTTCAATCAGCAATTGTTTAAACTTTATAATGTATAATGTTTTGTCTTGTTACTCCCAATTTGTCTAGCATTTCCATCAAGAACCCCGGCGCGATTGTAACTTCGAATTGCAATTTAAATTATCACGGGCACGATTCCTTCATTTTCGAGTCGTCACTCGACAAAACATTATCACCGGTATTCCTACGTAAAGTGCTCAACCAAGAAAGTTGCCGTCGTGAATAATATAGTGTTTACAAGTGTCGACCGACTAAATTTGCTAGTTTCAAATACAAGATTAATAGTGGAAATGTACACAAATATTTAAAACAAAGTTATTCAACAATTAAAATCCTGTATATGATAAACCAATTACCCGCTTCGTTTCCCGAAAGTTAATTAACCAGTTTTTATTAATAAACTTATTCCGCAGAGTGCTGGTCTGTATTTGATATCGACATATTCTGCGAGTAGGGGACTATTTCGCAAAATACTGGCCTGTATATATAACGGCATATTTTGCAGCTTAAGGGAAACAAGTGGATTAAATTCTTTCTACCTTTTGACAATTGGGCATTTTTTTGTACTTCTGTCGTCCGTTTCCCCCTTTTTCTTGCGCACCTATCATCTTTCATAAAGAAACAGACGACATAATTCGAAAAATGCCTAGTTCGCGTTGACGTCGATTCCTCGAGTCAGGCATTATATCCGTATGCACATTACTGCATATAACTTGTTATGACAAAAGGAAGTCGGCGGATAAATACCAATAATTGGTGATGCTCAAATCAGGCTAGTCTAGCCACGTAAATAAAAAACTATTCCCCAAGACATTGTTGAATTTTCAATCAAATACTTCCACGAAAACTTGTATAAAAGAAAAAAATATTTCTTTCCCTTTCTGAAGAACCCCCCTTTGGAAAGGAAATGGAAATATTCTAAAAACATGTTCGTTTAAGGCGAACCTCGTTTCCGTTTTTTATTTCCGGACTTTTGCAAATTTGCAAACCTTTTTCAAAAACATCGGAATAAATTCTAAAAACGTGTTCCATTAAGGTGAATCCCGGCTCGTGAAATTTTCATATCCGGACTTTGAAAAATTTCCAACAAATTTCCAAAACATCTGGATTTTTTCACAAAATCACGTTTTTTAAGGGAAACCGCTGCCCAATTTTTTCTCATTTTATGGACTTTGAAAATTTTCAACAAATTTCCAAAACATCTGGATTTTTTCACAAAATCACGTTTTTTGAGGCAAACCCCTGCACAAATTTTTCTCGTTTTTGGACTTTGAAAATTTTCAACAAATTTTCGAAACGTCTGGATTTTTTCACAAAATCACGTTTTTTGAGGCAAACCCCTGCCCAAATTTTCAAATAAACCAAATACTTATAAAAAACGCGTTTTTTTCAAAAACTTTTTGTAAAAATACGTCCCCAGTGGTCAATCTCTGCCCAATTTCTTTCCAATTGCGAGTCTAGTTCTCACTTTTTCCAACATAAGGTCACTCTGATACGATCTTATACACCATGGAAGTTCCTCAAGTTACGCTGGGTATAATCCCGCACGTCTTTACTTCAAGAAAGGAAGAATTACTACAGGCCCTGAGAAATAGAAAGATTTCTCCTAGGAATAATTCCAAAATGCCTTACTGTGACGGAATCAGTAAATTCCATCACATCAAGTTCTCAGGCGTTATCAAATTGGCAAAACATGCATCTTGTTAACCCTGATCATCATTACGCCCCTGACCTCTCTTGGCCAGTCGTCAATGAGTGCGATGCGGTCTCTTTAAAAGTCTTATAATTCTTGTCATAAATGACGTGAGTTACTTGTAAATATTAAATGTAAATAATCACCCATATGGGCATTCGTAAGGTAATCCTTACACCCGAAGGCACATTAATGTCAACGGTAGCCTAACTCCTGTACATTCTTTTTCTTTTTGCATAATTTTATATGTTCTTGTACATCCTGCGTGCCTTGCCTGCTGTACCACAAGAGCACCTCTTGGGGCACCGTTTTCATACTTGTATGCATCCTCTTCCTGAAATTGATCACTTCGGGAAAGGGCCTCCTTTTCCTCCTACCATCAACGGTTCCGAAAACTCCTGCTCCAAGACGTCGCTTTCCTTTTCACAATTCTTGCAGCATCCGCGCGTTTTTTTTTTCTCACCTCATCGCCTCATCTTGTCATATCACCCTTTCTACTTTTTGTTTGGTGTCGGGTTTTTGTCGTACCAGTACGTCCCTACCCTAATGTTGTAAATATAAAATCATAAGTGCAAGTCTGTATAATAACCATTGGTTTCAGACCATTGCCGCAGCTCACTACTATGGTCACAGCACCATATTGTAAGAATGTCGCCACGATTTCCGTTATAATAGGAAATCCTCCCGTTTTTTCTTTTTTCTTTTTCCTCTTCACCCCATCCTAACACATTCATAGTAATGTTGTATATTGGGGATCGTTTCGAATACACCAAATGTACACACCTATCAGGTCACATTCGCTGGATTCGAAACAATTCAAGGGCAACCTTGTTGCTACTTGTGGTTTTTCTTCTTTTTCCAAAAATTAGAATGGCGCTCAACCCAATTGCTCTATTTTTTTCCAGAATCGTATTTTGTCGGATTCTGAGAAAAATATTTGTTATAAAAGTGACAATACGTTTCGTCCCTTCATTAACATTGTTCTTTGTACATATACAACTTCATTATGAGGTACAATATTTTATCATGACATCAGTTTCTTTTGTCCTTTATTGTACCATTATTCTTGTTTGAAGTTTAAAATCTTGGCCAGATCTTCAATAAAATTTGTGTTTATCGCCTTTTGGCAAGTCTTGTAACGTATGCTAATATGAAATTATTAAGCTACAGCAGTGCCGTATTAATTACATCATTGCAAAACCGCCGTCTGTATTGAATGGGGACCCACATTTCCGAACGTAAACTTTTGTAACATTATAGGCGCGAGCCTTACAATATCTACTATTATAGGTGTGAACCTTACAATATCCACTGCTATAGATGCGAATCTCATAATATCTTTGTGTTTTTACACGTCACGGGGAGTCCGTCATAACTACTCATTGTTTGCTCGTCAACACAGGGTTGTTGATCGAGAGGGTGATTTATCTCATTAAATTGTTTTAAATACCCATTGGGTTACTGTCTTTCAATACTGGGCAAAATTTGTTGTAAATCGTTCATTCCTGTACATGAGACGTGAAGACGTTACAATACTCACCATGAATCGTGCGAACGAAATAATATCTACCCCATGTTTGTGTGACCTACCAAGCGTAGATCACACGCCTTTTATTTTCTGTTATCAGAAAATTATTGCTTTTGCAGCAGAGTACTCATTAACATGCCCGTGGACTTCCTGTCACAAGAACCCAGGAACTATCCACTATCTCAAAAGGACTAATCATACGCTTCACTCATGATTATGGGGCATCGTGTCGTAGGAGTTAAGTTGATGGACACAAAAACACCTAACTCGTTGTCTGGGGGACGAACAAGAAAACCCCCAGGTTTGTGAGATTTGAGCAAGGGTCTGTCATTTCTCGCAAACAAGTAGGAGAATAAAACGACCCTCTAATCTTCTACCCAATACACGTGGAGGATTAGACTCTTTTATGTCAGTGTATTCCTTTTGTCCCACACTACCAAATGGTATTGTAATGTGCCAGGATAACTGCTGTAGACCTTGTTTCACCTTCCACTCAGAGGTCGAATTTCGGAAATAGCCGAGTCCTCAGCAGTTTTCTTCGTTCAAATGTTCCCAATTGTCACCCTTTCCCTTCCTCGAAATTATCCGTGAATGGGGATATATGCATTACGCACTTGGCGTTTCGTTTGTCAAATGGGACAACCTTCATACACGGATCCTTTCAACTTCCTACTCCTTTCCCACTTTTCATAACTTATTTGTACTCAATGTTTTTGTTCTTCGAAAGTAGAAAGAATGCTACCGTACAGACGTGAGCATAGGTCATGGAAGA
The DNA here is from genome assembly GCA_917880885.1 of Limnephilus marmoratus. NCBI lineage: Eukaryota > Metazoa > Arthropoda > Insecta > Trichoptera > Limnephilidae > Limnephilus > Limnephilus marmoratus. The sequence goes on along the minus strand of OU862921.1, from coordinate 49,508,123 downwards.
CCAACTTCTTTCGAACGGGGTATTTTGTCATACGTACAAACCCTTACCCACGTGTTCTTGGAAATGTATTAAAAAAAAAAAAACTAAATGGGTTAAACAGAACCTTCCTTGAATACGTACCTTTGTAATATGTATAAGTCTGTAGTTACACTTAGTTAACTCTCTCTCCGTCTCTCTCTCTCTCTACACGTCAAACTAATCCAATCTTTCTCAATATGCACACCTTGTTTCTCTCCAAACCTTTTCATCATTGGTCTACCAGGCAGGTAAACTTCAAGAATTTTGTTCTAATAATAATTTTTCGCCGGATTAATAAGAAGACCAGCAGCTCTTCACCCTATCTACACCTGCGCCTCTCTTCATGCTGCCTTCACTACCGTCACGGAGGTCCCATGCCTTCAAACCCTGCGTACCAAAAGCACCCGACCACACCTAACATAACCTAGTGTGAGTCGTGCGTGTAGTTGCGAATTGTATCATCACCAAACCATCACTCAAACAAACCCGAGCACGTCAGCTCTAGGTTGGTTCATGTTCCTGTTGCCATTGTACAAATGTTCCTGCTGCATCTTGCAAATGTTCCGGTTGCCATCGTGCAAATGTTCCTGCGGCATCTCGCAAATGTTCCTGTTGCCATTGTACAAATGTTCCTGCTGCATCTTGCAAATGTTCCAGCTGCACCTTGCAAATGCTCTGTTGCCATCATGCCAATGCTCCTGTGCCTTTGCGCAAATAACAATACCAACGATTGTTCACACAAAAATCCCACTGTATACTAACCAGTGTACCAACCACCATCACAACAACGGCTGTCATGCACACAAACCACCTCCTCTATAAAGGACCAACCACCAATTATAATTCCACTCTCCAGTACCTCAATGATGTCATACTGGCCCACCCACAGGATCTGGAAGCAGCTACCTTTTTGACCTCTGTGACAGGTAGAACCCTCTCCACCACCAAGAAGCCTCACCCTGCGTTCTCTTCTTCGTGTTTTCTTTAAGGCCCTAGTGTTCCTTGAGTGTAATCTCAAACGGGCCAGGTTACTGTGACAAAGTAACCTTATAACTTCAGTGCAACGTTCAAACACCCCAAACATCCTACGCAAACCACGCTACGCAAACTTAGCTCACAGACCAATGATACAATTTAGAGTCATTTTTTTTCTATCACTGCATAACCCTTGTACCTTTCTCCAGCAGGTCCTTGTTTATATTTATGTATGTCACTGCTCTTTCATGTACATTCATGTATAATTCTTTGTTCACCATGCTTTTTTTTCTCTTTTGTTTTTGTTTCTACTATTTTGTAGCTAGCAAATTTTTCTCTCTCTCTCTCTCTCCTTTTTTCTCTTAAATTTTTTTTTTTTGGCACAAGTGCTAGAAGGGTAAGAGGATTTCTTAGCCCTACTGCTCCATTACCACGTCGCTTTTTTTGCGGCGAGGGGGGAAGTGTTACGTTACGGAATTGATTCCCGTGCGAGCTAATAGCGAATTGACCCCTTGCACAGGCCCTCCGCCCCCCTCTCCCCACACCGCGCGACGCCGGTAGCCAAGCGCCGAGCGGCTCCCCGCACCCATTCCTTCGCCGGCCTTCGGCAGAACAACTGTGTTCCCCGTGATTCGCGCTAGTCGCTCTCCGTGAACTAACTTCACGATGTATTATTTGAATTGTGCTTTGTGCCCAGTACCTAGCCAGACGGCTGACTCCGCATCTCCCGTTATGTGAGTACCAATCTACTCACCTCCCACACCGTGTGCTATGAACTACTTCTAACTTCACTAAACGTGTAGAGAGAGAGGAGAAAATTCTCGTTAGGCTAGCAGTGTAGTTAACCATGTGTTTCGTGCCGAAGCTGGCTTTGTGTACCACCCTGTTCTGTTTTTTACGAATAAACCCTTTAAGTGCTAAAACTGTGTTCTGATTGAGGAAGGAGATCCGGGGATTGTGAGGAAAGGAGGCGGAGGAGGAATTGCCAAGCGAACCACAGGCACTCGCCCTGTTTTTAGGAGGAACCTTGCTTGCGCCGACTCTGAGCTAGTCGTCGGCCGTGTATTGCGTGTCCTTACAGGTGTAGGGTTTAGCAAATGGCCGCAAGTAGTGGCAATGCTAACACATGAGCTTATCATTTTTTGCATTTGTGTAATTCCTATGTGACCTAGGTCTGTATAAACATTTCTGATAAAGTGTATGCTGAATTTTTCTGATAGAATTATTTTTTCTCTTTTTTTAACTTTTTTGTAATAAACATTATTCTTCGATATTAATTTATCTCTTCTGTACTGTATCTTCTCATTTTTGACCTGATCTTTTAAGATATCTTCTAATTTTATTAAGTTGACAACTTTTAATTGCTCATCTGTATTTTCATTTGAATCTAGCACTGGATTTCTGCTTAGACAGTCAGCTTCCAAATTTTGTTTTCCTGGAGTATATTTTATGTTAAAGTCATATTGAGAAAGATAATATGTTAAATCACCCAGCTCTTCATCGGTTCTAGATTTGAGATTCATGTTTTCCAGTGGTTTGTGGTCTGAATAAACTGTAAATGGTTTACCTATCAACCAGTATTGCCAGTATTTCACTGCTTCTTTTATGGCTAAGCATTCTAAGTAAATTGCTTTTTTCTTTTTCTGGGCGCTATTTAGTTTTTTCGAAAAGTAAGCTACAGGTTTTTCTTTTCCATCAGACTGTGTCTGTTTTAAAATAGCTCCAAGGCCTTCTAGAGAAGCGTCTGTATATATATTAATTGGTAAATCTTGATCAAAAATTTCCAGGATTGGTTGTGAGCATAGTAGGTTTTTCATCGTTTCAAAAGCATTTTGGCATTTATCAGTCCAAATAAACTTTTGGTTTTTCCTTAGTAAGTTATGCAAAGGATCTAGTATTATTGCACTCTTCGGAATGTACTCATGATAAAAGTTGATTTTTCCTAGAAATTGTCTCACATTCTTCTGTGTTTTTAGAATAGGAAAGTTCTTTATTGAAATCAAATTATTCTTTACTGGCTTGACCGAATTATTCTGAATTATGTGACCCAGATATTTTACCATGTCTGATGCAAATGTGCATTTTGTAAATTTTAATCTAAAACCTTCTGTTTTGATTGCATTCAGCAACTTTGTTAAATGATCGATGTGTTCAGCAAAAGTTTTTGAAAATATAAGTATGTCATCTATGTAATTGACAGCAAAATCGGTTTGTTTATATTTTCTCAATATATTGCTTAATATCCTCTGAAAAATTGCCGGAGAGGTCTTTAATCCAAAAGGTAGGCAGGTCCACTGATAATGCCCCTCCTGTGTTACAAATCCTGTTTTTTTTTTGTCTTCAATCCGCAACGGAATGGACCAAAAAGCTGAGTTTATATCCAGCGTTGAAAAAAAATTGCAATTTCTGGTCTTTGTCATTAAGTCTTCAATCAATGGAAATGGTTGAGCTTGAGGTATTACTATTTTATTTAAGTCACTGAAGTCTATGCATAATCTGGATCTTTTGTTTTCTTCTTTTTTAAATGCCAGAGTGACCGGTGCAGCAAATGGGCTGTACGACTCTTCTATCAGTTTGTTGTCTAATAATTTTGCTATTTGCTCTTCTATTTCCTTTTTATTTTCTACGCTGCATCTGTAAGGCCTCTTACTACAATATTTATCCACCAATAAGTCTATCTTCGCTTCATATCCATTAACAGTACCAACATCGTATTTACTTTTCGCAAACACTGATGTGTATTTGCCTATTAGTTCATTTATTTCTGTTTTTTGATCATTATTTAAATGATTTATTGTTATTTTAAAATCTTCTTCGTTAACATGTTCATTAAAATTAATTTGGTGTTCTTCTATAATGTTCTTATTTTCAGAATGTTTAAATTCAGTATTAGTCTTCATATTTGTAGAAGTTTCTTCTTTTTTATTTGTATTATTCAAGCAGACTTTCTGTGATATTTGTAAGTCTTCACTTTGGATAAGTTTGAAGTCTTTTATCATGTCTAATCCAATCAAAAAGTCATACTTAAAATTGTGTTCATCAATAATGTACACGTCAACATTTTTCTCCAATTCAAAATTTTTAATCTTTAACGTTGTCAAACCACTCGTCTTTTTAACACCATTAATCGTTACTAAATTTGCTTCATTCAAATTGTTTCCTTTTCTTTTTAGTTTCAAAAACTTAGAATTAATTAGAGAAACATTTGAACCCGAATCATAAATTCCGTATATTGTTAATTTATCATTTAGTAATAGTTTGACTTTTATTAATGGTGTTACTATTAGTTTTTTTGATCATTTTCATTTATCTCAGTCTCTATCACTGAATTGTTAACATATTTAATGGCATTTCTCTTAAATTTTTCACCCTCTTTTGTTTTGAACCAGCACGTGGCTTCAGGGTGGTAACGAGTGCCCTTATTCAATTTTTCACAAATTTTACATGGATTTTTATCCTCATTTTTATTATGTTCTGCATTCCCAAATGTTCTCTTGTTCATGAATCTTTTTTTGTTGACCATATGTTCATACTTGTTTACTTCATTAAACAAATCCACAGTATCTTGTAATCCTTCTCTATCGATCTTGTTAAGTATGAATTCTGGTAGTCCGGAAGCAACAAGATCTATCAAAGTACCGGTGTCGATTGATCTTCTCATATCCAATAGAAGTCTTTCTTTTCTCATAGCATAATCCAACAGAGAACCATCTTTGTATCTAAATAACAGTGCGTATGTGACAGGGTTCCATCCTTTGTTTGCGAATGATTCACAGAATTTGTTTTTCCATGTTGACCACTCTGAGTTCATTGTTAGTTTAATAATCATGGAACTATACCAATCTACACAAGTTTTATCCATGAACAATCTGAGTATTTCTTTTTTTTTTTCATCCGTGATCACATCAAATCGTAAACATTCTTTTTCAAACACTTCTATCCACTGGCTTGCATTTGTATTTTTACTACAGAATTTTTCTATAACAAACTTCTCAGCAATGTTTTTTAAGCTCTGATGCTTATCTTCCATTAATTTTACCATCAATCTTCCCAATGTATCTTCTTTTTGATGTACTTGTAAATTTTCTTCTTCCAATTCTTCGAGGTATTGGTCTCCGAACTGTAGGTTTCCATCTTCAGCTACATATGTTTTTTTTAGTTCTTCCTCCATTGTTAACCAGACTCTTCTAACCTGGTATCTTTTTTTTAAACTATTTTTTACTTTTGCAAAAGCACTACTTTTCATAATCTCCTGGTGATGGCTGGCGGATTGTAGCATTTCTGGTATTTTAAACACTTTTTCATCACTTGTGACTATTTTTGTAATGCTAATAATATTTGACTTGCCATCGCCTCCAGGTAGTAGCGTAAATTCAAATTGAAGTTTCTCCATTTTTGGTTACGAAAAATGTCGTTTTATAATCGTATTTTTCTTGTGATTTTGATGACATTCAATTAAAACACAATTGAGTTTCTCTGTAAAGAAAGAGGAGGTTTATTTTGTTAATCTCACAAGATTTACATAAATAAAAGTATCTAGTAACAAAACAAACCTGTAAAGAAAGAAACGACATTTAATGTTATTAATTGCAATGTCGATCCCTTGATCACAATATCACAATCACGATAGTAATCACTTTTAATTATTGAAATCAATCTTATCAATTTGCTAAATTTGCTTTATCATGGCCATAGATTATTTTTACTATATTTTCAATTATCCATAGATTATAAAACATTGAGTCGACTGTTAAGTAGGAACTGAGGCACATACCAGTGTCAGTCTATGGTACATACACAATGACCAGTCAAGATCGGCATTGTGTTAAATTAAAGAAAATTATATTTTTCTTTACATATATATATATATATATATATATATATATATATATATATATATTATATATATATTAATAAAAATGAATCTCCGAAATGTATGTACGCGCATAACTTACGAATGACTGCACCAAATTGGATAATTATTTTTTTGTTGTATTCGTTATTGTTAGGACAAGGTTTGTATGATAGAAAAAATTTAAAAAATCAAACCAATTTTTTTTAATGTCATAATATGAAAAATGAGTGCGTGAATGAGACAGAAAACTGTCTTCAATATATTGACAAAAGGTTTGTATTAAGGAAAAAAATTAAAAAATCAAACTGAATTTTTTTTTAATCTCATAAAATATGAAAAGTGAGTGAGTGAATGAGATAGAAGATTGTGAGAGAACTTCAATATATTGACAAAAGGTAGGCATTACAATACAGACACTGAGGAAAATAATTGCCCTCAGGGCCTATGTCATCTTTGGGGATGCTGTGTGGCGGTTCTTTTAATGGAAAGGAAGTCGTGGAAAGGAAAAAGGTATGAGGGATGGGTAGGAATCTGGGGGGGGTCAGTGTGCCCAAGAGTTAAACACGTATGAATCCATCCCTCCAACTGCGGTGCAAGGCGATGGGTTGGGAAAGTCCGGCTGGAAAGGTCAAAAGGCCTCCCTCAACCAGTCTCTCTCGATCCGGCCCACCATGCAGCAGGTGGACAGACGCATCAGACGCCAAGACCGGGAAAAACCTCACCCCATAAACCCGGGCACTCTTATTAAGTCACCAAACATAGCGAACCACTTGGGGTGACCTATGGCAGAGGTGTTGGTTATCCAATAAATGATTCCCAGGGCAGTGGTACCCATACCCGCATCCCAAATTGTGAATCATTCATCGCAACGCAAAATCAAGGCAAAATTTTTAAAAAGATATTTAGGTTGTGGCCACAGCTGTTTACGGAATAACAGACAGCACAAGTGTTATCAGTGTTTATATCCAATTCGGTTGATAATATGTTCATTAAGAAAATGAAGATAATGTTGGTGGTTGTTAGCCGAAGTATACTGATACAGTTAAAAGTGACCGAATTGGATATAGGCACCTTAGCTCAGTTGGTAGAGTTGTAGCCATGAAAGCAGAAGGTCCTGGGTTCCAGTCCCAGAGGTGTCAATATATTTTTCTGATTTTTCTGTTTTCAGATTTTCGATTAAGCTTCTCTAATATTTTCATTTAATTAAATAATTACAATTTGAGGTTTTACTCATAAAGTTAAAAATAAACATTCCTCCTAGACTTGTAGAAAAGTCAATAGATGTCGCATATTAAAAATAAAATGGATAAAAATTTATCCAGACACCATCTAGATAGCATTTAATTCGGGTTTGAATCGTGCAATCATATATAAAGTTAGCAGCCAAAAATATGTGCGTTAAGAAAATGAAGATAATGTTGGTAGTTCTTAGTCAAAGTATGATACAGTTAAAAGTGACAGAATTGGATATAGGCACGTTAGCTCAGGTGGTAGAGTTGTTGCCACGAAAGCAGAAGGTCCTGGGTTCGATTCTCAAAGGTGTCAATATATTTTTCTGATTTTTCTGTCTTCAGATTTTCGATTGAGTTTCGCTAATATTTTCTTCATTTAATTCTTAAAAATTACGAATGTTATTACTTGCCTTTATTATTAGTTAATGTTCGTGGACCAACTTCATTTGAATTTCTACGAATGATCAATGGTGAATTGTGCGCAACATATCGAGAAGCCTGTGTGCTACAAAATTGTTAATTAATAATTTGGCATGAGTGTACGATGGCGCACAAATGAGCAATAGAGGCAGTCGATCGAACATTAAGAGATTTGCGTTGCAAAGAACCTCTTCGGAGGCGCGATGGATCTACTGGCCGGAGATTTTCACCAAACGCTGCCAGTTATACCCAGATCAACAGCTGCTGATGAAATAAATGCTTGCTTGAAGGCATAAAATTTATGGAGAAACATGAAAAATCTCAAGTTAACAATGAATATGCGAGTGGCGTTACAAAATGACGTATCGGCGGAAGCGTTTGCAAATATATTAGTAGACATTGGCAATGGGAAAATTGATGTTGACACTTATACTGGCCTCATTTCGTTTCCACCGATTTTTTGTCAATTCACAACGTCAAAGGAAGAATTAAAACCGAAAGTGTTCCCAAATATTGGTGTGAATTATAAAAACCAGGCTTAGTTGAGCGAACGAACCATTTTAGCAGCGAAAAATAAGGACCTAGAATATAAAAATATAAAAATATAAAAATTCAGAGTCAAGACAAATGCATTAAGTCGATCGATTCCATTATTATCGATCCAAATGAAGAAGTCAATTATCCTACTGAATTCTTAAATTCAGATTTGCCAGGATTACCGCCACACAATTTACAACTCAAGGTTGGCTCTGTGATAATTATGCTATGCATCTGAATCAGCCAAAATTATGCAACGGAACAAGACTCTCTGTTAAAAAATTATGAAAAATTTGATTGAAGCTACTGACATGTCAGTAGCTTCAATATACTACATAGGAAAATTCAAAGGCGAAAATGTGCTTATTCCAAGAATACCACTAATGCCAACTGACTTTCTCTTTGAGTTTAAACGTTTCCAGTTTCCAGTACGCCTTGCATTCCATAATGACAATTATTATTAATGAATCCCAAGGCCAATCGTTAGAAGTGTGTGGAATAAACCATGAATTGCCGTGTTTTTTGCATGGGCAGTTAGTTGTACGTTGCATACTCGAGAGTCGGCAAACCATGGGCGCTATTTGTTTTCTCTCCAGAAGGAAAAACGAAAAATATTGTACATTACAAGGCATTGTAATTTTAATTCATTATATGGTCGTATTGTAAACGTAAGATTTGGTCTCATTTTTTGTCATGAAGTACCTAACGTGTAAAATTCGACATATGGAATTATTGATAATCCAACTGATTTGAATTTACGGGAAGTGTTATATTTCCTTAGTCCGCGACTGTACACCACCCGTGTGAAACTGAGGCCGGCTTAATAGTACCTATAAGATACATTTATACAGTAAAATAACATAATAATAATATTTAAAAATAACTGTAAATATTAAAATGGGTACAAGTGTTATTATGTCTTGTTTGTCTATATTAGTTCCTAGCTAGGCAGATTGCCCGTTCTAAGGAACCAAATGCTGGTGAAAAATGCAAAAAATGTATTCTAAATAAAAAAAAACAAAGTGTTTTTTTTTGTAGATTAAATATATACTAAGTTCTTACTGATTGTGTCATTTAATAGTTAAGCATTTAAAATTTTAAGTTTTAAGTGACGTTATTTAACAATTTTTCAGACTCAACCCCACCTAAGCCAATCAACCATTTATTTATTATTGAACCGATGCATGTCATTTTGCATGTTTTAATATTTAATTCTGGGGGGATTTTATTATATAATTTCGGTCCCAGATATGTCTTTTGGAACTTCGACGTATTGCTCCCTGGGACCACAAGATCCTTTCAGGTGTGACTTCTTGTGATGTATTTATGATCAATTTTATCAAGTTTTTCTAGATTAAGTACATAAAATTTTTTGTAGAGCTTATCGCTAGAAAACCTATATGATTTACGCATAATAACTCTAATTATGGATTTCTGGGCCTTCACTAGTGGATCTAAAATTGTTCTACCTGACGCTCCTCAACCAATACAACTATACGTCAAGATGGGGTTGCATAATCCGAAATATATTTTTCTTAGATCTTGCTGTTTGATTATATTTCGTAATACAAAGAATACATGGATCAATTTTCTTACCCTTATTGTGAGGTTGTCAATGTGATGTTTCCACTTAAGTTGATTGTCTATAATAACGCCTAGATATTTGATGTTTTTCACACTTTCCAAAACTTCACAATTGCAGATAGAATCAATATTATCGGAATTACAGTTACGCTTATGTATTTTAATTGTACATGATGTACTAGGTTGTCCTTTTATAGTTGAGCTGAATCTTATATATTTAGTTTTTGATATATTTAGTGTAAGTAGATTTTTGTCAAGCCATTGTTTTATCGCCTTGATTCCACTTTCAGCATGTTTATGTGTTTGAGTCCAGTCGTCTCCTTCAAATATAGCTACCGTATCGTCAGCGAATGTAATAATTTTTCCGCCTACTTTTAGCTCGCATAATTCATTTATGTAGATTATAAATAGAAGAGGTCCCAATGTGCTTCCCTGCGGTACCCCAAAGTTAGTCTCTAGTGATTTACTCACTGTTTTGCCCATTTTGAGTTGCTGGCTTCTACCCGTTAAGTAACTCTTTAACCATTCGTAGGGCATACCTACAATGCCAATATTTTTTAATCTTTTGAGGAGTAATTTATATGAAATTGTATCATATGCCTTGGCTAAGTCTAAGAACAGTGCAATGTTTTTCTTTCCGCGATTTATATTTTCAGAAATATGTTGTGTAAGTTGCGCTATCGCATCGTCCGTTCCCCTCCCCGTCCGAAAGCCGAACTGATTTTTGCTTAAAAGTTTTCGGCTCTCTACATAGTTACTTAATCTGTTTTTAAAATTTTTTCCATAATTTTTGAGATAGCACTCAACAGGGATATTGGTCTATAATTGACTACTTGGTTTTTGGGTCCATTTTTATAGATTGGTACTACTAAAGACTTTTTAAGATGGTCGGGGAAAACCCCTGAAGTAAAACTTTTATTAAAAATGTTCGATAAAGGTGATGCAATATTGTGTTTAATAATTTTTAGTATATGAGTGTTAAGACCGTCAGGACCTTTCGAATGTGTGTTGTTACGATTGTCAATAATTTTTAGAACCTCTTCATTTGTCGTAGGTGGGAATTGAAATGAAAAAGAATTGTGTTTTTTTTCTATTGCAGATGCCAGTGAATCTTCAGTTTCCATAGTGACACTTAGGATGTTTTCCGCAAGGTTAGACCCAACCGTTGTAAAATATTGGTTAGTGTGGCAAGCAATTATGTCCGAATCAGTGGTGGCTGTGTTTCCAATTAAGAGTTCGTTAATATTAGGGTCAATTATGTGTTTAGTATTGGTAATTTGTTTAACGATGTTCCACATATTTTTACTTGATGGATCTTGGTCAAGTTGATGCTTATAGTACCGTTCTTTTGCTTTACGCATAACATCTTTACAAATGTTACGATACCTACGGTAATTCTCTTGTTTACAAGTATTTTGTGAGTCTTTGGTCGCCACTTTGTGTAAATGATTTCTTTTATGTATAGCTTTTACAATACCACCGCTAATCCAAGGAGAAAGTTGTATTTTTTTAAGTGCAATGAGTTTATCTTTTGAATTTTGTGTTATATGCATGTTGATTTTGTTAATAAATAAGTTGAGGGCTTTGTTAACATCAGTCACTCCACATACATCTGTCCATGTTTCATCATTTAGATCCCTAATTAATTCCTCGTAGCAGATGGTTGATGTAAACTGGTTATATTTTACTTGCTTTTTAAGAGTTATGTTTGGAATGCTTGAAACGCATCATGTTCGTATATAATGTAATTTTGCGGCAGAGCAGACATCAGAGCTCAGGATAATGGGCCATGTTCTGGGATGACATGGGAGTTATCTGTCAGGTAGGTAGGTTTTCAGAAAAATAAAAGAAGATGAACTTTATAAAAATGTATTGAATCCAAACCAAAAAGCAACATGAAAGTGTAAAAAATTCATACCAATGTAACAAAAGAATATAGAAAAATACACATACCAGATGGACTCTTGTGTTATGCTAATCTAACTAACAGAATTTACTCCGGATGACGACCGCACACTTGCTTCGTGGAGGGAAACGGTTATGGGACGAGACTTCTAGTCTCAACAACCGGGAATGGCGCAGAATCCGGGGAACCTAGGTCATCCTTCTATGCAGGGAGAATACCGCTAAATCTCCAAGGAGCGGCTCCAGCCTCAGGCTGACTCGACAATCTCCATCCGAAGGCACGTGGGCCAACCAGTCTCCAAATCTTAAGAATTTCGGAAGATCAATCAGTAATCCGTGACTTCGCGACGCGGGGGTCAAAAAGGCATATTATACCAGCCACAAAACCGGGACAATCACTTAGTTATTTCACTCCAAAAACATTTTTATACATGGCCAACCGCCATTACCGGTACAAAGTGGGATTCTCAAATCATCCACTATAATAATAACGTAAATGAACTACTCATGTTACGAAAAACACCCCGCGCTTTTTTAAGTAAAAAACAAACTCGGATTCACATGATTTTAAGTGATTAAAACACCATAATGGTGAGTGACTAATTTCCGCCACCAGCGGCCCTTCTGGAGCGGGAGGAAGTGACCATAAACAAAAAGGAACCTCTCTCTTTCCCAAAAATTACCAGTGTCCAAAAAACACCATAGACAAAATAACCACCTAAGCAAGAACTGCATAAGTCACATAATTATTTATGTGACATGCTTATTGCTGTTGTATAGTGATCAGTTATTGTATTGTGTATAACAAATGCATTGGAAGCCATAATATTTCTGGTATTTATGTGATCTAAACATGATATGCTATTATTTTGAACCCTGGTAGGGACTGTAATATTTATTGCTAAGTTGTTTTCTGCCATGGCGCACATGTAATCGTTACATTGTCGGTGTATAATTCCAAAAGTGTTAATATTTATATCTCCCATCACTATTTGTTGTTTAAAATCACTACATTTTTTGAGCTCAGATATAAGATTATCTAGAAATGGATGTATGTCGTGGAATGATGGTGATCTGTAAATGGTTAAAATACATAGATATCCATTAATGACTATTTTTAGACAATTAGATTGACTGATACAAATTTTTTGAACTTGCGAGTGGATGTCATCGCGAATGTAAGTTACGACTCCACTGTTTTGATTCAATAGTTTTGTTGTATGATATATTTTGTAATTTGTTTAGCGAGATATGAGTCATTCAGTCTGCATTCTGTAAGGATTATTATATGAAATCTCGCAGTCAACTTAATGCTATCTAAAAATAAAATAAAGTCATCAAGATTTTCCATTGTACGGATATTTTGATGTATAATATTAATTTTGTTACTCCAATAATTTTTTTGATTTCATCAATTTCTTCTATAATAAATTCATTGTTTGGCTCTCTTATGTTATCTATTTCCGTATATGCGTTTTAACCCATTTTATTTTATTTATATTATTACATGTTATCTTAGGATCGCTGAGTTTTAGACCTGTATTTAAAATTGCAAGGAGGGTGATTGGACAATATAAATATTTTAATTTAGGAAGTTTGGTATTTGTTGATGGAGATAATGCTAGTGTTTGGTTCACATTGAACGTTATTAATAATAGTTTATAATAGTGTATAAAAGTGCATAATATGTTGATAAATGAGATGATATGATAGTGATCTTGATGTTTGGTGCTTGCTGTCGAAAATACTTATAATAATATAATAGAAAAAACAGCACCTTCTAGTCATTTAATGTCCGTTAGCTTTTGCTCCGAATCTACCAGTATCGGCTTCGAATTATCGTCCCTTTTTGCAAAAATTCTCCCAGCCTTTGTCCAGACATACCTATAACTGTGTTCCCGTGCTAACTGCCTGGCTAGGAACCATAAACGTTTTGCTTTAAAAGTTAAGTATTCCGAAACGTATATTGGGTTTCTGGGACCTGACATACTTAAATCAAGTCTTTCCGGAATTTCAAAAATATTTATTTAATTCGTGAATTATCGAAAGTACATATAGTTTTTTTTGTGATATTTCACCCTCTCTCTATTTAAAAATATGGCGGTACGAAGTTCACCGGGTCAGCTAATATCATTATCATTATCATTTCATCATCATCATCATCATTATCATCATCATCATCATCATTACATAGTATAAAATAAAGTCGCTCAAAAGGGATGTGCGCGTTAATCTTTTAAACTACGCAACGGATTTTCATACAGTTTTCACCAATAGATAGAGTGATTGACGAGGAATGTTTATATGTATAATAAATGTAAATTACATTAGAGAAAAGCCGAGAAATTCAAAGAAAACATATTTTTGTGCGATTTAAAACGGCTGGCGGGCCGTACCATAGTCACTTTTGAAATTCGTTCTACGCAAGAAATTGGAAAATAGATGTCCTAGAGTAAGTACGTATTTGATTTGAATTATTTTATTTGATGAAGTCGCTCAAAATGTATGTGCACATAGATCTTTTAAACTACGCAACGGATATTCATGCGGTTTTCATTAATAGATAGATAGATTCAAGAGGAAGGTTTATATGTATAAAAATATGCTTATTATAGTAGAGAAAAGTCGATAAATTCAAATATTCAATTCAGGCCGCGGGCAGCTGGCAAGCGGGTGGTGTGGATTTTATAAAGTTTGGGTAAAGGCGTTGTGTTTCGTTAGCCACAGCAAAGTGTGGCCGGGTCTGCTAGTATATAGATAAAAATGAATCGCCGAAATGTATGTACGCGCATAACTTCCGAACGATTGCACCAAATAGGATAATACTTTTTTTCTTGTGTTCGTTATTGTCAGGACAAGGTTTGTATAAAACTACTGGTGAGCTCTGGCGTTATGAAATTTGCATAAAAATGAATCTCCGAAATGTATGTACGAGCATTACTTCCGAACGAATGCCCCAAATTAGATAATTATTTTTTTGTTGTGTTCGTTATTTTCTGGTGAGCTCTGGCATTTCAAATTCATCCTTCTTATTTGACTCAATTAAATATGTGAAGCGACGAAACTTTTCCTAATATCAGATACATCCGAAAAACGTGCTTTGAATATATTTTTGTCAACAATATTCAAAGATGTTATGGCTTTGATGGCAGAAGAACGAACACTTTCCATATCTAACAGCGCTAATTTGTACTTAATAGTGTTAGCTGCCATTATGAATATTTTAAAACCAAACTAAATATTAAAACACTCTCAAACGTCAAATGTCAACTTGTAAACAAAATGTTCGCTGTGATAACAGCTGATGCGATAATAGTCCGGCGATCTACTTTACCGACACGACGACACGAAAATGTTGCGAGAACGCTTTGGGTACCTACCAAACTACCGACGTGCGGCTGCGATTAATTTGTACGTACAAAGTACCCACTATCTACGAATTCAAATGTTAAGCCGCTACACGACTTAAATAACCAATTTAAATTTTAAAATGCTAATCAATATTCACGATTGAATGTGTAATTCTGAAACAGCTTTATAAAACCGGAAAAAGGTCAACGAATGGAACGATCTGAACTTCAAAACACAATAGTTTAGTTTCAAAATTACGTCTACCAAAAAACGACAAAAAAACGAAATTATCCGGCGAACGGACCAAAAATGTCACGGCCTATAACGCAATACGAGAATATGACTGTAAATCCTTTTTGTTTTTTAATGAGTAAAGACCAAATAATTGTGCTTTGAAATTTGATCGTAGGAAGTAGGAAATGAGAGGAAGTCTCTTACCTTTCGACGGCTTCTTATGGCGCTTCAGGATCGATCCTGGGTTCCCAATATCGGCACAACACCAGGTTTTTAAGACACGACAGTTTGATACGATAAAAAATGAAATCTTGCGATGATTTGCGATATTTTCGACGAGAGCACTGTGACCAATGTCACTACCAAAATTCAACTGCCCAAGTAGGTAAGGTAAACTTGGGTGACAATATTGTTCAATTATTTCCTCATGTAGGTAGGACCATCTTCTTCTTTTCCTGGTAGAGACTTTGAGGAAAGGAGAAAGAGAAAGGAATGCATGATTGATGAAGGATTTGAGGAATATGGATTTAGTTTTCTAAAAGACTGTTTCAGAACCAAACACATATTGTTTATCAGAGATTAATTTGTTTTCTTCCAGGTATTTTATGATTTGGGTTTTTAAGACTTTTTCGAAAATCTTTGATAGTGAGTTTTGTTAAGATAATACGAAGCGACGTGAGCTCTATCTATATCAAATTGTGTGTACTTATAACTGTCAATTGTGTGTCGCGGCTCGAACTCTGAGCAATAAGATTGTCTACCGATATATTTGATTAATATAAATAAATTCATTGCTTTAAAGAACTGTTGTTATTCATAACCCTTCAGGTTATGGGCCCAGTAAGTGAAATATAAACAATTTCGTGAACAATAAGTGGGATTTGCAGTGTTATAAGCGAGAACAGTTTTTGCGTAAACAAAATTATAAAACGGCGCCATCTTGGTAGCGAGCATCGCTAAGGTGATGCGGACTTAGAAGTTACGTTCCGTATTGTTTACATCGTTGGAATGCAAATACGTTCAATTGTTTTGGAGTTGAAGAAACTTCGAAATGGCTGCTTCTATTAAAATTGATCAATTAACTGCAAATAACTATGACACCTGGAAGATACATATGCGTGCTATTCTAAAGAAAAATGATTTGTGGGAGTACGTATCGGGATCATTACCTAAACCGTCATCAATGGACCCTTAGTATGCAGAATGGATTAAAATGGACGGAAAGGCCGAATCGGATATATTATTGGCGGTCAGTCCGAGTGAGTTAGCTGCATTGGATGGCTTAAAAACTTCTAAAGCTATATGGGACAAGCTAAAGTCTATGTATCAGTCGAGTGGACCCGCAAGGAAGGCCTCTTTGTTGAAAAAATTGGTTTTGACTCGTATGCAGGAAGAAAGTGACTTACGTAAACACATAGCGGATTTCTTTGATGTTGTCAAAAAACTCAAAGAAATCGGATTGATCGTTATTGATGAACTTTTAGCCATATTATTGCTGTATAGTTTGCCGGATTCTTTCGACATTTTCAGAACGGCAATCGAATCTCGTGATGATTTGCCATCAACGGAAACACTGAAGAGCAAAATTATCGAAGATTTTGAGGGTCTTCAATCTAAAATTGTTGATCAAGGGGCTATGTTTGTCAAACGTTTCAATAAAAATGCCTTTCGTCGTGGGCATTTAGCAAAAGAGTGTAAGGTCAAAAATATCAGTGGCAATAAGTATAAACAGAGTGCACAACAGTTAGAACGCAATAGCAATAATGAGCAGAAGACAACAATGTTATTAAGCACCACCGAAGAGGTGATGTTGGGTGAGCAAATTAATCCTATTTGGTGTATTGACAGCGGGTGCACTAGTCATATGTGCAACCAAAAGCAAGTGATTAAGAATTTCACACAGATAAACTCTGAGCTTAATTTAGCAACTAATAGTGAAAAAACACAAATTATGGGTACGGGTAAAGTCAGTATCTCAGTGGACACGGGCAGTGAAGAACGCCAAATAGATATAGAAAAAGTGTTCTATGTATCGGATCTACGTACTAATCTATTATCAGTGTCAAAAATGACGGATTATGGGTTTGAAGTTCAATTCAGAAAAAATGACGCAATCGTGATTGATAAAAATGACTAAATTCACATGCGTGCTGACCGTGTTGGTAATTTGTATAATGTTCGGATGAGCGAAAATGCTGTCAATATAGCTGCGACCCCAGAGACACTTATAGATATGTGGCACCAGCGTCTCGGACACCTTAATGAGCGTGATTTGAAAGCCATGGCAAAGAGTGGCTTAGTACATGGGCTAAACATCAAAGACAGTGAAAAATTGTCTCAGTGTGAGATTTGTATAAGAGAGAAGCAGACATGCACGCCTTTTTCTAAAGGATGTGAAGATCGCACAAGCGAGTTACTAGAAATAGTGCATTCGGACGTGTGTGGTCCGATGAGACATGAGTCTTATGGCGGTAAGAAGTACTTCGTTACTTTTATCGATGACAAGTCTAGATGGTGCGAAGTCTACTTTATAGCTAACAAAAGCGACGTGTTAAGCGTGTTCAAATCGTACAAGGCTTTTGCAGAGAATTTGACAGGGAAGAAAATAAAATATCTTCAGTCAGATAATGGGCGAGAATACATCAACAATACATTCGACGAGTACTTGAAAAAAGAAGGAATTAGAAGAAGATTAACAGCGCCTTATACGCCTCAACAAAATGGGATTGCAGAGAGGAAAAACCGTGCGATGCGACAAGCAGGAAGCCCTCCTTTTTTTTGGGCGGAAGCAGTGAATACTGCTAATTATGTGAGAAATAGGTGCCCAACTACAGCTTTAAGTGGCAATATACCATATACACTATGAAATGGGAAGCAGCCTACATGCACGTGTTTGGATCTAAAGCATATTATAAAGATAAAGGACCTCAAAAAGGCAAGTTTGATTCAAGGTCACAATTAGGAGTTTTTGTGGGCTATGATACTCAATCTAAAGCTTATAGAATACATGAACCTAAGACGAGAAAAATCGTTGTAACTCGAGATGTAAAATTCATAAATGAAACGGCATTCAAGGATGAGTACAAAGAAATACTTGATGAAGAAGAAGATACTGACCATGAACAAATAAATATAGAATTAAATGATCCAACCACAAATGATGAAATGAGAGAAAACAGTAGAACGCCTGTAATAGAAGCAGGTGAAAGTAGAGAAACTGGTCTATTACAAAGAAAAAGAAAATCAACAGTCTCATGGGAACGATTAATAGGACCATTAAAAAGAGGACGAGGAAGACCACGTATAATACGTTCCGGTTCAGTGGGAAGAACGCGAAAGGAGCACAATTTAGTAAGAGATAATACTGAAAGTGAAAATGAATCAGATATTGAAGAGACTAATGTGCACATGATAGCTGGGATAACTATTGTAGAACCGATTACATGGCACGAAATAGAAAAGAGTAATGATGTTGATGCTTGGAAAGGAGCCATGGAGGACGAGTATTTAGCACAAATAAAGAATAAGACATGGGAAATAGTTACAAGGCCAAAACAACGAAAAGTGATCGGAAATCGATTTGTATTTAGCACTAAAACTACTGGGAAGAAAGTACGTCTCGTCGCAAAAGGTTGTTCGCAACGGCCAGGGGAGGATTTCCATGAGACATCGTCTCCGGTCGTGAGATCTTCATCAATAAGACTGATAGCTGCTGTATCAGCCGAGTTAGGATTAAATATCCATCAAATGGATGTAGTAACTGCATACCTGAATGGTACACTTGATGAAGAGGTTTACATGGAAGTGCCGGATCACCTAAGCAATGTTTTGAATAGATTACTCGCAAACCAAAAGATTGGTTCTCAAAGAAAAGTTATTAAAGATAACAATCTAATTGAAACAGCTAAACGCTGGGACAAAGCATTGAGTGAATTTAGTGATAGTGTGTGTGTTTTAAAGAAATCTCTGTATGGTTTGCGTCAGTCAGGGTTGCAGTGGTATAAAGAATTAGTGAGAACGCTGATAAAAATAGGTTTTGAAGCGTTAGCACAAGATCCGTGTGTATTCATAGCACAGAAAGATGAGCGACTGATGTTGATTGCTATTTATGTTGATGACATTATTTTGGCAGGAAATGATGATGTATGGATGAAAAATATAAAGAAACAGTTATCAAGTGAGTTTGAAATAAAAGATTTAGGAAAGATAAGTAATTGTTTGGGTATTGAATTTAGTCGTGATGATGAAAACAGAGTGTTTCTTAATCAAAGGGTTTATATATATTATAATCAGGACCTAACGTTGGGACCCCCAAACCAGCTGTATGCATCTTCCCAAAGTTGGACTCTGTAAAAGACAGTGAAGATACAAAGCAACTTCTGAAGGACGTGTTGCGACCATCAGATCTTGGGATACGCGTTACGGGTATGAGGAATATCCGAAATAAAGGAGTTGTGATCCATACGGCCACCAAAGAGAATCAAGAAAAATTTTTGAAAACCCCATGCCTAAGTAACTCGGTCACTCTGAGCGCCCGATTACCTACAAAACGGCATCCAAGAGTGATTTTCTTCAATGTTCCTCGTGATTTGACAGATGAGTGCTTCCTGAAAAGTGCCTTAGCTGGAGTACAGGACACAACAGACCTAGAGTCCACGGTCAAAAATTGTAAGCTTAGTCACCTAGCTGGCGCTCGAACAGGAACAGCTTGCCACCGGATCTACGAGGTTCCTGCCCGCATACGACATATGTTGGTGGAGCAAGGGAAGGTTTTTGTGGACTGGAATGTGTGCCGTGTCCGTGATTTTATTGGTCTTACAGTATGCTCCAAATGCCAAATGATCGGACATTCTTTCAAGTTTTGCAAGGATCAGCAAAGATGTGGACACTGTGCAGGAGAAGGTCACGCCCGGATAAACTGCCCCAAAGCTGCCGCCGAGCCAGTTTGTGCTACATGTACCAGGTTTGGGAAGCCCGCTGCACATCCGACTGGAGACAAGGACTCATGCCCGGCCTACAAAGCTGCCCTCTCCAAGGACTTTGCCACTATTGATTATGGCGTCTAATTATGTTGAAGAAGATGACGAGGTAGATTTCGAAAACACTAATAATCTCCAAGATTGGCTAAATGTTCGTAGTAACTGTAGTATGGAAAATATTAATATTGTTCAGTTGAATATAAGATCGATTTATAAATACTGGGATACTCTGAATGTCTACTTAAATTCTTGTTGGAAACATATTCATGTGTTAATGTTATGTGAAACGGCTATAGCACCAGAGCTTGTCTGTCTGTATAATATTCCTGGATTTAAATGCTACAATTATTGTCGAACTAAAAAATCGGGTGGAGGTATATTGTTGTATATTCGAGATGAATTCACGTTTCAACAGAAATCAATAGAAACAAATTATTTTGAATGTGTGCTTGGCTCTATGACACTTCCAAAAAAGAATATTTTAAATATCGTAGCAATATACCGCCCTCCAAACTCCAATAAACCCCAATTTCTCAATGAAATATCTTCCATTCTGTCTAATATAAGCCCCAAAGAAAATGTTGTACTTGTAGGAGATATTAATCTGGACTTATTAAATTATCAAAACCCACTTATTATGTCATATGAAAATATAATGTCTGATAATTATTTAATGAAATGCATTTGTGACGTAACTAGGGAAGCAGTTCTAGCAGGAAAAGTTACTCGTTCCTGTTTAGACCACATTTTTGTCCGTTTTAATAGCGGGTCTCAACAAAACGATACTCTTTCTTCATGTGTATGTAATAATATTACCATAGCGGATCATTTTTTAACTGCAGTTAATATTAAATATATTGCAAGGAAAAAATTCGTAGAACGCGGGGAAAGAATTTCGTTTTTATCTCAAAGCAAAATCGACAAAAATATTTATAATTTTAAGTGGTATAACTTGCTTGAGGAACAAGATTGCAATATGTTATACACTAAAATTAAGGATAATTTTCAGGATTTGTATGAACAAAGTAAAATCGTTATGTATTATAAACCCAAAAAAAGACCCCTCGCAATAAAATCTTGGATAACTTCTGATATATTAGAAAACATTAAAAAAAAAGACTCACTGTACAGAAGGTGGAAAAATTCTCCTGCAAATAAATTCTTTGAATTAGAATATAAAACTTTCAGAAATAAGGTTACAAAAGAAATCATTAAATGTAAGTCTACCTTTTTTAACAATAAATTTAAAAATTATTTTGGAGATACAAAAAAAACTTGGGATGAAGTAAATAAATTATTAGGACGCAAGTCTAAAAGTAGTTGTGACGAAATAATCTCAAAATATATGTAAAAAACGCATAATGAAGAAACTGTAGCAAATAATTTTGTTGAATATTTTACGAGCAGTGTTAGTTCTATGATACATAAATGCGATTATAAAGCATCGACCGTCAGACCGACAGAAGTGCAACATAGTATGTACCTACCAAGAGCTACCTGCGAAGAAATCAATATAATTGTTAGCAAACTAAGCAATTCAAAGTCACCAGGGATTGATAACATTCGAATGTTTGACATTAAGAAATATATGAATATTTTAGGGCCTGTTATAACTCATTTTATCAATATAATATTAGCACAAGCAGTGATTCCAGATGAACTTAAAAGTAGCATCATTAGACCAATTTACAAAGGCGGCAAACACACAGATGTACAAAATTATAGGCCGATTAGCATTTTGCCAGCCCTAGAAAAAATACTTGAAAAATACATTTCAATAAAACTTAACAAATATTTAGAAATTTTGTTTTTTGAAGAGTTTTATTAAATGTACATTTGTTACTTAAATTTAATTTTTCCACGACCGGTTTCGATACAACCGTATCATTCACGAGTAGAATTAAAACTAACTTAAAAATTAAATGCAAGTACCAACTAAGAACCAAGTAAGAACTTTGTTTACGAAACAATAATTACTCCGAATTTGCGAATCATTTAATAGAGTCAGGCCATAGCTTCAATAAAGAAAAAACAAAATTTAAACATTGCAATATAAATTCTTACTTTAATCTTTGCGCTTTAGAAACGCTCGAAATAAACAAAAAAATTAAATCTAAAATTAATTTAGTGAATAAAATAATAGCGCCTTGCAAATCTCCTCTACTAACCATGTTTCCGTGTAATATTGACTCCTCCCACCGCTTTCCCCCTCCCCCCAAAATCATCCCTCCCACTACTCCCACCTAATTAATCTTTGGTACTTGCATTTAATTTTTAAGTTAGTTTTAATTCTACTCGTGAATGATACGGTTGTATCGAAACCGGTCGTGGAAAAATTAAATTTAAGTAACAAATGTACATTTAATAAAACTCTTCAAAAAACAAAATGTCTAGAAATTGTTACATAGTTAATGCCCAAGAAATACAAAAAAAATATTTAGAATCCTTCTCCTTGCTAGATCCCAACCAGTATGGTTTTCAAAAGAAAAAAAGTACGGAAATGTTGCTTCAGGAATTTTCAAATCACGTAAATCATGAATTAAATTAAAAAAAACATGTGTTGGTTTTATTCATTGATAACTCGAAGGCGTTTGATACCATTGATACAAATAAACTTTTAGAAACATTAGAGGCAATAGGAATTCGAGGAAAGCTACTAGTTTTGTTAAAAAAATTATTATCGGATCGACAAATAACAGTAAAAATTCTAAACAAATTTAGCAAAAGAAAATACATTTCAACTGGTGTTGCACAGGGGTCAATTTTAGGGCCAACCCTGTATATTATATACGTCTCAATTATGAGTAAATTGTTTTCATTCGTTAAACATTTTGTGTACGCAGACGATACGGCACTCGTAATATCACACGAAGACCTGATTACTGCAATGAACCTTATGCAGCATGATTTTATTGCCCTCCTAAAATGGTCTCAGGTCTCATAATAAATGCCAAAAAAACTAAAATTATGCATATAAGATCTCCACACGCGAGATATAATGTAATCCCTTCATTATATACACATACATTTGACTGCATACACAAAAATGTTCCACAGCCCTGTTCATGTGAAACCATTGATTTTGTCAAAAATTATGTATATTTGGGTGTTACCATTGACTGCTACATGAAATGGGATGTACACATTACTAATGTTTGTAAACGTCTACGGTCTATTGTGGGTAGAATTTATAAAATAAAATATTTCGTGCCTATAAGTACTTTAAAATTAATCTACCTTTCTCTGGCTGAATCCACAATCCGTTATGGAATCACTTCTTGGGGACATTCTTGTAAAACTAATATAAGTTATATCCAAACATTACAAAACTCCCTTACAAAATTGTTAATCCATAAATATACCAATGCACACAGAAGCAATACGAAATTAATATACAAGTCTCTGAATGTTTTACCTGTCAGAGGATTATTGTTTTACAATATTGTATGTCAGCATCTTATATTGTCTGATTCCTTGTATAGGGAAAGAGTTTTACATAAACATAATACAAGATTCACTCAAAATGAAGGATTGGTGGTTCCTAAATGTACCAATAAATACGGTGAAAGAACCCTAAACTATATCGTACCCAGTATATTTAATAAACTACCAATGACAATTAAAAATATAAATGTTTTTACAGCTAAAGTCAAATATGATCTAAGGAAATGGCTATTAGATGCTGATGATTTATATTGATGCCCTATCGAAGAATTTTCCTAATTGGAATTTACATTCACAATTTGTATTACCTTATGTACCTATATTAAACTATAGAAGTACTTGTTGAGTATATTCATTTGTTCAAAATAAATTAATTTGTACTCGTGTGTTATATAAGGCTTATGCTACTTTTTACTTATTTATATTCATACTTTTCTGTAACTTATTTTACTTTTTTCTGTAACTTATTATACTTTTTACTTATTTATATTCATACTTTTCTGTAACTTAACCAACTTATCTTTATTGTTTAACTTATCATCAACATTATACATACCTAGATACTGTTTACTATTATACCATGTTATTGCCAAAAAAGTTGTCATCATGTACCTGCTGACAAACTACATAAGTAGTTTAGCAGGCTTTAAATGTTAACAAATAAAAAAAAAATATATATATATAGAGAACGTGTTAGAACGATTCCATATGAGTGAGTGTAAACCTGCAGTGACGCCTCTAGATGTTAATGTGAAATTAGAAAAACCGGTAAGTGTGAATGAGGACATAATGAAACAGTACCCATACCAAAGCTTGATAGGAGCGTTACTTTATCTGGCTGTATCGACTAGACCAGACATAGCGTTTGCCGTAAATTATTTAAGCCAATTTAATAGTAATTATAGTGTTGAGCACTGGAAGGCGGCTAAACGTATCATGAGATATTTAAAAGGGACATCTGACTACGGTTTAGTTTATGAAAGAACTGGGCTGCCTTTGTTCGGTGTGGTCGATGCAGACTGGGGAGCAAATGCCATAGATCGTAGATCATATTCTGGATTTGCATTTATTTTAGCCGGTGCCCCGATCAGTTGGGAGGCACGTAAGCAACGGAGTGTTGCGCTATCGAGTACGGAAGCCGAATACATGGCACTATCCGAAGCTTCAAAGGAAGCCATGTATTTACGTGATGTTTTGGGTAACGTTATAACAACAATAACACCCGCCTGACGTTTGTCAATCGCTCCCAAATAATCGTTCATTTGCTATTAAAAACAGTGACTCTTATCACACAATTTCAATACCAGCTCATAATATAAGTTGAGGTGAATTAAATACGAAAGTGAGTGTTTGTTTAAAGTGTACACAGTGTCAAATCTGAAGTTAATAAAGTTATTGTTCAAAAACTGACAAAAACCCCAAGCTACCTACAGTATTGCAACCTATTGCAGCCGCAAGTAAAATAATTATGGATACAACTTGCAAGATTTGTGTTAAGCATCTAAAAGAGGCTGAGTGTATAAGGTGCTCAACCTGCAAATGCACTTTCCATTTTGAATGTGCCAATATTACAGCAAGCGTCTACAAACGCATGTCGCAAGGAAAAAAGGATGCATGGAAGTGCAATAATTGCATACAAATCCTGGTCAATCCGGAAATTCGCATTAGCTCCACTGACCACAGCAATGAACTCCTAACTGTGGAGATAAAAAATATGTCGCTGCAGTTAGAAAAAATAAGCAATAAAATGGCTGAATTTGAAAAGGTGATAATTTACAATAATACTATCATGGACGATTTCTCAAGCAAAATTAATCTAATCAACGAAAAATTAGCCAAAGTAGATAAGCTAGAAATGGAAGTATCTGAGTTGAAACAAACAGTATTCATGTTAGAGAGGGGAAATAATGAAAGGGAGCAGGAGCTTCTCTCTAACAACATAGAAATACATGGAATGCCGGAGATCACCAACGAGAATCTGCCTACAATGATGTCAACTATCGCAACAGTTATTGGATGCCCCCTCCATCAAAACGAAATTGAATATGTTAGCAGAGTCAGCAAGCGTAATCATACTCAAGACAGGACTGACGGACGCCCGGGAAACATCATCGCAAAATTCACCTCTCGCAAGAAGAAGGACGAATTCATAGCAGCCATTAAGAAGAAAAAAGGAATCACTACCAAGGGCATCGGAATGGCTGGAGCTGATCAGAGGATCTTTGTTAACGACCATCTCACGCGGAAAAATAAATCTATATTGAGGTCCGCCAAAGGCTTTAAAAACGAACACATGTATCAGTTTTTATGGATACGAAACGGGAAAATCTACCTAAGAAAGAACGATACATCACCTCCCATACATATCTCATGCGACTCGCAGTTAAAAAACCTAATAGCTTAATCACCATTACCATGTTAAATCATCTATCCTGTAACTACTATTTTTCTCCTGATTTTTTTCTTAATTTAATGAATATTACCCTTTTTACATTAACCCCACCTGCTGATAATTGTACTCACTGCTCAGTTATACATTCTATGATATACTCACGCACCTTAATTGATAATTGTATGTTATGCTTTGTTATTCCCAGTGGACTTATGACTATGAACATAACTTTCGAACAAAATAATCAAGTATATTTTGTAGAAACCGAAGTTATTAATGTATTTAACAAAATTTCTCAATGCTTGATTCTTTAATAATATTCTATCAAAATGCGAGAGGTCTGCGCTCAAAAACGTTGGAATTTAGTCAAAATGTGCTGCTCAATAATTATGACTTGATTTTCATTACCGAAAGTTGGTTGGTTGATAGCATCCTAGATGAGGAATTATTTGATAACCGCTATTCTGTCTACAGAAATGATAGGGATATTCATCGCACTGGTAAATCAACTGGCGGAGGCGTAATCATAGGTATTAAAAAAGAATTTTTTGTTACTCCCCGCTCTTGGAATTCAGACGCTGAAGATATTTGGATAACTGTCAATACATCAAAATCCAATCATCATTGTTATAACTTCCATATGTGCTGCGTGTACTTACCTAGCGTCGGTCCAAAATTAGCATCCTCAGAAAGATTAGCGTTATTTACTAGCCATACCAATGCCATTTCTGACTTAACGATCCGTTTTCCAAATGACAAGTTTCTAATCATTGGCGACTATAACTTACCCAGTATTGATTGTACTAATCAACAAATATCAACTAACAGAGACCAATGTTCGCTCACACTATGTAACTGTTTATCGTTTGCAAATTTAACTCAATTTAACCACTCACCTAACAAATATGGACGAATATTGGACCTCGTGTTCTGTAACACTCCAGCTAAGGTGACGCTTGCAGATCATCCTTTAGTTAAAGAGGATGCTCATCATAATTCATTGATTATTGAACTAGAAATTTCATCCACTAATGCTACCCTTTCAACTCCTAGAACAATACAATTATTCCATAAAGCAGATTATACCGTGATTAATGGGAAACTGGAAGAGACCGACTGGTCTGCCGTTATAAATGCACCGGATGTAAATACAGCGTTAAACTCATTTTACGTTATAATTGAACAAATCATCGATGCATTTATTCCCAAGAAAGTTGTGAAATCTGGAAAATATCCACTATGGTACACGGCAGCCTTAATAAAAATAACAAATGAAAAATTAAAGTTTTTTAGAGCATGGAAGCGTCATCGGAACCCTCTTGACTATGTCTCATTTTCTTTGCTACGCAAAAGGCAAAAGACGGTCGCTTCAGCGGCTTACAAAACCTACATTTCCACGATAGAATCCGGTATACAGCACAATGTTAAAAAAATATGGTCCTATGTCAATTCTCAAAGAAAATCTCCTGCCATCCCCGATCATATGTTTTATGGCGAAAAAACTGCTAATGACAGTAAAGGAGTAGCCAATTTATTTTCGGAGTATTTTGGTTCTGTATTTTCGAATGATCAACCTGCTCATACAAGCAATGCTAGTGATTGTTTAAATTCAAATAGCGTAATTAGCTCAATCGAGATCAATGAAGACATAACTTTCAAATACCTTAAGTCTATCGATATCAAAAAGGGACCGGGTAACGATAAACTTCCAGGAATCTTTATAAACTACTGTAGTAAACAATTGACACCCCCCATTTTTGCTATTTTCAAATTATCGCTATCGGAAGGAACATTTCCCGACAAGTGGAAAACAGCCTTGATTACCCCAATCTTTAAAAACGGCAGTAAAAATGATGTCTCCAACTATCGACCGATATCCAAATTACCGATTCTAAGTAAAGTATTGGAAAAAATTGTTTACGATCAATTATATTCTACCATCTCACCTTTACTCTCATCAAACCAACATGGCTTCATGAAAAATCGCTCCACAACCTCAAATCTTGCGGCTTTTACAAATTTTCTTCATGCTCAAATGGACATGAGATGCCAGATGGATACCATCTACACTGATTACTCTAAAGCATTCGACCGTGTTAACCATTATATTCTTTTACAGAAGCTTTTAGGTCTAGGAATTCACGGTGATCTCTATAGATGGATCGCATCTTATGTTAGTAATCGACACCAAATTACGGTTGTCAATGGTTTCGCATCTTGCTTAATATAAATCGTCTCAGGTGTGCCCCAGGGGTCGCATCTCGGACCACTCCTATTTAATATTTATATAAATGACATTCTTGTATGCTTCCCAAATAGTTACTTTATATTGTATGCGGACGACATGAAAATTTTTAAACCTATACAGTCGTTATCCGATTGCATCGAATTACAAAGAGATCTTGATCATTTGTGCACATACTGTGAATCAAACTTATTGTCCTTAAATATATCCAAGTGTCACTCGATTACGTTTACTAGAAATAAAAATAAAATAACCTATCCTTTCAACTTGAATAACAAACATTTAAAATATTTGTCTACATGTAAAGATCTAGGTGTTCACTTGGATAGCAAACTAATATTTGATAAGCACATCGAATACATTATATCAAAATCTTATAAGATGGTAGGTTTTCTTTTAAGAGTATGTAAAGTTTTTAAAAGTGCTAAGACTCTGGAAATATTATTCTGTTCATTGGTCAGAAGTCCACTGGAGTATGCTTCCACCATATGGAATCCTCAATATAAGGTATACATAGATTTAATAGAGAGTATACAGAATAAATTTTCGAAATATTTACTCAAGAAATACAACAAAACTTCAAATAATATGTTATCTTTACAAAAAAGACGCACACTGTCAGATCTGATGTTTCTACATAACCTGCTTAATAATAAAATAGATAGTCCCGAATTGCTATCTGTCATTGGTTTAAATGTTCCAATGAGGCGTACCAGGCACACTTCACTTTTTCACATAGGATCCAATAATACTAATGCTGCACAAAACTCACCAATCTCTCGCGCAATCACATCTTATACACACTATGAAAAATTATTACACTTAGACATTTTCCACAACTCCCTGCAAACATACAAAACTAATTTACTAAATTTGTTGGCGTGATATAATTAATTTTAAAACTTCTTATTTACACTTATATTTTCATTAGACTTTAATTACTACTAATGAGCATGTATTTATTGCTATAAAAATACTCATCTTTTCACTAAACTAATTACAATTTGTTAGCATGTAATTCTTGTTCTAAAAAAAAAAAAAAATCTCTTTTATCTTTGTATACAATTTTCCTTTATATTATTCTTCTCTTTCGTTCATTAGTTAAGTTTTAAGAACTGTTCAAATCCCAGGCGTATTATCCCAGATATTATATGGACTTACGTAATAGGTACGAAATCATGTAATTACTTTATTTAACATTCCTTATAACTTGTAAACTTATGTACTGTGTATGTCCTAATAAACAAATAAACAAACGTTGGTATTGAAAGTGAGTGTGTGACGTTATTCAACGATAATCAGGGTGCCATAAAACTTGCTCAGAGTAGAAACTTTCATCCTCGCACAAAACATATAGCAGTGAGACACCACTTTATTCGAGATATGTGCGAACAAGGTGTAATTGATTTAAAATACTTATGTACTGATGAGATGCCTGCTGATGTTTTGACGAGAGGTTTGAGTGGATCAAAACATCATGATTGTCTGCGTAACCTAGGTATGATGGATGAGAGTATGTAAGAATAGGAATAGGAATACTCGCTCACGACTTCGAGGGGAGGTGTTAAGATAATACGAAGCGACGTGAGCTCCATCTATATCAAATTGTGTGTACTTATAACTGTCAATTGTGTGTCGCGGCTCGAACTCTGAGCAATAAGATTGTCTCCCGATATATTTGATTAATATAAATAAATTCATTGCTTTAAAGAACTGTTGTTATTCATAACCCTTCAAGTTTAATAATGTGATTTATAATACTATGCTTTTTAATTTCTGTTCGGGAATTATCGCTGTAACTTCGGGTTTTTACGTGCGGATACAAGTATCAAATTCGTTTTGAGTAACAATATACAATATCTTAAAAATTCGACGAGGGCGTCAGAAGCGACAATAATTGAAACTATTTTAGCAAATTTCGTAAAAATTGTTTTTTTTTTGTTTTTTTGTTTTTTTACATTAACTCCACACAGGAGGCCCTGAGGAAAATAATTTCTCTCAGGGCCTATGTCATCTGGGATGCTGTGTGGAGGGTCTTTTTGAGGAGAGGAAGGAATGAACATTGGTCTTGAAGAGACCCATGTTGTAGGAAGGAGGAAACACAGAGGCCGGCAAATCATTCCACAGCCGAGCTGTTGAACACAAGAACCAGTCGAAGAAATGACCCGTTCTCATGTGACAAATGTCAACTGTGTACAAATGTTGGGCACGCGTTCGGCGTGTTTCCCGACTATGCACCGGTGCCGAAGGGATCAATGATGCTAGTTCCTCGGAGCATCTTCCATTGTAATACCGGTAGAACAAGGATAGCATTCCCACCCGACGCCTGTGCTCTAAAGATTGCAATCCGTCTGTTAAGATGGGAGAATCTATCAAATGGACCGCCCGTTTCTGCACAGAGTCGAGGGTATTTTTCAGGTATTTTGGAGCTCCAGACCAGAGATGGCTGCCAAATTCAACCGTGGGGCGCACTTGCGATTTGTACAGGGTTGTGTACTATTAAAGTATCTGCGGGCCCTACAGTACGCCCAGTTTTTGGGAGGCTAACTTTACTCTGGCTTCGATGGAGCCCCCATACCTGAGCTGGTCACTTAGGGTAACACCAAGCATATCAATGGAGGGCCTGTTCGGAAGATTGCTTCCGTTGAAAGAGACAAGACTTTCATTTCGATCCCTTTTAGAAGTAATCAGACAAGATTGGGTCTTTGAAACATTAAATTCAACGAGATTATTTTTACCCCAAGAGAAAACACTCTCGAGGTAACCGTCCATTCTTTGCTTCAAAACCTTACGAGCTGTTGGAGTTTGTGAGCCCTTTAGGGGCTTGTCAAACAAAAAGCTATCATGAACTGTACTGTCATCCGCGTAGCAGTGAATTGGTGCACATGACAAAAGGTCGTTGATGTGCAACAAAAACAGAGTCGGAGACAGAACCGATCCCTGCGGGACGCCAGCATTTATCGAGTGTGAGGAAGAGGTGAAACCATCGACTACCGTCTGAATCGACCTCTCCCTCAAGAAGTCGGCAATCCACGTACACAAGGATGCGGGAAGTCCGTAAGGATGCAGTTTGTTGACAAGTCCTCGGTGCCAAACCCGGTCAAAGGCCTTGGAGATGTCCAGTGCAACCGTTTGGGTCTCACCGAAACGTTCCAGGCATCGCCCCCAAACATGCGTCACATACGCGAGAAGATCACCGCACGAGCGGTTCCGCCGGAATCCGTATTGACGGTCGTTAATAATTTTGTTCTTCTCGAGGTATGTGAGCAGTTTGTCGTTGATCACACGTTCCATCACCTTAGACAGAACTGATGTGATCGCTATGGGGCGGTAGTTGGCCGGGTTGGAGCGGTCACCCTTCTTTGGAATAGGATGGATAACCGCTTTTTTCCAACCAGAGGGCACAGAGCCAGTCTTCAGGGACAGTTTAAAAAGCTTCGTCAAAATTGGAGCTATTTCTGCAGCGCACCTTTGCAGTACCAGGGCAGGTATTCCGTCAGGCCCACTAGCTTTATTAACATCAAGCCCTCGTAAAACATGGAGTACTTCCCGATGCCGGATCCTCAGCTTTTTCATACGAAAACCGCAGTGAGGAACCGACGTCGGGACAGCACCTTGGTCATCGAGGGTTGAGTTTTCCGCAAACATTTTACCTAGTAAGTTAGCCTTTTCGGTGGCGGTGTTTGCTAGTGAGCCGTCAGGTCTGGTAAGAGGTGGCAGACTGGATTTGCAGAAATTGCGACCTATTGAGCCCGCAAGCGACCAGAATTGCCTGCTGCCATGCGGGCATGCAGTCAGCTTTCTGCTGATCTGCTGGTCGTGCTCAAATTTTGACCTATTTATGATTCTCTTGGTTTCCTTTGCCATTTTGTTGTAAGCTGTTCTGTCTTCGGATGTTCTAGATGTGTTGTAGGCTCGGTAAGACGCGTTTTTTCGTCGCACTGCTGCAGCGCATTGTCGACTGAACCACGGCTTTAAGCCTACGCCAGTTTCCTTAACAGTAGATTGGATGAAGCCATCCATCGCGGATGTGATGACCTCACCAATTTCCTGGGCACATCTTGAGGGATCCGAAGTCCGAAAACAGACAGCTGACCACGGAAAAGCATTAAAATGTGCCCGCAGACCGAACCAATCTGTTGACCTATAGTGCCACACTTTTCTCTTCAGCCTCTCGTTTGGTGGTCTGAAGTTTACAGGGATTGATGTCGTCACCAGGCAGTGGTCGGACGATCCTAAAGGCGCTGTGACTTCAATCCTGTAACCGTGTGGCACAGTAGTTAAAAATAGGTCTAACAGATTGGAACGGTGAGTCTAGACTCCCGCTGGATTGTCCCGCTTAGAAATGAGCCTGCTTAACTGAGCACAGTAGATCAAAATTTGGAGCAATCGTTGATAATGTTGCTCTCATCTCTTCGTTGATCGTGCTCAGGCGTTCTCTTTTTTTATTTAACCAGAGTTTTAGTATTATTTTTTTTTTATTACAGAAAATAGATTTTTTTCATGTTTACATTATACCTATAGGTAAAGCTACTACAAGTAACTTGTTCGCCCAATTGAAACCCCAATTCGCATATGTAGGTCGTGGCAAATGGTAAGAAAATTGCAACAGAAAGCTTTGAAAGCAGTGGATACTCATTTATTTTTTATGCAACCAAAAACATGCTTGCTCTGTTTCAGAAAATTTTAGATTTAATATATTGTAAGTATCCAAGGGAAAAGCTATCGGAGAATGGATTTCGCACCCAGTCCATGTCCATAAATTGCAGGTCACTACTACCATTGGTATCGTGGCTGATTTAGAACACCAACTTAGCGCGAAAGCTTTAAATCATGTCCGATGACGTTAAAATATTAGAATTCTTGCCTTACAAACTTTTTGTTGAGCTCATTTTAATGATTATACGCAAGTTTTGCTACCTATTCTTCTTTTTTAAACGGAGAAGCAAAATCTGAACTCTGGGTCGCTAAAAAAGTCTGGTTCTCATTTTTTAGCTCACTTGCGGTGAGGCACACCAACTAATGATCACGGTACCTACACCAGTGTGCCGCGGCACACGCTTTGCGGAACACTGCTTTAGATCACACAACTGAAGTAAAACTTCTGCTCCATCTATATGATAGGAAGAGAGAAAGAAAATGCGCGTGTACTGCTCTTTCTTGCTCCTACAGTTTGATACAGACAGTAGACCTGCGCTTGCTACCGTTCGCCTCGCTTTTCGTAACGCTCTCATCACGCATTCGCCAGCTTACTGCCCAAGTCAAGCGTGCTTAAAGAAGTTTTACTTCAAAAACCTTACTCGAGAAGAAGCGAAGTGTCAAGTCACTTCAATCTCATCTAGGGTGGTGGACCTTTTTATTGTAAAACACTTTTTTTTACTGAAGAGTCGTTTTATTTACAAACACTTTTGAGTAACAATGAAATCAACACTTTTTGAAACTAATTTTGGCCCGGACCTCACCTGGGCAGCACAGGGTCTGTACTCTAAGTATCGGTTAATGCGAGAGAGAGAAATATTTGAATAGCACCCTTTTTATACTGCAAAACTGTAAAAATACCGTCTTTCAGACTGTTAAAAAGATAATAATAATCTCAACACAAGTATCAGATATTCACTGAGGTCACGTGGTCCATTCTAATTAGTCGGTAACAATAGCTTCTATAAAATTCATCCAGAGGTCTCTAACATTCATACTCTCATAATAAGCTAAAAAAAAAATCAATGGGATTAACTACAGTATTTATCTCATAGATGTCACTATTCTTAACAGTCAACATGAAACAGAATTGGCCTTCAATGACATCGGTTTATGATTTCCTGCATTATGAGGTGTGAAGTGTGTGTCTGTTTTTAAGTTAGATAAATTTAATATCTTATGGGACCATAGGGAAAAAACATATATATACATACATTCTGTAAAATATAATATAAATAGATAGATAAACATAAGTTACAGGGTAAGGAGTCTGAAAGTTCGGAATACCTACTGCTCGCTTATTCGTCCGCTTCTGATACGAAACGACCGATGAACAAAACATACTTGGAGGAATCACCCGTATACCGTATCGTGTGGGCGCTTGACGAGAAATATCAATAAACCTACCTACGTACCTAGAGTCATTTTTGTAGGTTAACATCCACCGCGTTAATGATGCACAACAAACTTCAATCTGCGCTTAAATTTAATATTTCTGGCGCAAATTGCGGTGGTAACCTGTAATCTATCCCAGTACTATTTCATAACATACATATGACAGGCATTACAGACAAGGAGATGCAGGGTAGAGGCAGTGCTTTTTTCAGGAGGAACTCACCGGAGCGGCATTCCGACACCGTTTATTTATTAAAAATATATCCACCTATTTAATTTTTTACATTCAATGGTTAAATTTAAAAAATGGATACCATTGTAAAAATAAAGAAGGGAAGGGTTTATTTTGTTATTTGGCTGTTATTTTTATTTTTTTTACAGTTTTTTAGAGAAAATGTGTCCTTACTGGGGTACCCCGTCCTAAGGACACATTGTACAAGTTTTATTATTTGAATTATAAGTAAATACCTAATCTATGTTAGAATATTGCCAAGGAAAATTATTAAGTTAGATCTAAAAGAAACTACAAAACAAGCATTATTCTTTGTTGGGTTGCAAAATTGAATCTATTTTCTTCCTTCCCATGTCCATAATCCATATTTTTATGCTTTTTTTGAAAGCGGTTATTTTTTTAATGATTTTCATTGCAAGAGGGAGTAAATTAAATAATTTTACAGAGAAGTATTCCATATTTCTTTGTCCAAAAGTCCTTTTAGTTGTAGGTTGGTAGAATGTATGTTGTAATGCAGATCTTGTGAATCGGCCCGAGTTTGTCTGTGTAAAGTTATCCTGATTTTTGAATGCGTACATTAGAATATCTTTTGTATATAATTGTTTCAGTGACATTAAATTCAGCGCTTTAAAAACATAGTCAGTAGGGGTTCTGATGGGCATAATTTTCAGAATTGCCCTTTGTGCTATGAGGACTGGTTTTATAGTGGAATCGCATGAGCTTCCCCATCCGATAAGACCATATTGTAGTTGAGATTGGGCTAAGGCATAATAGATTTTAATTAGATGTTCTTTATCTAAAATGTTTCTTATTGTTTTGAAAAAATAGGTTAGTTTTTTTAATTTGTTGCTCACATTTTCCACTTGGGAGTTCCAATTTAAGTTTTGATCAATTATTATTCCAAGATATTTTATTGTTTGTATTTCATTCAATTTTGGACAGTTGCAAGGAGTTTCTCGGTTCACGTTTATACAGTCTTTATGAATTTTTATGTTAAGGTTTGTATTGAGGTTATCCGTCTGTTTGTTGTGGATTTTGAATTTAATCTATTGAGTTTTTGTATCATTTAGTGTTAGTGAATTTGAATCAAGCCATTGTTTTACCTGATTCATCCCTTTTTCAGCTTTTTCAAATACAGTCTCCCATGAATTTCCATGGAATAGAAGAACTGTGTCATCTGCAAAACTAGTGACTGAGCCGTGACAGTTTAGTTCACATAAATTATTTATATATATCAGGAATAAAATCGGTGCCTTGCGGGACTCTGTTATTAAGCAATTCTTAAAAAATTATTATTCCTTCAAGTACTTTCGTAAGCTATAGAAAAAATGATAATGTTGGCGACACTCTCTTGTTTTCGGTGTCTATGCGAAGCTCGGGAGCGGGTTCCGGTTCCGCTACTTTGATTTGGAAGCGAGTAGAGCTGCTTGCTTTGTAAATCGACGGGTCACACATTGTGAGAAAAATGTGCTAATTGTACGGGAAGGAGTGAAATGAAGTATACGCGGGCGACAATCGATTTTTAGTAAAATTTAATAATGGTTTTCATGGTAAAACCCTAAAAAAAAAACACGCGAGTGAGTTCGTGATGTACCGTGGCGAGTAAAATTCTGCCGCATGTTATTGTGGCGGGCGCTCGTGAATTGTAATCGGTAATGATCAGAGTCATCCTGTCGGAATATAAAACATTACGCAGATAATAATCATTTTCCCGCGGCCGGCAAACCCGCGGAGTACACCATTTTTAAGAGATCGCGAGTGTCGCTACCATTTGGGATAGGACCGGTAATCAGGAGAGGGTCAGACCGGCATCCCGCAGAGGGTCACGGGATTCTACCTGGTATAGCTGAGCGGATCCCGAGCTGAGTTCTACCGATGGTGGAGAGAGTCTGGGCCTCCCCTTCGGTAGGAACTCACACCAGGCGTCTCCGGGTGAGGCCTCAGGGGCCTACCACTCTCAGCCGCAGTCCGGGGGGGGGGGGGGGGGGGGGTAGATAGATAGGTTAGGATTAGTTGGATACGTGGTCCCGAGCGAGTCTTTTTATGTGTCATGAATTTATCACCGGTCTTCCTTTGTACAATATATCATACTTGTGGTCTCATTTAATACAGGGTTTTATTGGCATAGTCCAACACCCCACTCCTTTCCAGGGATGTTATATTAAGAATGTCCACGCCGTGAAGGGAGAGTCTCGTGCCTGCTGCAGATTAACATTCCACGACTATATAGTCGAGGATTGGCGTCCATAAGTTCAAATAGAACCAAAGTTGATTTGTGGTGAGCGGGAGAGAGATGTAATTGGCTGGCATCTGTTACTTACAGTCTCCCACGCAAACTGCTATCTACTATGTAGATAGCACCTCATTTATCCTACCTAATTATCTTGCTATTCAACGTAGAAATTAGCTACTTAACAATGTACTAAAAGTGCAATTTAACAACTCCATATTGGATTTGTATTGGTTGACTTGATTCATTTTGAATCCTGACTAACTGTAACCTTTCTGACATGTAGCTTTTGAGGTTTAGTTCACGTCCTGAGATTCCAATCTTTTTGAGTTTTTCTAGAAGATAAGTGTGATCAATTGTATCGAAGGCTTTACTTAGATCTAAAAATATTCCGATACACTTATTTCCGTTATCGAGACTATGTTTTATACTTTTTACAATAGAGGCGCTGGCATCGGAGGTTCCTATATTTTTTCGAAATCCGTATTAATTTTCAGATAGTATGATGTTTGTTTCAAGATATTGAGTGAGCTGCTTCTTTATAACTTTCTCTACTATTTTTGAAAGATTATTCAATATTGTTATCGGTCTATAGTTATTTATATCCGCTTTATTGCCAGTTTTAAAGATTGGTATAACAGAACCCATTTTAAGCGTTGCGGGAAAGATACCCTTCATGATACATCTTCCGAATTATTTCATCTCTAGTAGATTTAATTATTTTCATTGAGATGCCACCTGATCCTGAAGTTAGCGTTGGTTTCATTGAATCTATAATGCTTTTAATGTCATCTGCTGTAACTGTATTTAATTTAAAGGTGATATTATTAGTAAGTGTGTTGTTAATCTCATTATCAATATAAGGAGGTTTAATTATTTTTTTAGCTAAATTAGAACCCACCTTGGAGAAATATTCATTCACAAATTGAACTATTTCCTTTGGATTTTCTTTCATATTTAATTTTTGATTTGATGTATCAAGTTCGGTAATATCACTACTTTTATTGTTGTTAGTGTACGTCATCTCCTTAATAATTTTCCAGACAAGTTTAGGGTCATTATTACAGTTTTGAATCTGACGTTTGTAATAGTTACCTCTGGCAAATTTTATAAGTTTGGAACACATGTTTCTATAGATTTAGAAACGAAAGGTCAAGTGGATTTTTTTTTAGTTTTTAAGTGTAATTTGTCCCTAACTCTTATACTTTTTAGAAGTCCTTGAGTAATCCAAGGTTTTTTTATTTTACATTTGTGTGCAGTTTGTATAGTGAATGATTCTGAACATTTATGAATATTTGTTTGAACAATGCTTGTAAAAGAGTGCCCGCAGTCCTGAAAATCATTAATTTTAAATAGTTCTCCCCAATCTTCGAATTTTAATAAATCCTTTAACCTGTTAATATTAATTCTATTTTTGACTATTGTATTTTTAATGTAAGTATGTGTATTTTGAAGTTGAATGGTAAGTAGCAGTGTAAAGTGGTCAGTAATATTGGAATGGTGAACGGCGGTACCGTATGTTTTGTTTGTTTTTATCATGATGTGGTCAATACAGGAGGCAGACACATTTTGAGCATTTTCGTTATATCCTAATCTTGTTGGTATATTAACTGCACTGATCAGTCCATGGTGCAGTAAGAGTAATTGGTAGTCATCACATTGGGGGTGTTTCTGTCC
The DNA here is from genome assembly GCA_917880885.1 of Limnephilus marmoratus. NCBI lineage: Eukaryota > Metazoa > Arthropoda > Insecta > Trichoptera > Limnephilidae > Limnephilus > Limnephilus marmoratus. Next base: position 49,469,720 of record OU862921.1, on the reverse strand, counting down.
AGTATTTAGTATGTTAATATTGATGTCCCCAATTAAGTACACGTTCCGAACATCTCGTAGTTGGGTTAGCTCATCATCCAGGGAGTGAAGAAATGGAGATATGTCTCTTGTTGAAGGTGATCTGTATATCCCTAATACTGAGATGTCATTATTAATGTTTATTAGTAGACAGTTAGCATCTCTGAGTTGAATTTCTTTTACAATTCCTTGGACCTCATTTATAATATAAATTATCACTCCGTCATTCTGATTTTTATGTTGTGTGGAGTTATATACCTTATATTTATCTAAGTGTTTTGGTGAGTATGTTTCTTTTTTTATACGACACTCTGTGAGTATGATGATGTCGATATCCTCATCAAATTGCTGTTTCATCACCGTCAGCTCTACGAAATTTTTATTGATGCTTCGTATATTCTAGTGGAGTATTTTTAATGTTTTTGCTTTATTGTTTTTTATGTAATCATTAATTTCTTGAGTTGTTAATGTTGTAATGGTTTCTGGAGAAGGGTTGTCATATTCAATATCAGTTAATGGATCCATTTCTGGCATAAGTGTTAATTTTATTGTAGATAGTTATAGATTACTGAGCTTGTTTATATGATTTTACTTTCAAGGTCGTGGTGATTTTTTATTTCAGTTATTAAAGAGTCTTCAGATTTTCTTGCTAGCAATTTTCCATTTCTGAACCAGATGAATTTGTTTTTTTTTCTTTTGCCCTTATTTTCGTGTTCCATAAAAGATTTTTATAATACGGCGTAAGGGCTTCATTCACATTAATTTTTTTATTATCATCCGCTAAATGGGAGACATCATTATTTTTTTTGAAATTCATCATTGTAATTTTTTTAGTTTCATCTTTGAATGTTAATATAAGACGTGAAGGTTTTATATCACTAGATTTTATAAACTTGTATTTGTCCTCTGGTGTCAGATTTAATCCAAAGGCTGAACTAATTCTGGTGGCTATTTCATGGGGCGGTTCATTCAGCGATACTTTAAATCCATTGACCTCTACACTGTTTTTCAATTCTTTTTGCTCGGATTCGGCTATTTTTGTTTCCAGAGCTACAATTCTTTTTTCTTGTATTTCCATCTCCTCTATAATTTTTTGTTGTTGTTTTGGTAAATCCAAAATTTTATTTAATTTGTCATTTATGTCATCATATCGATCGTTTACAAATTGGGTTGATTTTTTAAGATCGGCTATTTCTGACTCTAATTTTGTAAAGAATTGTGTTTTTAACTCACTCAGCTTACGATCAAGGTAGTCCGTGAGCAAATCCATGATTTTTTGATGTTCTGCGGCAGATCTCATTGCGGACATAATGTTTGTATATAATTCCAATAGCTAGTCGTAAGGTGCACACAATAGTTACCGTATTAGATTTTTGTACTGTGGCACAAATAATAAAAGACATGAAAGGTGTCTTGACCATCATTTTATCGAACGAGGATCTCGAAATTAACAAAACTTTTACTATTGTCAAGAATCATCTACAGAAAAATGTAAATTAAGACTTAAATTAAAATGCATTGCGACATCGCACACTACCGACGACCTCTTGATTTTCAGAATATTGTGTGACTAAAGGACTACCTTAACTTTGAGAGGGGAAAGAAATACCAATAGGATCGGACTAGAAAAACTTTTTTAACAACTTGTTAAGTCGTACTTTTAGTACTTTAATATGTAGCTAATCACTACGTGGAATAGCAAGATAATTAAGTAGAATAAATGAGGTGCTATCTATTATGTAGATAGCAGTTTGCGCGGGAGGCTGTAAGTAGCAGATGCTAGCCAATTACACCTCTCTTTCGCTCACCACAAATCAACTTTGGTTCTGTTTGAACCTATGGACGCCAACCCTCGACTATACAGTCGTGGAATGTCAATTTGCAGCAGGCACGAGACTCTCCCTTCACGGCGTGGGCATTCTTAATATAACATCCCTGGAAAGGAGTGGGGTATAGGGCTATTGCCATTAAAACCCACTTTTAAATGAGAACATAAGTATGGTGTAAAGTTTTAAGGTAAGGAACCGGTAAAATAAAGACTCATCTTCAGGACAAATTCTAAGGAACTCTTGATTTATTTCGTTCTATTTCCAATTACATTTTTTATAATCGGAAGATACAAAACTACCCGAGACAGACCAAGGAGTTAGTAATTAGATGTAGTTTCAGCGAAGCGACGAAGAGAAAAGAGGTAGATCCCTTTAAAAAACCGCCATTTATAGAAAAAATCTCCTTGGCTGGTCACAGCCTTGTACCTTCCGGACATCTGTTGATAATTTAGCTAACTAACTATGAGAGTTCTCACCTAATGTTTTTACGTGGCTCTCGAGAGGTGTGAGTCCTGGCTAATTTCAGACATATTCCCAGCCAAAAAACGGTGAGGATTGAGTTTTTTATTAAACTAAAATGAACAAAAATATACTACTTATAATACTAAAAATAGCTCACAATTTTTTTAAACTTTAACTATTTCACCCCAGATTAAATTGTGCAATTAACAAATTCATATTTACATGCTCTAGCTAAAAATTCAAAGTTAAAAATTAAATCAATGAGTTATAACAATAAATTACACATTCAATTTTAGGACAAACACAATACAATGAGGACGGGACCAAGTCTTCCTTCCAGGACAGCCAATTTTATTGTAAATATTATTAAATGTCTAAAATTAAATATATGTGGGCACTTGCAGTGTTTTTTTTTTTTATTATTATTATTATTTTGGTTAGCTTATAACCTTTAATTTTCACTCAATCTGGTTTTTCTTTTTACACGAGTTTCACAAGAGGTCACGACCTCCACCACCTTTATTCATTTTGCCTTTTTATTGTTTTACACTTTTGTTTGCATTTTTTTCATTAATTTTTTATTGTTTTTCGCTTTAATTTGTACTTTTTATTAATTTAAAGTCTGGTTATAGAATCTGGTTATTCTGGTTATTCTGTCTTGCTTGGGGGCGCCACACTGTGTTGGCGCTACTGGGTCGCTTCTTATTCTCCCTGGTCCATCTCGGGTAGATGGTCTTCACATTTGTTGTCCTCAATTGGAAGCAGGCATAGTTTTGATATTGCCCTCTGGACCGTTCCCTGTGCTGTGATGATGGTAGCCACTCGTACTCTTCCATCAGGCCCGGGATGTACAGCGTGCACTCGTCCTAGCCTCCAAAAACAAGGAGGTTCGTTGTCTTCCTTCAGAATGACCATCTGGCCTGGTTGCAGCTGCCTTTGGTTGTTGCCAGTCCATTTCGTCCGGGTCTGCAGCTCAGCCAAGTATTCTTTGCGCCACCTCGACCAAAAAGACTGTATTAGTTGGTTTAATTTTTGGTAATGATTCAATCTATTGACTGCTACATTCTGCAAATTCTGCTCCGGGATCGCTGCTAAACTCGTTCCAATGAGAAAGTGACCAGGACTGAGAGGTTTTAGGTCTTTGGGGTCATTGGACAGCGGACAGAGGGGACGGGAATTCAAGCATGATTCAATTTGACATAATACAGTACTGAATTCCTCATATGTTAATAGTGAAACGTTTGCTACCCTTTTCAAATGATATTTTACTGATTTGATCCCTGCCTCCCAAAGTCCCCCGAAGTGCGGGGCCCTTGCTGGTATGAATTTCCAGCGAATAGATAAATTGGCTAAGTATTTATCAATTTTTTCATTTGAATTTTCCAAAAATTCATATATTTCCCTTAATTCATTATTCGCGCCCTTAAAATTAGTGGCGTTATCTGAAAACATTTTACTGGGTTTCCCTCTTCGCGAGATGAAACGTTTAAACGCATTTAAGAAGCTATCAGTGCTTAAAGACATTACTAGTTCCAGATGTATTGCTTTGGTTACCATACATATAAATAGACATATATAAGATTTTACGCTGTGAGTCTTACGGCTAACACCTGATTTGATCAAAATGGGGCCGCAGAAATCCACGCCTGATGATTGAAATGCGCGACCTTCCGTTATTCGTTCGGCAGGTAGGTCCGCCATCAGTTGTTGCTCTGTTTTCGGGTTACATCTAAAACATATAATACAGTATCTGAGAACCTTTTTAATTAAATTTTTACCCATAATCGGCCAGTATTTCATTCTTAATAATGCTAACAATGCCTGCGTTCCTGCATGTAAATATAAATAATGGTAGTGCCTGACAATAAGCTCACTTAGTTTATGATGTGATGGTAGTACTATGGGGTGCTGTTGGCTTTCCGATATCATTTTTCCGTTGGACAACCTACCCCCCACCCGGATTAAATCCTTAAACAAATAAGGATTTAATGACTTTAACCTACTACTATTCTTTACATTTACCCCGGCTTGTAAGGCCCTCGTCTCTTCGGGGAATGCAAAACATTGTGCACGAGATATTAATAAGTGAAGTGAATTCTCCAATTCGTAAACAGTTAGTGCTCCGCTACGCCTGGACAAGGAATTTCTGCAATTAAATATAAATCTTAAAATATAAGCTGTCACCCTTTGCAATTTGGTTAAGCAAGAGTATCTGGAAAATATTTCCCAATCCTGTTTTACGGCTGAAATTAAAGTTAGTTTTAATCTTTCTTCTGGTAGATCCAACGGCGTAACTTCACTGCTGGTAATCGGGTAATCGCCTGAAATCAACCAGGTGGGTCCATGCCACCAAATGTCAGACTTTATTAGCTGCGACACCGTCGCGCCTCTGGATAAAACGTCCGCCGCATTATCCTCCGATCTTACGTGTTTCCATTGTGCGGGTTGACTGGACTCTTGGATTTCAGCTACCCTATTGGCCACAAATGTGTTCCACCTTGCTGGCTGTCCACGAATCCAGAATAGCGTTATCATGGAATCGCACCAGTAGGTTGTATCTATTTCATTTAAGTTCATAGCTATTTTGACATAGTTCACTAATTTTGTGAGTAAAACAGCACCACAAAGCTCCAGCTTTGGTAGTGATATGCTTTTCAACGGTGCCACCCTTGATTTTGATGTGACTAAATAAGAAGTTGTGTTTCCCGATTCATCAGTAGACACTATATATATACATGCTGCATAGGCCCTCTCCGAGGCGTCACAGAATCCATGCAGATGCAGTTTAACTTGATGTTTGCAAATTACCTTTCTCGGTATTTTTAAATTATTTAAAAGAGGTAATTCATTTATGTATGAATTCCACGCATTCATCTGTTCAGATGGAACATCTTCGTCCCACTGAATCTTAGTTTGCCACAAACCTTGCATTATCAGTTTTGCGACTAAAGTTATTGGCCCTATCAGTCCCAATGGGTCAAAGGTAGAGGCGATACATGATAACATTTGGCGTTTGCTTTTAACGCAGGCTTCTAAGGGCTCTACAATGTACTGAAAATAGTCCTGCTGATTATTCCATGACAACCCTAGAATTTTATTTTCCTTGGGGTTATCAGTAATAATCATATCTGTATCACTCTCTGGTTTCGAACTTATAGAGGGTAAATTTGATCGCCATTTTCGTAAATTCATGCCAGCAGATGCCAAAATGCTGCTCAACTGTTGCTTAATAGTGAGACAATCTGCCTCATTTTCGTCGCCAGTTATCAAATCATCCATATAAAAGTTGTATTTGAGGATGCGACTGACCTTTCTGTATGCTTCTTGATTTTCTGTTCCTAACTGTTCCAAGCATCTGGTAGCCAGAAAGGATGATGGTCCCAAACCGTAGGTGACAGTATTGAGTTGATAGTGTCGGATTTCTTCTTCCGGAGAGTCCCTCCAGACTATGCGCTGCAAATCTCTATCCTCAGGCTGCACCAATATTTGACGATACATCTTCTCGATGTCGGCGGTTATTGCATACTGGTGCTTTCTGAAAAATAATAATTGCGCACATAAATCCTTTTGTAAAACTGGCCCTACCATGAGGGCGTCGTTTAATGATATACCGGTTGATGACTTGGCTGATCCGTCAAACACGACCCTGGTTTTGGTTGTCGTGCTAGACTCCTTCATCACTGCATGGTGTGGCAAATAATAACAAATTTTATCTTTTGGCGGTGCTTCGCACAGCGTCATATGCCCCAATTCCTGATACTCTTTCATGAATTTTTTATAATCTAGCATCAGGTCCTTATTGGCAAGAAATTTTTTTTCCATATTATAGAATCTTTTTTCAGCCACCTTTAGGGTTTCACCCATTTGATTAATATTAGGCCGCAGCGGTAATCTTACCGCAAAACGTCCTTTCTCATCTCTTTCATGCGTGCGTAAGAAGCTCTCTTCACATGCTCTTTCTTCGTGGCTTCTATGTTTTACAGGAGCTAGTTCTTCTATTTTCCAAAAGCTTTCTAATTGCTTATGCAATAAATTTAAGGATAAATTACAGGAATTTACTGGCCTTTTTGGTTTCGGAGTGGAGATAGGTCCAGCGACAAGCCATCCTAGCTCGGTCCTTTGTAGCGTGAGTCCAGCATCTCCAATTCTCATTCGATCGGTATGCAAGACTTCCCAGAACACCTCCGCTCCCAGTAGCAGATCTATCGGGCTGGTAATGTTGAAGTTCGGATCTGCTAATTGGAGACCGCTAGGGATCCCCGCGTCTTTTCTCTGAAAGGAAATTTGTGGCAGGTTACTGGTCACTTCAGGTATTATCAGGCATTCTATATTCCTTTTATATTCAGAATAGCTTGAAGTTATATTGAATTCCACTTTATATTTTATATTTAAAATCTTATTGTGGATTCCCGTAACAGGAATGTTGACCCTTTTCTCTTTTGATTTCAATTTCTTTGCAAATTCCTTACTTATAAAATTAGTTTGTGCCCCAGAATCTAATAGAGCTCTTGCTTGAATTGATTGTCCGGCATCGTCCTTTATGTTGATGATGGCAGTGGACAATAACACGAAATTTGGTTCTACCTTCGCGGCATGATTTGTTACCAAAGGCGCTTCCTTCGCGGAAGATGTTGATGCCCTTTCGTGTTTTGATTCCTCCTCTTGTTTAAAATGAAGTAACGTATTGTGATTTACGCCATCGCATTTACGGCAATTAAATTTTGATTTGCAATCCTTTAATTTATGACCGAAGTTTAAACATTTTAAACAAGCGCCTAATTTGTGTATTTTATCAATTCGTTCTTTTGGCTTCAATTCCAAAAATTTGCGGCAATAATAAATCTTATGATTATCGTTGCAATGTAAACATTTTAATTTTTGTGCAGAAAATGAAACCATAGCTTCCTTTTTATAATTATGCGGATTCGTTTTTCCCGGATTAATTCTTTTTTCGTTATTTGATGAGGCCTCTAATACTTGGGCCCTTGTATACAAACATTTAATAAATTCTTCGTAGGTAGGTAGATTGTTTTTTGTTGGGTATTGTTCCCAATGAGCCCTTGTATTTGAATCTAGCTTGTTTGATAACAAATAAATCAATACTACATCCCAATTTTTTGTAGCTATATTTAATTTATTTAGCGATTTTAAATGCAACTGTGCCTCGTCCAATAGGCTTCTTATTGCGACGTGATTTTCTGCTTTTAAGTCCGGTAATTTAAACAACGCGTTTACATGATTATTTATAATTATTTTTGAGTTTTCGTATCTGTCCGTGAGCATCTCCCAGGCCATTAAATAGTTGTCAACTTGCATTGGCAATGCTGTTATGAGCTTAAGCGCTTCCCCTTTTAGACAAGAACGCAAATAATAAAATTTTTGAACGGCATCTAGGTTAGAATTACTGTCTACTAAAGATATAAACGCATCTCGGAATTCTATCCATTCGCAGTAATCACCCTTAAATTTTGGTAACTCTATTATCGGCAGTTTAATGTTGTTGTTTGTTTTGCCTGCGGAATGGTCCGAACCTAACCTCTCTTTAGCGTTGGATAAAACATCAAAATAATCGTTTTCAAAGCTCGCCCTTTCTTGATCTCCCTCATCGGGAGATAAGGCTTCAATTTTATCCTGAATTTCCTCGAATTGATCCATTAAAAGCTCGAAATGTTTTATACGTAATCCTAGTTCACTTTGTGTCAACGAAATTTTGTTTAAAAATTCTCTGAATCTCGTGACTTTCCCCTTACAGATTCCCCTTTTACCGATTAGCGTTTTTAAATCCATTTTTATCAAATCAGGTACTTACAATTTACAGAGTTATCCAATTATTTTATCACAATAACCGTTTAAAACTAATAAACACTGTAATAAACACTGACAACTTCTCAATCCGTCACAACACGATCTGCGATAATCGACAAGCCGTTAAATTTCGCCCATAGAGTATTATTAGCAACAAACTGTTTTATCGGCTTCGCGGTTAATTTGAATAATTATTTCTGAAAAAGTTTCTTTTAATCCCGGAATTTATAACATTGTTGTAGTTTTTTGCGATAATCTAATTGCCGGCTGCAATGTCGTCTTATTTTTTGTAAACTTGTTCATACCGGCTTGCAACAATTTTTTTTATGAGAAATGCACAATATTGATGTCATTAAATTTTTTGCTTTCTTTTTTTTTAGGATTTTTATGGTAAGGTGGGTAGTATGGAATGGATTGGTCACTTGCCCTTTTTATCGTGATGTCTTCTGGATGCTGGAATCTGCTTGATGGATTCTGGCTGCATTTCTGGTTCCTTCTTCAGTGCTGGTTCTTTTTTATTAATTTAATCACTCGCGTTAAACTATCCGACTCGTAGGATCAAATGTAAAGTTTTAAGGTAAGGAACCGGTAAAATAAAGACTCATCTTCAGGACAAATTCTAAGGAACTCTTGATTTATTTCGTTCTATTTCCAATTACATTTTTTATAATCGGAAGATACAAAACTACCCGAGACAGACCAAGGAGTTAGTAATTAGATGTAGTTTCAGCGAAGCGACGAAGAGAAAAGAGGTAGATCCCTTTAAAAAACCGCCATTTATAGAAAAAATCTCCTTGGCTGGTCACAGCCTTGTACCTTCCGGACATCTGTTGATAATTTAGCTAACTAACTATGAGAGTTCTCACCTAATGTTTTTACGTGGCTCTCGAGAGGTGTGAGTCCTGGCTAATTTCAGACATATGGTATATTGTATAAAGGAATACTGGTGATAAATACATGATACATAAAAAAAACTCACCCGGGACCTCGAATCCATCTAATTCTAACCTATCTACCTATCTACCCCCCCCCCCGGACTGCAGCTGCGAGTAGGAGGCCCTTGTGGCCTCTCCCGGAGACGCCTGGTATGAGTTCCTACCGAAGGGGAGGCCCAGACTCTCTCCACCAATCGGTAAAACTCCGCTCGGGATCCGCCCGACTATGATAGGTGAAATCCCATGATCCTCCGCGGGATGCCGGTCCTCCTGCTTCCTCTCCTGGCATCGGCTCTGGAGCCGAACGATCACCGATGGTGGGGACCCATGATCCTCTCCTGACTACCGGTCCTATCCCAAATGGTGGCGACACTCTTGCTCCCTTACGGCGCGAGTTCTTAAAAATGGCGAGCTCCGCGGGTTTGTCGGTCGCGGAAAAATGATTATTATCAGCGTAATCTACTATATACCGACAGGATGGCTCTGATCACTCCCGATTACAATTTTTGAGCGCCGGCCACAATAACATGCCGCAGAATTATACTCGACACGATTCATCACGAACTCACTCGCGTGTATTTGAGGGTTTTTCCATGAAAACCATTATTAAAATTTCACCAAAAATCGATTGTCGCCCGCGTATACTTCCTTTCACTCTTTCCCGTACAATTAGCACATTTTTCTCCCAATGTGTGACCCGTCGATTTCCAAAGCGAGCCGCTCTACTCGCTTCCAAATCAAAGTGTGCGGAACCGGAAAAAGCCCTCTGGCGCCTCGCCTAGACACCAAAATCCAGAGAGAGTGTCGCCAAAATTATAATTTTTTTTATAGCTTTTAAGTACTTGAAGGAATAATAAATTTTTAAGAATTGCTTCATAACAAACTTATGGCTAACAGATTGCATCCACCGGTACGTCTATCACTAATACAAAACTATGTATGCCAGATAGTGTGAGACACACAAGTACTTGTAAGATAGGCAGGAGGTCCCAATCCACGGAGGCCTTAGATGTCGCTTCTTTCACCATGCAGGAAGGGAGAAAGTAGCCTCTTTTGCCCGCCGTAGAGATGATTCGAGATGCTCCAAAAGCTCCTTCCATATGACGTATCCGGTACGCGCGTGGTCCAGAGAGGGGTAGGGTAGTCCCTGGTTCAGGGTGGCGATGATCAGAAGAGAAATAAGGCTAGTATACGCAGTGTCAAAGGGAGGGTGGGCAATTCGAGAGAGAGAGAGTTATAGTCAAGGCGAGTGTTGCTGGTGAACTGGTCTGTGAATACAGCGGTTCAACGCTGCGAAAATTCTTAAAGGTCAAAATGCGAAAATGAAAGCGGCCGGGCAACATCCGATGACAGCGTACCACCGGCACGCTTTCTCTTTGTAAATCTCTTTCCTCCACTCCAACTCTTATTTATTTTGACAATTACGAACGGTTTTACATACAATTCAAATGGAAATTTTTGGAAGACTCGTGGCTGCATTCAGCCGTGCCTTTGGCTCGACCATGTCATACATGCCGACATGGTACCACGTTAAAATGTATTAGCATGAACTCGAAAGACTGTTAGCGATTTCTGAGCTTATTTTAAATATTTTTTTTATTCTTTATTCATAAAATAACTTTTGTATACAGTTTTTTACAAGTTTTTAGACTACCACACTAGGCACACGTCGAATGTAGATATCATTTAGCTGTCCGGTGACATTTTTCCTCCAACTAAAAACAAACAATTTTTTCCATCACTTGTCGCTACTAGGTAAAACTAGCATCACGATGACATGCACTACACCTCGTATCAACAACACCGAACGAACGATCTGTTTGAGCGGTGTGATCAGTGGCGACGTGGGGTAGAAAATGGTTTTGTTGTTTTTTAGAACAATAAATATCACCGGGCAGCTAGACGACATTAACATTTTTATTACAAATAAGCTTAGAAATCCCTGGTTAAAGTCTTTCGGGTACGTGCTGACACACCCTGTGTTATACACAGCATCTACAAATACTCCCTGTGTATTACCCAGAATCTTCCACAGTATAAACATATCAGATTGTCAACGTCAGCACAGTTTGTTGTTTCTACAAAAGAAGCACTGGAAGCAGTGAGTATGGGTAGGAAGGGAGGGCTCGGGTCGAGTGTTCTGAAACGTCCTCGATAAATCGAGGGATCAAACTGAGTGCCCTTGCCCTGGCCGAGAAGGGTCGCACAGGTCACGTGCCCTCGTGGAACATTATGGAACATTCTGGAGGGTACATAATAAGCGGGGACATTAATTTCAAATTAATTTATAAATAGAATCAAGCGGATGTCTTGAGAAAGGTTGTGCCAGAGAACGAAACTCTTGAAAAATATCATGTGCAAATTATTTCTTTCTCGAAGAACCTTCTCCTAAGTTTATTGTACAAAAACTGTAGCTACACATTTTTATTTCAGGGAAATTTTATTCTTGTGGTGTGCTAGCTGCTAGGAGAAGGGGACGAAGAAAGTGAATGATGAATGATGATGGAGAGCTTTGCCAGTGTTACCTTATTTTCTTGTCAAATATTGATAATGTAATTACCTATAATAATTTAATATGGACTGAATCTTTTGATAAAGAAGAATTTTGGTTTTATACGTAGGTGCTTGGGCAAAATTAATGGACATTAATTAACTTGGACAAAAATCTAGGGCAAAATTAAAATATTTGAGAGGCGGGTATAAGTACAACCGCCTCTGGAACCATTTATTGGATAATCAACACCTCTGCCATAGGTCACCCCAAGTGGTTTGCTATGTTAGGTGACTTAGCAGGGGTGCCCGGGTTAATGTGGCGAGGTTTGTCCGGGTCTTGGCGGCAGATGGTTGAGGGAGACCTTGTGACCTCTCAAGCAGAACTATTTTAAAACATTGCTTTACATCGCAGTGGGAGGGATGGATTCATACATCTGTCACTCCTGGACCCACTGATCCCAGATTCCTACCCACCCTTTATACCTTATCCTTCCCAGAACTTCCTCTCCTTTTTTTCTTCTAAAAACCATCCACACAGCATCCACAATAAGGTGGTCCAAAAATGTTTTTTTATTATTTTTCATTTGGCCACCCCGTGAATTTGTTACACTTATTCTTAGAAATAACATAGTAAAATTTCAGCGAGATAGCTCAAGTAGAAAGGGGTGCTCAATCGAGTGTTGTTTTTGAATTTTTTGTAAAAATGCTTAATTTTTACTTTTTGCTACAGGCCAGTTTCGTTTGTTAAACTATTAAATAAATATTAAAATAAACTACTGAAGAGTTTTATAGACGAATTTGAACGGTATTTGATACTTATTTAGTAGACTGTGAAGTTAATCAGTGTAGTAAAATGTGTTCTACCACTCGAAAAAAATACGAAATTTTTCTATTTGGGGTTCGAGATATTGAGCCATTGATGAGACTTAACCAACATCCTACTCTTCGGCAAGTTTTACTCCGTTATCACTACATATTAAATGATTCCAAAAATGTGAAAGATTCCGCGCATGTTCTTATTCAAGAACTTATAAAAGTAAGGAGTAAATCTAGTATTCCGACCAGACAACAAAATCACTGCATTGAAAAACTGATTAAGTTTCTTAGGAACTGGCTGCTATTGAATAAAAATAGAGGAAGAAATTCTGAAGCACAAATAAAAGGAGAGTATTTGTTTAAAAAAGAACTAGACAAACTTTTTGATATTGCCCATGCAAGCGCTTTGAATTTGATAAAAATTACGGAAGACAGAGCGTTTCTCATCGATCAAAGATGAGAACGTAAGATGATTATGACCTCAATCGACAAGAAACTAGAAAAGGTCAAAGAAAGTTCTCTAAAACGGAAACAAAGATCTGAAGAATTGAAAGAAATGGCTGCTGAAAGTAATGCTTCATCTTCGGTGGTGTCGAGACAAGAGTTAGAAGTTGAGGGCAGCTTCAGTAGCACTTCTAGTAATGCTAGCATATTAAAGGATAAGTCCAAATATGAGTTTGTAGTGCGTTGAGCTGTCTACAAGTGACATATTTACACAATACGTTACCACTGCGCTTGATCGTAATAAGATTTAAACTAAACAAGAGAGAAGTAAAACAAATTGTTCGATTTGTTAGTTATCATCTACACCAAAGTTTGAATCGAAGCGTCTTTGGCAGCAGATGCACCAGTAAATGACTTAATACTTTGGAATAGCTTAAAATTGTACGAAGCCATTGATTCCGAAATCAGTATAGCAGCTAGGGGTGTCTTTGAGCGTCACTTATGGTATTTGTCAGATGAACTAGTCTCATTTACCTTGTTTTCTGAGAAGTTGTCTGATGCTGAGAAACAGGCCAATGTTCAAAAAATAAATTCTGATGGCGGTAATCCTTCAGCACGAGGTGATTCTGCTAAGCTTGCCTCAGAGGTTACATTAGAAGCTTTTACAACACAAATAACGTTGAAAACGCTCTTAGTTCTTGATATCAACGACTCTTTCTTGTAATTACCTCCTAAGACTTGGAATAACAATGTTGATTACCTTCAAGGCAAAAGCTGAATCAAAAATTTGCGTGTTGTTAATGATACAGCGGAGAGAGGTGTTAAACTATTTGAAGATTACAACACGATACTCACTAGGATGAGGAAGAAAAGCAATTTTTACTTCACATCGTTGAACAAAACAGAAAAATCGTTTCTACTGAAACATTCAAAATGGAGTTAACAAACATAGTTTTGAAAGATTGCGACTAATATTATGTTAATTATTGCTTTGCTACCAAATTTTGTTTAAATTTAAATACGTTTTATACTTATTTGACTAAAATACTTGTAATATTAATAAACCTTAAATTACGTGTTTTACTTAAAATCCAGAACTTTTGTCAGAAACTTCTAATTCGATGAGCACCCCCTTGTATATAAGATAGGGGGCTGAAATTTTTTACACATAATAGGAATGATAGGTGTAACAAATAAAATGGGTGGCTACATCTATATTTGAAACAAAAAAAATTACTATACAGTCCTGGACCACCTTAATCCACAAAGATGACAAAGGCCATGACAGAATTTTTTGGTGCTATTGTAAAAGAAAATGGACTCATAAAGATGAAGTCACAAACTTAACAGCTTTAATAATTGACGTAGGCTGTGATGGTGGGTGTGATGGGTTTACCTAATACTAAATCCATGAATTTCTTTCGTGATTTGTTAATTACGCACTTGAAAGATGCGCAATTTTGATCATTATTGTTTTTGAACCTTTATTTAGACACACGCAATTTTTTTTTCATATATCTGGTAAGAAAAATTACATTTAAATAGCTATAGAAATAGACGCGCATCTTTTTTTTTTTTTTTTTTTTTTAACTTTATTTATTATCATTTCTTTGTACATAATATAATGTATAATAGCAAATAGTATACATATAATAACATAATATATAATAAAAAATAGTATTAACAAGAAATGAAAACCCACTAAGGCACTGCCTGAGTGTGGGTAATATTAAAACAAAATTATATTTCCAAGTACCCAAAGTATAAAATAAACTTAAAAAACATATAAAATATAAAGTTAGTATAAAAAGTTAGTATTACATAGGAAGAAGAAGTAAAAAAGGTTTTTTTTCAGCCATTATAAAAATAAAATAAAAATATGGAAAAAACAAACTGATTTTTAATTAATTTTTTTTTTTTTAGTTATTATAAAAAAAATAAACAGAAAACATATTGTACTACAGTTTAGAGAATTACAGAAAGTGAGTTGTAGAATGATGGATAAATTTATAGAAAAAGCGTTTCAATATCTACATTATTCAACCATAATTTTACCTCTTTTACATATTTTATCATTTTATTTATCATTTGAGTTTGTAGTGGTAGAAGGTTAAATGAACGAGGACCAATGAAACTGCTATGTGTCTGCAATAATTTAGTATTGGTTTGTGGGGTGTAAAATATATTATTTATTCTTTTCTCATTCTGTTTTCATTTATTTCGAAATTATTTTTGTTTTTGAATACATATTTCAAAGTTTGTAATATAAATAATTTACGTATATTAAATATTTTAGTTTCTTTGTATAATAAGTTGGTCGAGAATGTTTTAGGTTTATTATATATGACTTTAATTATGTGTTTTTGAATTATTTGTAGAGGCTTAATAAATGTATCAAGTGCACCACCCCATCCTATAATGCCATAAGTGATTGATGATTGCACCAGGGAAAAGTAGATCATTTTCAATTTTTCAATGTTTAGTACTTCCTTAAGTCTATAAAATATGTCGGTCAGATATCTTAATTTAGAAGTGATTTGATTAATATGTGATTTCCAATTAAGATTTATATCTATTGATACTCCTAAATATTTTATATTTTCGACACTAGTGAGTTCGTTGCACATGAAGCACATTTCTTGATTGCAACTAGTATTATGGATTCTAATTTTAAGGTTGTCTGTAGGTTTATTGTTAATGGTTTTATAAAAAGGTAAGTAAAATGTTTTGCTATAGTTTAAAACGAGTTTGTTGTATTTTAGCCATGTTGAAACCAGTGAAATACAATCAGTTGCTTTCGAAAAAGTTTCTTTCCAATAATTACCATCCACTATTATTGCAGTGTCGTCTGCGTAAGAAACAATTTTACCAGGAATTACAAAATTACATAAATCATTAATATAAATTAAGAATAAAATCGGGCCAAGCACAGTTCCCTGTGGAACTCCATTTTTTATCTTTGACTCTGAACTCTTAACTGATCTTGCACAATTTGTAGAAATGTCTAGTCATTTAAATTTTTTATTAGACTACATGGAGAGCCTCATTTACTCCCGTACGTGACACACCGTCCAGTTCACAAATATTCGGCACTGTTCTACTAACAAAGGGGTGGGGAATCATTTTAGACCATTTTAGTTGGGTTTTTGAGACGTTTAGATGTTTTATTACAACCCCATTTACCGAGTAGGTAATGTCATGTTCACAAATAAATCTACAAGAAGAAATTAATAACTGCACTTGGACTGCGTGAAGACCCTTGAATTACGATAGCAGATGAGACTATATTGAAATTTATGTTGCATTCAAAACACAAGAGTGGTTTTAACTTGAGGTTGATCCTACATAAGAGTCGACAACTTAAGTAATGGTTAAACGACGAACAAGCAATTGGTTTTTCTTCGAACTTTGCAGCATAATATAATACACAACTCCTATTTTAAACTAGACTCGGAGCATGAAAATTGTACCTTTTGAAGCTTCAACGTTTTAAATTTATAGTGAATCTTCGTGCGAGACCGCAGATTTAATTATACTATTAATTGTATATAGTCAGAATACAAACAAGTGGTTTTCTTCTGATTTCTGCAGCGCATAGTCTACAACTTGAATTTTATAACTGCACTTGGAACACGAAAATGGTTTTCCTGCAGAATGCTTCGGTAGATGAATCCATAATCATTTACTGACGTCAGTAGATGTATCCACAAATAGGGTTTTATTATGCATTCTGAACAAAATACTGGTTTTAACATTAAGAATAAATAAGTGGGCACCAGTCTACCAGCTTACATTATAATTGTACCAGGGCCATAGCTAGAGTTGAATTTAAGATAGGGCAGCGGTAATTACAGGTAGGGCGCAAGTAAAATGATCTGATCTGGGTCATGGGGAGGGGAGGGGGAGGGGGGGGGGGGGGGGGGGGGGGGGGGGGGGCTCCGGGCGACAATTTTAAGGGGCGGCAAAATTTCACAATAAATAATAATAATATCTTGTTAAAATTTTAATCATTTCTTTCATATTTTTGTTGCCCTTCAAATGAATGTATAATAACGTCATCTTGATAACTGCAGCGACTGGCAACACCGTCCGGGTCGAATTTTGTTTTGCGCTTTATTTTTTATGACTAATATTCGGTGAGAATGATTGAGAGAGGTCCGTGGGCGATGCGCGACAATTCTAAGAAAGTTTCATGGATCGTCAAATTTTATTTATTTATTTATTATAGATACAAAAGAAAGTACAAATAACATATTAGGAAGCTTTGCCTGTCCAACTAGGAAGTTTCCCGTTCCAGGACAGACAAATTGACAGGTTTAGTTCATATTATTCCAAAAAATGTACATAATTACATAACAAACAAAAAATAGAAAAATTGACCTGGAAGCATATATTATTATACTCGGATTTACCGAATTAACATGGTAACGTATAATATATTCGGATTTACGGTGAATGAGATAAGCAGGTAAGAAGTTAGTAGTAAATATTGAAAAGTATAAACCAGGTACCTGATAACAGTTCAAATCCAATGGATCATCAAACCATCCATGTGTTCCAAGTACAAAAGTAAGAGGAAAACCATTTTCTTGTTCTGGGTGTAGTATCTGAGCTTAAGCTGAGGACTTAGCAGATTAAATCCTGGGTTAAAACCAGTTTCATGTTCCGAATGATCTGTCAAAATTCCAGTAGCGGATTAATCTGCTGACACATTTCGAAGAAAACCGTTCTAACATTTCGAGTGAAGTTAAAATTTTTATTTCAAATCAAAATTATGTATATGAGAGTAATACTAATTAAATCTGTGGACACGCAAGCAGATTCACCCTTAATTTAAAACCAGTTTTGTGATCAGAATGTAAATTTCCAGTTTTGGATTCATCTGCTGACATATTTTGAAGGAAAACGTTCTCTTATTCGAAGTGAATTGGAGGTTATCCACCACATACCCTCCCGGTGTAAGTAAGAGAAGGTTACTATTTAACAAGTACTCCTATTTTTTTATAGAACGACCCTCCAATTATAATTAACTAAAACTAGACCCCTATTGTCCCTGCATACGTTGTTAGCGACCAGTATGCAAGTGCTTGATCTGATGACAAACCGTTTAGTATGGAGAAGGCCCGAAAATATCGATCTAGGGATTGGTTTATTTATGACTCAACCGTTGAATAACATCCCCAAACTGTTTGGGAATTCCCTCTAAGCAGTGATTGCAATACGCGCATAGCCTCTCACCACTTACTTCAATTCCATCTATGGGTAGAATAAAGAATTGATATAATTTGATTCTTTGGTTAATTCGAAGCTTTTTAGTTAGATGTCGCTACGCTACCCTAATAGGAAGTATTTTTTTCAATCATGTCAAACAATGAACAAACAGTTTACTAGTATATTATCATAGTCGATGGTATGTCTTAAGGTAGGGCACAGGTATTTTAAGGTAGGGCATTGCCCCCTAATGCCCCCCCTAGCTACGGCCCTGAATTGTACTCAGAATACGTGAATGGTTTTACATACTAAATATGGTCTGAAACTTGATTTTTATAATTATGCACGGAATATGAAGATGATTTTATATTTACAAATATTTAACTAACTTTAAAATGAATCTAACAGACCGTGAAAAAATATCGTTCTCGCGTTCTGAATGAATGTAATTTTTTTCGGTGCTTTCAGCAGGTCGCACCCTACCCTCGATCTCACAGATGACAGAATCTGAGAGAATGTATCTGACAATACGGTATCGCATTGTACTTACAAACAAACACTTCACCACAATCTTCGATAAAAAATCTACCCTGATGATGGACATTTTAAAGCTGTCCGAAAGAAGGTTGGCTAAAGAAATCGTAACAGGATAAAGATACATACTCCAATTATTCACCTATGGTGCCAATGTTTCGACCTGATTCAAATACCTGGGAAGACATCTATGGAATAGCCAAATATCCAATGAGAACTTTGGTGAACTTTATCAAAGGAAACGGGTTACTATTAAAGGAATGAGGTTAAATGGGAGATAGCATGGCCGAGTGCTCATGGGAACATTAGTAAACAGTTTCCGCATTAAAAATAAACAGCTAAAATAATAAAAAAAAACAGAGTGAGCAATTCACACGCTGTAGAAGTGAAATCTTCAGAAAACTAAAGTAGAGAATAGTGGGAGGTCTACGAAGCACTTTTTTTATCAATGTGAAGGATGATTTTTTCCATGTTTTTGTCGTCCAATTCCAGTGCATCTTTTCCTATACATTTGGTCATCTTATTAGTATTCGTGTTTTCTTCTTCGGATTCGCCTTTTTTTTGTTTTCTTTTGCCTGTTCATTTTGAAGTGGTTTAAGGATTTGATATTGAGATTTGAGAGGATGATGACAAATAAAAATATATATTTTTGAAGTAAAAACATCTTTAGCACCGTTGTGATTTGAAACACAATGAAACGAAAAATAGCGACACAAAAAAGGGACAAACACATACATTATAGAATTTAGCCTGCGAGAGAATGATATAGTATAATCGGCCTCCTCTTTGTGCGGTGCTTCGTAGCCTGTCGGTGTCTACTTTAGTTTATGAAGGTTTCAATTCTACCACGTGTGAATTGCACACTCTGTTTTTTTTTACACTCTGTTGTTTGGATTTCGTAGGATACGATCCTTAGTCCGCTACATGTCTGGCCGTTGAGTTTCGTCAGGCGCTTTATACCACTACACCAAAGGAGACTCGCGCGGGACTGTGGATTTATCGTATCATATTGGAATTGAGTACCCGTGAATAAAATAAATATTTTATTGCTATCTCTTTCTCTCGCAGGTAAAATCCTATATGTATTCGTTTCTTTTTAGTGTCTCTCTTTTCTGTTTCATCGAGTTTCAAATCACAACGGTGCTAAAGAAATTTTCACTTAATCCTTAAATACTTACATTTAGTGACCGATCGAAGGTTCGGTTCCGGTTTCGGTTTCAGCGAGTTTCGGCAAAAAAAAATCTAGTTTTGGCATCAGTTTAGGTTTCGGCAGGAAATCTGCCGAACCTTCGGCCGCACCGAAACTCTGCGTTCGTGAATTATCTCGCGTCGTTCGGCTGACTTCGGGTAAGTTCGTGGCTCGTATGTCTCCTGCCATCATCAGCTGACTTCGCCCATTCAATTAAAAAGGTCCTTCCTTTATAATATAAGCGTTGATTATTGACAATTTTTTGTTCCAAGAAGAAGTTAACATGTTTTGTTAATTTTTGTTTTTATGTATAACATGTATTTGTTTCCAGCAGTATTTTTTCACTCTTCAATTATTGTTTTTTATTTCATTTGGACGTTTGGACAATTAAGAACTGAGGCGACGACGTGTAAGCTGTCTACATAAGTGTAAAAAACAAGCCAAATTTCAGTAAACAATAGGTTTTTAACATGTCTAAAATAGTTTCAGTTTCGGCCGAAACTGAGGCAGAAGCCGAAGATTCGGTTTCGGTAGAAAATTCTGTTGCTATTTTTACTTGAATTTCGATTGAAACACTGTAAGAAAATATATCGAAGCAATGTGTTTCAACAAAATTTAAGAAAAATTTATGGATTGCGCAATGCTCTCAAAACATTCGAATTCCCCCCGGTGGGGCCTACGCCCCCACATTGAGTAACACTGGTCTATGGTATCTACTCCATTCATTTTAGATGTAGGAACTATTGTCCATGGTCTATATCTATGGGCTTGTGAGACTTGCGGGGTGATGGTTAAATATTCAAACCATTACGCCAGTCCGCTGGGGAGGCATAAAAAGTCATATGGAATTTATTACGGTTGACTTTAGGGATCGAGGCGGTACCAAGTAAGAGCCGCATACGTTGGGAGGGATACCAAAGACCTACAAAAATATTTCTTCATCCCAAAACAACCTAAAACTAATATATATACAAATGAATGTATGTTGGCTTGCTTGGTTGTTTGTTTGTCCCGTATGCGTTCCTAAACCATTCATCCGATTGCTGTGAAACTTTGGCAATTTTATGTGTGCAAGCCCGGGATAGTTTCTATATATTATATAATAGTGAGCCCTGGAGTATGAATTTTTTTCTTGTACTTTTCATCCTATTGCAACGAAACTTTGGCGATTTAAGGTGCGCAATGCGCTTGCCCGAGATCTCTACATCTCTACATATTATAAAGTCCCCCGCGCCGTCTGTCTGTCTGTCTGTTCGCGATAAACTCGAAAACTACTGAACGGATTTTTATGCAGTTTTCACCAATAGATAGAGTGTTTCGTGAGGAAGGTTTAGGTATGTAATTTGTCAAGGATTTGTGTAAATTGGTTGAAACATAACGATAATTATTAGAAGTGTCGGAAAAAAAAATAGGTAGCTTGCCGCCTGGTAGCTTTCATCGACTTCCTGGCTGCCTAATCCTTTTAGGATATAACAAAACAATTAATGGTGGGATATTCCTCTTTTATAGATCTATAAAAAAGTCCGCGAAGGCATATATCTATCTTTTACGGATAGCTTACTATACACAGTATATCTTCTTATCTTATTATTCTTATCAATTGCTGTTAGTTTGTCTCGCTAAAACTCGAGAGCGGCTGGGCCGATTTAGGTGATTTTGGTTTTGAAATGTTTGTCGTAGTCCAGGAAAGGTTTAAACGGTGAGATAATATGAAAAAAATGTGAGGAAGATAGTAAAAACAACAATTTCATTTTCTCATATAAACAGTTCTACTGTTCTACCTACTTTCAAAAGCACAACGTAATCTGGAATTGGAATGCAAAAAAAAAATTATTGCAAAAAAATTGTCATATTTCAGTCGTCTGTCAAACGTTACCTGTCATTCTGTTACCATTTAAAATCTTCTATCATCAGTTTGTCAGTGCGTGAGAACTTTATTTACTGTTTTAATATGCCAAGGAAAAGACGAGCTCACATAGATCGTCGAAGTCAATCAAATGGGCGACGAGCTACCTCACGTGCAAACCGCACTGACGATCTCTTCGCGATGAACTCAAAGACGGCGGTGGTTACAAAGGTTGGATTTTACAAAGTGTTTTATTAGCCACAGCAACGCGTAGCCGGGTCAGCTAGTGATTTCTATAAATAAAAGTGAGATCTGGCGTTATGAAATGATTTTCTATACTATTCACTCAATTGCAACGGAACTTTGGAGAGTTTTTGTGCGCAATACATCTGATTTTTAATTAATGGTAGACTAGACACAGACTTTTACATAAAGGTCAATAGGTATTCGATAAAAATAAAATCGAACCACCATTCACTAGTTTTAAGTAAACTCTGATGAATTGGTGATGATGAATGAAAATTGTCGGTTTTTTATAAATAATAACGTGGTAATCTATTAATTTTAACTTAAAATGGTGCCACAAAACAAGTTAGCTGTGTTCAAAGAAGTATATTATTTTGTTATTTGCTGGTTATAAATATTTTTTGAATCAATTAAATATTGAGAATGCTCTTTGGATTTCACAAAAAAATGTCTCCGGGCCGTTGATAAGTAAATACTAAAATATTATAATGAATTGTACGTCACGTCAGGGGAGAATGTAAAACGCGTGTTAGAAGCACAGCAGTCTTCTCAACATTTTTATTAATTACTAGTTTTTAACCGCGGCTTCGCTCGCATGTTATTATGTGGAAATACCACTGATTCAT
Organism: Limnephilus marmoratus; assembly: GCA_917880885.1. Lineage (NCBI taxonomy): Eukaryota > Metazoa > Arthropoda > Insecta > Trichoptera > Limnephilidae > Limnephilus > Limnephilus marmoratus. The sequence continues at coordinate 49,447,266 of OU862921.1, read as the reverse complement.
TCGTTCATTCATTCATGCATTTATTCGTTCACTGATTCATTCATTTATTCTTCTATTCATCCATCCATTAATTCATTAATTCATTCGTCCATTCGTTCATTCGTTCATTCGTACATTCATTCATTCGTTCATTCATCCATTCGTCCATTCATTCATTCGTTCATTCGTACATTCGTTAATTCGTTCATTCGTTCATTTGTTCATTCGTTCATTCGTCCATTCGTTCATTCGTATATTCGTACATTAGTTCATTCGTTCATTTGTTCATTCATTCATTCGTTCATTCGTTCATTCGTTCATTCTTTCATTCTTTCACTCGTTCATTCGTTCATTTGTTCATTCGTTCATTCGTATATTCGTACATTAGTTCATTCGTTCATTTGTTCATTCATTCATTCGTTCATTCGTTCATTCGTTCGTTCGTTTATTCGTTCATTCGTTCATTCGTTCATTCGTTCACTCGTTCATTCGTTCATTCGTTCATTTGTTCATTCTTTCATTCGTTCTTTCGTCCATTCGTTCATTCGTTCATTCGTACATTCGTTCATTCGTTCATTCGTTCATTCGTTCATACGTTCATTCATTCATTCGTTCATTAGTTCATTCGTTTATCCGTTCATTCGTTCATTCGTACATTCGTTCATTCGTTCATTCGTACATTCGTTCATTCGTTCATTCGTTCATGCGTTCATGCGTTCATTCGTTCATTCGTTCATTCGTTCATTCGTTCATTCGTTCATTCGTTCATTCGTTCATTCGTTAATGCGTTCATTCGTACATTCGTTCATTCGCTCATTCACTCACTCTCTCACTCACTCACTCACACACTCACTCACTCACTCACTCACTTACCACTTACCCCGCAAAATTTCATGATGTCAGACCTCACTATTACGTAGAAACCATCGCGGGCATGCACACAACAAATTCCCAAAGTTTCGTCGCAATCGGATGAATGGTTTAGAAACGCATAGGCATTTCATATATGTACAAACCCAGAAACAAACATTTTTGATTTTTATTTATAAATAGAAGATTCAATGTTACGTTATTTGTACATGCCATCAATAACGATATCATCTCTAATAACGCTTTTCTTTGTTTGAACAATTGATGTAAGTAGGAATATGAAGTTGTTTCACAGAGTAAATTATCGAAACATCATGTGCTTCATTCATTGTGACACAAAATTCGTTTCTTCGCGCATCGATAAAAACTGCATAGAATCGACTTTAATTCGACTCCACATCTCATTCTGGCGCAAATACAAAGCTTAATTCTTCCTCAGGCGTCCACAACTTTTTCTACCTTTCTACGTACCTCAAAATATTTTCCAATTTAATTTAATTTCTTTTCATGTTTTCTTTATTTTATTTTATAAACATTTATCATTTAGTAGGTTCGGTGGAAGACACTCTCAGTATCATGGCCGTGAAGGCAAGGAAGGTTAGAAAGTTCTGGGAAGGAAAAAGGTATGAGGGTTAGTTAGAAATCTGGGAGTCAGTGTGTCCAAGAGTAACAGACGTATCTGTGGACGAATTCATCCCTCAAACTGCGGCGCAAGGCGACGGGTCGAGAGGATAAAAGACCTCCCTCAACCATTCTCTCTTGTTCCTGCTCACCATACAGCAGGTGGGCAGACGCCAAGACCTGGACAAACCACATCCCATGAACCCGGGCATACCTGCTAAGTCACCAAACGTAGCGAACTACTTGGGTTGACCTTGGCAGAGGTGATGGTTACCTAAGAAAGGGTTCCTAGCGCGGCGGTACTCATACCCGCCTCCCAAATTAAAAATATGATCTTAAGTAGTCACGACTAAATGACGGCCGGCTTAGTGCAGCGGTAAGGCCCTTGACTCCTATTCCGAAGGTCGCGGGATAGAATCCCGGCGTGGTAAATAAATTTTATTTGATTAATTTGTGTATTTCACAATTTATTCATTTAAAATAATATATAATATATTTGCGGCACGTTCCAGAGTGGAAGATATTCTTAGTATCGCCCTGGTGTAATAAGACCACCATTGAAACGTTGCCTGAAGTGGCTTTCGCCGTGTTTGGTGACCAGATCTGAATAGCCAGGTACTTCCCCACCTTCCTCTTCCCTATCTCCTTCCCTCCCCACTACCTTCAGCCTCATAACATACCCCAATTGGGGATGCCATAGTCTCACTGGCTCCAGACTGGAGCAGTTGAGACTCTTGTGCGGTATTCATGTAAAAAAAAAAAAATATATATATTTAATTTCAATGTAAATTTAATATTATCTAGTATATATATACAGAGTACTTAGTTCATACTTTCAAAATTGAATTGTAAGGAACCTAACTCAAATAGCGGCTTTTTTTCAAAGGGTGGTAAAAGACCAAAGCAGAAGTGTTAAATTAGATTAAAAGACAAAAAATTGAAGCAATTAAATAAATTCTCGAAACATCTGACCACATTACCTACGTCTGTCTGGTTGTCAGGCAAACTGTCTGCGACTCGGTTTGAAAAATAAAATTACGAAGCTGAAGGTTAAATTAGCCTCTTTTTAAATAAGGTTTTGTCCAAAGTTACTGAACTATTTTAAATGGAGCATGGATCCAATTAAAGAAATTTAATTTTTAAAATAAAATTTAAATTAATTTCTTTGTCTGTAGCTTATAATCATATTGCTTTTGGAAAGTTCATGGAAAAACTCAACTATCTCGTATAATTCCCATTTTTTTAATGAAGAGAAACGTTCCCCGATTACGAATAATCCCAGTCTGAAGATGGCTTTGACGAGCTGAAACCGGTTACGGTCGAATAAAATTAAGTGGAACAAAGTTTTATATTTGTTTTATTATAATATATGATTATATGGGGTGTTTCAGATTGTTTTTCGTTTTTGATACTTAAAAATAAAACACCAGAATTCTTTCAAAGTTGTTATAATTACTGTTAAATTAAAGAACAGGTTTCAAACATTTTATTTATGAAAAATAACCGTTCGTAAGTGCACACCGTCCACTTCTTCGCACTCATTTAGCCTGGCACTAAAATTTTGAATATCTCGCTGGAGCATCACTCTTGGAATAATTAATAGTTATAATAGTTAATTTCGTCTGTGATTCTTTGCCTTAAAACATTCAGGTTGGGTGGCAATGGGTTGTAAACTTTACTTTTTAAATAGCCCCGTAGGAAAAAATCAGCAGGCCATCTGGGCTCCTCGGTGGCCAGTAGATGTCTCCTCGGCGACTTATTACTCTTTCAGGGAATAATTCGTGAAGAGCAGCTAGATGGCAATTTGTAACATGAGAAGTGGCTCCATCTTGTTGGAAAAATGTGTTGCAGTTGTAGTCGATCTGATTTTGCATTTCTATAGCCAGAAAAGTCCTAATCATATGGCAATATCGATCAGAATTAACTGCCCGAGCGCGACCACGGTCGTCTTCAAAAAAGTAAGGGCCGATAATTCCTTGCCTTGCGAACGCGGTCGGCATTCGTGCTCGTCCTTGATGTCCTTTTGCGCCCAGTTGATTTATCCGGCATTGTGTTCCTAGTCTGTTCAAACTTGCGCACCCAATGCTTGATTAAATTCGCACTTGGTACATTTCTCAGTGGTTAAAGGAAAATGTGTCCTGTAGAGACGTCAAACACCAGTATATGAATCGTTGTTTTTATAAAACGCTCGCACGCAAAATGCGCGCTGCGGTCCGTGAAGCGATCCATTACTACTAAACTAAACAAGCCCGCCAAGCTTTTGATACCACTCCCCTCCTCCTGCTTACTGTGTTTGGCGCGTAATGGTCAATCAAAAAACGAAAAACAATATGGGACACCCTATATTTGTATTCCACCAACTACCATAATTATTACCGAAATATGTTACTTGTTCAATGATGAAGGATTTAGCTAGAAGAGTAGTTATCCCGCATCGCCTGGGTGGAAACCTAATGCGTTTGCAAACTCGGCTACTAACCACTCTAATTCGTCAATGTGAACATTATTTTTTCTAATGTATTTGCCATCTCATACATCTGCCCTTATGTAACGCTGTCTGACACATTTATCATTATATTTATCATCTGTTACATTATTACTTTTGCAGATCCTTCTCAAATCTATCTGCGCCTCCCCCAATGACATGTGCAGGCTTGAGGTTTGATCAGACGACCTTGACTGTCCTTTGTCCTGCCTCTGACTACCTAACGCTGAATTTTCTTTTAGTATTCGGGTATTTTACCCCAAATATTCAGTTAACATTCTTTGAGGCTTCACTGAGTGGTTGGCTAAGGGACACGGAAGCTAAGTGTAGTTTATGGTCAGACCGAAAGCCATTCACATTTTTGTTGGTACTTGCCAATTGATTTGAGATTTATTGTATTTCTTATGTTCTCTATTTTATGCAGGTGCCTGCAGGGTTTTGCAGATGCAATGCCGCCTCATGGAGTCTCACGAATGAGTTTTTCTTTTGCCCTGTTTAATTTATCTTTGTCTTACTAACCTATTTTTTTGCATTTTGTTTTTCCTGTTAAGCACATGCATAGTGCATACTGCTTACTAACAACGCATGCAAGGACACTGGAGATCTAGATTCGTTCAAAATAAATAAATGTAGCTTCGTTTAACAAAAAAATTAGAATATTGCGAGAGCCTTGAAGGAGTAACCATCTGTTACTTATACCAGGGCGGGTAAGAGGTGAACAACCTCCACTGACACATTGGCACAAGAAGAAGGAAACCAAAATATGGCATAATACTCATTTTTCGGTAACCGGACAACTCAGGACTGCGACAAAACAACACACTTTGGTCTTTGGTAAATGACATGGAGTCTCCAAAAATAATGAAAAAAAAAAATGTATGTTAAAAAAGCCAAATATTCTCAATATATAATTTTCTTTGATATCGGCAAAGATCACTCATCTCGATGTTTTCTATTTGGTGTTGTAATCGACTATCACATAACACCCCCTTTTCAATAAACAATACAAGTACTGGAAGAAGACTTAATTTAATTTATCGCAAGATTTTTCAACCTTTCCGACATTTTCGTAAAGATTAAAAAACGTTATATTTTTATTCACCGTTGAATTGCCTCATTATACCGACGGGACCGAGACGGTAATGGTTTATTTCCAGCATTTTTCTTATTTCCCAGTAGATATTAGATCTGATTTATTCAAAAGTTGATCCATTCATCCACCTTCATAATCCCATTAGAAAATATTATACCAATAAATATCCCAGGAAAATTGCGTTAGAAACTTCAGAATGATTATTATTGATTATGGATATTAGCTTAAAATAATATTAAAACACCCGTAAGATGTTGCCCGTAACCACGGACATATGAATATATCTGGACCTGCCCTAAGTGATAAAAAAGTATTATTTCCCCCTCCCCATGGAGCCGGCTACAGCTCCGCCTTGGAGCCAGCTTGCTCCATGGGGAGGGGAGAGAACCTCGCTTGAATCTAAAATATGTGACGTCATCATTCTTGTCCTGAACAGCGCGGAAGTAACATCCATACATTTTTCGAAATAACACGCCAAAAACGGTAGCTTGTGCTATACATTTTACCTACATATTATATGGACATAGCGAATGTGGGCGGTTCTCCAGTGTGCTCGTCGCTGGTTTCAGGGGTAAGTAAATTATGAAACATTTGTAAAAGTGTCTTAATTAAACACGGCAACAAAATATTGCTACGTGAATTGGGGCGAATCTTTTCGGGGCGAGCATTTGGCCTTAGCAAATATGTTATTAACGTGGCAAGCAATTCGTGCTCCCATGTAAAAAGGTCTATTCATTCAAAGCAGATTTTGCTTTTAAGAACTAAATGGTGATATTATAATGCGAGATGCTTATACACTGTCAGATTGATTTCTTAACGAATCACAGTCATTTTTCCTCTCTTCGCCCCCCATAGTTTGGTTTTACCCCTCATCTGTATGTTCTGGTCTATTGAATTCTGATGTCTATGCCCGTAACCCATAACTGTTAACGAATTGTAATAATGGTTTAAAATCATCACTATTTCTTAAAGCTATATTTGTGTTGATGTGCCAACAAACGAACACCCAAACCGTGAGATTTAGCATCATAAAATGAAAAGTATATTTTCTTGCTTGAAACGTAATAAAAGAAAATAATTTTTTAGTCAGAATTTAAAAGATTTGATTTTAGTAAAGTCGTTGAAGGTTTCAATATTCTGATATTCTCCGCATGGCAGGCGGGATTGGGGGAGACTGGTTAAGGGAGACCCACCCAGTATTACTATCTCGGAACATCGCCTTGCACCACAGTAGGATTCGCCCTTACCCATCCCTCTTACCCTTTTCCTTCTAAGAACTTCCTTTCCATAAAAATACCCTCTACACAGCATGCCTAAAGACGACACAGGCCCTGAGGGTAATTATTTTTTTCAAGGCCTCCTGTGCGGAGGTAATGTGAATATTCTTCTTCTTGGTGTGCCCGTTCAGGTCCCCCCGACGTTGGCGATCACTCTGAAAAATATCTCTCTGGTTTGCGCTGCCCGGAATAGCTCCTCCACACTTCTAATGCCGGTCCACTCTCGTACATTTCGCAACCAAGACCAGGTCACCTACCAAGCCCTCGACGACCCTCTATCTTGTCTTTCAATGTTAATTGGAGTAAGTGATACTTCTCCCCTCGAAATATATATTAAATAAGCTCTTATTCCAAAAGTGCCCCTGGTATGTTACTAACATCATAAATGAAACAAGTTTGTTTGTATTTCAAAGGCCGAAGTAATTTACAATTTCGCGTACATTATAGAATCCAGCCTCCAAGCAAAGCACACAATTAATTTCTGCCTGATAAGTTCCAACCTGAATAAACATAAAGTCATTACCTACCTTCAAAATAAACTCGAGGCGCATATACCTTCGGAGAACCGTTAATAATTATTTTACTTCATCCTGGTCCCACGAAATTTTAAAATTAATTTGAACTTTCGTTGTGACTTATTTGTCGATACATTATGGCTCTTTACGGTTCAGAAACTGTAGCACAGTCGATCGATAAGGTTCCGCGCGTTTTCATCCCGCAAAATATCCCTGACAAAATATCCCCCGACAAAATATCCGGATAACACATCCCCAAACAAAATATCTATCAAAACCTAACCTAACCTAACAAAAAAATGAGACAAATATGGTAATACAGGCTAATAATGAGTAATACGGGCATCCTGTAAAGACAATCGAAAGTCACTTATACCGTAGTGTCTGCGTGGTTGAATTTCAGAACCCGGTTTCGATTGCATGCCCGACGCCACGCCTTACACGCCGCGCCACAAACAACATCTGTGTACGTGGATTTTCAGGCAAAGCTACCATTGTAATTCGGTTTCTAATTCATTTCTAATTTTTGTCCGTAGAATATTTTGTCGGGAACATTTTGTCACGCTATGAAAACGCGTATTACCGATCATAAGGATTGATAGGATAACTTTCGGTAATTTCTCGTTGTTCCCTAGCATGACCGCAGATCGCCAACGAATAAGTAATAGTTCACGCTGACTTAAGTATTGATCAAAAAGGTTTCTTTCTCATTTATTTCAAAATTATTTGATACTCACTTTAATATTGTATTAGATTCCCTTGTTGCCTTCAAAGAAAGATTCGCTTTTAACATGTAATCGCTTATAAATATTGTTATTCATTATGTTATTTTTTACTTATATTTCTTTATTTGACCACATTGTCACTAACGCATCTTCCATGCTTGTTTTCACAATCCGCTCCTGTTAACAATTCAAAGACCTTATTTCTTTCAAAACACTGTATTTCTCATATGTTCGTAGAATCCTTGAATACGCATCTCAGGTGTGGAACCCAGGCAGTACACAAAAATAGAATTGATAGCGTTCAAAATAGATTTTTAAGGTATCTCAATTTCAGCTCTTTTCGATCTCATGTTAATAATGAAGACTCTGCAAAGTTCTTCAAAATACAGACTTGTCGAAGAAATATAGCAGATTTGGTGATGTTATTTAAAATTACACATAACTTAATCGATTGTCCTGATCTTCTTCAACACCTATTATTCCATGTTCCAAATCGCAACAGCAGACAGTCGCTTACCTTTAATCTCCCACTTTGCAAGACCAACTCCAAACAGAACTCATTTATCTACAGATCCACACACTAATTTAATTTAAATTATTACCACATTGACATTTTTAACTCGACTTTACGTGACATAAAACGAAAACTCACTAAGCAACATGACTCAAACTAGAACATTCAATCCCTGTATATTCCATCCTTTGCCTCTTAATCCTATTCCTATGTTCCTCCTCAACCCCCCCTTTTTCATATATTATAACTAAAAAATAAATTAATTAAGAAAACACCCTTACAATGTCACACTTTATCGTTCACTATCATCAGTGGAAAGTTCATAATTGGCATAATTAACTAATCTTATTATTGTATTATTGTTATCTCTGATTTGCTGTCAACTTTCTCTAAAATAAAAAAAATTATAAACCATAAGGGTACATATTTTTTAATTTTCCCTATTGTTGAAAATGATACATAATTTTTTTTACATTAGCTCCACACAGGAGGCCCTGAGGAAAATAATTTCCCTCAGGGCCTATGTCATCTTTGGGGATGCTGTGTGGAGGGTTTTTTTTTAGGAAAGGAAGGAGAGGAGAGTTCTGGGAAGGAAAAGGGTTTAAGGGGTGGGTAGGAATTTGGGGTTCAGTGTGTCCTGGTCATCCGCCTCCAAGACCTAGACAAACCTCACCCCATGATCCCGGGCACCCCTTCTAAGTCACCAAACGTAGCGAACGACTTGGGGTGACCTATGGCAGAGGTGTTGGTTATCCAATAAAGGTTCCCGGGGCGGCGGTACCCATTCCCGCCTCCCAAATATGAACCTTGAATAAAAACATTTGGTTTGATCTCTCGACACTTTGTAGTTAATGCATATATTATTTTTTCCACAAATTTCCTCCATTTATCATTGTTAAGTTTTATTATTTTGTTTTTACTTAACCGTTTAGTATTGACTGATATTTATGTGCGTAACTTTTATTAAATTGTGAAATTATTAACCCCGTGCAGGTGAACCCTAGTGGGTTAATAATTACATGCTAACTTTGAACAATACTTGGTCGAAGCATGCTAAACAATGTATTTTAATTGTGAAGAAACAATAAATAAATACATATTATATTCGATGCCAACTGTTGTTTGCATGTTAGCTATCTGCAATTGTCCGTTGAGAAGTTACCAAAGGTTATCATATTAATCCTCATAGATCAACCGTGCTAGGGGGTCAGGTTTTCAAATTTATTTTTATGTGCGGTTGGATTTTTTAAATATTCTACACCAGTAGTCCTGTGAACAGTTACCTAGCGATTAAACAAATTATGTTTCTAATTTTCTCTTATTTATTAAATCAAAACCAAAAATTTGTAGGTTGTTACTTAAATACCTACCTAATTAATTACAAAGCATTTCGATCATCCAGTTGATTAGACGATTAGCCAGTCATATCCAAATATTAAGTTTGAAATAATGAATGCTCGATATAAATCAAATATTATTTTCGCATGACCGTGTTTTAAATATTAAATACTAGCAGACCCGGCCACACGTTGCTGTGGCTAACGAAACACAACGCCATTTACCCAACCTTTATATAATCCACACCATCCGCTCGCCAGCTGCCCGCTGCCCGCTGTCCGTTGCCTAAATTGAATATTTGAATTTCTCGACTTTTCTCTACTATAATAAGCATTTATTATACATATAAACCTTCCTCTTAAATCACTCTATCTATTGGTGAAAACCACATGAAAATCTGTTGCGTAGTTTAAAAGATCTATGCGCACATACATTTTGAGCGACTTCATTTAATACTATGTAATGATGATACCTACCACAAAACTTAAATTTCTACTCATATAATTCGGCACTTACCTATCTTATTAAAAAAAAAACTCAAAAATGCATATGCAACAAAAATGTATTTTTGACCGATTATCTCTATCTCTAAATATTATAAAGTAAAGTCCCCCGCGCCGTCTGTCTGTCTGTTCGCGATAAACTCGAAAACTACTGAACGGATTTTCATGCGATTTTCACCAATATATAGAGTATTTCGTGAGGAAGGTTTAAGTATGTAATTTGTCAATGATTTGTGTAAATTGGTTGAAACATAACGATAATTGTTAGAAGTGTCGGAAAAAAGTCCAGCCGCCTGGTAGCATTCATCGAAAACGCTGCCTAATCCTTTTGGGATATAACAAAACAATTAATGATGGAATATTCCTCTTTTATAGATCTACAAAAAATTCCGCGAAGGCATATATCTATCTTTTACGGATAGCTTACTATACACATTATACCTAATATGCAATAGATAAGAATAATAATTTAAGAAGATAGAATGCGTATAGTAAGCAATCCGTAAAAGATAGATATATGCAATTGCGGACTTTTTTGTAGATCTATAAAAGAGGAATATTCCACCATGCTTTGTTTTGTTATATCCCAAAAGGATTAGGCAGCGTTTTCGATGAAAGCTACCAGGCGGCTGGAATTTTTCCGACACTTCTAACAATTATCGTTATGTTTCAACCAACACAAATCCTTAACAAATTACATACATAAACCTTCCTCACGAAACACTCTATCTATTAGCGAAAACCACATGAAAATCCGTTCAGTAGTTTTCGAGTTTATCGCGAACAGACAGAAAGACGGCGCGGGTGACTTTACTTTATAATATGTAGAGAAACTATAAAATAACACCGCTGGCATGACGGTCCAGTACATTAGTTTGACATTTGGAAATATCCTACTAGTGTCCTAGAAAACATTATAATTTTGTTTAATTTACTACAAGTGTTTTCGAATTATAAATGTTTTGCTGTTGTTTATGAGTAATCTGGGTTTTAAACCAAAAAGAGGGTACACTTTTACATGTAACTGCATATTCAACTTCAAAATTTCGATTTTTGGGAGATGTCCAACTAATCAATTTGAAGATAACAATATTTTACGTAGCATTTTAAAAAAATCAGAAATTATACTATTTGTCCATAGAAACATCACCATCCCAAAGTAAACGGTTTTTCAAACCTTTTTCAGAAGGGTAGGCACCATCGTATTGAAAAAAATGAGAATAAAAAACTTAAAATAAAAACAAAGATTTCAAACCTGAAAAAATAATTTTTACAGAACTATTAAAACAAATTTACAAACAGTCGAATTTGTTTTTGAAATAACCTAATGAGTAAAATCTCATATTGTAATATTTAATCAATTAAAAAAATATTAGCGACGAAAATTTTACAAAGAAAGTTTTTTTTGTTAATACCTCACAAGAATCCCAGCTGCTCCCGTCTGGAGCCAGTGAGACTATGACATCTCCAATTGGGGTGTGTTGTGAGGCTGAAGGTATTGGAGAGGAGATGGAAATGGGGAAGAGGAAGCTGGGGAAGTACCTGGCTATTCAGATTTAGTCACCAAGCAACGTTTCAATTCTGAATAGTGCGATACTGAGAGTATCTTTCACTCTGGAACCAGAGTGTTAGCAAACATACTATATATTATTTTAATTTCATTAATTGTGAAATAACACAAAATTAATTCAATAAAATCTATTTGCCCACGCCGGGATTCGATCCCGCGACCTTCGGATTGCGAGTCAAGATCCTTACCTCTTGACCACACCGGCCATCAAAGATAGCAATATAGCAAAATAACACAGAATATCAAGAATTTTACAAACTAATGAGAAACGGAAACCAATTTATTACACCTAATTTTAAAACAACTCAAATGCAAAATCATTATATTTTCCAAGCCATAAAAAACTATAATAACCTCCCGTCTGAATTGCGCTGCATCATCAACCAATCGAACAAATAAATAAAATAAAACAATTTTTCAAAAAAAACTTACAGTAAAAAGTAAATATTTTATACAAAACAGATTATAACCTACAACTCAAGTAAGAATCGTGGCTCCCTTATCAGGCACAAGAGCCCCTCTTTTCTGATAAGGTATACATGACCAGAAACGACCTCTAATTTAATATTTTGTAAAATATATGTGTATATTATGTAACTCATATTTTTTATATTACAATAAAAAAAAAAAAATATATATATATTCGTTAAGAAAATGAAGATAATGTTGGTAGGTCTTCGTCGAAGTATGATACAATTAAATATGACCGAAAGGGAGAGGATCGAATTAGTTCAGTGGTTAGAGCGGAGCCAGGTCCTGGGTTCAATTCTCAGATGCGACCGTATCTTCTTCTGTTTCTAATTTTCGCTTGAGAATTGCAAATATTTTCTTCAATGATTCGACAACATTATATTCCATTCGTGACGGAACTGTGGTCGATTGTGACGGATGTTGGTATAAACGAAATAAGAAATTCGGGGAGATTGATTGATGATGTTAGTAGATCTTGGTAAGTTGATTCAGTCTCATTACTTTGGGTAAATATTACATGTTTATTGTAGCTCCATATTTGTAAAAGCCGAAATGGATTCTTCTTAGAAGGAACGTAAATAAAATAGCTCTACCCGTCGCCATCGTATATATTTATTTATTAGAGATAATATATTACAAAATTATTACATAAAATTTATAATACATTACTCCCAATGAGTTTAATAAAACTCATTTCGGGAAGGACAACATTATACATCTAAAGGAAAATTATTTTTACATAAGAACACGGAAATTAATGAACAATACATAGAATTTTAAATGGACTAGACACACTTGATACAGGTAATTGAAGAATATACAAGAGTTACAAAGGAAGACAGCTAAATACGTCACTGGTTAATAAAGTTGCTGAGAAAATATCCTTTTAGAGCCTTCGCCAATATTTTTTTGTTTGATTCTGGTAGTTTTAGGACATTAGGTAATGCGTTGTATTGCGTATGTGCGATGTATTGTAAGGAGTTAATTCCAAATTTAGTTGTGTGTGTAGATGACGATAGGTGTATTTGATTTTGTGATCGTGTTTTGTGCTGGTGTATATCGGAATTAAAGGCTGGTTTAGTGTTGGTGTGAGAGGAGTGTTGAATTATTTGTAGGATGGCAGTGGTGATGCTATATTTTGGCAGAATGGTAAAGGGAAGAATTTGTGTCAGTGAGTATATGTCTTTGACATGTGTGTCCCATGGTAGATGGTATATATTTCTTATGGCTCTATTTTGGATTACTTGTATTTCAGATATTTGTTTCTTAGTAATGGTGCCCCAGATACTAACCAGATAACTTAGGTGAGAGTGGATCAGAGCATAATATGTGGCACGCAGTAAAGCTGTGGGGAGCACATCTTAAAGTCGATAGAGTACACCAGTTATCGTGGAAATTTTGGATTTAACATATTCAACATGGGAGTTCCACGATAGGTTAGAATCTATGAATAACCCTAAATATTTCGTTACTTGTACATTTTGGAGCTTTTCATTTCCAAGAGTAATATTCATTGTCATGTAATCTTTTTTCCCGAAAGTGAGGTAATGAGTTTTTTTGACATTGAGGCTTAATTTATAATATATAAATAATAATAATAGGCTTAATTTATAATATTTAATGTCATTTCGTTCCGACCAAGACCGACCATAGTATTTTTTTTTCTTACATTTAGGTACTCCACACAGGAGGCCCTGAGGAAAATAATTTCCCTCAGGGCCTATGTCATCTGGGATGCTGTATGGAGGATCTTTTTGAGGAGAGGAAGGAATGAAAATTGGTCTTGAAGAGACCCATGTTGTAGGATGGAGGAAACACAAAGGTCGGCAAATCATTCCACAGCCGACCTGTTGAACACAAGAACGAGTTGAAGAAACGACCGTTCTCATGTGACAAATGTCAACCTTGTACAAATGTTGGGCACGCGTTTGGCGTGTTTCCCGACTATGCACCGGTGCCGAAGGGATCAATGACGCTAGTTCCTCGGAGCATCTTCCATTGTAATACCGGTAGAACAAGGATAGTATTCCCACCCGACGTCTGTGCTCGAAAGATTACAATCCGTCTGTTAAGATGGGAGAATCTATTAAGTGGACCGCCCGTGTCTGCACAGAGTCGAGGGTATTTTTCAGGTATTTTGGAGCTCCAGACCAGAGGTGGCTGCCAAATTTAACCGTGGGGCGCACTTGTGATTTGTACAGGGTTAGCAGTTGTGTATTATTAAAGTATCTGCGGGCCCTGTAGAGTACGCCCAGTTTTTGGGAGGCTAACTTAACTCTGGCTTCGATGGAGCCCCCATACCTGAGCTGGTCACTTAGGGTTACACCAGTATAAGTGTTTCTTAAAAAAGACTAAGCGCTTTAAAATTACCACGACGATTCATGGTTACGGTACCGTGACGGCATAACCACTGAAACGACAGCGCAATTTAAAACTTTTTTCTTCGATGGCTCAAGATTTGTTGTTGTACATTTCCAATATTTTCCGCCAACATTAAAAAAATCATGCCTCCGAATTTTAATATGGAGACATACAAACTGATTATAATTCTGTATGACCAATGAATTCACTCATCTTTTGTCGATTATCACACATTCGTAGGAATTATAAAAAAATTTATAAAATGGTTAACTTCTACTTAATTACTTCCGAATAAGGGAAAATTTGCCGAAATTTGCAGCAAAGCAATCCGAGGTATTTTAAAAGGTGCCATATTGTTGCAAAAAGCGCTTCAGTGGAAAAGGCAAAAAACATACGTATCATCACAATAATGCTGCAACTCTTTCAAAAGTTGAGATTCGCAATACACATAGTACGTAAGTCTGTTTCCTCCAAAGGAAAAAAATCATCATTTTCTTACATCTCTCTCACACATCGCACCATGAGGTCTCCGTAAACCCCAACAATACTACTAGCTGTGACGATTATTTTGAAAGTTTGGAATATAGTTAGAAGGATAATATTAAAGTGTGAGTCAATTCCAAAAATTTAAAAACGTCAAATGTCAATGCGCTGATGAATTAAACATATATACATACTGTAGCTCTTTCTTATACACTAAATAACAACACTCGAAAATGAGACAAACGGTGAACGTATGTCCGCACCCCCCCAAAGGAAACATACAATCATTATCTTACTTCTCCCTCTAACGTATAAATAAAATGAAACGAATAAATTCCCGTCGCCATGGCTGAGCCGTAATAAAATATATCTGTTTCCTTTGAAGGAAAAAGTAGTACTGTGGAGTACACGTATTTTGTATGACTAATCTTTCTTAATATTTATTTATTTATTTATAATATTAACGTCTTTCGGCTTTTACACAATATAACATAGTGTATAGCAACAACATGAAAAATACAGCCCTAGTGAGTTTGTAAACCAGAAAGAAATAGTTGAGAAAGATATATGTAGACATTCAGATAACAAAACGAAAATAAATGCTACGATATTTAAATATTACAATATTGTAACAATGAAAAAATACATTTGTATACTCGTAACACATGCAAATAACTTATCTTAAAGAAGATAAATGATTTATTATTTCATACTCATATTTTATCAGCGACACATTATCGACCATATATCTATGTGCGAAAACATATTGCCTTAGTTTTGTATTCTGTGAAGTAGTATATTGAAATGGGACATGGTCGTAATATTGCCACTTTGGGGGTATGTGTTTATTGTGTAAGTGTGTAGATGGCAAAGCGAATAAGTAAGACGATTCAATACTTACAAGTTTATTAACACTATTTACAGACACATAAATCTCCAATTTAAATATATGCAATAATAAAGTAATGTTAATATATGCAATAATAAAGTAAAGAATTTAAGTACTTAGGGGTTATTATTGACGATCACCTGCGTTGGGAGGCACACATCAATTCTACAACAAAAAAACTTCGCAAATTATGCTACATTTTCTACTCTCTCAGATCTATTCTTAACTTACAAACACTGAGATGTGTTTACTTTGCACTTTTTCAATCAATTGCTACGTATGGAATTGTGGGATGGGGTGGGTGTGCAATGTCAATTCTATATCCTATAGTCTTAATTCAAAAACTTCTGCTAAGGATAATATTCAAATGTAACCCATCACACCCATCAGAACCACTTTTTAAAAAATTCACAGTGTTAGACATTCGACAATTATATATAAAGACAATTCTCATATTCCTATGGAAAAATGATTTGATGGAAAAAACACAAAACAAAATTCACACTCGGTACTCGTCACACCTAAAATGCATAATTCCTACGACTAAAACAACTTTCGCACAGCGACAGTTCTCCTATATTGCCCCCAAAATGTTCAACTCATTGAGTATTGATACTAGGAAATCGAAAACTGATAAGCTTTATATCATAAGTGTACAGGATTGGTTATTTACAAAGGGGAGGAACTATTTTAAAGAATGCCTGAAGTCTACAAATTAAGCTAATTTGCTTTATTTTTATTATTTTTATTTTATTATTTTTATTTATTATTTTTATTTTACTATTTTTATTTTTTTTTTAAATTAAAATTAAAAAAAAAACTTTTAATCGTTATCATAATAATATTTATATTTGGATGACTTACTTTCACAGGGGAGGAACTATTTTAAAGAATGTCTGAAGTCTACAAATTAAGTTAATTTGCTTTATTATTATTATTTAAAAAAAAAATTCAAATTTAAAAAAAAAAAAACAACTTTTAATAGTTATCATAATAATATTTATATTTGGATGACTTACTTTCAAAGGGGAGGAACTATTTTAAAGAATGTCTGAAGTCTACAAATTAAGTTAATTTGCTTTATTATTATTATTTTTTCATTATTATTATTTTTTTTAAATTCAAATTAAAAAAATAACTTTTGATAATTATCATAAAAATATTTATATTTTTATGACTTATTTTCAACATCTCCACAAGAAGAGTCATTCATTTATTCATTTATTTATCTAGTTATCATGTATTTATGTACCTATTTTACTTAAGCGATACATCAGCCTACAATAAGAATGGTTTATTTATATGTTTATTATTATATAAATATTATGTACTTAATTGACAAACCACTTAAAGAATTCGTTGTCATACAAAAACATTTTACCTAACCAAACTATATATTAACCAATAACAATTCTTACATTTATACAATTATATACATAAATCGACTACCATAATACGGGCATGTGCCTAGCGTGGTAGTCGAATCACCTGTAAAAACTGTATAAAAATTTATATGATGAATAAAGAAAAAAAAAAAAAAAAAAAAATGTGAAGGGCGAACAAATATTAAAGACCAGCTACTCCTGACCGAGAGTTAAAGCAGAATGAATCGTTAGTTTTTGATGCAAGCGAAGCCAGTTGCTGGAGGAAAGGTCTGCATCCAATTGGTGCCTGAGGGACCAATCGGGTGGCCGGACGATGCAAATCAGTGTCCTTTGTTCGTCCTCCACACCACAATAAAACGGTAGTACTGATCTTGTGTTTTTAATATGCTAGAAAGAGCTCTACCATTATAACGATAAGGAACGCATGTTTATTGTCTTTTTTCACCGTCACGGTACCGTAACCGTGAATCATCACGGTAATTATAAAATCGTCTAATGATTGATTTGACTTTCTACTGACTGCTTATGATAGGCTGCGTAAGGTGGGTTGGTGAGTCTGATTTTTAAATAAGTACACCGAAATCAGATACGATTTGAGTTTTTAGAAAAAGGATATCACAATACTTTTGAGCAAGTAAACTCAGCCACCCTGACAAATTTGCAATTGCCGAACGTTTAGTTCAAACCAGCTATTACTTTGGATTTGTTTCTGAAGTCCTGGGAAGACTCAAAACGCATAGTGCACGCCTAAGTACGGAGGCAATTGAAATTTACAAAAATCCTATTAATATTAATAGAGACGAAGGGGCAAAGCTCAGAAGTTCTTGGTATTCGGTTATTGACGGCTAAACCAAAACTGAACACAGAAAACCATTTTAAATTATACTGTAATCACATTTGCATCTGCCCTGATGATGGACACTGCAACGCTGACCAAAACGTTGGCTAAAGAAGGAGGTAGCGCATACGGCGTAATACCCCATAAATAAATCACAATAATGCTGAAGTCTATCATTAAGATCTACAGTTTTATTCCAAAACTAGCTGGTACCCGGCATGTGTTGCCATGCCATTTGACAGTGAAAATGTTTCTCCCTGCGTGTCCTTTCTCATTCGTCCCGTTCCCCTTCCGCCTCCCCTTTCTCTCCCGCGTCCCCTTCCCCTCTCGCGTGCCCACTCCGCCTCCTCCACCTTCCCTCTCCCCACTCCTCTCCCCCCTGCCCCTGTCCCGCGAACCCCCTTCCCGAGATCCCTTCCCCCCTCCCACATTCCATACATTCCACAGTCCCGCTACATTCAGTTTTCAAACTGCTCGCGTGCCACCTATTGCAATTTTTTATACAAATTTTTATAATGCTAGAGCTCACCAGTAGTTTAATACAAACCTTTTCCTGACAATAACGAACACAAAAAAAAAAGAATTTTCCAATTTGGTTGAGTCGTTCGGAAATTAAGCGCATATACATTTCAGCGATTCATTTTTATTTATGTAATAATAATAATAATAATAATATATAACATATACATACATAGAAATAGAATATAGAATTAACGAAATTTTGCACGCCTGACCTTCAAAACAACAAAAAGGTTACTGTCTACGTGAGATGAGCATTCCTCGTTACAAAATAAGATGAAAATTTATGTCTAGATCTGACAAAAAAAACTCTGTACAAGGCCTGGGCAAAGTCAGGACTACGTTGGTTCTTACATAAAAAATTCCAAGGTGAATAATCAACCACGTGTCCACCATCCCACAATTATTCTCTTTACAACAATGCCAGGAAAGTTGTATGTTTTAATATCATGAAAAACCTCATGTTTCTGTTCCCAGTATAACGCGGTCCATTTTTGCGATACTGTACTCGAGTTGATTTATGTGAAAAGTATCGCAGAAACAATTTTTTGTTGTGGATTTATAAAATCGTGCTAAAAATGAGCCTGTACACTGTACAGCGAGATATAAAGCTCTTAGCTCTTAGGTAGGTAAGAGTACAATGTGGAAAAGTTTTTCTAAGAAACTGTTCGACTGTTAGTTTGTGAACTGATTTTCTTTGCCCTTCAACAAAATAACAACAGACTGGAGAAAGAAACTTACTGATAAATTGAAACACATTCTTTTACATAGTTTAGAGACTGGCTTTGTGAAGAATAATGAATTTATATTTGGATAATTTACAGAGCTTTTTAGTGAAATATCACACGAAGCGTATTCAGCGACGCGTAAAAAATAAATCTCTTGTTAAAATAACCTCTAAGCGACCATTTTACTTAGTATAAGGGATACCGAAACGTCAAAATTTGGTCAGCATGGTCGATAATGTAAAAAAGGTTAGGCAACTTCTCCATAGATAGCTTTCAAACAATTATTCAGCATTGGATCTAGATAATCATTTCTTCAATAAAGGCAAATTCTCTTTGGGGCAACATTTTTAAATTACCTCGTATGCACCACTTATTTGATCAAAACTGTCGAAAACAATGGTTTCTTCGACAGGATAAAATTATAATTAACAAAAATGACAAAAGACAACTAAAAAACTGGGAATGTACTAAGAATGTCTGATGACCGAATTCCGAGGAAGATACTGAGAGCGATTCCAGAGAGTAGACGTTCAGTGGGCCGCCCTAGACACAGTTGGGGCGAGGCAACTCCAGAAACTGTGTGAGGAGAGGATAGGTCTACCATAGACGGAGGCCGAACAATCAGCACAAGACAAGGACGTATGGAGGAGCCTTGTCGATGCAACGCATTCCAGACCCGAATGGGACAAGTGGAAGAAGATGATGTTGATGACAAAAGACAAACAAGTATAGACAAATAAGTAAATTAGAAAACGCAACCAGAAGTTGTGATTAATTAGTTAAAGGTATCATAAAAAATATATTAAAAATAAAAATTTTAGAAAAGATAATAATAATTGAAATTACATATTACATTTTTTTGTAAATTAACCCAAAATAATCAAAGATTAATCAAATTGTCTAACGGCATTTGCTCACGAAGAAACTGAAAAAAAAACAATGGTCGATTCAATCGCAATCGACCTCCTAAACAAAATTGATATTTTTCTGATCTGACATATTATCGCAGATTACTCAAAAACTTGATAGTTCGTGAGCCGCTACCATGGCAACCTGTCAACAAGGCAACTAAAACACGACCAGCGATGCTGGTCGCCACGGCAGTCGCGTATCAGTTGCCTTGTTATGGTAGTGGCTCACGAACTGTCAAGTTTTGGCACGTCATTTCATGTCAGATCAGAAAAATATCGATTTTTTTCAGGAGGTTGATTTCGATTGCGTCGACAAGTATTTTTTTCAGTTTCTTGACGAGCGAAAGCCCTTAGTAACAAAAATAAATTATTATGAATATAAGTATTAATATATTCATAATAATTTATTTTTAGAAAGCCCCTAGTAACAAAAATAAATTATTATGAATATAAGTATTAATATATTCATAATAATTTATTTTTAGAAAGCCCCTAGTAACAAAAATAAATTATTATGAATATAAGTATTAATATGTCACGAAATTCTAATAATAAAAAAATATCATAAATAATATTTTCTTTGACATCTAATTGTAAACGCATTGTGTTTGCTTGTAAATTTTTTAATACTTTATTTATATCAAAATAATGATTTGTTTCCAAAATGTGGTTGTCAAATTCAGAATCATTATTATTTGTTTCCAAAATTTTTGATAATTTGATTAAATAAGTGGTGTACGCTTGAACAAAGTGATTTGTTTTCATTTAACACATTGTTTAAAATACTGAATACACCAACCTTTAAAACTAAGACGAACGGTAGCCGACACTATATATATGTATAAAATTCTAAATAATGAAATAGACTCCCCTGACCTCCTGTCTCAAAGCAACCATAACATACCATCTAAATATCTAAACGTACCCGCCACACCAAACTATTTTACATAACAAACGCTGCAGCAAACTCACCAGTTTCCCATGTTGTGCTAACGACATATTTTTGACTCCTTGCCTTTCTGGTTACTTTATCAATGCGCACTCACATTCATATTTACACACATACACGTTCACACATACACATGCGTATTGTTTATATAATAATAATAAAACTTTTATTTGTCAACATTTTTTTACAAATTTATACAATGGAGGTTATCCACCACTTACCCGCCCTGGTATAAGTAATAGATGGTTACTCCTTCAAGTCTCTCGCAGGATTCTAATTTGTTTTTTGTCAAACGAGGCTTTAATTATTTTTAATGAATCTAGACTTCGAGTGTCCTGCATACGTTGTTAGTAAGCAGTATGCAAGCGCTTAACAGGAAAAACAAAATGCAAAAAAATAGGTTTATCAGACAAGTATGAATTAAACAGCGCAAAAGAAAAAAAACTCATTCATGAGGCTCCATGAGGTAGCATTGCATCGTGTAAAAACCAGCAAGCACCTGTATATAAAATAGAGAACATAAAAATACAATAAATCTCAAATAAATTGGCAAGTACCAACAAAAAATGTGAAAGGCATTCGGTCTGACTATAAACCACACTTAGCTTCCGTGTCCCTTAGCCAACCACTCTGAGAAACCTCAAAGAATGTTGACTGAATATTTGGGGTAAAATACCCGAGGACTAAAATCAAATTCAGCGTTATAACAAATTTATACAGCTTTTTATTTTTATGACTTTGATTCTTTTGATGAGTTGGTTAATGCTCAGTTTTACATTTATCATTTCTCTCGGAATGCAGCTGGTTTTCAGCAGTGCCCCTAATAAATTATACAATAATTAATTAAAATGAAATTAAAATTAAAATTAAAACCAAAAAATCGAAATTTAAATTAAAGCAAATGATATTAAAATTCAAAATAAATAATGTAATCATTAAAGCGTCGATGACACAGAGCAAGTTTACAAGCTGGGAAATTCACCATCTGTTGTAAACTCGCTCAGTGTCATCGCGTTACTTGCTAACTAGCAGATTGTTGACAATCTACGAAAAAAGTTGAAAGGTCGTCAACTTTACTCGCCAAACGCATGCTCGTGATTGGTTTATTCATGTTTTTCAAGATGGCTGCCTATAAACAGCTGATTTCGACTGCCAAACATCACAGAATTAGTTCACGCAGGCGTCGTTATTCTTGTTACTGGCGCTAGCAGCGACCTCAGTTTCCTACGCTACTGAGCGAGTGGACAGTTTTGTGTGTCATCATGACAATCTCACTCGCTGATTTACCCGCTTTTAAACTTAGTAGATAGTAGCTTGTAAACTCGCTTAGTGTCTGACATAAGTTAACTTAACACAAGTTTCTCCTTCCCAGTTCAATCTGTCTCATAACTCACTGGGATGCCGAATTACGTAGTTCTAGCTGTTGTATCAGAAAGATATTAATTTATATATTAGCGAGTACCTGGCGAAGAATGCCAATCAAAGAAAGTGTTTGTCTTTTAATTCTGTTTATTGAAGTGTTTTTGGAAATACAATATTATATTTGTATATAGTATATTTGCCTTTATACAATATAATATAGTACATTTGCGGCATGTTCCAGAGTGGAAGATACTATCAGTATCGCCGTGGTGTAAGACCACCATTCAGAATTGAAACGTTGCTTGAAAATGGCTTTAGCCGTGTTTGGTGACCAGATCTGAATAGCCAGGTACTTCCAACCTTCCTCTCCCCCACCTCCTTCCCCTCCCCACTGCCTTCAGCCTCACAACATACCCCAATTGGGGATGCCATAGTCTCACTGGCTCCAGACGGGAGCAGTTGAGATTCTTGTGCGGTATTCACTATAAAAAAAAACAAAATTTTATGTATTTCCGTCTGGTGCGTGCACGAATAGTGGAATTTTTTCCGACGCGTAAGTAGGTCACATGCAGCTGTCCGTGTGAGATGCGTGGATTTTCCACATTCACCCTTTGCTATCTCCTGCCGCTATTATGTCTCATTTGTAATCCCTCCCTCTGCTCCTCCTTCGTTTCTCCCCTCCCTCCTTCCCTCCTTGCCGCTAAACTATATGAACTACACACATTTTTGAAAAATCTGTGGTAAAAACAAGTTTTCTATACGAAAATAACCGTTTCCTAAATAAATAACTCATAAATTCGTCATTTTTCGTTCATGAGTTTTGTATAAGATGATCTAAATTATCTGAAAAACGAGATAAGAAGCTATCACTTTTTTGGAGCTGACGGCCTCATTTTAGAGCTAAATCTAGCTGTAAAGGAGCTGGAATGGTAGTACTGGTTTATTGCCCAGTCTGTACATGCTCTCCATAACAGAAATGAACACGAAATTATTGTTGTGAAATAATGCAGTCCATCTAATATGCTTCGGAGGTGAGGTTTAAATTTAGCGTCCGGGCAGTCAAATCTTAAATTAATTAAGAGGAGATAAAATATTCATTATAAATAAAATACGGAAAACAAAGCACGAATGGATAGCATAGCCACATCTATACATAACAAAGATTTCAGAAAGTTTTGGCAAAAAACTTCAACTTTGCTGAAAGCCAAGAACAAAGTTCCACTATGCGTCAACAACATCACGGGGGTTGAAAACATAGCTAACGAATTTAGAGACTTTTTTCATTAGCGAGGATCATGGAAATACCACGAAACCTTCGATAATGACATGTAACTGCGGCCAATGAAAACCTGGTCATGAATGTTACTCCTGAAATGATTGAAATCGCAACCGCCCACGGTAAAAGTCCAGGGCACGACGCCATTGGTATTGAGCACGTAAGATATGCAGGAAATCAACTTCATGTTATTGTAGCCGCCCTATACTCATTAATAATAATAATAATAAATTTGGACAACTTATATAGCGCTGTTTTTGCGAAAAATCGCCTCAAGAGCGCTGTACAAATTAGCATGGATTTTACTTTAGAATTTACTTAACTATGTAGGAGGCCACTCATCTTGCAGCTATCAAGCGCATGGATTATTGGAATTCCAGCCCCCCAATAAATTAAATAAAATATCTTTTTATATGTACGTATTTCAATTTACTTAACTATGTAGGAGGCCAGATAACCACTCGTCTTGCAGCTATCAAGCGCATGGATTATTGGAATTCTAGCCCCCCAATAAATTAAATAAAATATCTTTTTATATGTACGTATTTCAACTTACTTAACTATGTAGGAGGCCAGATAACAACTCGTCTTGCAGCTATAAAGCGCATGGATTATTGGAATTCTGGCCCCCCAATAAATTAAACAAAATATCTTTATATATGTACGTATTTTAATTTGCTTAATCATGTAGGAAGCTAGATAACAACTCGTCTTGCAGCTATCAAGCGCATGGATTATTGGAATTCCAGCCCCCCAATAAATTAAACAAAATATCTTTTTATATGTACGTATTTCAATTTACTTAACTATGTAGGAGGCCAGATAACCACTCGTCTTGCAGCTATCAAGCGCATGGATTATTGGAATTCTAGCCCCTCAATAAATTAAATAAAATGTATTTTTATATGTACGTATTTCAAGATTATCGGAATATATATAAACACTATCTCGCTTCAACATTTGAACCTAGAAATAATAATTAGCTACCAGCCCTAGGGCCACTAACTGGAGGTGGCGGATGCTTCCCAGGGGGGCCTAATCGCCCTTCCCAACCAAACAAACACACATAAAATGTAATGCAGAGTTAAGGAGAATACATTTATATAGCTAAATCAGCACAGTGCAGGCTTCTTTCTATACATTTTATGTAAACATTAACGAAATATTGTATTTTATTGACATGCCCATGCCTCTCCTTTTTACTCCCAAATATGATTTGTCTCCTACCGGGCCGTAAATGTTAACAAAAAATCTGCTTACTACTTTAGTCGACTGGTAAAAGAACAATGAATTGATTTAAAACTTTCACATCTTTCAAAATGGCGGGAAGGTCCTCGAAGCCAGATGTTTTCGCGCGCGATGGAAAAAAACACTCCGATATCAGACACGTGGGCACGGAACTCTGACGGCTTGCAATTCGCGAATTTAAAAAAACGTGTGTATAAACCGAAAGGAACTGATTTTATTTTTATGCAAATTTGTGCAAATTAACGTGAGTAAAAAATTTTTTTGAGTAAAATGAATTTAATCAAAAAGAGAATTTATTTATAAACGAAGCTATATACAACGAAATGTTAACGAAAAATCTGCTTACTACTTTAGTCGACTGGTTAAAGAACACTGAATTGATTTAAAACTTTCACATCTTTCAAACTGGCGGGAAGGTCCTCAAAGCCAGATGTTTTCGCACGCGATGGAAAAAAACACTCCGATATCAGACACGTGGGCACGGAACTCTGACGGCTTGCAATTCGCGAATTTAATAAAACGTGTGTATAAACCGAAAGGAACTGATTTTATTTTTATGCAAATTTGTGCAAATTAACGTGAGTAAAAATTTTTTTTGAGTAAAATGAATTTAATCAAAAAGAGAATTTATTTATAAACGAAGCTATATACAACGAACAAGCCTCTTAAGACACTTACATATGCCGATGGACACGAGCCAAACTATTATCGTACCAATCCTGAAATCCAATCAGCTGGATGCTTCGATATTAGGAAATTACCGACCGATTTCCTTGGCGACAATGCTTTCAAGACTATTTGAAAAAATCTTATTCGCGCTAGTCAAAGAAAAACTATTTACCCTGGACAACCAATTCGGCTTCAAGAGCGCCTCATCAACCGATATGGCCATTTATGGGGTAAAACAAATAATAGCCTACTACAAAAAAAGAAAAACCACCATTTATGGGTGTTTTCTGGACCTAAGCAAGGCCTTTGATCGTGTTTCCCATCAATTATTATGGGAAAAACTCATACAACGAGATGTTCTGGCAGCAGTGGTCAATATGCTGGCTATTTGGTACGGACAACAGGAAAATCACACACAATGGGCAGGAGCTTCTTCAAGACCTTATTCCTTAAAAGCGGAGTCAGGCAAGGGGGAAATATGTCTCCAACTATATTTAATGTGTACATTAACGACCTCTTACAAGAGTTGAACGATACACGAATTGGTTGTCATATCTGAGGACAAAGCAGTAATAACATTAATTACGCGGATGACATGGTGCTGCTTGCACAGTCGATTAAAGCGATGAGACGACTTGTGCAAATATGCGAAGAGAACGCAACTCTCATAACTTGTACAATTCAAAAATAAAAACTATTGGTACATTGTACATTACATTTATTCAAGAAAATGGTCAAAATATGTATACTAACTGAGAGTGATGGTTTTGGATTACCCATGTTGTCGCTTATATCATAAATCACTCTGGAATTAAGCTACATTTCATACAATCCATATTTAATAACTGTGTATGTACTTAACTTATATATTATTATGTACTTTTTAATTTGCTTATTGTTATAAGTATTTACTTATTATTATCTACTTCGTTCGTATCATAATTTACATACTGTACTATATAATTGTTTATTAGTATTTACTCATAATTATTATGTACTTAATTTACTTATGTTTATTTACTTATTATTAATAAATTGTTTATTATTGTTTACTCATAATTATATTATATATTATCTACTTAATTTATTTATATTTATTTACTTAATATATTATATTTATTACATAAACTATACAAATTTATTACTTAATTATTATTATTATTAATATATATAATTGTTTATTTACCTGATATTATTTTGCTGTTGTTATTTACCAATCTTTATTTTTTTTTAAATAATTAAATGCTACTGTGGTATGGTCACCCTATGAATGCATCTGGTAAGCCACAACTAACAGGTACCTTGTATTTTTAGTTTACAGTATAATGTTATTGTTGCCAATGAGCATACTGCACAGCTATAATTATTAATAATCCATGTCTGTAGGTTTATAATTATATTTTTATTAAGTGTATATTATGTATGTTTTTTTTTAAATTTCATTGTAAAACTGCATATCTCTATACGGGAATGCCCTAGTGAGATATGCAGCTTATGGTTTTTATGTAATTCTTATTTTTTAATAAATAAATAAATAAATTCTAAAAAGTCAGTCATCGTCGCTTTAAAACACAACAAGGAGCCATTAAATATTCCTCCAATAAAGAAACTTCCTCCAGAAGGAAACGAACTGCTTGTGGCCTCACAGGTTAAGTATCTGGGACATATCCTAACCGAAGACATGAAGGATGTAGAAGATATGGAACGACAATGAAGAGCAATTAACATACGGGCGGGAATGCTCTCAAGGCGGTTCTACCACTGTAGGGACGACGTCAGAAAATTACTCTTCAATACATACTGCACTGCCCTGTACACATCTGCACTGTGGACGCGATACCCAGCAGCGCAATGGGACAAACTGAGGGTGTGCTACAACAATGCATACAAGCAATTTATGCAACTACCGAGGTTCTGCAGCGCCTCCACGATGTTCACCGAAGGGAGGGTGCACTCATTCCCAGCATTACTTCGCCACCGGCTAGCCAGCTTCTGGAGCAGGACACGGAAATCAAACAACATCATTGTCGTGGCTGCATCCGAGTGGCTCAGTTCCCCACTAAATGAGCGATGGATGCAAATAATGAGGCGACCCCCATGATAGACGATAAAAAAATCGAATATTTCTTTTTACAATTTTAATTTCCGTTTAATTTTATTTCGTTTTAAAATTTTTATGCACCAGATTTAAATGTCCGGGTTAAATTTTCCCCAAAAAAAAAAAAAGGAAAAAAAAGAAGGAAAAACTAAACCCTTTCACACACTT
The DNA here is from genome assembly GCA_917880885.1 of Limnephilus marmoratus. Classification (NCBI taxonomy): domain Eukaryota; kingdom Metazoa; phylum Arthropoda; class Insecta; order Trichoptera; family Limnephilidae; genus Limnephilus; species Limnephilus marmoratus. Next base: position 49,419,421 of record OU862921.1, on the reverse strand, counting down.
CCCCAAATGATCATCTAGTCAAACCACGCTATGCAATTGCACTATATAAGTATTATAAATACAAGAACAACATGTCAACCTACTAGAGACCAAATGGGAATATAATTCACCGACTCCAGATATTTTCATATCAGAGGGTTCGGCTCTGTGGCATTTCTAATTGAACCTATAAATCCTACCGATCCCTCAATATAAATATTTAAAAAATCCTTTGTAATCCTACATGTATTTAAAATGACTGATTTTTGCATTTTTATATACAAATTCTTTGACAAATCTAATATGCTTAAATTTTGAATCAGATTCCTAGGTATTATGCCAGTGGCCGAAATAACAAATGGCAATATTTTTATAGTCCGAGAATGCCAAATTCTTTTAATCTCATTTCCTAAATCTGTGTATTTTCTTATTTTTTCAGAAATAGTTTTTTGAATATTACAGGAATTTGGAATAGCTACATCAATGATATAAGTTATTTTTTTAATCTTGTCATGTAAAACTATATCAGGTCTATTATGACTAATTGTTCTGTCTGTTAGTATAGTTTTATCATAATATATTTTATAAAATTCGTTTTCTAAAAATGAATTTGGTTCATATTCATAATATGGTACTATATTACGGCAGTCAATCAAGTTATGTTTAATTACCAAACTTTGGTGAATTATTTTTAAAACCCGATTGTGCCTAAATGTATACTCGGAAGGCGCTAATATAGAACATCCCGATATAATATGTTCTATAGTTTCGGGAAAAGCCAAACATTTTCTACACAAATCATCAATTTGATTTATATCTTTGATTATATGCTTTCTATAATTTTTAGTATTAATGACTCTATCTTGAATGGCAAGCATAAATCCTTCTATTTCTGCGCTCAACTCTCCAATACTCAACCATTTGTTTGACGAAAGTTTGTCAACATACGTTTGGTTGAGACAATTGAAGTGTTTTGCGTGAATAATTTTATTTGACCAGGAATCTAATAATTCCTGGTTAGTATTTATAAGAATGTTGGCATTCTCGTCATATAAATTTAAAGGTGTAATATTTCTATCTGCCTTGCAAATTATTTTGTGCATTTCTGAGCTATTAGCTTTCCTATGGAAAAAATTTCTAAGCATTTCTACCTGATTGTGTTTCAAAGATGTTATTTTGACTACACCTCTACCTCCTAAATTTCTAGGTAAATTAATTCGTTCTATAGCTGAATTTGGATGATGGCAATTAAATTTTGTTAACGTAGTTCTAATCAATCGTTCTAAACTATCTAAATCTGTATTGGACCATTTAATTATGCCAAATGAGTACGTTAGTAGAGGTATTGCCCAAGTATTTATTGCTTTTACTAAATTTTTAGCAGATAGATTGCATTTTAAAATTTTTCTGATCCTAGTTTGAAATTTAATCCTAATATCATTTTTAATACTGGTGTGATCTAATCTATTCGATTGCGGGTATCCTAAATATTTGACGAGACGATGAGACGATGTATGAATGTGAGTGAGGCAAAGAGTGTGTGCCAAGACCGAGTTGTTTGGCGGTCCGTCCTCTCTGCCTACCCCTGCGGGGAAACGGCGTGATGGTTAGTTAGTTAGTTAGTCTAAATATTTATAAACCTCATCCCCTTTCATACTTTGAATTTTGAAATTTCTAAATATACCCTCGTCTCCATCTACAATTTTGCCTTTCTCTATATGGATAGTTTTACATTTATAATTATTATTATTATTTATGTTCGAATCTTTATTTCTTTTAGATTTTTATTTGCTCTGTAAAATATACTGTACTATAGTTTATGTAATATGGCAGACTGGGATTGCACTACCCTCCCAGCCCTGCTGGAATGAAAACTTAAATAAAATAAATAAAAAAAAAACAAAATGGGTTTAGGCATTAGTGAGATGTCTGCTAAACCATTCATCCTATTACGATGAAACTCTGGGAATTTTATGTGCGCATACCCTCGATAGTTTCTATACACATTGTTGAGTCCTGGGGTCGTAATGCGTTGCTATTACTTGCTACCATTTATCCGATTGCGATGAAACTTTGATGTGTGCGTGCCCACGTGGTTTCTATTTATACTGGTGAGCTCCGGCATTAAAAATTGCAATAGGTGGCACGCGAGCTGTTTGAAAACTGAATGTACCGGTACTGAAGAGGATTGCGGGAGGGGGGAGGGGAACTAGGGAGTGGGGTTCGCCGGACGGGGAGAGGATGGGAAGGCGGAAGGCGAACGGGACAAATGGGAAAGGACACGCAGGAAGAAACAATTGCTTTTTTAAGTGGCATAGCAACGCATACCGGGAACTCGCTAGTTATATTAATATATTGATTAATTCATTATTTTATTTTGGTGGTAACGATTTTAAAACTGATAACGCTGAAATATTCACCTATAAATTATTAGTTTATTGAGGATTTTATTTATTTGCAGATACTCTTAATTTCCAGAAAATCTCTCTTTCATTCTTTTGTCCTTCTTACCAAAAAATTAAGGATTCATAATTCTTTTTTCTGTAAGCTCAGTGTCACTCTTCCCAAAATTTATCGCAATTAGTTTCTAGTCTCGGTTTTTGAAAACTTTTATTATGAGTGTCACTTGAGTTAAAGCTTCTCTACCCGAGAGTGAAAAGCGAAATTAATTAAAATACTTAGAATTCAACAGTGAAAGCTTTTTAAGCGCTACTTAACTTATTCTTATCTGAAGAAATTCTCTGAAGGTCAAAAGTAATTTGAAGATATTTAAATACAAGTCAACTGAATTTTAATAAACGTTAAAGTTATGGTACGGCCAGACTGCGGCCAACTTCCAACTTCAAACGTTTGGACGATTGTGTAAAGGGGTAGTTCGTCCGTTGGAAGTTAGAGTTGATGGAATGGAATCATTCGTCCGTCACTCCTGGACACATTGACCGCCAGACTCTTTACCCGTCACTCATGCCTCTTCCTTTCTAAAACACCCTCTCCTTCCTTTCCTAAAAATACCTTTCACACAGCATCCCCAAAGATGACATATACCCTGAGGGGATCTATTTTCTTCATTGCCTCCTATGTGGTGGTGTTGTAAAAAAAACACATAAGACACAGCCGAAATTAGTATGTTTGATAAATCGCCGATCGTGTTTCGATTGGAAAAAGGAAATAAATGATGAAATAAGTTGGCCTCTGCGTTTCCCCCTCCTACAAAATGGGTCTCTTCAAACGCTGGTTCATTCTTTCATTTCCTCAAAAAGGCCCCTTCACACAGCATCCCCAAAGATGACTTAGGCCCCGAAGAAAATTATTTTCCTCAGGATCAACGGAGTGGAATTAATGTCAAAAATGGCATAGTTTTGTGACAGTCAATCTTTCTTTGCCTACTCCCAAGGGGAAATATGGTTAAGTTTTTCAGCTAGTAACTTTCCGTCGAGTGTTTTTACCGGGATTAAAACGGTTTTATGAATAAAAGGCTTCGCGGAACATTTTTCCGACTTTCCCCTTTGTTTGATGGGGGATAAAACACGGGCAAGCCGTATTATGTTGTAATCCAAAATGTAAACTTAGTGCCTTTGACTTACTTTCCTAATTAGTCCAGTCAAGTTAAACATGAAATGGGGGTTGTGCTTGCAAAAAGTCCGGTCATTCTGAATTTTTTATATGTTGTTAGGACCTAAACCAGTAATAAAAAAAAAAATTTGCAACTTCGAAAGTGCTGTGCGAGCGGCGGTGGACCCATAAAACCAAGAAATTTTCGGATTTTTTTCAGTTTTTGCACAATATCTCAGTGAAGGAAGGGTCTGACCGGTATAGTTAGTGTACATACTTTTAAAGTAGACTAAATTTGCTACAATTTGAGACTAAAGCAAGCTATATACAGCAATTGGTTTTCAAGATACATTTCTTCGAAAATAGGCCATTTTTTCCAAAAAGTGAAATTTTTTCTAAATGGTCACTTATTTTGTAAAATATTTTCTAAAACACGTATCCCACGTCAAATATTATATGAAATAAAATTGTAGTAAATTTAATTAGCTTTCATTTAAAACTAGATTGATATCTGTAGACCTAACGGTTCTCTCAAGAACGCCAGATAACCAAAACAGTCATAGGTGGGTTTTGGGGGGAAATGCAAATAAACTGTTCTCACGTCTTTTTATGGTTTTATTTATCAAACAGTTACAATTTTTTTTTTGTTATTGTTAACACATTTTTGATGAAAAAAAGAAAAGATAATACATCTATCGAGAATTACGTCATCTTCAAACATTGTTTTATATACCTACATACTAAAATGCTTGTGCAAACATCATGGTACCTACTGTAAGGACAAGTTATATGTACACAAAAAATAAAACTAATATATATATCATGTAGGTATTGTGTCTTGGTTGCCAAATCATGTCTTTCTTTTTATCTTAGATGGCCCGGGCTTAGGCTCGCACGAAGAAGGTGTCTCGATATCTGTGATGGACGCTGGGAGAGGCGCCCAGTCTGTAGTCGGGTCATCTTCATCGTCCGAGCATTTCAGCTCCACATCCGGGACGTTATTGCACAATTTTCCACCGCATGACTGACAGAGGACTGAGCAGTGGAGCCCAGCCTTTCTGCACGAGCAGCTCCCAGAGCATCCTTTCTTGCATTTACATGAAATTTTTCGCAGAAGGGCAGGAGGTGCAGGATCCATCGTGGTGGGGATGGGGGTGAGTCCTTGAGAAGATAGCTTCCACCCCCGTTCAGTGGGATTCAAGTTGATTCCTCGCCACTTCTGTACTTGGAGGTAGCCCCTTGCTGCATGGTGGCCTGCGGCATCTTCCGTCGGTGGCAAACGGGCGAGGTTTATGCTTGTTGAAGTGACAAACGTCTTATACCTCAGGAAATCCAAAGTATCCCTCGCGATGTCATCCCCATATAGAGCCACAAAGCACTTGATGCCTGCTTCACTTATGGCTTGTGGGGTGGAGTCTGGCCGAAGGAAGACCTCCACTTGCTCAGCAAGTGGTTCACTCTTGCTCAGAAGTGTGGTGATTTTGGTCTTTCCTTGGCCAAACGGTACTGAGGTGGTATCGCACCCGGTAAACGCGTGGGTGAATAGTACCGTTCCTGGTAATCGCCGGGAGCCCTGGTGATTGTAGGAGGTTGTAGAGTAGTGACAGCAACCAGCTTCACCCTTGGTGCTCTTCTCAAGATAGACGTTTGTCCCTTCAGCACCTAAACCATTGAGAAAAACGAGCACGTCGACGTCTTCTCCCACTATGACGATCCGATCGGCTACCGCTCTTTTTGAAAGCGCCATCATGACGATCTCTCGATCCGCATCTTCTTCGGCAACAGCCACTTCTACTCCATCCTTCTGAAAGGCGTCACAGAGAAGAGTTATAAGGCGTCTCTTATTGTTCTCATTGCCCAATACATGCTCTTGAGCAATTTGAACTACTGTGGATTCATCCAATGTCAATTCGTAGCTGGAATGAGCTGCGTAGTGCCGGAGTCTTTCCGCTGTTTTGGTGTGTTTTTTGGTAGCATCTTCGGGGTAGCCGTCAAAAACGATGGAGACGTTCTTCCCAAAGTGGTTTCGGACGTAGTTGGTATAATGCGTGTCCCTTTGTTGGAGCCCGTCTCCACTATGACTACGTCATCGCCAAAACGTTTTTCGAGGTAAGTTTTCGCTGTTTTGACATCAGGGATACAATCACCCTTTATTTGCTGCAGAAGGTGTGATAAAGAAAACTGACATTCATCACTATTTTCCATTAGGTAATCGTAGACACACTCCATTGCTTCTTCAGTATTACTAACTGGACGATAACCTTTCTTATTCCCAGTAGCAGATGATAATTGAAACAGGTTCCTGTAGCACACTCTGTGGTACGTCCCGTCTGCAGCAACCAGGTCATCAGTGGCGAGGAGGCGCTCCTCAATGGCTCTTCCCCAATCGTCACCTCGGCGTTTAGCTGCATCTAAAACAATTTGCCTTACGCCCAACTTCTCAACTGTATGGACCATATTCCTTCTTGCCAATGGTAGTTTGCTTTGCTGCTGGAGAAATTATTCAGTGGTAGCATCACCACACAAAAAGCAAATCCCTTTCAAGGTAGGAGCCAGTCTACTTGATAATCTTGTCGATGAAGTCTTCGGTTGGGAAGCAGAGTCTCCTCCTCTACGAACTGAGGCTTCAATGTTACGCACAGCTGTATATCTCTTCCTGCATGCATCATGAACGCTGACTTGGTTGCAATTTTGGAGGAAATTTTTATTTTCTGCGAGGCCACGTTTTTGACTCACTTCAATTAGTGCTCGAATTCCTCGTTCTTTGATGATCACAACAGGACCTGTGTCGAGGTCCTCACGACACACGAAACACACGCCCGGACGGATAGACATTTCACAACACACTGAGAGCTGCCCTGAAAGGGCCTAGTGCGGGTAAGGAGGTCAAGGGGGGGGGGGGGACAATGAAAACATTTTGCTAAAATATTAATGGTTCTTTTAAATTTGAGTTAAGTAAGTTTCCCAATTACTGTATTGTTTAAATTTGACTTAAGGTCGTTATACTGGTCGATAATTATGCCATAAAATAAACCCATGATGACTCATGGGTATAGGTACTAATGGGTACTTGAAATTTGAAATGGTTGTAATCATATTATTACCCTAGGATAACCCCACGATGACTAATGGAATTACTTCACAGCACAATAAAACCATGAAAAGACGTGAGAACAGTTTATTTGCATTTCCCCCCAAAACCCACCTATGACTGTTTTTGGTTATCTGGCGTTCTTGAGAGAACCGTTAGGTCTATAGATATCAATCTAGTTTTAAATGAAAGCTAATTAAATTTACTACAATTTTATTTCATGTAATATTTGACGTGGGATACGTATTTTAGAAAATATTTTACAAAATAAGTGACCATTTCGAAAAAATTTCACTTTTTGGGAAAAAATGTCCTATTTTCGAAGAACTGTATCTTGGAAACCAATGGCTGCATATAGCTCGCTTTGATCTCAAATTATAGCAAATTTAGTCTACTTTAAAAGTATGTATAATAACTATACCGGTCAGACCCTTCCTTCACTGAGATGTTGAGCAAAAACTGAAAAGAATCCGAAAATTTCTTGGTTTTATGAGTCCACCGCCGCTCGCACAGCACTTTCGAAGTTGCAAAAATTTTTTTTTATTACTGGTTTAGGTCCTAACAACATATAAAAAAATCAAAATGACCGGACCTTTTGCAATCACGGATGTACATCTTGACTGGGCTAAATTACTAACTTACTAACTAACTAACCATCACGTCGTTTCCCCGCAGGGGTAGGCAGAGAGGATGGACCGCCAAACAACTCGATCTTGGCACACACTACTTGCCTCGTTCACATTCATACATCGTCTCATACATGCTCTTCCATTATTCAAATTAATTAATTAATTATTAATGCCTAATTACACCAGCCACTAACTCAACAATTTACATTTAGTACATTTTAATAAATTAACTAATCACGGGATATTCTGATTTTTTGGATTTGTTAAACTTAAATACGGGATGGTCCGATGCTTTGTGGGGAATCCGCTTGCACAGAGCGGGTGTAAACTGTGTACCCTAAAGTTAAAGTTAAAGTTTACATACAGAACACATTAGTACAAGAACAATAATATTACTGTAGCAGAATGAACAAGAAAAATTATTGACGAAAATGTATTATTTTATAGACATAGGTATTTTATCGGTTGTCTGAATTCTTAACTAATCAGTTCCAATTTTGAAAACGACAGATAAAATAATTTTTTGTTAAAATAATATTTGTTTTTAAATTCGAATACCTACATCACAAGAGTCTCAGCTGCTCCCGTCTGGAGGCAGTGAGACTGTGGCATCCCCAATTGGGGTATGTTGTGAGGCTGAAGATCCCCCAAGAGGGAAGGAGATAAGGAGAAGAAGGTGGGGGAAGTACCTGGTTATTCAGATCTGGTCACCAAAATGACTAAAGCAACGTTTCAATTCTAAATGGTGGTCTTACACCAGGGCGATACTGAGAGTAGGTATCTTCCACTCTGGAACGTGCCGCAAATATACTTTTTATTATTTTTAAATGAATGAATTGTGAAATAACACAAATTAATCACATAAAATTTATTTGCCACGCCAGACAGTGGGCTGAAAATCGGCTTTCATAGACATAGAGGCTTGAATTTTTAAGGGTCTTTTTTTTGCTGGAAATGGATTCTGCTGATCATTACTATACTATAAATTTCGTATGAAGCAACTGCGTGTACAAATAAAGGAGTTATCATTTTTTTAAGAAAAAATTGTATGGCACTGACATTTTGTTTTAAACTTTAAAAGTAAAAGTTAAACAAAAGGCCGTAAATATAGTTAAATTTCACCAAAATACGTTTTTCAACAATTTGACTGCTTGTTGTATGTTACCTCAACCTCAATCCATGAACCAGAGAAACACGGCTAAGTCACCAAACGTAGCGAACCACACGGAGTGACCTACGACAGGGGGTTTTTATCCAACAAATGGTTCCCAGGGTAGCGGTACCCACACCCGCCTCCCAAATTGGAAGGAACGTAATTTATCGATTGCCTGAATTCTTAACATCATCAACTCCAATTTTGAAAATGCTCCCTAAATTTAAAGTCCGAGTTCATTAAACTACAGCTAGTCTGACAGAGAGATACACACGGACGAATTAAATATTTTTGATGGTGACACTGGCATATTTTTTTGTCATTTTTGTCCAACATTTTCTTCGAAAATAAATGTATTATAAATATTTGAGAGTTATTATAATTTACTAATTGAATAAAATAAAGAAGCTGAAACCTATGTGATACAGACAGCTGTTCGCTAGGCGAGCTTAACTTGTGTTAAGGTAAGTCCGCTGTGGGGACCTAATCGATCCGCCAGACTGCCAGTCAAGCGTCCTACCCCTGGAGAATCGACCACCTCAGTAATGCACCAGGTGGCTAATGGTCTGGTGTAAAGTTTTGCGGTTGTGAATTCTACTGGGTGTAGTTTTAATGTGAAAATAACGAATTGAACTATTTTTTAAAAGTATTGAAGCCCTTGATAGCACCGTGTCTTCCTCGGGCGTCCTTGACGTCTTCTACCATTCACTTATACGTCATTCATTATCTTTACACCCTTTTATTCGTTCATCACTTAGCTCAATTTTATCAATTAAAGTATTTGTTTCACTTGATCATACCATGCTTTCCTCGGGCATCCCCGATTTTTCTACCATTCACTACTGTACGCCATTATTATAATAATAATGTTTTTTACAGACTTTAGTGTAGACTTTAGATCTTGCAGATCCTAAATAATATACACGCATGTAAGAGATGGACATTTATTGGTACTGTACAAGTTTAAGCTACTTGCTAACTAACGAGCTGTCGGTAGGGAAAGAGAGCGAGCAGGTATATACATCTCCTTTTACATCTAGTTTTGCCGTCCTGCTCTGGCATATTAAAAAAGGCAGGCGTGCCACCAAAACCATTCTTACAAATAATAAACCTATTTATTCTGGACTTCTGTTAGGTATGAATGCTAAACATGTTCTTGTTTGTTATAATATATCCCGAAGCTCAGTTTGCCTCTTGGCATAGGCCTCCTCTAACATTTTCCACGCGGACCTGTCACGCGCTACTCTTCTCCAATGATGTCCAGCCATGAGTTTTAGGTCGTCTTCCCGTCTTATTTATTGACGTCCTCTACTTCTCTTGCCATCTTTGGGATACCAGTCAGTGGCGTTCTTGCACCATTTCGCCATTATTACCGTATATGTAATATTTTTTTTTATTACCGTGATGACAAAAAAGGCAATAAACATACGTTCCTTATCACAATAATCATGCTGCAGCTCTTTCAAATGATGACATTCACAATGTGTGTAGGTCTGTTTCCTCCAAAGGAAAAAAAAGTGGTAATTTTCTTGCATCTCTCCTACATACCGCACCGTGACGACCGTAGACCCTCACAATACTACTAGCCGTACGATAATATTGGAAGTACTAGTAATACTGTAACTGTAGTAATATAGTTACAAGGATAACATTTAAGTGTGAGGGAATTCCAAAAATTCAAAACGTCAAATGTCAATGCGCTGATGAGTTTTCTTTTGTTTTTAACCGTACCTACAATACAAACAAACGAACAAACGGTAAACGTGTGTAATACGTGGTAAACGTGTGTCTGCACCCCCCCCCCCTCAAAAGGAAACTTACAGTCATTATCATAAATCTCCCTCAAACGTACAAAGAAAATGAAATGCAATTCCCGTCGCCGTGGCTGAGCCGTAAAAAGATATATTTTTTGTCCAAAGGTTACTTTGTGTGTCACATATTTTCTCACCATTATTTAATGTGTAAGAAAGAGCTGCAGCATAGTAGCGATAAGGAACGTGTATTTTTTTTGCCTTTTTTACGTAAACGTGGAACGCCACGGTAATAATAAAAACACACGTTGGACATCGTGTACCTAAAAGAAATCACAATAATATTTTTTTAGAACAAAATATTAATCACCGAGGAAACATCCTGTAAAATGTGCTGTACCTTTTAGCAAGTTAAAAAAGCAAATATTTTAAGTAACGGGTTGCTACCTCCTTCCTTCTTGTGTTCATGATATAGTGTCAATTGTTAATAATAATAATACACGTAAAATCATAATATTGTATTGAAAAAAAAATTTGTGTATATCTGTAATGAAAACTTTCAGTTCAATTTTCATTCACTTCCCGAACTGCTGAAATGCGTGAATTTTCGCACACGTGATAAAAATGATTATAATACAATACAATAACTAAAATTAACCAATATTAAAGAGTATTAGCACGTGATAAGCGTGTTTTTTGGTCTTTTTTATTTTTTTTTTACCTACCTACACCCTCACTGTGCCATCTCTACGCCCTCTAATTTTCTCTGGGTCTTCTACTGCCACCCCGAAAGTCTCAAACGATAATATAATTAATTGTAAAAAAACGGATAATATAATTAATTGTACATGAAAAAATATATATTTAAAATAAAAACTGTAGATATTTGAGCGGGCCGCAAAAAACGGATAATATAAATTGTACATGCAAAAAAAAATATTTAAAAAGAAAACGGTAGATATTTGTGCGGGTCGCAAAAAAACTGAAAGTATAATTGCACACTATAAAGAATATATTTAAAAAAAAACGGCAGATATTTGTGCGGGACCCGAAAAAAAAGTTAGTTTAATTGTAAATGAAAAAAAAAATAGTTTAAAAGAAAACGGCAGATTTTTGTGCGGGCCGCAAAAAAACAAAAAACGGATAAACGGATAGATATAATTGTACATGAAAAAAATACATTTACAAAGAAAACGGCAGATATTTGTGCAGCTGTAAAAAATGGATAGTATAATTGTACATGAAAAAAATATATATTTCAAAAGAAAACGTATCCGCCGCGGGCTGCAGTTTGACGACCACGGGCGTAGACGATGTCTATGAAAAAAGTTTCACTTATAGTCCAGTAAACGAATGGTCCAAAAGGAGGTGTAGAGTGCGTGAGCAGGAACCTAAGCGATTCTTTCAGGACTTGTTTAGGATGCTTAGGGTGTGAACATACTAAAAGTCCTGATGTCTAGGTGGTGAGCTAGGGGGGGGGGGGGGGGGGGGGGGGGGGGGCCAAGGTCCCGATTTTCGGTTTTCCATTTATATCTCAAAAACGGTGCGTCGCAGAGGAAAACTTTTTCAAAATAGTAAAAGCTCATAAAATTATCTACATCTTTTATTCTATACATAATTTTGGAAATCCCAGCCGTTTTTGAGTTATACGCTCCACAAATGCCAATATTTTCGAAAAAAATCATTTTAACTCACATTTTTCATCAAACATTCCTTCATATCGTCTAAAATATTTATCCAAGAAAGAAATTTATTTGCAAGAAGTTGTAAATAATTTAATTAACTTTTAGAATATATATACACATGTAAGTAAATCTCTAACCAGTAAATATTTACAGCAATTTTAAGTTTTTTCGTAAAATGTCGTCATTTTCAGAAAAAGCTGTTTTTTCTTACCAAATTATTAAGACGGGTTTTTTCTTCATGGGAAATTCCTTATTAATTTTTGCACGCAAGAAAGCAGGTAAGTTGTTCTCGAACAGATGATTAGTGGAATTCATTTTATAATCATTATTATTGTAATGGGTGATTAGGTTAGTCGTCGGAGATGCTACAATAACGTGCTACGATGCTGTTCGAGTTGGTGAAAAGGCAATGAATGCGATAGTGGGCTTGACATTCTCAGACATCAAGTTGTCCTACAAAGATCGGGCATTCCCAATGTCTTCTGTCAGCTCTTCGATAAAAATTCATGATGAAAAGGTTGCAGTTGACCCAACATTGCTGTTTCAGCGGATGTGTATAAGCAAACGATCTGATGAGGATTTGATGAAATTCTTTGAGTATGAGTTGGCCCCATTTCCCTTGGCACTGTTCAATGAAAGTGGGATGCGAAAGACAAATAAATCTGTTCTGTACAGCTCATTCGAGCCTACCAAAAAACTGTTCTACTGTCTCAGATGAACATAGTTGTGGACGGAGGATTTCTATCATATTATACATATTATCTATATTATACAGAGTAATTTGACAAAAAGATGCCTCCGTTGCCGCAATTTGTGATCGTTATATCACCTATGTCAACCACCACTATCCTGGAATGACTCGCACTGTGGTATTTGATGGGTACGCTAATCCAGTCAATAGTACGAAATCACATGAACAGATGCGACGATACAGACTGAGAAGGTCAGCAGACATCAATTTGACATGGAACAAATCAATACCCGTTAAACAGGAAGATTTTTTATCCAATCCTACCAACAAAAGTTACTTCATCTCCTTACTACAGACAAAGTTTCGGGAGAATGGGATACAGACTCTTCAGGCCACCGATGATGCTGACGTCCTTATAGTGAAGACTGCTGTGGAACTATCCTTTCACAACTCTGTGGCTGTCTTTGGTGAGGATGTGGACCTCACTGTCCTTTTGATTGCTTCCACTCCTCCCATCTAAGATATTCTGTTGCTGAAACCCGGACGAGGGAAAACCAAAACATTGGCACTGTCCACCCAAGAGATGCAGCATCGTGGATTTGAACACATCACATTTTTACATTAATTTACCGGGTGCGATACAACGTCTGCAACTTTCAGGAGAAGCAAGGTGGGCTTTTCAAAATTTTACTTGGAGTCAGAAATGATCAAGCAAGCGGCAATGATCTTTTACAACCCCTCCTCTACTCACGATGAGGTTGAAGAGGCTGGAAATAAATGCTTCCTGAAATGGTATGCGGCGCCAAAAAGACAGACCTCACTTAACCAGTACCGCTCCCAATCGTTCACAAGGTCCGTGGCAAATATGAAGCCTGACATCAGCTCCCTCCCTCCAACAGAGAGTACAGCAAAACAGCATTCCCGGCGGATATACCACCAAGTTCAGCAGTGGCTCGGGATTGAGCTGTGCCCTGAAGAATGGGGGTGGAAACACGAAGGAGACACCCTGGCGCCAATTACAACAGAAGATCCTCCAGCACTGGAGGTCCTCCTGAAAATGATATTTTGCCACTGCACCAAGGATTGTGCAATTGGCAAATGTGGATGACGAAAAGCAATGCTGACCTGTTCTGCAGCGTGCCTTCACTGCCAAGGGAGATGCCTCAATAGCGTGCCTGTTACCGAGGACGACGATGAAGACGACGTAGAACCCTTTCAGCAAGAACAACCACCACTGAGAATGACGATGCCATGGATGAACAACGCTTGCCAGGACCCTCACGTCCAAAGAGGATATGAAAATGTGAATCCATATACAGTTGAGAGTGTAACATGATGTTATTGAGAACAGTGCCAAGGGAAATGGGACCAACTCATACTCAAAGAATTTCATCAAATCCTCATCTAATCGTTTGCTTATACACATCCGCTGAAACAGCAATGTTGGGTCAACTGAAACCCTTTCGTCGTGAATTTTTATCGACGAGCTGACAGAAGACATTGGAAATGCCCGATCTTTGCGGGACAAGTTGATGTCTGAGAATGTCAAGCCCACTATCGCACTCATTGCCTTTTCACCAACTCGAACAGCATCGTAGCACATTATTGTAGCATCTCCGACGACTAACCTAATCACCCATTACAATAATAATGATTATAAAATGAATTCCACTAATCATCTGTTCGAGAACAACTTACCTGCTTTCTTGCGTGCAAAAATTAATATGGAATTTTCCATGAAGAAAAAACCCGTCTTAATAATTTGGTAAGAAAAAACAGCTTTTTCTGAAAATGACATTTTACGAAAAAACTTAAAATTGCTGTAAATATTTACTGGTTATAGATTTACTTACATATGTATATATATATATATTCTAAAAGGTAATTAAATTATTTACAACTTCTTACAAATAAATTTCTTTCTTGGATGAATATTTTAGACGATATGAAGGAATGTTTGATGAAAAATGTGAGGTAAAATGATTTTTTTCGAAAATATTGACATTTGTGGAGGATATAAATCAAAAACGGCTGGGATTTCCAAAATTACGTAAAGAATAAAAGTTGTAGATCATTTTATGAGCTTTTACTTACTCTTAAAAAGTTTTCCTCTGCGACGCACCGTTTTTGAGATATAAACGGAAACCCGAAAATGGGGACCTTCCCCCCCCCTCCCCCCCTAGCTCACCACCTAGACGTCAGGACTTTTAGTATGTTCACACCCTAAGCACCCTAAACAAGTCCTGAAAGAATCTGCTCACGCACTCTACAACTCCTTCCTTTACTGGACTATTACCACAGTTAGGGCGGTTCCGACAGTTACGGTTGTTTCACAGAAATTCAAATATAACATTGTCGTCATTCATTCAGCGCCATTTTGTGTTTTTATCAGTTGAAAGGTCCCGTCAAATGACGAATCCAAGAACGGGTTGTTTCACAAAAATTAAAATGTAACAAAGTTATCAAATGGCTATTCATCACCATTTTGTTTTTTTTAGAGTCGAACTTGAACTTTCGGCCGTTGAACTACAGCTTTTGAACAAATTGCGTACACGACAATTATTATGTTGGCTTGTCAGCTTATTACAATTTGTTAGAAAACTAGAACGCACCTCGAATCGGCATTTAACGAGGATCTTTCAAATTTCAAAAAAAACAAAATGGCGCTGAATAGTCATTTGATGACAATGTTATATTTGAATTTCTGTGAAACAACTGGCCTTTACAGATGCTCCAGTAGGTAATTTAATCATGTCGATAAAGGTTTAAAGATACAAGACTCATGAAATTTTATATCATGCATTTTATTATTCTCATGAATGTTCCGCATAAAAATTACGACCTCCCCCGTACTAAGGGCCGTGGAGACTGCGCCATGTTCAGGGGAGGATCGGAATAAAGGCTTTATGGGAGATATTATTACCAGGAATGGAACCTACATAATATTATTACATCTCCCTCTTCGGGATCAATTCATTGCTTCAGCCCGCTTGCAATTTTATTCGAAATGCAAAATCACTCACAACTAATAGCATTCAAGGGCGTACCCAAAGTAAATGCTTTTTATTATAATAAAACCATGGTCGAGGGGTAAGGCTTGACTCGGAATCCAAAGGTCGCGGGAACAAATCCCGGCGTTGGCAAATAAATTTTATTTGATTAATTAGTGTTATTTCACAATTAATTTATTAAAAATAATATATGTACATAAATTTTTCCGCACGTTCTAGAGTGGAAGATACTCGCAGTATTGCCCGTAAACCCACCATTCAGAAGTGAAACGTTGCTTAAAAATGGCTTTAGCCGTGTTTGGAGACCATATCTGAATAGCCAGGTACTTCCTCACCTTCCTCTTCCCCATCTCCATCCCCTCCGCACTACCTTCTCAGCCTCACAACATATCCCAATTGGCGATGTCATAGTGTCACTGGCTCCAGACGGGAGCACCTGGGACTCTTGTGAAGTATTCACATAAAAAAGTAATTGTAAGTTATAATTATAGGATTAGGCTAGATCGGAAGAGACTGGTTGAGACTTTTGATCTCTCCAGCGGGACTTTCTCGGAACATCGCCTTGCACCGCAGTGGGAGGGAAGGATTCATTCTTCTATCCCTTCTGGACACACTGACCTCCCGATTTCTACCTCATACCTTTTTTCTTCCCGGAACTTCCTATCCTTCCTTTCCTAAAAAGACCCTCCAAACAGGCTCTAAAGGGAATTATTTTTCTCAGGGCCCGCTGTGAGGAGCTCATGTAAAAAATAATCAGAGAGACGATTAGAATTATCTTTCAAATGAACAACGTTAGTATAAGCTTTAAAAATCAATTATTATGATTGTCATTTAGATCTGTACTGATTGATTTGTTTCTGATCTGCTCAATTTCTGAGAGACAAAAATAATATTAAAAAATCTGAAAACAATTAATTAAAAGAAATTTACATTTCAACATAGACATATTAAAAAAATTAAATTAGTTCAAATTTCTTGGAAGATTTTCACTGCTCTATACAGGGTGTAATAGCACGTACCCGAGGAATTTTAACCAGCGATTCCTGAGCATATTTGGAATAAAAAATGTACTTGTTAGTTTGCTGTCAGGTGATATTTTTTTTTCTATTAAAAAAAAAAGTTTCATTCACATGTCGCTACTATTCCCATCGCTACAAACTACAAACTGGCTATAAACGCGCCACTCTCCTAAGTAGTCAGTTGTGACGTGTGATGGAGATATATTTTTAATGTTTTTAATAGAAAAAAATGTCGCCGGACAGCAAAATGACATGGACATCTTTTACTCCAAATAAGCTGAGGAATCGCTGGTTAAAATCTCTCGGGTACGTGCTATGTGTACCGGGTACATAAAGCACGTACTCATTACTAGGTACATTGTACCCTGTGTAGAAAAGAGTTCTGGGATTTTGATTTCTTCCGGAAAGGAAATCTTATTAAATTTTTCTTCTTGAAGAGTGATTACGCTTCTGTCGATGTTTATTAGGTTTTCGCGTAAATTCTCGACTTTGTTAGCCGTTAAACATTTTATACAGAAAAATACTATTAAATTTAAGTTGACAAATTATTTAACAGACCCCTATTACACCCCTTACGTGTTTTTATTTTTATTTTGGAGTATTGTTTCATCTTAAAATTATTCTCATGGCTTTGTTTTGCAAAGCTGTGAGTCTTTTAAAGTCCTCCTTTTAAAGTCTTTCGCCAATAACAATAAACAGTCTCCCGCAGGGTGCTTTTACTATTTGGAAAAAACACGTTATTTCTGACAGTTACCTTATAATCGATAGCATAACACACCGTATTATCCCCAGAACTGCAGGACTAAAGTGCCAATGTTCAATAGTCTTGTCGCTATCTTGTTATTGAATCGAATTTTAACTGAAACCGACATTAGTTAGGTGGAATTTAATAGACAAGCTTTTGGGCAAAATAACACGTTCCTACATTATGGCCCGGTATATCAGTCAGTCCGTATCCTTGCCATGTACGATATAGGTAAGGATCATACTGAGCAGATGCAACGCAACGCAACGTTCCTGTCCCGTTCACACTGGCCGACGTACGTACGCGTCGCTGTGACCACGTGACAAGGGGTCTCTGGTTGTGCGCAGGCGCGTTTGATTTGACACATTTGACATTTATTTTTTAGGTTATGTTTATGTGATTCTCTTCTCAGCAGATGACGGCTTTGCCATATCTTGAAAGTGAATTTGAAGATGATTTGCTACGATTATTATTATTAAATCAATATTCTCGTAAAAGAAAAAAAGTGAGAAGTATTTGGGTTCACAACATTAACAAACAAAGACAAATGTTTGGAGAGTTCCATACTTTAGTAAAGGAACTAGAATCTGATGACGGACGATTCTTCATGTACTTCCGTATGAGTAAAGTGGTATTTGAAGAGCTTCACAGCATAATTGAATATGACATAAAAAAGACTTCGAAAGTCAATTGGGATCAGAGAAAGACTGGCAGTGTGTCTAAAGTTTGATTGACATTCATTATAGGGGTATAATATTGAAAATCATGCCATGAATGGCTGAAATTTCTTCCTAAGTTGCACTGCGTATGCAGAATCTCTATAATCCTGTAATTTGATTTTATAAATAACTTCGTGCCGTCTAAAAGCTTCAATAAGCTGTCGTCATCCATTTTTGAATAATATCTGTCAAAAAACAACCATAGATATAGCGAAACAACGTTAGATGCTCAGATAACATCAAAAAGATGTAAAATCATCTCGTAGTAGGCGTGACCATACCCCCTCCACCTTCCACATGGCCCACGCCGATCTGGCTGCGGCAGGTCCGCGTAGCGTAGGGGGCGTCGGTTTGCGTTGCGTGGGGCTAGTGTGATTCTAAAGCACCCGTTTCCATAGAAAATGTGTGGATGGTAAGCAGTCCAGATATGGAAATGGTGACGTCTACCCACGTGGCGTGGCGTTGCGTGGGCTTAGTGTGGTTTTACCTATAAGCTTCGACAAGCCGGAGAATAGTTCCTTTTTTAGACGTCGAGGCGCTTGTAAAATTGCATTTGTAAAATCTGACATCTACGTAAATAATTGAATACCTACCTCCACATCCCCGAAATTTAAGTAAATTGTCTAATTTTATAAGTGTGGACTATTATTTTCGTCCAGCGATGAGTAATTTATGTTATTAACTAATAATTAATCTAAAATAGTCTGGTAAGGGATTTTGAAAGTTTTAACGTCGTACAGTTTGTTTCCGCGGTTTATTTCATACATAGTACCCAACTCCGGCAAAACACTCGTACTATTTAAAATTAATACATTTATAAAAAATAATAAATATATTTATAATTAATGATTGAAGTGAGGGACTTGATCAAAAATCGACCCACGTAAAAGTATTTTAGGTACATGAAATAAACTGCCGCCCCTGACATTTTCATATTCGCGATCTCCCGATGACAGTTGAGTAAGTACATAGATATACCACTCACGTAGACAGTAGTTTGGTTTTACAAAGAAAAAATAAACACGTATATCTATTAAAATCATGGACAATCCGTGTAATACTGGTGGTATCTAGGCTTGCGATCTATATACGAATAATATTCCAAGCCGCGCTTTGCTCGATGTTTCAACAAAGCCGAGCTTAAAATCAATAGATTTACCGGGTGTAGGTATGAATTACTTTTTTTTTTATTTCTCCGCCTTCTTTTCTCTTCTTTAGTAGCCATTTTTACATGACGACTGTATGACGACCGCAGATACTTTAATAGTAAACAACTGCTAACCCTGTACAAATCGCAAGTGCGCCCCACGGTTGTATTTTTCAGCCACCTCTGGTCTGGAGCTCCAAAATACCTAAAAAAACCCTTGACTCTGTGCAGAAACGGGCGGTCCGTTTGATAGATTCTCCCATCTTAACAGACGGACTGCAATCTTTAGAGCACAGTAGCGTCATTGATCCCCTTGGCACCGGTGCATAGTCGGGAAACACGCCAAATACGCGCCCAACATTTGTACACGGTTGACATTAGTCACATGAGAACGGGTCGTTTCTATGACTCGTTCTTGAGTTCAACGGCTCGGCTGTGGAACGATTTGCCGGCCTCTGTGTTTCCTCCCTCCTACAACATGGGTCTCTTCAAGACCCGTGTTTACTCCTTCCTTTCCTCAAAAAGACCCTCCACACAACATCTTCAAAGATGACATAGGCCCTGAGGGAAGTTATTTTCCTCAGGGCCTCCTGTGTGGAGTTAATGTAAAAAAAAAAAAAAATTATTGAGAGCAAATATTTTTATATAGTAAGTTTTGATACTTCTTTAATTTATTGCAATTTTTGAAGTGAAACTTCTTAAGCACTGTTATTTATTTATTTACGGGTACTCGGTTCCAATATAATACACTAAATCCACGCATCCAGTCCAACTGTAGCTTTCATTAGTGTAGTGGTACAAAGCGCCTGACGATTTTCAGCAGCCAGACATCTAACGAACCAAGAGTCAAATCCTACGAAATCAAAAATATTTTTATTTTTGTAAAATCAATATCTAATTTTCAAACCACTCCAAAATGAACAGGAAAAAGAAAAGAAAGCGACGTTTAGCGACTCCGAAGACAAAAACACAAATACTAATAAGTTGAATAAATGTATAGGAAAATGTGCACTGGAATTTGACGGTAAAAATACGGAAAAATCTCTTTCTTCACATTGATAAAAAAAGTGTTTCGTAGTCTCCTCACTACTTCAGTTTTCTGAAGGTTTCACTTCTACCTCGGGTGAATTGCACATTCTGATTTTTTCTTCCTTAAATGTTAACCATAACCTTCCGAATATTCGAAGCGAATTTTCCCTTGAGAAATTTACCACGAGAGGTTTTATAGAATCGGCCACCTGTGCTCTAAAGCGTATAAAATAATTTTCCTTCGTAAATTAAGAAGTGTAGTGCTCCGGCTCGGCTCGATTCAATAACGAAATTCTATAGCCGCAGATAAATGGGTCAACGCTATTACCACTCATAAATGTTTTAAACTTTCAGATAATTGTTTAACGTAAAATGTTTTTACTCTCAGAAATGTTTTTGGACTTTCATGGGACACCCATGTCAGAGACATCTATTCAGTTTCCGGTTCTTCCAATCACAGTCCTTCCTAAACATGAAATCACAAGCACCATCCTACAAATTACCCAACAATCAACTCACACTAACATCAAGCCACTTTACAATCAAGACATCCACACTCACAATACTCGAAATAGCAATAAAATCCGCATACCTCAAACACACACTACAAAATATGGGATAAAATCTCTGAACTATGTTGCCTATACACTATACATATAATTCGCTACCAGATATATACAAGGGAATGCAGCAAAATAAAAATAATTCAGAGTAATGCTTTAAAAGAATATTTTTTAAGTATGTTTAAGGATGAAACTTTGTTTGTGTTTAAGGATGTAATTTTCTTGTCATGTTCAATTGTCTTGTTTCTTTTCTCTTCTTTTCTTTTCCATTTAGTTGTAATCATCCATATCTGTATAACCTTGTTCCTTTTTTCTTTAATTGTTTTCTATTGTTGTTTGTTCTACTCAACCTGTCTTTTATTTTTTCGTCTATATTGTATGCGAAACTTATATTTTTAACATCTATTAAAAATTTCAAATTAATTGTGATATTGCAAACTATATTTTTCTAGTTTTATGTAGCTCCTATACAATACATCTAGAACTTCAATTATTGGTGTGGACTTTAAAGTTTCTGGTAAGGGAACGTACCCATACTACGTGACCAACTTTTTGCAATTTTTAACCCCCCCCCCCCCCCCGGTGACCAAAATCCTAAGCAACCCGCCGCTCATTTGTATGGAGCGTGACATTTTGAAGACCCCCCCCCCCCTAAACGTGTCACGTAGTATGGGTACGTTCCCTAACATGTAATATAATTTCATTCCTTTGTAAAGTAAACTGTTCTCCGTATCGCTTTGTCCTTTTTTGTAGCCTGATTTCCTTGCACGTCCTTGTGTTATGTCTGTGAATTTCTTTGTTGTGTATAAATTTATTTCGGAAGTATTTTGGTAACAGGTTGTTTACTATTTTGTGGATAAATAACATTGTGTTCAAGGTCAGCACCTGTTACACTGTTAGCCAATTCAGTTCCTTTAACCTTTTAATTACTTTTGAAATTCTATTTCGTCGAGGTACTATTATCATTGCGCAGTTTTGCTGCTAGGCCCTGCGGGCGGCTTTTGTTTCGGTTTCGCCCACTTTGAGTGTTGTTGACCATTTTATGAACCCGATAGGATCCGGTTCCCAAAATAACGGGTTCCTCGGATCAATTGTGATCCAGTGACAGCTAGTCACCGGGACAAAGTAACCGCGACAGGCAATGATGTCATATGCAATAAATAGACGTGTGATATTATTATTTACATACGCCAGTTACAATAATAATAATTTATCGACAATCTCTCCATATCCGGAGAGATGCACGAAATAACAAATTCGTAGTATTTACGCCTGCCAGGCAATGCTATTTACGTAACCTGTTAATGTAAGTAGCGCCATCTTTTGGCATTGCTTTAATTTGGTTCTATTACAAAAGTACATTTGTGTACAAACTCCACTTTTAAAAAGGTTTTGCCTAAGGCGCGGCGTCGGATTTGCATTCTTAGCCGGATTGTTAAATTAAACCCTAGAGTCGCAAGCCTATTAATACTGTTTGACGATGATAATTATTTATTTTAATAATACATTCAAAAGGAAAATACACTGGACACTCGTAACTGAAACTCGTTCATTAAAAAGTATTTTTTAATAATTTAATGATTTTATGTGAAATGGTAAGGAATTTCTTATTTATTCTTCAAACACAGCAAACTTATTTTGTGGAACCATTGAAAAATTTTTAATTCAAAGTTAATAGATTAGGTACTTAGTTTATTGTTAAAAAAACGGAAATGATTCGTAAGCAATGCTTACTTCGTCAGGATTATTTTAAAACTAATTACAACACTAGATATAGATTTGAAGTGTCAATGGAAAGGAATGAGTGGGAAGGGAGGGGGGGGGGGGGGGGGGGGAGCGGTGTAATAGGGCATAATTTACAAAGGGAACAAGTTTAATAATGGGTAATTTAATTTTTTTTATTATTTATAATATTTAAATTCATGATTACTCTCTTTCCAATTTTTTAAGATTTTCAATTAGTCTAAATGAAAATCATTAAAATTACAATGTGAAACAGAATAAGAAACTTTGAAATAAGGATAAATGAACTTTTGAGTTGTTTAAACAATAATGGTTTCTCTGAGTTGGCCAATCATTTATTGGAGACGAATCATACTTTTGAATTCAATTATGGTTACTATTTTATTATATTATTATACCTAATTGGTTTTAAAATAACCCTGATGAAGTAAGGATTACTTACGAAACATGTGGGTTTTTTTTTTAACAATAAACGTGGTTAAAACTAAATAATCAATTAATTTTGAATTTTTTATTTATCGTTACAAGTTGCTGAACTTCGTTTTAATTTTAAGTTTTTTTCTCTTGTTCAATAATGTGATAATTGAATTTACGTAAAAAAGTTCATTCAAATACTTTATTTATAATGAGCAAATTTTGCAGTGTAATTAGTATTCCGTGTGACAGCTGTTTCGCCTGCTGAAGGCATTATTCAGGAACGCGCCCTTTTTCAAACATCCCAACTTAAAAAGCATTCAGTGCGAGTTGTAATATGAAATTTTTACTTGTTAGAGTTGCTTTATTGCTTTGGTCGACAGATTTGAGGTACGAGTATATAGACTGCTGCAGTAGGGTAAGGTGGGGGAATGGCGGTCACTTAAGCGAAAAACGACATAATTCTTTTATTAAAGAACTTTGTGTAAAAGTAATTAAACTTTCATATAGCTAAAATAGTACTCTTTATGTTTACTATGTTGTAAATAACCCAGCTTAAGTAGTTTAATTATTGTTATACATTTTTTAAACCTTTCATTGACTGGTATTGTCCGCACTTTGCGGGAAATGGCAGTCACCATTTCAAAACAAAAGAAATGTTTTCTTTGACATTCACTAAAAATTTAAATAAGCTATCAAAAATCAAACCGGCACATCAAAAGTGATAACAAATTTGTTATAATTGGTGATAAAAGCAAATCCAGCCGTAAATAATATACTTAAGCTTACCTTTGATTGAAAATTCCAATTTTTAACAACAAAACACTCCGAAACATGAACGACGCACTGCCATACTGACGTGCGATGCGAGATGGCCGCGGCCATGTAAATTAGTTGTCCCCAGTGAAGACTAGATGGCGGTATAGGTATCATTTTTTAAATAATTCAGGAACTTGGTATTCCACAGTGACCGGCATTTCCCGCTGACCGGCATTCCCCCACCTTACCCTACTTATTAAAATATTACCGTATTTCTTCTGGGATACGCCGAATGAACGTTCGAGAAAATTTGTTTATTGCTCTAATGCACAGTGATCTTCTGTGTTGCTCAATATCCGTACTTAACATCTTTAATTAACAGCAATAATGAATAGGAAGACAACCTTAACATACTAACAGAGACATTACTATAATCTGGCTCCATTTAAAAAAGGTGTGTTTTTTTTAAATAGGAAATTTACCTTAAAAATAGTGCTTTGTGATAAACGAGTATATAAATAATTTTCTCGATTTACCCGTGTCACTTTTTTTTCATTTTGACTTCTGGACCGAACAGACACGCGAAAGCGATCAGTTTGAGACGAAACTCGAGATGGACATTGAAGGCCTCTCTTGCCTCTTGAAATCTGTCCGAATCGTCAGGAGTTCAGACTCCAAAATACCCTAAAATATATTCAGAATCTTAACGACGTAAGTAAAGAAGCCGTGTATACAAATTGCGACTCGCGGCCAGTGTATTGGACGGACCTACTGTCGAATTCGTCCTATCAAAGAAAAGAAGAAGAAGACAAATAATGTGGGAATCTTAACGACGAAAGTGAAGAAAGCGTGTAAATAAATAATATAAGCCCGCTGCACGGCATATTGGACGAACGTACGGTCAAATTCACCCTAGCAGGCCTGGAGATTCGACTTTTCCGCCGCGTTCATTTAAGCCGCCGCTACCCGAATTTCTACCGATTTTTTACACATCTCCCTTAAACATGTTAAGTTTTAAAGCTCTTAAAAATATATATATGTTATTCTTGAAGATAATATCTAGACATTCCCCGCGCCGAAACGCAAATTATATAAAATTTCCTCGATATTAGTATGCTCCAAAAATTATTATAAACACGTTTGTTTCAGTTACTTTATAAGTTATATGTATGAAAAAAATCACAGCTTTAAAAGCTGTTTAATACAACCCCGCGAGATTTTTGCTCTATTCTAAAAGAGTCGTGATTTATTAAACACTTTCACAATTTTCGCATCGATTTTGTCGCTTTAAATACTAGCGCGCTCCTCTAACATTCGTAATTTCATATCTCTCTATCTTCTTCTTTTTGAGCCCGGTTGCGGCACCTTAATTAATTCTGAAGAACGTGTTACAAATATAAAAAAAAATGTGTCTCCATGTCTCACTCCCGAAGTTATTAATTCATCGCCTAGAAAAATAAAATCTGGTTCTTACCGCTAATTTTATATTTGAAAAACGGGTTATAAAGTTTTAAACTCGTTGTACGTTAAATATATTAATGGTAAGGTTTTGTTTTTATTAATCTTAAATACAAAGAACTTGTACCCCCAGTGTTCTGTTGGAAAAAAAAGTTATTATAAATCCGCCGGAAATGATTAAAATGTGAGCAAACAAAAATGATTAGGGCTGTGTACCGCCTTAAAAAGAACTTTTATGGACAAGGTCTACGTTACGCGGGTAAACCGAGAAAATTATTCTACTAATATAAAGTGCGCAGTTCGCACGCGGTAGTAGCTTCGGTTAAACCTTCGGAAAACTAAAGTAGACAAGAGTGGGGAGGCTACTATCATTATTATTCTATCTCATTCTTAGGCTAAATTCTGTAGATGTATGCGTTTGTCTCGTTTGAGTGTCGCTTTTTCGTTTCATCGAGTTTCAAATCACAAAGGTACTAAAGAAGTTTTCACTTCAAAAAGTGGTGTATTACAAAGTGTATTTTTTCATTTAATATATAATGTATTTGCTTCCATTTAAAATATAATGTATACCCCAAAGTATTTGCTTCCTTCGATTAAAAAAAATAGTACTTAATAAGGAAACAGACGTACGTACATTGTGTGTCTCATATTTGTCTCACCATTCTTTGATATTTAAGAAAGAGGTGCAGCATTGTTGTGGTAAGAAACGTATGTTTTTTTTTGTATCGCCGCCGCGCCGCGCCGTTCCTCAAACGTGAGAATACGATTGAAATCGCCTATTTGAAACGAATTGCACATTTCCCGCATTGTTCTTTCAGTTACAATAACTCGTCACACTGAATTGAGTTACTAGAGATGCAATACCTGAAGTGTACTTGTACACTGTACACTAGTGTACACGTGTACATGTCAGTTGAGATCTAGGAACTTGTCAAAGAAAAGATATATTCCACGTTAAGAACTACAATATTTCAAGTTTCTGTAAAAGGGTTTTCACTCCAAAGAATCCATTAAATTGAAACTTTGACTATATAACACATATGTACTTCACATGAGTTTCTTATAGAACTGAACTGCTATTATAATGTAAAGCTAAACGTTAAAGTCTTGCCCAATAAATAAAAATATCCATAATATAAAAAAAAAACCTTTCACAATTTGGAATCCATGTATTTCAGAAGTACGGCGAGGGTTTGTGACGCCCGGGGGTTACTCATGTTTTTACGCCACTGACAAATTTAATAAAAACGACATTTGGCCCCCAGTGGGACCCTTGACCCTTACATTAGCTTCCAGGTACGAATTTGTCCCTTATAACAACACAAACAGGACCATAAACAACAAATACCTTCCTAACTACCTTTGCCATTTAAAATGCGGGTATTTAAAATGCGGGTATTTAAAATGCAAATAAATGTTTTTTTTAACTTTATAAGCCTTCCGGCGTCCAATTTGGGACCTTCCTAAGGGATTATATAAATATATAAGGGGTGACCTATGGGAGAGGTGTTGATTATTCAATGAGTGCTTTCCGGGGCGGATATGCTTTCCCATACTTCTTCTTAAGTTGATACCTCATTGCTGAAGATCGTGACCCTACTCCAATTTCAATGGTGGACCAGGCTCCTCCACTCTTCGCGGTTCTGCGCTGCGTGAAGAGTTGCGGACGTATCAGTCAGTGATACTTGGTCACTCAGTTCATTGGCGACCTTCCTCTGCTTTTTCTGCCAAATACTTTGCCAGTGATTACGCGTTTCTCCAAGTTGGGTACCCCAGTTTTGCGAGCAACGTGTCCAAAGTCTCTTAAAATACGTTATAGGTAGATATTTTTTTTTAATTGTTTTTATTTCTTGCTAGAGCAATCCCGATGAGTTACAGAACTCATTTTAGGACAGGAGGAACATACAAATCATGGGTGGGAGGAAATAGTTAAAATTTTACATAGGAATTTGGATATTAAAATATAAGATTCACATACAATATAGAAGAAAAATAAAAGACAGGTTGAGTAGAATAAACAGCAATGGAAAACAATTAAAGAAAAAAGGAACAAGGTTATACAGATATGGATGACTACAACTTAATGGAAAAGTAAAGAAGAGAAAAGAAACAAGACAATTGAACATGACAAGAAAATTACAAAGTTTCATCCTTATACATACTTAAAAAATATTCTTTTAAAGCATTACTCTGATTTTTTTTTATTTTGCTGGATTCCCTTGTACATATCTTGTAGCGAATTATATAGTGTATAGGCAACATAGTTCAGAGATTTTATCCCATATTTTGTAGTGTGTGTTTGTGGTATGCGGATTTTATTGCTATTTCGAGTATTGTGAGTGTGGATGTATTGATTGTAAAGTGCCTTGATGTTAGTGTGAGTTGATTATTGGGTAATTTGTAGGATGGTGCTTGTGATTTCATGTTTAGGAAGGACTGTGATCGGAAGAATACCGGAAACTGAATAGATGTCTCTGACATGGGTGTCCCATAGAAGTCCAAAAACATTTCTGAGAGCTCGGTTTTGAACCACCTGCAGATCAGCTATCAATTTCTTCGAGGCAAATCCCCAGATACAGCAGAGATAAGAAAGGTGTGAATGTTGTTATGAAGTACTTTCTTGAATTATAACTTCCCACCCCTGTATGATTATTTCCGTCATCAGGTACTAAATATTTTATACCAGTTGCCAAAAGTTGGCAACATTTGCGAAACGTTTTGATTGGCCCGGATTTCGGGAGGGGGCCGAGCAGCCCTTTCGACGGGGCGGAGAGCCCTGGCGCCTGCTTCTGGGTTTAACTGTGGTGAGGGACGGTTCTTGGCATATTGCCGACCGCCCTTTTGATTCCAACAATTGTTTGGGACGCGTAATTCAAAATATAGTTAAATTTGGATATTTAAATCAACTCAGTGGTGTTCCCGGATCAGGTCCTCTGCCCAGATGCTGCCCGTGACAGTGTAACGTACGTAAAACTTATATAATTATGTGTTATCATTCAACCCTTTTATTATATGTTAGAATCATTAACCTTGAGTTCACAAAGAGATTAAAAGCTTTTCCTAGAAGCGTCGAGTCATTAATAAATTCACCAATTATTTAAAAGCGACAAGAGATCTTTTCATTTATTAAAACCCTATATATATAATTATTCCAACAATAAAGCGACAGTCGTTTTGAATCAAATCCCAAACGAACTGAAAACACGATATCCCTGAGGGACGCTAGCCGGAGGTTTGTATTATAATTTGGTTTCTGTAAGTATTTAAATTGAACCATTGTTGTTGTGTCCTAATCATGGTGATAATTAATTTGTACCTGTTCGTAACAAGGCGGTTCGAGCCCGCAGTTATGTAACACTGTCGCTTCCAACTCGGGGCTAGATTTGGTTCATTATGAATTGTCGCTTTCTTTGATTTTTTTTTCATAACTCCACGCTGTTTTTCGTGATGTATGTACTATAAAATATGTATGTATATAATAATAATTTTTCCCATTTAAATGTATAGGTAAATAAGTGATTTTGAATTGTGTTAAAACCCCCGCGTTTTAAATGCCGTTATCTTGAAGGCCGCGTCTACACATTTTTCAAAGGCCGCCATTTTGAAAACAGCACGTTTTTTAGACCGCTGGTAGCCTTTTAAAAATTAATCGAAGTCACCGCGTGACAATCCACACGTGTTTAACAATCGAATCATGTGCTTCGCGTTTATGTTTGGTCTGCGAGAAATTGATCCACGCGTTTGGTGTTAGAAACGCGTCGTTTTTTTGGAAACAGCGACATTTTAAACTATTAGCGTCCATTTTGATCCACGTGTTTTTTCAACCGCCAATAAAGCAAAGCATCTCACAAGTGTTCGAGAACCATTTAAAAAAGTTAACGCGTGTTTTAAGGATCCGCCATCTTGTCGGCCGCATTTCCGAATTAAAAAAAAAAAAATCACCACGTGTTTTTGACCCTTAAATAATTAGTCACGCCGTATTTTAAAAAGCTTTGTTTTAGTTTTACGCGAGTTTTGAAACAAAGTAGTTACTGAAATCTCAGAATTAGATACCTAAAAGATTAAAATCTGCTAGCGTAGGCAAATGCATTAAAGGTACGATATACCCGCTAACAAGGGAGATAGTGAAAGTCGAGTAAAACCACAATTCGGAATCTAAGCTTTGCTTGAAATGGCTTTAGCCATATTTGGTGATTGAATATTGTGAACTTCTGCTAAAAAAAAAAACGGCGTGGTGGTTATTGGTTAGTTAGTTTTTTAACAATTTTTCCTTTAGTGAATGCCGCTCGCATAGCACGCCAATTTAAATTGTGTGACCTCGAGTTTAGTTTACTTGACATAAGTTTTAAATATATTTTAGATTTATTTGAATAATTTGAAATCGTCGTAATTTTTACACGTTCGAGTTTTCAAAGGCCATCGACCGCATGGCACAAGATAAGCAGTCGGGTGCAAGCAGGTACTTTTTTCTAGGGTCAATTTATGACAGGGCTGACATTTGGAGACCTCCATAATGTTAAGGGTCCGCTTTATTACCGGGTAAGCAATTATTACCGGGTAGCGGGAGGAACGATTGTATGTTGGGTTCCTTTGGAGACAATAGCTATTGTTTGAAGGAATGACCAATGCACTTTAAAAATTTATTTCAAATATCGGATAGTACCTACCTAGTAAAGAGATGCGATAATTTTAAGAATAACGGCCATTAGTTTGAAAACAGAAATTGACCAGTCTCAACGTGTGTTGAGACCATATGTTAGCGTTATCTTCGTTGAAACGAGCTGATTGATTCTGGGAGAAATTAATCAGTGTCAGATTGTGTTTGGATCGTGTTTTAGCGCCATTTTTGTTGAAAAACAACGTAAACAAATAATATCTAATTGCTGTTTAGTCGGTTGGGTGAGCCCATGTAGGTTGCTCGGAAACAAACTGATGGTTTCGAGTGGTAAAATAATATTTACCTATCTAAAAACAGATTTTTAACAGTTAAAATAACGACAGCAATAAAATTTAATCGAGTTCAATTCTCGAATTGATTTGCCAGTGAGATATAATTTTTAGTGTTCAACGATACTGCCTTCCTTATAGTATATAAATACCTACCAGTTCGAATCTGGAATAATAATAACGCAACGCACTCCGACGTAATAACATTACTTTAAAATTCAGTCGCGGGTTCGATTCCTTGCGAAATCATATATCTCCGTAACCACGCCGATCTCTCTATCGAAGGGTAGAAACCTATTAACGATTAGAAAAATATGTTTGTGACTTATGTCATCTTAGGGGATGCTGCGTGGAGGGTCCTTTAAGGAAAGGAAGGAGAGAAAGGAAAGAGGTATGAGGGGCGGATATAAATATGGTGGTCAGTGTCCAGGTGTGACAGACATTGGAATTCCTCTCTCCAAATTACGGTTCGATGGCAGGTAGTCTAGTCCGACGTTACCCCACATGGACTCGGGCACTTGTAGCGAATAAAGCGATACCAAACATGGCAAATATCTGAAGAGGTTTACCTATAACTGAGGCGCTGGTTATACAATAGATAGTTCAGGGGCAGCGGTACCCATGCCCGCAACCTTAAATTGATACGACAACGAAGTCTATGAAAACGGAAGTACGATAGCTATTTTTTTAAATAGATGAATATAATCGGTATCTGTTAATATTAATGTATAGGTATTACTATTAATTAATTATTTTACAGAGAAGTAATGTGGGTTCGATTATCTATTACGTTGGACTTTCGAGATTTTTCTCAGGTTAGAACAAGTGCCTAGATTTATTCAACTAACGGTGTAGATTGATTGCATAGAAATCAATAGATGTTAATTGAAATTAAAGTTATTATTTGAAATAATAAGGATAATGAGCGAACTAATTTACAGGTATTTGATAAGTTGATACAATAAGAGCAAGATGGAATTCAACTAGAATGTTGGCCCATACCAATTAGAAAATTCTCCAAAGAAAATCAAGATGGAATCCAAGTGGAAAATTATTTCTTCAAATAATTTTAAAATTTATTTGTTTGAGTAGAGTTTCGCGCTAAGCGACGGACGTTAATCATGTTTTGATTGATTAATCATTTAAATGGTTTCGTAGGAACCGGAGAAATCAACGTATTGTGAAAATAAGATATGAAATTGACACTACACACTTCCACACATACCTACACTCATCGTGCTGTTTTCGAAAGGACGCTTTTGGGACAGTGCACACACATTACATCACAATCGCTTCGGAGTAATTAACCGAATGCGCTAACCACACTCCACATTTTTATTATACGACTATATCATGCAATATTTGTATTGTATTTTATAGTGACAATTACCTAATATGAACATTGCAGTACTCTGGTGAGAGTAACGCGGGTCATTGATACCCTCGTTATTTTGATTTGAGTTTGTCTTGTTTAACTCGTACAAAAATAAGATGGCGCCCCGTGGCATAGCCCGCGTAAATGAAGTGGAAAAGCGATACTATTTTATGATATCTTTCATTATTATCATTGTTGTCATCATTAAAAAAATACTATAATGCGCTGACTAGGTACAATAACTTTAAACATTGCCTTAAAACGCAATAAATCGACGACAATTATATTACAGTGAATGTGATAAAATCTGAGGTATTATTAATGTGTGTCTAAAGAAATCTCGGAGTCCGCCCGTTTCTGACGACAATTTGAGGTATTATTAATGTGTGTCTAAAGAAATCTCGGAGTCCGCCCGTTTCTGACGACAATTTGAGGTATTATTAATGTGTGTCTAAAGAAATCTCGGAGTCCGCCCGTTTCTGACGACAATTTGAGGTATTATTAATGTGTGTCTAAAGAAATCTCGGAGTCCGCCCGTTTCTGACGACAATTTGAGGTATTATTAATGTGTGTCTAAAGAAATCTCGGAGTCCGCCCGTTTCTGACGACAATTTGAGGTATTATTAATGTGTGTCTAAAGAAATCTCGGAGTCCGCCCGTTTCTGATTACAATCTGAGGTATTATTAATGTGTGTCTAAAGAAATCTTGGAGTCCACCCGTTTCTGCTGACAGTTTAATTTTAAGGGGGATCACTGCGGTGTTCCAATTAGTGTCCTAAATTATACCTACGTTAGAATCTTATAAGATTTCTGACGCTATGTGGGTCACTAAACGACTTTGATTTTATGTTGTCTGTTTTATTATCTGTTTTGTTTTAATATGTCGTTAACCAGTGATCCGTACTGTTAAAAAGTGGACACTGACTTCACTGAGCCATTACCTGTTCTTTAAAAGGGGGTTGAATGTGCTTTGTGTTCTACGACATACGCCAATGCATACATCACGACATCTAATGTGGAGTTACCTTACGCTTTGATCTCTTGTTGCTTATACAACTACTGTTCAGATAATTTTGTTTACTCTAAGTGCCTTGATGCCTAAATGTTTGTACTTTTCTAATAATTTTGTTATTTTATTTCATGTTGACACTTCTCTCCTGCTGAGGATCCTGACTATTACTCCAGACGCCCTGATGGACATTACACACTGACTTGCGCTGCGTGTAACGAAGTTCCCGCCAGGCCGTTTCGAAGCGTCGATTTTGCTGTCTATTTGATACTTTATGTTAATTGTAAACTATATAAATTATTGTAAACTGTACCACTTTTTGCCTAGGTTTTTAATGCTGAATCTCTATGTGAACGATTTTTTTTGTAAAGTTTATTGAGGGAATTCTTTGAAGGGTTTAGATTCAAAAAACCTTTGTTACGACTGCGGTTTTTTGCTGGTGTTTTCGGGGATGTGTTATGAAGTACTTTCTTGAATTATAACTTCCCACCCCTGTATGATTATTTCCGTCATCAGGTACTAAATATTTTATACCAGTTGCCAAAAGTTGGCAACATTTGCGAAACGTTTTGATTGGCCCGGATTTCGGGAGGGGGCCGAGCAGCCCTTTCGACGGGGCGGAGAGCCCTGGCGCCTGCTTCTGGGTTTAACTGTGGTGAGGGACGGTTCTTGGCATATTGCCGACCGCCCTTTTGATTCCAACAATTGTTTGGGACGCGTAATTCAAAATATAGTTAAATTTGGATATTTAAATCAACTCAGTGGTGTTCCCGGATCAGGTCCTCTGCCCAGATGCTGCCCGTGACAGTGTAACGTACGTAAAACTTATATAATTATGTGTTATCATTCAACCCTTTTATTGTATGTTAGAATCATTAACCTTGAGTTCACAAAGAGATTAAAAGCTTTTCCTAGAAGCGTCGAGTCATTAATAAATTCACCAATTATTTAAAAGCGACAAGAGATCTTTTCATTTATTAAAACCCTATATATATAATTATTCCAACAATAAAGCGACAGTCGTTTTGAATCAAATCCCAAACGAACTAAAAACACGATATCCCTGAGGGACGCTAGCCGGAGGTTTGTATTATAATTTGGTTTCTGTAAGTATTTAAATTGAACCATTGTTGTTGTGTCCTAATCATGGTGATAATTAATTTGTACCTGTTCGTAACAAGGCGGTTCGAGCCCGCAGTTATGTAACAATGTACCATGGCGTAATACACTGATGTTAATAAAGGTACGGGTAGTAATCCTTGGAGTCTATAAAGTACACCAGTTATATGGGTGTAATTTTCTCCTTTACATGATTTATGTGGAGATCCCTCGAAAGTTGGGAATCTACGATCAGGCCCAAATATTTTGTGCTCATTTTCTTTTCGAGGCAGTTATCACCAACTTTGATATTGAGGCTGATATTTTTCTTGTTGCCAAAAAGTATATAATGAGTTTTTTACGTTAAGAGTTAGTTTGTTTATTCTTAACCAGCTTGTGAGTTTAGAAATATCAGCATTCATTCATTTGAGAGACTATTGTGGATAATTAGCTCTTCTAGAATGGACATATTTGGCTATCCATGGAATCTTCAGCATTTTTTCCAGCACCACATTTTGAGTGCATCCTACGCTGGCTATAAGTGTCCATGTTTCCATACCATATAGAAATATGGGGAAAATCAACGCCCGGACGAGTGTCATCTTGATGCTCTTCATTATGCCTCTGTCACTCCACATCTTTTACATTTTACTCATGTTACTCCATATCTTTTACATTTTACTCATGTCACTCCATATCTTTTAAATTTTACTCAAGGCGGTAACCTATACAGTAAGGTGGGTCATTTAAAAAATGTCATTTTTAAATTCTAAGAGCAATAAAAGGGTCCCAAATGGGTTCAAAACGACGTGTTTAAAATTTTTGATACGACTATCTTCCTCCGATTCACTTCAAAGTTTTAAAATTTTTCATTTTAAATGGTTATTTCAAGTGTATGTAAAAGTTACTCTGAATCCTTTAAACCAAATTTTTGTAATCTTCCATAGCAAGTGTAGTATCAATCATTTACAAATATTCCCAAGATTGTGTCTCGCAAAATAATGCCGAAATTTGAGGGAAAGAAGGATGTTTATTTTTTACATGAGCCCCACAAATAATTTCCCTCAGGGCCTATGTCATCTTTGGGGATGCTGTGTGGAGGGTTTTTTTTAAGGAAAGGCAGGAGAGGAGAGATCTGGGAAGGAAAAGGGTTTAAGGGGTGGGTAGGAATCTGGGGTTCAGTGTGTCCTAGTCATCCGCCCCCAAGACCTAGTAAACCTGGGTGGGTTTTTCTCTATTATGTGAAATTTCAAAGTCAAACCGTAGGAAGAAGATGATATCCAAATTTTTTTAAAAAAATTACGTGATTTTGTGTCTTCATTTAACACCATTTTATCACTATTAGACAAATCAAAATAAAGATTATTTTTTTCCCATGCAGTCGTGACCCACCTTACTGTACACGCCTCCTAAATTATCAATATTCTCATAAACGAAATTCATTATTTTTGTTATTGGTTTTTGGGGTATTATGCCGTGTTACGCTAACTCCTTCTTTAGCCAACGTTTCTTCACACATCTGCCCTGATGATGGACACTGCAACGCTGACCGAAACGTTGGCTAAAGAAGGAAGTAGCGTAACACGGCATAATACCCCAAAAACCAATAACAAAAATACTTTTAGCCGTGAAAATCTAAAATCGTATCTGAAATTCATTGTATTTGAAACTGTCAATAGCTTTTTGAAACGATATACTCGTATAAACACTTGGTATCACTAAAACATTTTGCACCTCGAAATGATATATCAAAATCTTTCTTATTTATATACTAATTAGCGAGTACCCGGCAAGCGTTGCACTGCCATTTAATAAAAAAATTGTCTCTTTCCGCGAGTCCTTTCCCTATCTTCCGGTATCCCCTTCCCCTTACGCGTTCCCCCTCCACCTTCACCGCCTACTCACTCACCTCTCCAGCTTC
The DNA here is from genome assembly GCA_917880885.1 of Limnephilus marmoratus. Classification (NCBI taxonomy): domain Eukaryota; kingdom Metazoa; phylum Arthropoda; class Insecta; order Trichoptera; family Limnephilidae; genus Limnephilus; species Limnephilus marmoratus. Next base: position 49,383,933 of record OU862921.1, on the reverse strand, counting down.
CCCTGTAGAGCAAATCCCCCTCCCGCTTTCCCTTTCCCCTTTCCGCATTCCATACATTCATTTCCGGTAAATTCAGTTTTAAAACAGCTCGCTTGCCACATATTGCAATTTATACACAATTTTTCATAATGCCAAAGCTAACCAGTATATATAGATACCTTCACAGGCTTGTGCACAACATCTCACCAAGGTTTCATCGCAATTGGATGAATAGCAGGAATAATTTCATAACGCCATAGCTGACATATACAGAAACCACCACGGGCGTGCGCACAACAACTCATCAAAGTTTAATCGCAATCAGATGAATAGTTTAGGGACCGCATAAGGATATGCAAAGAAACATTCATTTTAATATATTAAGATTATCAATTTTAACACTTTTCAAACTAAGCCGCTTTCCACACTTTGCTTTACATAGGTATACATACCATGTAAAACATCTTCTGAAATAATCTACGAAGCGGTGTTTTTCTTGCTTAACACAAATGTCTACAAAATGAAAGCAATTTAACTAACTGTTAAGTAATTAATTAATATAACTTCGCAACCTGGATTCAAGATTAACAAATAATATTATAAACATCGAGAGACCCGATTAAGGCGAAGATTAACGCTAAATTACTGTTTTCAATAAATATTTATTCCGAATCGGTTCTCATTATAAACTAGCTGGTTCCCTGCATGCGTTGCTATGCCATTTAATAAAGAAATTGTTTCTCCCTGTCCTTTCCCATTCGTCGAGTTCCCTTCCACCTCCCAGTCCTCTTCCGCGTCCCCTTCCCCTCTCGCGTTCCCATTCTGATTTCTCCACCTTCCCTCTCCCCACCCTCCCTCCGTCCCACGAACCCCCCTCCCGAGTTCCCTTCCCCTCTCCGAGGTTCACCTACCCCTCCCTGGTTCCCCTCCCCCATCTCTACCTCCCTCCCGCTTTCTGTAGCAATAGCCGCTTCCTCGCGTACCACCAATAGCAATTTTTTTATACAAATTTCATAATGCCAGAGCTCACCGGAAGTTTTATAAAAACCTTGTCCCGACAATAACGAACACACAAAAAAAGAATTATCCAATTTGGTGCAGTCATTCGAAAGTTATGCGCTTAACAACCCATTCAGCGATTCATTTTATATTATAGATAGGCTTAGGATAGATTGCAGCTATTCCTACCGTTTCTATTGAGTAAACTTAAAATAAAATTCTTCATTACTTTATAAAAAATATAAGGGTTAACTGAAAAGAAATGGATGAATAAGAGACAACTTGTTAAAAATATAATTTAATGGCTAAAATTATCTGTGACAGTATCCATTGATCATATTTTTTTCTTTATTATAAAATTATTCACAAAATAAATAAAAACCATTTTTGCGTTTGAAATCGTGACCTCTATGCATTGGTACGTTGGGGCCTGTGGTGCATTTGGGCTACAACACACGTGGGGCCTGGGGTAGGCGCGGTGTGTACCCCAACAATATCGTCTCAACATGCCCGAGGCTAGCAAAATCGAAAAAAGCATATGAGATCTCTCTATTCAGAGCGGAGGCCGCCGGTAGGCTATCAGGTAAGCTCCATCTCTCAATATACAGTGCGGGGCGTCGCCCTGGGTACCTCCACCGTAGCGGAATAACAACAGTTAATAGAGGAAAAGGTCATATATTGTAGAATCAACAGGTACAAACCATTACAGTAATCACAGGGGTCAACAATGTAGTATGAACACAATGACAATGACCTAGCTGAACTTTAGAACTAACATGATCTCTCAATTTCGTCATCCCGGGTGGGTTTCGCGAGGCAATCACTAACACAGCAAATAGACACATTATTAAAGAGGGAATACGGCAATGCAGTCACTTACAGGGTGGTGTGAGAGGCGTGTTCGACTCGGCAACGAACTCTGATGTTCCAGTCCTCGAATACATGGTTACAACACGTGTCTGGCGCCATTGTTCCACGAGATTCTACCGTCGGTCGTATGGAGCGAGCGGCACACAGCGGCACGTGCTCGGTGCTCTGAGGCTGGGCGCTGACTGTGGGGCTCGAACGCGTATCGCCGCTTTGCTGTTCCGAGCGGCCGGAAACACTGCGGCGCGCGAGTCATAAAGTAACTCTTTAATATTGTCAAACCGGAAATGCGCTCCGTAACAGCATATTCCATTTACCAAGCGATTTTTAATCATGGCGATATAAGGTAGACTAAGAATAAGTACATACGTTTATGACTTGAGGCTTCTTGAGCAAACACCTTCTTATAATTATATTTCAGCACATAAATATCCCTTTACATATTTTGGGCAATACATATAGTGTATTGTTTAAATGTTTTATCCAGGTCTGACAGCCTACAGACCTTGCCCACGTCTGTAAACTGGATGCGTGTTTGCGGAGGTGTTTAAATAATAACTCTTGATATTAACGCGAGTCAAAATATATTTACAACGGAAACTTTACGTTTCAATAATTTGTTCAAGTTTAATATTATTCTTGCTTAGAGATAAAGCAGGTAGAGAGGGCGAACACTAGAACCGGAATGAATTTGCAAATTAAAATTGCGTTGTAACGCACCTAGCTGGAGAGAGGTGACCGGTGATACCACAGTGCAAAAATGATATTTTATGGCTGTTCGGTGCCTCGCTATAATATAAACAGGCTGGAACACAACCATAATACTAGTTTTAACTTGAATGAAGGACTAATTGTACCTAAGCATACAAATAAATATGGACAAAAAACGTTAAATTACATGATTCCCAGTTCTTTAAATATGTTACCTGCTGAAATTAAAAATTTGGCCAAAACAAACAATTGGTGAATTTACTGAAGACTTGGCTTACTGAAAGAGTTAATTTGTATTGGCTTACAATGACATTTTATTCTAAAGACTTTAAAATTGTTATTTATGTTTTCATTACTTTTCTTTTCTCTATATTTCGGTAAATTTTTTAATTTTTATTTTATATTATTGTAAAAATGTAAAAATGTAACAATTAACTCACCATAATAAGATCTTTAATGTAAAAAGAAGACTAACTGCTAGAAGTTAGACAAACTGCTAAATAGTGGTTGATCGGGACTTATTCGTCTTATATTTGTAAAGTGTGTAAAATAAAAAAAAAAATATTAGGCAGTTATAAATTTTATTAAAAAAAAGTATTACAAAAAACACTTTCCGAAAAATATTAACAGGTAAGAAATGAAGAAATTCGTAAAAAAACAGTGATTGTTTTTGAAGGAAAAAAAACGTAAACAAGCGGCAAGTTTGTACGAGTAATTCAATTATAGTCGAACAGATACCAAATGCACTCCCAAAATTTCACACGGGGATTAACGTACAGTCAAAACTCCGAAAAACCCAAACTCGAAAGGCACTCCACCATTTTTTTTTTTTTTTTTTTTTTTTTTTTTTTTATTTCGAAATATATACATAAAAACAATGGAAATACAATTACAAATCAATGCCTAGATAATAAAATTAACAATAACATTAACATTAAAATTAACATTAACATTAGCATATAAATAATAATAAATTTCATTGATTTTTTTTTTTTTTTTTCATTTTTTTATTTTTTTTTATTTTATGGTATTTCTCTTCTATAGAAGCAGACGCTTGTGATTAGAAGAGGGACGATTTTGTGATTAGAAAATATTTAAAATATATTAACAAAATATATTTTGTATCTTATAATTTACTTGTGGTAGATTCTTAATAAATAACAAATTTACAAATTATATAAGTTATGATGATAAATTTTATCAATTTGGTATTTTTACTTTAAATTGCTCTTTGATTGCTTTTAGTAGACATTTATCGTCTTCGATTTTTCTTATTTTTTCAGGTAGGCTATTAAAGTATTTTTTTCCTAGAAATGTATAATGATGTTGTGCAAATGAGGTGTTGCATTTTTGTGTTTGAAATATATGTTTTTGACGAGTACGACTTTCAGTTAAAAATCTGTGATTTTGTTTTTCTTTTATTATTTGGATTATTATATTTTTTCGAACTAGATCATTAAATTTTAAAACTTTAAATTCTTCAAAAATCAGGTGAGTCGGATAATCTCTTCTTTTTTTCAATATAATTTTTATTATTAGACGTTGCACAATTTCAACAGGGAGTAGATTTGTTTTATATGCAGCTCCCCAGCTTACTACAGCGTATTGGAGAATTGACTGTACTATAGCATGATAGACTGATGTTAGATTTTCTAATGAGAGAAAGTTTCGGATTTTTAAAAATATGTAAATTAATTTCCTTATTTTGTTAACGGTAAGGTTGATTTGATCTTTCCAGTTCAGGTTTTTGTCTATTGTTATTCCTAAGTATTTAATTTTATTTGAAATTTTTAATGTGGAACAGTTTATTTCACAGTTATTTTTTTTGTGATCTTTAGAATTGTCATGTATAATTATATCAAAATTTACCGGAAAATCATTTGATTTTATTGCAAATGGAATGACGTGAGTTTTTTCACTATTAAGAGATAGTAGATTTATATCAAACCAGTGTTTCAGTATATTTATGTCTTCTGTTGCTTTTTGTTTTACTACTTGCCATGTGATTCCACTTTCAATAAGTACTGTGTCGTCGGCATAAGAGGTTATACTACCATGAAGTGACTGTGAGAATATCCCGTTTACATATAAGATGAATAATATGGGACCTAGCACAGTACCTTGTGGAATTCCATATTCAGATGTCTCTTCGTCGCTATAAACGTTATTTATTTTGACACATTGAGGGCGATTTTTTAGGTAGCTTTTTATCCAACTTGCTACGTTTTCATTAATGTTCAATTTATCTAATTTTTTCATTAGTTTTTTATGGGATATGCTATCAAACGCTTTTCTTAGATCTATAAAAATACCTATACACTTTTTTTTCATATCAAGGTTTTTATATATGCGTGATGTGACATTAGCAATCGCGTCTTGTGTGCTGTGCGCTTTTCGGAATCCGTATTGATTGTCGTGAAGTATTTTGTTATTATCAATAAATTCCATTAGTTGAGATTTTACGATTTTTTCAAATATTTTGCCAATATTTGAAATGAGGGAAATTGGTCGATAGTTAGTTACATTTTCTGCGTTTCCACTTTTGAATATAGGTGAGATAATTGTCCTCTTATAATTAGACGGAAATATTCCATTTTTTAAACTTAAATTAATTAGGTGAGTTAATGGTTTTATCACGTGGCTTTTAATAGATTTTAACATATTTGCAGTTATGTTGTCAAAACCCGGTGACGACCCTCCTTTCATATTTTCAATAATGTTTAGAACATCTACTTCCTTGATCATTTTAAAATGGGATAGTGAGTTTACACTTTGTATATCTTCAATAATTGGTTGAGTTGTCGCTCCCTTTGTTACATTTATTTTTTTAGCGAGGTTTTGTCCAACTTTCGCGAAGAAGGAGTTGAAAATATCAGCACATTTTTTAGGGTTTTCCTCTGCATTTATTTTTACGTCATTTTCGTCTACAATTACCTTGATTGAATGTCTTTGTTTATTGTTATCTATTGCACAGTTAATTGTTTGCCAGATTATTTTTGGATTATTTTCAGAATTTATTAATTTATGTTTGTAATATTCATCTTTACTAATTTTTATTAAGCGTGTCAATTTATTTTTATATTTTTTATAATTAAATTCTATTTTTTTGTCGTTTGGGAATTTTATTGTTTTTTTGTATAGCTTACCTTTTTCTTTGATTGAATTTAATAAACCCGGTGTGATCCATGGTTTCAGGTATTTGTTTTTGTCTAAATTACGATATGGAATATCTGTTTTTGAGTTTTCTACATGTTTGGATAAAATGTTTTCAAAGTACTTTGAGCATATTTCAACTTCTTCGCAGTTGATTACAGGTTGCCAATGTTCCGTTTTCAAGTTTTCAATTAATTTTTGCAGATTTATTCTGGTATATGATTTTTTTATTGATTTATTTTTTGTTTGCATTGTTTTTTCTTCCTCGTACAAAAATATACACGTATGATGATCGGTGATGCTATTTTTCCAGACAATGGTTTTTATTTTATGAAGATCTTTTATGTTAGTATTAGTCCAAAAATGATCTAGGCAAGATGGTTTCTGACCTTGAATTTCGCGCGTATTTTCATTTATACACGATTTAAAGTTGTTTTCAATCATACAGTTCAAATATTCATGTTTAAGTCTACTGTCTATATTTTTGTTAATGTTGATATTAAAATCCCCTGTTATTATGCAAGTTTTGTTTTTGAAATTTGATATTATATTTCGTATTTGTTCGATAAATAAATCAGCGTTCGATTCATGCGTTCTATAGATTGCTAACAAATAATAATTCTTTTTGTTGTGGTTAAGTTGGATTTCTATGCAGTTTGATGAATCTATGTTGTGTTCTGAATGTGTAACAATATTATATTTCTTACTAACGAATATCGCAATACCACTGTTTTTATTAATGTTTGTGTTTGTTTGCATGTAAATATAATCTCTTAAATTATAATGTGGTGAGTCACTGTTTGTGTATGTTTCAGTTAATACTATAACGTCCGGCTTCACAATAAGAGTATTTATATTGAGAATAAATTCTTCAATATTTTTTTGGAGGCTGCGGATGTTAAGGTGGAGCACTTGTAAACCAGAGAACTTATCTGTGATAATTTCATTGCACTCCTTTGCACTTTGACTACTGAATTCATTGATCTTGAAACAGCTTTCCAGCTGCGTGTTCACGAAGTCATCCATATTTGTTTATTTTCTTTTTTGTTAAGTGAGGTAATTGAATTAAGTTAGATAATATTATTTGATGATTAAAGAATTTTGTTAAAATAATTGCACAATTAAAATTAATCGAATGTATCACGTATACCAATTTAGTTAAAATATTTAAATAATTAAAAGAAATTAAGTAAGAAATTGAGTTTAATAAAATATTTGGATAGATTAATATAGTGGAGACAGATGAATAAATGAGAATAATTAAGTAGAATGGAATTTTTGAATAATTTTGAATAGTTAGATAATTTGAAACAATTGAAAATATCACACATATATAAATATTAATAATAATGAAGTAAATAAACGTAATTTGGTAAATTGTGCACAATAAAATAGTTGGATAGATTAAAATTGAGGAAATAAATGAGTAAATGAGAACAGTTAAGTAGAGTGGAATATTTTGGTAATTTAGAATAATTGGATAATTTAAAACAATCGATTTTATCACATGTATCAGATTAGTTAAAATAATAAAATAATTAAAAATAATTAAATAAGTTGAGTTGAATATAATAATTGAGTAGATTAAAATAGTTGAAATAAATGTATAAATGAGAACAGTTAAATAGAGTGAAATATTTTTATAATTTAGATTGATTAGATAATTTAGAACAATCGAATGTATCACACATATATAGTTTGTTAATATAATTGAATAATTAAAAATTATGTACATTGGGTTTGATATAATAATTGGATATATTACAATAGTGGAAAAAAATGAATAAATACAAAGAGTTAAGCAGAATGGAATATTTTTATAATTTAGAATGATTAGATAATTTAAAACAGTCGAATGTATCACACATTTATAGTTTGTTAAAATAATTAAATAATTAAAAATAATTAAGTACATTGAGTTTAATATAATAATTGGATGTATTACAATAGTAGAGATGAATGAGTAAATACAAAGAGTGAAGTAGAATGGAATATTAGGATAGATTAGACTAATTAGATGATTTAAAACAAATGAATGTATCACATATATGAAATAAGTTAAAATAATTAAATAATTAAAAATAATTAAATAAATTGAGTTAAATATAATAATTGAATAGATTAAAATAGTGGAAATAAGTGTATAAATGAGAACAGTTAAGTAGAGTGGAATATTTTGATAATTTAGAATGAATAGATAATTTAAAACAATTGAATGTATTACACATGTATAGTTTGTTAAGATAATTAAATAATTAAAAATAATTAAGGACATTGAGTTTAATATAATAATTGGACATGTTAAAATAGTGGAAATGAGTGAATAAATGAGAAGAGTTAAGTAGAATGGAATATTTGGATAGATTAGAACGATTTGATAATTTATAACAATCAAATGCATTACGTATATGAAATTAGTTAAAATAATTAAAGAATTAAAAATAATTATATAAGTTGATTTAAATGTAATAATTGAATAGATTAAATCAGTGGAAATAAATGTATAAATGAGAACAGGTAAGTAGAAATTAATATTTTGATAATTTAGAATAATTAGAAGATTTAAAACAAATGAGTGTATCGCATATATTAAATAAGATAAAATAATTAAATAATTTAAAATAATTAAGTAAGTTGAGTTTAATTTAATAATTTGATAGATTAAAATGATGGTTATTAGTAAGCAAGTGAGAATAGTTAAGTACAATGGAATCTTTTGGTGGATTGTAATGGTAGATTGTTGATAAATGGTAATTATGGAGTTAGGTAGGATAAATATTTGAAGTACGTTGATATAGTTAATGTGATTAGTAATAATAATAAATTGATTTATAATGTGAGCAAAAGTGATTGTGAATACAATATAAATGAGAATTATTAAATTAGTAATATAGGTAAGCTGATTTAATAATGGAATTTTTTTGTTAGCCTCGAGTCACATTTTTTTAATGTCCGATTCATAGGAGATTGGAAGGATTTTGGTGTCTTCAGATTTACGGACAAGCACCTGCCCATTTTTCGTCCAAATGAACTTATAGTTTTTTAGTTTTGCCTGTTTCTTAGTTTGGGCTAAGAGGAATTTTTTTCTAGAAGTCAGATGGTCAGAAATATAGATGGGCACACCCATTTGAGCATTCGGTAGTCCTAATGAAGAAGTAGTAATTCGTCCTTTGGATTTAATATGATCTTTAAGTTTCGCCAAAAATAAATCACGCATCAGTTTAGAACTGAGGGTGATAATTACATCTCTTGGTTTTTTATGGTTTTCATTGGAGCGGTTTATACCTCCTACCCGTACTATGGAAGTCACATCTTCGTGTCATATTATTAATATTTTTATATTTTTCATTTCTCATTATTTATACGTCCCTCGTAAATTCTTATTTTCGAAAATACATTAAACTGGATTCTAAAAGCAATATTTCAGACGATACCTAATAATTACACGCTACGAAACAAAATTTAGAAATTCCATTGGCGGTTATTCCTATGAATTAGGCGGCTAAATCCTTTGGAAATTCCATTGTTATTTATTGCTACTTACTACAAAAGCAAACAATTAATGATTCCACATTCAGTAAGATCGAATACCAGTCCATTACATTATTTTCGATTTAATACCTACACTTTATTAATGTCATTTTGATTCCGTTTATTTAATCGGTGTGATTGTAATTACATATTCTGTGATCTAATTAATATCAACGATACGAATTGCAGGCAGGTGAAAAAACGATAGTTTATAATGTTATCAAGTTTTTCCAAAAAATCCGTGACAATCCAGAATACATCAAAACATTGAACTTTAAGCCAGTACATTTATTGGCAGCAGGACTGACGACATCCATACATTTATTGATAGCAAGCTTGCGGCCTCAACGGGATTGAAAGATTTTAAAAAGGGTGTTGCGCGTCGCAGTGTGATGGATTTTTATGACAATGGACAATATCCCACTCTTACAAATCTTAACAAAGTTCTGGTGGATAAAATATATTTTTTTTATCTCATGAGTCATTGCGATGTATTTTGCATGATATTGGTTTAAAATTCAAAATACGCAAAGACGGAAGAAAGTATTTAATGGGAATATGAGACATTGCTACAGCGCGTGTAGACTTTTTGAGAAAAATTAATCAAAATGAAAATAAACTAGCGACAAACGGCAAATAGTCTATTTGGACGAGACTTGGGTGAATCAAAATCACTCGATTACACACATGTGGTAAAATAGTGAGGGTAATGGGGGTTTAAAAGTGCAAGTTGGAAAAGGAAGCCGGCTGATCATTTTGCATTGAGGTTCAGCAAAAACGGGTTTTATCACGGGGAGTAAATTTATATTCCGTACGAAAAAGGTTATGTCGCATACAGATTACCATTCTGAAATGAATTCCAAAGTCTTCAAAAATTGGTTTGAAAATCAGTTTGTGACATTCCTCGAAGAACCCTCTGTAATTGGAATGCAAAATAAATATTTTTTAATCACAAATAAAAATTTACCGATGTAACAAGTTCATTGTATTGTAAAAAGTATGTTGTTTTATGTTGATGTGCACATTTAGGTATTTTTGTCTTTAAAAAAATAAATTTGTAAAATCCCAGCCGGGGGTAAAAATCAAATATTATTAAAATTTAAATGTCCAATAAATTGGTTACCGCTTTATTAATCAGCATCTGATAAAAACTGTCTAAGAAATTTCTTGATTCTGAAATATATATGTAATATGAGTTACCGGACACCTTGTAGGTATTTTTAAACACCTACGCATTTTTATTCAAGCCTTATTCAGACTTAAATTCAGCCCCGAACATAATAAAAACATTTTGTGTACTAAAATTAATTTTAAGTCGTGAACCTTCTCGTGTTGCTTTACCTGTAAATTTTATTACTGACTTTGGACTTTGACCGTTCACTTAGTTTCTGTTTGACTATAATTTACCTTCGCTTAGTTAATAAAAGCTTCGTGGAAAAATTACGACCTCAAAGCAAAACAACACGTTAATATTAAATACTACAGCTCAGGTTTGGGCTTAACTTGTATAGTAGACCAGTAGATTTTACTACCTACCCGTCTTTGCGATGAAAAAAAGAATGGATAAGATAGCGTCTTGCATTTTTATGACGGTTAAATGAATATTTAACGATGGAAATCAGTGGAAAATAGTGGTTCCGACGTATATTTAAATTTAGACAGAATAAATATTTTCGTTATTTGTTTTTGGGGTGTTATGCAGTGTACCAGACGTATCAAGCCTGTACAAGACTGTAAAAAAAGGGTACCGGTTTCAGTACACGACCAGGATGAAATGTTTGAAATAATAATACTGACCTCCCGTGCACCCAGTGCCTGATGAGTTGAGGACACTGGATGTGCCTACTCCTCTGCCCAGTCCTGGTGCGTGGCGGTTGCCTGAAGTAGGGCCGGCTTTCTGGAGGAGACTGATGGCACCAGGAGCAAAACCTAGGCAGAGGTCGGCGGGGGAGGCAGCAGATGATAATAACTTTTCCCAGTAGGAAATAATAACACGAGTTGACGTTGATGGAAGAACTGATTTATTAAGAGAAATGGCCGGGTTTATATACCCGATTTCCGTGACAAAACCTGTCACGTGGTACATTTTTGTGGTGGGAGGTTTTACCTAGCCCTTTACCTATATAAGGTGTGCCTTTCTGTGGGCCACCCATTTTGGCAAACACTTGCTTGAAAGTGGTCGTCTAAAATTGCTTTCTTAAATTAATTATACAGGTTAGGTTAATGTATTTACAATGTTTTCCTTAAAACTAGAGTGGTTCTACGGATATTCTCTATCCGTAGAATTTTTGTTTGCTGAGTTTGGGTTGATTTTAAGGAAGTTTGACTTTTTGTCGGTAGGTATTTGTTATTTAACAAAGTGTTTGAATAGTTACAAAGAAGTTAATATTTTTCCCAGGTCCCCCGTAAGCTTGGCTATCGAAACCTTTTGGTTCCGTCGCTTTACGAGGTCCTGGGATTTTTAAAATGGAGAAAAAGTGAAATGATGCTAAAGTCTCGAAAATCTGCTCAAGTGCTGATAGCGCTGGCAGTTTAAGAGTTACAATGTTTATTTATGGCTCTATGGATGCCCCGTAGGACTCTGCACTGAAACGTCTTAGTTTCAGCGTCCTACGGGGTGTTTAAACGAAGTTATATTAAAATATGGTGTATTTTTGACCAATATAAAGGCCCTTAATAGGGACACCCAAATTGGTGTTTTGGCTTTGTAGCCGGAAAAATAGCCCTGAAGGCGATGAAATAATAAGTTTAGGATGTCTCCTGGTGGCAACTTGGTAACCAAGTTTTTACTTGTGTCACCAGGGCATCTGTGTATTAAGAAAAAGACATTTAAAATTGAAAAAATGTGTTTTGAAAAAGATCGTTGCTGGCGGCACGGTATTATTGAACTTAGTGGCCAGGACGAAAAAAGGCCCTAAAAAGGGCCATAATTAAAATAGAGAGCAGCCCGCTTGGCGGAGCTGCCGCCTCCTGCAGAGCCATAACAGCAGAGCGGCAAGGGAGGGAAGGCAAATGGCCCTTCTTAGGGCTTTAGCCTAAGGCTGGAAATTAAGGCCCTCAAAGGGGTCTTAATTAAAAATAAAAGGAGGCTAGTCAGCCTGGTTGCCTTTGGAGGCGTAAGTAAGCATAAATAAAGTATTAATTGTTAAAATTATTAAAATTATAGGATTCTAGAATGTCTCCCGGTGCAAACTTGGCACACAAGCTTTATTTGGTTGCACCGGGGCATTGTACATAAGTAAAACATATAAAATTAAAATTAATAAATGAGGGAGAGCAACACGTCGGTTACACTCCCCCCGTGTAGCTAAGCTGCACTAGTCTTCACGACGTGTTGAAGGTCGGTCAGTAGGGGTCGCATCAGTAGGCGGGGCCGGCAGGATCACAGCAAGCTTCACGGCAGGTCGAACGTAGACTCCGGTGCTCGTCTGGATGCGGGCGGTCCTCACCTCGCCGTCTGCAGCAGGGGTAGCGTCCAGGACTCGGCCGCGAGGCCAGCTGTTGCGGGGCATCGCGGGGTCCATGATGACCACCAGGTCGCCCTTCTTAATTGGGTTGACGGGGTGGTGCCACTTCTGTCGGGTGGCCAAGGTGGGGAGGTATTCGCGGAGCCAACGCCTCCAGAACATGTCAGCTAGCTGCTGACTGATGCGCCACTGGCGGCGGAGGCATACCTCCTCCTCCTGCTTGTCGTACAGCGAGAGCTGGGGCCGGTTGCCTGCTGCTCCCAGCAGAAAGTGGTTGGGAGTGAGGGGCTCCTCGTCTCTCGGGTCTACGGAGATGTGCGTGAGAGGACGGTTGTTGACGGTCCACTCAGCTTCAGCCAGTGCTGTCCTCAGGGTCTCTTCTTTGGGGGCCCTCTCCTTCAGTATGGCTTGCAGCGCGTGTTTGACTGACCGCACCAGGCGCTCCCATGCTCCCCCCATGTGAGGAGACATTGGCGGGATGAATTGCCAGTCGATCCCGTGCGATGTCAGATGATCCCTCATCCGGGCGTCATCTTTGAGCGAGTTCAGGGCGTCCCTTAACTCGTTGTCCGCTCCGTGGAAGTTGGTCCCGTTGTCCGAGAAGATTGTCTTTGGTTGACCTCGGCGTGCCGTCATGCGTTGGAGGGCCATGATAGCAGAGTCGGCAGACAGGGAAGTTGCCAGCTCGAGGTGAATGGCGCGCGTGGACAGGCAGGTGAAGAGGGCTCCGTATCGCTTCTCCCTTCGTCTGCCGACAGTGATGTCCATGGGCCCGAAGTAGTCCAACCCGCAGTTTGTGAAAGCGGGGACATGGTGGGCGAGCCGTGATGGTGGCAAGGGTCCCATCAGTGGTGGGGCAGGCTTGCTTCTACGCATCTTGCAGGTGGGGCAGTGGTGAGTGATGCGACGTATGTTTGTCCGCAGTCGCAGCACGAAGTAGCTGCCTCGTACCTCCGCCATTGTCCTCTCAGTACTTGGGTGGTCCGCCTTCTGATGATGGTGGTTGACTAGGAGCCGTGTGTAGGCGTGGTCTCCATCTAAGATTATGGGCGTCCGCACATCTCGGGAGATTCTGCTGGTGGCTCGTATTCTGGAGTCCATTCGCAGCAGTCCATCGGGTCCCAGGAAGGGGTTCAGCGATCTGAGCCGGCTGTTGTTGGGTACGGGGGTTCCTTGGTGAAGAGCACTCAATTCACTGCTGAATGCGTCTTCTTGGGCTGCTTTCACCCACCGGAGTTCCGCTTCACGGGTCTCCTCGGGCCGCAGGTGTCCGTCCAATGGTTTGTGGGGTCCCGCACGGCATCGGCCTATGAAGCGGTGGACCCAGGCGGTGGCTCTGATGAGTCGGTGCCAAGAGGAGAAGCGGCTTATCTCTGGAAGCGCATCTGCCGTGGTTGAGGTGAGCCCGACATATTGGGCCTTCACTTCAAGGGTGTTGTCATCTGGCTGGGGAAGTCTGGACCTTTCGCGCGGCCATTCTGCCTCGGCCAGGGTGAGGAAGGCTGGGCCGCTGAACCAATGTCCCGCCGGTGATAGATCGGGAACCTCGACGTCGCGGGTGCCGATGTCAGCAGGGTTTAGTTTGGTGGGGACCCATCTCCAGTCGTCAATGCGAGAGAGCTCATCGATCTCGCCAAGCCGGTTGGCCACAAAGGTAGAGTAGGTACGTGGGTCCGTACGAAGCCAGCACAGCACCGTCGTAGAGTCTGTCCAGAACACCGTTCGCGCAATGTTGCTGCGACACTCCTTTTTTAGGGTTGCTGCTAGTCTGGCGGCCATGAGCGCTGATTGGAGCTCAAGGCGGGGTATGGAGAGCGGCTTCAGGGGGGCCACCTTGCATTTACTGGCCAAGAAGGTTGCTGTAGTTTCTCCGTTGACTTCCTCCGTGTGGTAGGCGACCGCGCAGCATGCTTGTTCCGACGCGTCGCAAAACAGATGGAGCGTGACGCTGCTGTGTTTGCTTCGTAGGCAGCGCCTAGGTATGGCGACTCCGCAGCTTTGGAGGAGTCCCAGCCAGTCCAGCCATCTCACGTTGTGCTCGGGTTTGATGGTGTCGTCCCATCCGATGCTCGACCTCCAGACATCTTGGAGCAGCATCTTGGATCTGACTGTGAGGCATGCCACAAACCCCACAGGATCAAAAATTTTCATGACAATACTGAGCAGCTGACGTTTCGTAGGGCTGCTGACCAGTTCTGGCTCGGCGGTGTCCCTGAAGGCGTACAGGAAACAGTCAGTCACCGGGTCCCATAGTAGGCCGAGGATTCGTTCGGTCTCTGCTTCTCCGCTGCTGATGCGTATGGCTGATCGGGCGCGGTCTTCAGGCGGGATGGTGGCCATCACCGCTGGATTATTTGAGGCCCAGTTTGTGAGATGAAAACCTCCTGATGATAGGACTGTCGCCACGTCTTTTGCGAGGCTAGTGGCTTCACTGATGGAGTCCACCGCGTCCAAGTAGTCATCCATGTAAAATTTATGTTGGATGGCGTCTGCAGCAGCTGGGAAGCGCTCGGTATTTTCTAGGGCCACCCGGTTTCGCACGTACTGGGCACTGCTTGGAGAACAGGTAGCGCCGAACATCATAGACGTCATCATATAGGTGCGAGGCTCTTGTTGAGGCGTCGGTCGCCACAGGAACAGTTGTGACAGCTGGTCCTCAGTCTTTATTTTGACTTGCAGGAACATCTCCTTTATGTCGGCGGCGAGAGCTATTTTTCCCTCTCGAAACCGGAGGATGTTCCCAAGTAGGGACGTCAGCAGGTCGGGTCCCGTCAGCAGTTGATCGTTGAGGGAGGTTCCTCGGCAGCGGCTGGCAGCGTCAAACACGACGCGGATCTTCCCCGGCTTGTTGGGGTTCACCACGGCGAAGTGCGGCAAGTACCACTTGCGGGCGGAGTCTTTCGCCGCCTCTCGTGCTGTGAGTTCTCGCGCGTGGCCTTGTGATATTAGTCGGTTGATCTTGTCTCGATACGCCACTGCGAGGTCGTCCTCCTTCAGTAGTTTTCGTTCGAGGGACCACAGCCTCTTCAGTGCACATTGTCTGTTGTCGGGCAGCGTGATTTTGTCAGCCTTCCATAATAGGCCGGTCTCCCATCTGCCGGTAGTCATCTGCCGGGTGGTGTCCTCCATCAGCTGGTTGGCACGTACAACATGTGCGGTTTCACGGGAGGCTGAAGTGATTCCCAGTGAATCTATGGCGAAGTTCGCACGAATAAGGTCGCTCAGCAGGTCATCCTTGTGGCTCTCAGCGTGCAGGGCCAGAGTGGTGATGGGGCCTTCATTGGTAGAAGGAGTCCCTCCTCCATGAGTTATCCACCCCAGGGCAGTCCGTGACAATATTCGCGTAGAGTCGCGGGCTTCGTGCACCTCCCTCGATACAATGAGGTGTGCGTTGTCCTGCCCAATGAGAATGGTGGGGGTGATATACCCGCCAGGGATCCTCTGCTCAGGAAGGCTGAGGCCTTTCACCGTGCTCGCCTTGATGTGGTAGTCGGTGCTTATACCGGCGCCGCGCAGTGTGACCTGCACGCGGCGCGACAGGTGATCTGATGAGCACATGCCCTTGGCCCCGTGGAGTCGTAGTCCTTGTATGGGTCCATAAGCGCCAATCTGTTCTGCTGCTGAGGTGTCGATCAGTGTTATCGTTGATCCCTCGTCCAGCAGCGCGTAGGCGGTGATCTGCTCAGCGGGGCCTGTCAGCACCACTGGCACCACCTTGAGCACGGCGCCGTCGGCCTGGCGTCACATGTGGTGGACGTTGGCTGTTGCGAGGCTTCTCACGTACGTGGGGTCGTGAAGCAGCTTGTGATGGGGAGAACGGCAGTCTCCGATGCCGCACCAGTCGCGAGTTTTGCATGCTTTTGTTGCATGTCTCTCCAAGCACACGCGGCAGAGTCGGGAGCTTTTCACCGTTTCCCAGCGCAGCTTCACGTCCTTTCCGACGAACTCACGGCAGTCTCGTAGCAGATGGCCTCTTTCGCCACACTGTAGGCACCCGTCGCGATTTGTACTTTCGCTAGGGTTCGCGTTACGATTGTTCGAGTCATATTGTGGTAACTTTCGCGCACTTTCATTTTTTACTTTTTGTGAACGGTCATATTGTGGTGACTTTCGCGACAAACTTTCGGTAGGTACTTTTCGACTGTCATATTGTGGTGACTTTCGCGACAAACTTTCACTTCTGCGTCCGAATTGTTCAGTCGTGGCGAACGACTGTTCACGACGTGGTCTAGACCTCGCGGGGTCGACCATACCCGATTTGGTGATGGCGTTCGCGATGGCCTTCAGGAAGGCGGCGTACTGGCAGATCGTAGCTGGTGCGTTGTAGTGCCGCACCTCCATCAGCCACGCCAGCCGCATCGTGCACGGCATCTTCCCCGCGATGTCGCTGAGGAGCGCCGGGTTGGTCAGGTACCCATCGTTGTTGAGGGAGCGAAGTGATGCCACCAGGTTCTGCACCGTGCCCGAAAAGTCTGCTATGTCCTCCAGTGAGGCCTCTGCTGTCATCTGTGGGAGCCGCTTGGCCTTGTCCAACATCAAGGCGGCCAGCGAAGTCGTCCCTCCGTAGCGCTGCTCCAGCACGTCAAGGATCTCAGGTACCTGAGTGGGGTCCATCAGGAGGGGTCCCACGGCGTCTCGGGCCTTCCCTTTGAGGGCCCGCTGCAGTCGGATGAGGTTTTCACTGCTAGTCATCCGGCAGGTAGCAGTTGATTGGTTGTACTGCGCCCTCCAGGTGGGCCACTCCAGCGGGTCCCCAGAGAAGGGAGGCAGGTCCTTGGCCATCGACTGCCTGGCGATGAGAGCAGCCATCCGGGGGTCATCCTCAATTGTGGGATGGGGGCTGTCCTGAGCCCTTGAAGCTCTGATGGCCTCTGTGAGCGCGTTGGTGAACTGGGCCATCGGGTTGTCCGTCTGCTGGACCCAAGCTCTGGTTTGGCGGGCCGTCTCCTCAGCACTTGGTTGCGGTGGGAATAGCGGCAGGCCGGAGCTCGGACTGGCAGCGGATGGAATCTGGTCATCAGGCTGCGCCGGCTCATGATGCGCCCACTGGGCGTATGCAGATGGTCCCTCAATGTGGTAGTAAGGGGGCGGCGGCGGAGGGCCTTCAGGCCCTGGCTGCGCCGGTGAGGCGTACCTCTGGTCCACCAGAGGCACAGGTTGGACAGGCATCTCGCGTACGGCGCTGCTCGGCCTCTGGTCCACCAGAGGTGCAGGCGGCACGGGGCCGGAAGGTCCAGGCTGCACCCATCCTTGACCCTCATGATGATGATGAGGGGGCGGCGGCGGAGGGCCTCCAGGCCCTGGCTGCGCCGGTGAGGAGTACCTCTGGTCCACCAGAGGCACAGGTCCGACAGGCATCTCGCGTACGGCGCTGCTCGGCCTCTGGTCCACCAGAGGTGCAGGCGGCACGGGGCCTGAAGGCCTAGGCTGCATCCATCCTTGACCCTCATTGTGATGAGGGGGCGGCGGCGGAGGGCCTCCAGGCCCTGGCTGCGCCGGTGAGGCGTACCTCTGGTCCACCAGAGGCACAGGTCCGACAGGCCTCTCGCGTACGGCGCTGCTCGGCCTCTGGTCCACCAGAGGTGCAGGCGGCACGGGGCCGGAAGGTCCAGGCGGCATCCATGATGGACATCCTTGGCTGCTTGGCTGCGGGGCTCGGCTATCTCGTGCCGGCTCAGGAGCGTTGTGTTGTGCCAGCCCTGAAGTACTGCGTTGTGGCAGCCCTGAAGTACTGGGTTGTGTCAGCCCTGGTGCAGCATGCTGAGGCGCGTTCAAGGCTGCCATCAGCTGTTGTATCTGCTTCCCTTGGTGGCGCAGCTGTCGTCGCAGCCGGCGCACCGTATCCTCCGTGGCTGTGGAGGGTGGAGGCCCCTCATCGCTGTCCTCTGCGGAGCTCGTCACCGGGGTAGTGCTGGATGAGGGCCGGGGCGTGGCGTCAGGGGAGACGTCAGGCACGCCCAGGGGCTCGTCTCCGGCGTCCGGAGCAGCAGCCGGGGGCTCAGCAGGGGGTGATGAAGGTCCATCGTCTTGCGCCGTCTTCTTCGATCGTAGGGCGGGCGGAGACATCCTGGAGTCGTGCAGCGGATCCGGCTCGAAGGACCACTTGTACCAGACGTATCAAGCCTGTACAAGACTGTAAAAAAAGGGTACCGGTTTCAGTACACGACCAGGATGAAATGTTTGAAATAATAATACTGACCTCCCGTGCACCCAGTGCCTGATGAGTTGAGGACACTGGATGTGCCTACTCCTCTGCCCAGTCCTGGTGCGTGGCGGTTGCCTGAAGTAGGGCCGGCTTTCTGGAGGAGACTGATGGCACCAGGAGCAAAACCTAGGCAGAGGTCGGCGGGGGAGGCAGCAGATGATAATAACTTTTCCCAGTAGGAAATAATAACACGAGTTGACGTTGATGGAAGAACTGATTTATTAAGAGAAATGGCCGGGTTTATATACCCGATTTCCGTGACAAAACCTGTCACGAGGTACATTTTTGTGGTGGGAGGTTTTACCTAGCCCTTTACCTATATAAGGTGTGCCTTTCTGTGGGCCACCCATTTTGGCAAACACTTGCTTGAAAGTGGTCGTCTAAAATTGCTTTCTTAAATTAATTATACAGGTTAGGTTAATGTATTTACAATGTTTTCCTTAAAACTAGAGTGGTTCTACGGATATTCTCTATCCGTAGAATTTTTGTTTGCTGAGTTTGGGTTGATTTTAAGGAAGTTTGACTTTTTGTCGGTAGGTATTTGTTATTTAACAAAGTGTTTGAATAGTTACAAAGAAGTTAATATTTTTCCCAGGTCCCCCGTAAGCTTGGCTATCGAAACCTTTTGGTTCCGTCGCTTTACGAGGTCCTGGGATTTTTAAAATGGAGAAAAAGTGAAATGATGCTAAAGTCTCGAAAATCTGCTCAAGTGCTGATAGCGCTGGCAGTTTAAGAGTTACAATGTTTATTTATGGCTCTATGGATGCCCCGTAGGACTCTGCACTGAAACGTCTTAGTTTCAGCGTCCTACGGGGTGTTTAAACGAAGTTATATTAAAATATGGTGTATTTTTGACCAATATAAAGGCCCTTAATAGGGACACCCAAATTGGTGTTTTGGCTTTGTAGCCGGAAAAATAGCCCTGAAGGCGATGAAATAATAAGTTTAGGATGTCTCCTGGTGGCAACTTGGTAACCAAGTTTTTACTTGTGTCACCAGGGCATCTGTGTATTAAGAAAAAGACATTTAAAATTGAAAAAATGTGTTTTGAAAAAGATCGTTGCTGGCGGCACGGTATTATTGAACTTAGTGGCCAGGACGAAAAAAGGCCCTAAAAAGGGCCATAATTAAAATAGAGAGCAGCCCGCTTGGCGGAGCTGCCGCCTCCTGCAGAGCCATAACAGCAGAGCGGCAAGGGAGGGAAGGCAAATGGCCCTTCTTAGGGCTTTAGCCTAAGGCTGGAAATTAAGGCCCTCAAAGGGGTCTTAATTAAAAATAAAAGGAGGCTAGTCAGCCTGGTTGCCTTTGGAGGCGTAAGTAAGCATAAATAAAGTATTAATTGTTAAAATTATTAAAATTATAGGATTCTAGAATGTCTCCCGGTGCAAACTTGGCACACAAGCTTTATTTGGTTGCACCGGGGCATTGTACATAAGTAAAACATATAAAATTAAAATTAATAAATGAGGGAGAGCAACACGTCGGTTACATGCAGTGTTGCGCTCAAAGATATTCAAATACAAAAGAGATATGCTATGGTGTCCACGCAACTGTCGGCGGACTACGCTCTTATTAGAGTAGTTTGCATACAAAAAGAATTTGTTCATTTCGTTGATTTTTTGAATATGTGCATTAGTATTGGTTAACAATATAGTTTGAATACGGAAAGAATTCGTTAGCGGCAAGTATCTTTATTCGGAAGATTTTTCAATGTAAATGAGTGTTTCAGGCTGATAATTATTGCTTATAATAAGAATTCGTTCATTTAGTTTAACGTTCGTTTGGTTTATTCGTTCATTTAGTTTATTTGTTAATTGGTAAAGAATATCGGCGACACCCGGAAGCGCAGTCCCACCTAGTAAAAACTGTAGATAGCACATCTACTTATATTTCAATATCTTTGGTTACGCTACCTCTTTCTTTAGCTAAAGAAGGAGGTGTCATAACACCCCAAAAACAAATAGCGAAAATACTTTTGGCCGTGAAAATCTTAAAACGTTACAAAATAAATATTTTTATAACATAGTTCAGAACGCCAGAGCTTTTGGGAATTCGAGAGTTTTTAGAGAGCACACAGTAGTAAATAAAATTAATCTATCTGTATTTATGTATATACTATACAGAGTTTTTTTACTTTAACTAGTGATTCCAGACATTATTTGGACTAAATAATGTAAATGAAATTTTGTTCTCCGGTGACATTTTTGATGTTATATGTTCTCTATAAAACATAAAAAAATAGCATGTGTTGGACAGTTGGGGGTGGGGTGAGGGGTTGGTCGGTCACTCGGCTGAGTGACCAGTGACGACATGTGAAGAATTTATTTTGTTTGGTTTTAAAAAACAAAAATTTTATAAAAAAATTTCAAAAATAGGCTCCGGAGACCAAAATTTTATTTACATTTTTACTCCAAATAATGTCAGAAACCACAGGTTAGATCAGTCAAGGACGTCCCTTTTTATAGCAATACCTCACAAGAGTCTCAGCTGCTCCCGTCTGGAACCAGTGGGACTATGGCATCCCCGATTGGGGTTTGTTGTGAGGCTGAAGATGGTGTGGAGGGGAAGGAGATGGGGAAAAGGAAGGTTGGGAAGTACCTAACTATTCAGATCTGGTCACCTAACGCGGCTAAAGCCATTTCAAGCAACTTTTAGATTCTGAATGGTGGTCTTACACCAGGGCGATACTAAGAGTATCTTCCACTCTGGAACGTGCCGCAAATGTACTACGTAACTATATATTTTTTTAAGTGAATAAATTGTGAAATGACACAAATTAATCAAATAAAATTTATTTGCCATGCCAGGATTCGATCCCGCGACCTTCGGAGTGCGAGTCATCAGCCTTACCGCTGGACTACGCCGGCCGTTTGGTTTTAAAGAATAAAACATTGAAAAAAAAAAAGATTTTTTTTTATATTTTTACTCCAAATAATGTCAAAAACCACAGGTTAAAGTAAATCAAGTACGTCCCTTACCACCCTGTATGTAAAGTGTTTGTGGCGGCGTGGCTTTGTTTTTTATAAAAATCTACAGCTTAATTTCAAGATCGATGAAATTTAGCACACTTGACCTTCAAAACAAAAACAAGTCACCATATACACGAGTCTTCGAAAAGCAATCCCCATCCTATTTTCCCATCCCTTAAACCAGAATTTTGATACTTCTTGATGAAATTTTGCACACTTGAAGTTCAAAATAAGAGGAAAATTACTGTCTTTTTTACATATGAGCTCCATACAGGAGGCCCTGAGGAAAATAATTATCTTTGGGGACGTTGTGTGGAGGGTTTTTAAAGGAAATAAAGGTGGGAAGAATTTTGGGAAGGAAAAGGGTTTAAGGGATGGGTAGGAATCTGGGGTTCAGTGTGTCCTGGTCATCCGCCTTCAAGACCTTGAAAAACCCCACCCCATGAACCCGGGTACCCCTGCTAAATCACCAAACGTAGCGAACCACTTGGGGTGACCTATGGCAGAGGTGTTTTAAAGGTTATATAATTCTAATTATTCCCGCCTTCCAAATTGATATTCTACATCTACAATTGACTTCTAAAAACTTTGTACAAAACACGGACAACGCCGGGGACCATATTTGTATAGATTTCCATCAATAAATTTCCACCATCGAATTTAAATGCTTAAAGTATTGTTACGATATACGAAACGCCTCCTCTCAAATTGGAGCACACGCCACTGTACAGACAAACAGTTTCGCTCCCTCGCCGCAAGTGCGCCGCGCGCTGACGGCGGCGGAATGCCAGCCTCGGTCGGCCGACTAGCGAGCCCGCCATTCTCCTCCCGAGCCCGCTCTGGGCGCACGTGTATCGTGAACCACGCCGCACTGTTCCGGAACATTCCACAACGCCACTATGGCGGTTGTTATTTTGCCTAGTGACTGGCGGGAATGCCAAGAACGGCTAAGTTGCCCTCCACATAACCGAATCTCCAAGAGATCAGCCTGCTGCTGTGAGTACCATGAGCTATTTAACCCCTCTTTATTGCGTGTGTTCCTTGTTAATTCAACGCGAAGATAAATGACCGCCCCCAGAGAGATTTTAGGGCCAAACTCACCCGATTTAGATAGAATTACTGTTGCTACCCTGTACTAGACGTGGGCAAAATTGAATGACCGAATTAAATGAATAAATTC
This sequence comes from Limnephilus marmoratus, assembly GCA_917880885.1. Lineage (NCBI taxonomy): Eukaryota > Metazoa > Arthropoda > Insecta > Trichoptera > Limnephilidae > Limnephilus > Limnephilus marmoratus. Next base: position 49,360,872 of record OU862921.1, on the reverse strand, counting down.
AATCTTGTGACACACTTGATCTGATTCTCAATTTCAAAATGAATTGATTCTTCATTCCTTACCTTTGGCCTTGTATCGTACGATTTTTAACGGCAACATAAATGTTTAATTTCCATTTATTTTACTGTTCAATTATTTCAATGAATAATGTGTTCCGTAAACGATTTAAATATTATAATGTTTCATAGGTATTTAAATATTATTCAATGGGCGGCGCGCCGCGAAGTTGTCGACGGTATTGTGAACGACTCGTATCCCGCTACCGCCGGCCGCCGTTCTAAAAACCCGTAGATCAAAACGCGGCCGCGATTCAGCCGAATTGTCCGAGCGTCCCTTTCACGCAGGGAATTAATCATTTGTCGTAGTCAATAGACCTGAGATTGTCCTAAGGTCCCCGCGCGTCCCGTCCCGTCCGCGTCCCAGGTACCTACTCGTAGCTAGTCTGTCGCTATCGGAAATTGTCCGAAGTGCTTTATTCAGGAATTTAAACTAAAGTCTTTTTCACTTGTGACGTTGTTGTCTCTAGTTAATCTCAGACCTAGAAATGACGTCAGATGTCATCGTCTTACATCGCCATCGATTCACGTCAATCTCGGCTCGGGTGTATCCGAAACGCAGCTCCTCGCGATTTGATCAAGTCTCTGCGGGGTAAGACACAAGACACTTCTCAAAAGTTACTAATTCATTGCTCAATGCCGGCCCTTAATCCGTCCGAGCGCAGCGGTTCACCAATTCCTCGGCGGGCCAAGCCTTCAATTTCATTACATAGTTAGCCGAAAACTTTCGACATTGAATCCGAACATCGCGGCATCGGCTAGAAAAGTGAGAAGCAAAAATAGTGCACTTGTAATCGTTTTTGGCACGTATGAAAGATATTGGAATACAAGTACCTACCTACTTTTAGACGTGGATCTTGGGTAGATGTAATATGTAAATTTGCATATATTATAAGGCCAATCAGCTGTTGTCAGCTGTCATAAAATACTTTTAAGTTTAATAAATAAAATAAGTAAAACTTTAGGGGTGAAACAAAAAACTGTCTAATTTAAAGATTTAATTGCTAGCTATAAATACATTTTACATACGAAAAATAACGATAATAAAAAAGACAAACAAATACATCTGGTTAAAATTGATATTTATTAAGTAGGTACTTGTTCTATGGGATTACTTCTAGGCAAGTACCTACCTAATTTTATTATTTTATTTCTGTTTCATTATTCGAATTAGTTCTATAGAAGAAAACAAAAGTAGGTAGCTAAAATGTCTTACGAAAAAAATGTGTTCCAATAAGCAGATCACAATGTAAATCCTATAAAAAATCAGGATTATATAAATAAAAGAATAAAAAATTACGACCAGATAAACAACACAAAACAAGCGTTTGATTTACAAAAGTGAGTACCACAGAAAACCTCCACCTGAAATCAAACAAGAGCGTAAAAAACGCCATATGGTCCTTCGATAGCCAGATGAAAACCAGCAAATCCAGCCAGAAGTCCGGTCGTACATCATAAGGTATTAAGGCATAAAAAATAATAATTTTTGTAAAATCACGCGTAGAATTCGCCACCAAGAGCCACTCTTTTTGCGTGATATTATAATCTAATTATATTATATTATATATATAAGGTGGTACAAACAAAAGGTTATTTTAAATCATTTAATGTGTATGTTTGTGTAAAAAATTCTTCATTATGCCACAAACATTAAAATCACTGGTGAAGAAGCGCGGTGAATTGAAAGCACAATTAACACGGTTTAAGAATTACCTACGAAGTGATTCAGTTGATGTAATAGAAACGGAAACAAGATTAGAGGAGGTAAACTCATTGTTAAATCGCTTTAAGAATATACAATCTCAGATCGAAGAGTTTGATAGTAACTCAGATGAAGCAGATAGCCAACTTGAGTGTTTTGAATTAGAATATTATCAAGTAGTGACGTTAGCAAAAAAATCCATAAAAAGCATTGAAAAAATTGATGATACTAACAATATTAAAATCAAATTACCAACGTTTTCGCTTCCAGAATTTAGTAATGATTACTCGAAATGGTTATCTTTTAAGGATGCTTTCATCACATTAGTGGGTAATAACAAATCTTTAGATAATTTCCAGAAAAATTACTATTTGCGTGACTGTTTAAAAGGAAAGGCCTCAGAAATATTAGACGCACTTGAAATTACCCAAGACAATTTCGAAATAGCTTGGCAGGTTTTATCAAATAGATTTGAAAATAAGCGTGTAATAGCTAATCAACATTTATATTCATTGTTTAAGCTCAAGGAATTAAAACAGGAAAGTCACCTCGCCTTGAGAAATTTATTAGATCAAACACAATTACATTTGAATTCATTGAAAAACATAGGTCTACCCACGGAGTATTGGGATGTAATAATAATTTATATTTTAGCCAACAAATTAGATTCCAATACCCGGATCTATTGGGAACAATATCCAACTAAAGAAAAAATACCGACATTGCAAGAATTTTTAAAATGTTTGACAGACCGGGCGATAGTATTGGAAGCATCGGAAGCAACATGTTCCACAGCCAAACCTGTATTTGCGCATCATAAACCGTCAAGTTACAAAAAGGAATCTTCAGTTTCATTATTGTCGCAAAGGTTGAAATGCATTGTTTGTAAGGAAAATCATAAAATTTATTTCTGTAAACAGTTTTTGAAACTAAACCAACATGAACGGTTTGAGAAAATCAAGCAATTACAAGCTTTCATCAAGTGTTTAAATGTAGCTCATTCAACTAAAGAATGCAGGAGTAAGAATAATTGTAGAACTTGCAATAAGGCAGGACACAACACGTTACTCCATATTTTCCCTAAAGAGGATCAAGACACTGAGAATAGCATGGATCAAGTACCAGTCTCAAACCATTCCACCTTTGGAGAAACAGAAAAAACAATTTTGTTATCAACGGCAATGGTGAACGTAAAGGACAGTAATGGAATTATTCATTCAGCGAGAGTATTGTTGGATAATGGTTCTCAGGTGAATTTCATAACTGAACGATTTGCTAAAAAATTAAACATAAAGTACAAGTCATTAAATATGCCGGTCTCTGGGTTACATAATAATATAACAAATATAAAGAAGAGCATCTCGTTTGAATTTTCATCAATAAACTCTAATTACAAAAAACTTGTTACTTGCTTGGTATTACAAGAAATCACCAGCAAGTTACCGCAGACCTCTTTTCCAAAAAGAGAGGCAAACATACCACCAGGATTGAAATTGGCCGATCCTGAATTTTCCACTTCCGGTCATGTGGATATATTACTCGGCTCTGAACTATTTTGGGAAATGCTGACCACTGACCAATTGAGATTAGGAACAATTGGACCTACGCTGCAACGCACTGAACTTGGATGGATATTATCCGGGCCAATTAGAACGTGCACTACAAAAAAGGAGCAAGAATCATCCCCATGTCACTTATCGTTAAATATGATTCACAATCAAATTGAAAGATTTTGGAAACAGGAGGAATTGGTGTCCATCAAGCACCAAAATTATGAAGAAAAGGCATGTGAAGAGAGCTTCACGTCCACCCAAAAAAGGGATGAAAATGGGCGTTTTGAAGTAAGCTTACCATTCCGACCTTGTATAGATCAAATAGGTACTTCCTTGCCTATGGCAAAAAAAAAGATTTTTAAACTTGGAAAAGAAATTATCTTCTAATATGGATTTGAAACTTCAATACATTAAATTCATGGAAGAATATGAAAACTTAGGTCATATGACAAAATTTGAACCAGTTTCAAATGAAGAAAAATCATACTATTTACCTCATCATGCAATCAAAAAGGAAACGTGCACCACTACCAAACTAAGAGTGGTGTTCGACGGCTCCGCAAAAACCTCCAGCGGGATATCAATAAACGACGCGTTAATGGTTGGTCCAATAATACAAAATGATTTATACACCCATTTGTTGAATTTTAGAAAATATCAAGTGGTATTGACGGCTGACATAGAGAAAATGTACAGGCAGGTCAACATTAGAGAGGAGAACCGCGTCTTCCAAAAAATACTTTGGCGAGCATCTCCAGAAGAGGAAATGGGCCACTTCAAGTTAAATACGATAACTTATGGTATGGGACCGTCATCTTTCTTAGCCACGCGTTGCTTGAAGCATCTGAGTATGGAAAACGCACACTTGTATCCTGAAGCTAGTCTCATTTTAGAGAAAGATTTTTACATGGATGATCTAATTACAGGTGGAGACGATGTGGAATCCTGTAATTTGTTAAAAGAACAGTTAATCTCCATAATGAATTCGGCCGGTATGAACTTAAGAAAATGGCGGTCTAATTCTTCTGATTTGTCATCGGAGGCCGGTCAGGCCACTGATATGGTAATTTTGGACAAACCAGAAGGAGAAAAAATTCTAGGCTTAGCTTGGAATTGCCAAAAAGATAGTTTTTTATATCACGTGGTACTACCGTCACATCCTATTTATAATAAACGGAATATTTTGTCGCTGATTGCTAGTATTTTCGATCCATTAGGTTTGCTAGGACCAGTAACCGTGAATGCTAAACTTATTATGCAGAGATTATGGCAAGAAAAGATATCTTGGGATGGAGAAATACCTATAGAAATTCTGAAGCTTTGGAAAAAATATTTAGAAGATTTAAAAGGTGTAAACTATTTTCAAATACCTAGAAAAATTATATGTAATCAAACTGTAAATATACAATTGCACGGATTTTGTGACGCATCCCAAAAAGCATATGCTGCTTGCGTATATATGCTATCCACAGACCAATCAGGAAAACGGCATTCTCAATTAATCACAGCTAAATCAAGAGTAGCTCCATTAAAAACCATTTCCTTGCCTAAATTGGAATTATGTGGTGCTGTTCTGTTAACAAAAGTTGTTGAAAAAGTAAAGGAATCCCTACCTTTGGATAAAACATTTTATTGGTGTGATTCCACTATAACTCTATGCTGGATAGGAAATCAACCAGCGCGATGGAATACATTCGTTGCAAACAGAGTTGCAGAAATACAGGAAAGAAGCGAAACCAGTCAATGGAAGCATGTCAACTCCGAAGATAACGCTGCGGATATTTTATCAAGAGGAACCAGTGCTAAAAGTCTATTTTCTTCAGAAATCTGGTGGAGAGGTCCTAATTAGTTAACTCAAGATGAAGTAACTTGGCCGAACTATAAGGAAATTTGCATCCATCCACCGGAATTAAAAACCAAAATAAATTTAACCGTCAGTATGAATAAAGATTGAGAATTGTTTTATCGTTTTTCCTCTCTCACGCGTTTACAAAGAGTAACTGCTTATATCCTACGTTTCATTAATAATACAAGAAAAACACATACATTTAGCGGACAACTTTCTATAATAGAATTAAACAAGTCATTACAATCATTAATAATAGTCGCTCAATCTTATTCATTTTCAAAGGAAATTAAAACATTAAAGGCGGGAAAAAACTTAGATAAAAGCAGTTATCTCAAATCATTAAGCCCATTTATACATATGGATTTATTGCATGTAGGTGGGAGATTATCCAGAGGAAAACTGATACATGAAGCACAAAAACATCCGATATTACTACCTCACGATCACCCTCTAACAAAGTTAATCATTAAACATTTTCATTATACAAATTTGCATGTAGGTACTCAAACGTTACTAGCACTTATTAGGCTAAAATATTGGCCTATAATGGCAAAAAATGCTATTAAAAAAATACTCAAAAATTGTATTGTATGCTTCAAATGCAGTCCAAAAACAAGTCATCAAATAATGTCTGATCTTCCAGAGGATAGAGTGTCACCATGTAGATCGTTCTATGTTACAGGACTGGATTACGCAGGGCCAATCTTAATAAAGTCTGGAATCAGTAGGAGATCCAATTCAGTCAAGTCTTATATCTGTTTATTTATATGCTTCTCTACTAAAGCAGTTCATTTAGAACTGGTCACCTCTCTGACTGCAGATGCATTTCTTAATTGTTTAAAGCGTTTCATTTCTAGACGTGGAAAACCTAGTAAATTGTATTCTGATAATGCTACTACATTTGTTGGAGCGAATAATGAATTGAAAAATATGTATAATTTATATGTCTCTCAAAAGGAAATAGCTAATTACTTAACTAACATGTCTATTCAGTGGGTTTTTATCCCACCTAAAGGTCCTCATCATGGAGGTCTTTGGGAATCTAACATAAAAAGTGTGAAATATCACGTAAAAAGAGTGGCAAATGTCTCTTCATTAACATATGAAGAGATGTGTACATTATTATACCAAATAGAGTCCTGCATAAATTCTAGGCCTTTAATTCCACTATCCAATGATCCCCTCGACCTCTTCGCACTTACTCCAGGTCACTTTCTTATTGGTGATAACCTGTCAGCTGTAGCTGAACCTGACCTACAACAGATTCCCATAAACAGACTTAATAATTTCCAAAAACTAAGCCAGCTAAGACAGAGCTTCTGGTCAAGATGGAGAATTGAATATCTGGGAGAGCTGCAGCAAAGGACTAAATGGACGGATGGGAACAGGCGACAACTAAAGACTGGGGACTTAGTTATCATCAAAGACGACAACGCACCACCAAATTTATGGAGGATGGGACGTGTCATCGCCACTCACCCTGGACAAGATGGGATAACCAGTGTAGTCACCTTGAAGACGCAGCAAAGGTCTATGAAAAGACCCATTACCAAATTGTGTCTTCTACCGATGACGATGCTATCACATCTTAGAAGACCTGGATAAAAATAAACCACTAACATCTAAGAAGAGCAGTATCAAAAAGAAGTCATCTTTACTAAGGCCAAGGATCAAAAAGAAGCCATCTTTCTTGAGGACAAGAACTGCAGAGGCTATCGATCTAGGATCAAGAAGATGAACTTTTTTTAATTTAGTGTTATTTTTTTTTTATGCTTCTTCTAATGATTTACTTCAATTTATTATTTTATTGTTTCTAAACTAACTACAACAATCAATGAATTACGATATATGTATTAGCTAGTTTCAGCTCTCTTTTTATTTTTAAGAAATAATTTAATCTTTCTAATTAAAAAAAATATATATTCTGACAAATAATAATAATCAATTTTAACTTTAATATGGTTCTAAAAAGAACTTTCATTTAATTTCAGCCCTTTTTGTCGGGGAGCTATGGGATTACTTCTAGGCAAGTACCTACCTAATTTTATTATTTTATTTCTGTTTCATTATTCGAATTAGTTCTATAGAAGAAAACAAAAGTAGGTAGCTAAAATGTCTTACGAAAAAAATGTGTTCCAATAAGCAGATCACAATGTAAATCCTATAAAAAATCAGGATTATATAAATAAAAGAATAAATAATTACGACCAGATAAACAACACAAAACAAGCGTTTGATTTACAAAAGTGAGTACCACAGAAAACCTCCACCTGAAATCAAACAAGAGCGTAAAAAACGCCAACATCTATAGGATTTAGCTTGCGAGATAATGAGATAGGATAATCGGTCCTCTCTTTGTGTGGCGCTTCGTAGCCTCCCCACTTATTGTGATTTGAAATGAAACGAAAAAGTGACACTAAAAAGAGTCAAACACATTAATCTATAGCTTTTAGCCTGCGAGTTAGTGACATAGAATAATCGGTCTCCTCTTTGTGCGGTGCTTGGCAGCCTATCAGTTTCCTCTGTGTGCGGTGCTGCGGTGTTTCGTAGTCTCCCCATTCACTCCAGTTTTTTTTTTTTTTTTTTTTTTTTTTTTTTTTTTTTTTTTTTTTTTTTTTTTTTTTTTTTTTTTTTTTTTTTTTTTTTTTTTTTTTTTGGTATTAATTGAATTAAAGGAATGAATAGAAGGAATCAATTCAAAGGGCCGGGGGAATCAGACTGGATCTATTCACTCCTGGGAATCATTTTGCCCACGTCTACCCTGTACTACTCTGCTTGCATTATTGTATCATTGTGTTTACGAAAGAATTCTACCCAATACAACTGTTATTTACCGTAGCCACTTGTTTCACTGTCTCCCCCAGCCCGTAGGATTTGAGCTTATTTCAGGGATGCCACACAAACGCCTCAGAGATCCTACCACCCTGATGATAGTCTCCTCCGCTATGCTGACCATTCTGAGCTAGTCTGTCGGCAGAAGGTAGGCACCTCAGGTAGATGTACTTAGCAGTATTTCACCGTCAGAATCGATCGGTTGGATTCTCTACAGTACATAATACATTATTATTTTATTTATTTTACTTAGGAAGGCGATGGAAGTAATTCGTTCTTTGTAACAAGGAACTGGGAACTAGTTACGAAGTTTTCCAATGCAACTTTGGATAATGGCGACTATAATGTTATGTAGATGAATATTTATATTTGCTAAGGGAAACTATGATCATGCACTTAAAACAGGGAACGAGGACAAACGACTCTTCTGTAAACTTTATTTTTATCATGCTTAGGTGTTCCCTGTAGTTTTCCTGCTAGTTTCGTACTGTTTGTGTCCTTCCAGTACCTTAATTATGCATCCACTGAAGGCACATAAATATGGAGTTTCCTCGCACCATTTTGCCAATCGATCCCAAGAAACCAATTTGAAAACCTTGTTATATTTATATGACTCTTCAAACGTTTAGTGCTTATTCGTACGGTACGGTTAAGCCGCGCGGTTGAGGAACTGGTTAAAAGTTTGCAATATTGTACTTTCATAGCTATTCATACATCCTCGCAGAGATTCTCAGCCGTCGCGTCGCTCGGCGGTCGCTCGGCAAGCGGTTTCGACAAACGAACGGTTAAATCCGCACAGTTTAACACACGCTGTGTGAATAAGAACTTAGTATTATCTGTTAAGCACTTGCATACTGTTTACTAACAACGTATGCAAGGACACTGGAGGTCAAGATTCGTTCAACATAAATAAATGTAGCTTCGTTTAATGTTAAACGTCACGTACATTCACAGATGGCGCCATATAAATTATTTTAGGTTTTTAACAGTTTTTGCACGTTTTGCTTTAAAATATTGAAGTTAATTAATTGTTGGTGCCCGTACATATTTAATATGAATATAAATAAATAGTTTTGTCCATACACAAACTCAAATTTTTCAAGAAAGGCTGAAAAATACAATATTGGATTGAGTCACCGATTCAAAATTGAATTTTTCAGTCTCTCTTGAAAGATTGTTTGTTTATGGGAAAAAACTATGTATTTATATTCATATTATATTATACGGGAATTAATTTATAAAAAACAATTAATTTATCTTAATATTTTAAAGCGTATCGTTTAAAATAACCTCCATTAATATAAATACTCTTTTATGTTTTAATTATCGAATTCCCCCCATGCGATGCGTTGCAAAGTCACTAAAATAAAGAAATTCTTTCTTTCTGCGTGTCCTTCCGTATTCGTCCATGTTCACGTTCCCATTCCACCTTCCCTCCCCTCCACACCCATCTTCCCTCCCTGCCTTAAACTATATAAAATACACCCATTTTTCACAATTCGTGCGCCACATATTACAAAATTTTAATACAAATTTCATAACGCCAGAGCTCACCAATATGTGTACAGAAATCTTCGCGGGCGTGCGCACAAAACTCACAAAAGTTTCATGGCAATAGGATGAATAGTATAGAAAAAACGTTATAACGCCAGGGTCATCATTATTTACAGAAACCATCCCGGGCATGCGCACATCTCATCCCCAAAGTTTCATCACAATCGGATGAATGGTTTAGGGAACTACAAGGGACAAACAAAGAAACATTAAGATGAAAATACTTCACTACATACGCGCTTTAACCCAAGGTGAACACTCCCTAATCTTATTGAATGTTTGAAAGATAAATTACAGTATATCTCTACATGTCATGATGGATAAAAGTGATATTGTGAGCTGGAAGTAGTGGCATTGATATGAATTTGAAAGAATTCTAGAGTTCAGCGTTCAAGACCCTTCCTTCAAAAACAAACTTTCCGCTTTTTGTCTAAACAAATTTGTCTTTAGTATTTTTTGTGTTATCAAACAGTATTAATAGCCTTGCATCTGCGAAGTTGAATTCCAGAACCCGACTTCCATTGCATGTTTGATGCCACGCCTTACGCGCCAAGCCACACATAACATCTGTGTTCGTGAAATTTCAAGCAAAGCTACCGTTGTAATTCGGTTTTTAATTCAAGAATCTGCCAAAAGACGTCACTACTTCCGTCAGCAGCTCGCATATGGACGTTTATTCCCTAGGTATACGAGGTATTCCCTCGTAAGTACTAGGATTTTTAGGCGGCTAAACGCAATATTTATTATATATGGCGTCATTGCGTGTCTCGGTTACTTTGTCACGGTTACTCAGTGACTAGCTGTCACTGGATCACAGTGGATCCGAGGAACTGGCTATTTTTGGAACCAGTTCCTATCGAATTTATTAAATGGTCACCAACACTCACTAACTAAAAGCCGCCCGCAGGGCCTAGCAGCAAAAACCTGCGGGCGAGTTTTTAACTGCTAGTTACAAATTATTGCTTGTACCACGTCTTGTTATTTTGGGTAGAAAAAAGCGATGGAAAGAAAAGACTGGTTTAATAATTTTGTTATATCGACCATGTCTCTCCGAACGTTCCAGAATTTTGAGAAAATGATTTTAACAAGGTCGACGTCAAAAGTTTAATCGCCAAATTTATACTGCCTGTTTTGCGCTTCCTTATTTTTCTTCCATTAGGTACCTACGTTGTTTTTGATGAGATAGCCTTAGAGGACTTACCGAGTAATTTTCTTTAGTACTTTCTTTATTCAGCCAGATGTTTTCCTCGGGCAAGATCCTAAAGGTAGAATTATAATTCCAGAAATAAAATTCGGAACTGCGGCCACAGCCTAAATTAATGTAATTATTTTTAACATAACAAGAAGCTTGCCGTGTTTGCGAGAAGAGTTATTTATTTGTTATACTCGTGTATATATATAAAAAAAAAGTTTTTTTTAAACGTTAACTCTACAAATTATTTCTATCAGTGCCCATTTCTTCTTTGGGAATGCTGCGTGGAAGTTATTTTATATATAAAAGAATTATAAGCACTATAGTTTTAACCACTTTTATGGTTTTAAAACCCATTTTGTACCGAAAAGTTTTTTGTGTTTGAAAAAGTATTTTTATTTGTAGGTACTCGCTGTAGGTATGGTGGAATGATGAACAACGAGGTTGCGTAATGAAAAACCTTTAATGAGTACCATACAATAATAGCAATACACATACACAATTGTAACACGGTCACGTAACGGTGATAAATACTACAAACGAATTTACGCACTGGGTCAAGGTTGATCGCGGATAGACGAGGCAACTGCTCCGTGGTAAGTTGAACGAATACTGAATTTTCGCTGTTACTAGGCGTCTTTTATATGGCCCGACGAGTGTAGTATTAGTGGTAAATCGTCACTTCGGCTAGTCACCCGAAGGCGCTAGAACCTGTGCATTTCAAGCGTACAATGGTTCGTACCTTTTCTGGAACGCGTGAGAGGTAGGTAGTTTTGACTCGGTGTATTAGGTACTCATGAATCAGTCGCAAGCCACCCGCGCTAGCTGGTAGGCGGGAATGCTCTCGTACGTTCGCTTGCGTACATTTTAACACCGGCGCTGTTTCTGGAAACACCGATAATTTTCGGGGCGATCCCAATGCGTAGTATAGCTAGGCTGGTTGCTACATATTTATTTATTTAATGAAGTATTTTTCTATATTAAGGTTCTGGAAAGGAAAGTGTATAAGGGGTGAGTAGGACTCTGGGGGTCAGTGTGTCACGCCTGACGGGCGTGTGAGTATATCCTATTGCGATGTAAGGCAAAGCGATGGGTTAAGAGCAGTGGCGGCTCGTGACTTTTTGGTGTGCTAGAGTGCTGATGTTAAAAAAATGGCATTATTGATGTTGTTGTAGCCGAAAAAAATTTTTTTTTTTTTTTTTGAAAATCAGTTTTTTGTATGAAAAATTTCAGGTTAGTTTCAGTTTGGTGGTGCGCCGCACCGATTTCCTGAAAAATCTTCATACAAAACACCGATTTTTGAAAAAAAAAAAAAAAATTATTTTTCGCATACGACAACATCCATGATGCCATTTTTTTAACATTAGCACCCTAGCACAACCAAAAGTCACGAGCCGCCACTGGTTAAGAGAGCCTGGTTGGAGAAGGGTCTCCGATGCCAAGACATAGACAAAACTTCTCGGGTGATTTCGGGTACCACCAAACGAAGCGACCTATGGCAGATATATTGGTTACATTTTTAATTTTTTTTTAATATGAATACCATACAAGAGTCCCAACTGCTCCGGTCTGAAGCCAGTGAGACTATCGCATCCCCAATTGGGGTATGTTGTGAGGCTGACGGTAGTAGGGAGGGGAAGGAGATAGGGAAGAGGAAGGTGGGGAAGTACCTGGCAATTCAGACCTGGTCACCAAACACGGCTAATGCTATTTCAAGCAACGTTTCAATTCTGAATGGTGGTCTTACACCAGGGCGATACTGAGAGTATCTTCCACTCTTGATGATCTTGAGAGTATCTTCCACATAAATAATGATTCCTGGGGTGGCGGTACCAATATCCTCACCCAAATTAATTTTGATTGTATTAACTTAGTTGAGCTTCGGTTCTAGGAACGGATGTTGTTGGTAAGACAACCGCAATCATCTTTGGCAAAAGAATGGCCTGCTAAGTACTCATTTAGGAGGGGGGAATCCGGTGAAAACCGCCGTCCCTGAAATCATTTATTGGATATCCAACACCTCTGCTATAGGTCACCCCAAGTGTTTCGCTACGTTTGGTGACTTGGTGATGGGTGTCTGAGTTCATGCGGTGAGGTTTGTTTGCATTTGGCGGCGGATGACCTGGACACACCGAACCTTAGATTTTTATCCACCCCTCTTAATTTTTTCCTTCCCACAACTTTATTTCCCTAAAAAGACCTTCCACACAGCATTTCCAAAGATGATACATGCCCTGAGGGCAATTATTGAAGTGAAACTTCCTTAGCCCCGTCAGAGTGATTTGAAATTCGGATGAAACGGAAATGACGCACTACGGTAAACCATTGAGATGTAAAACGGAAACGACGATAGGTCTGCGCTCATTAGCCGCTTTGTATTTTTACGAATATAATGTGTAAATTAGCGCCTCACCGAGCGCGTCTCGTAGCGCAGCGGTATAGTGCATCGCAAATCTCTGACGGAGGTTCGAATCCTACGAAGTCCAAAAAAATAAACATTTTTATTTTTGTAAATCAATATCCAATCTTTAAACCACTTTAAAATAAACAGGAAAAAGAAAACGACATCTAGCGACTTTCCAGTTTCACTTCTATCGCGATATATGAATTACACACTCAATTTTTTTTGTCAGTCCCTAGTATGGAGCTAATTTATTTATTTATTTTATTTTACGCCCCGAGGGCTTTTACATACACAAATAAAGGCAGTACATCTTTAACATGAGAAAGAAAAAATATAAATAAAATTACGATAGAAATAAAAAAGTACATAAATGAAATAAAAATATGAGCAACAACAATTTAAAGTACGGTGAGATATAATAACGATAAGTAACAATTAAAAAAATACATACATGATATAAAAATACAAACAACAAAAACTTAATAGTAAGGTGATCAGTGGTTTACAAAATTGCAACATTAACCTTGTCTAATAAATTCAGGGCTGTCAATTGTAATATGCAAGATTTTAAATAAAAATACAAGATCGAAAACATTTCTTCCATCACTTAAATTTAATAGATTAGGTAATCGCAGTACATAAGTGTAGTTTAATTGTTCTTTCGGTATTTTTAGTTTATAATTTAAACAGCTTAGGATTTTTTTTTACTCTTTTATTGTTTGATAATGCACGTCATAGTGAGGAGACCATACAGTTGAGTTATATTCAACCTGACTCCTCACTAGTGATGTGTACAGAAGCTTTAATTTTGGTAAAATCTAATGTAAAAATAAGAAGATAACTCCCTTCAAAGCGTTAGTAATACCAAAAATATGCGTTTGAGCAAAATTTAAACTTAGCGGACGATCGGTTTGATTGATGAAATCGGCCGGAATTCGTTTGAAAAAATCTCATTTGAAAAAAACACATCAAAACAGGTGGAATTGAAAACATTGTAAAATTATCACTTGTAATTCAATCGAGCATATGGTAATAAATATTGTCGAATTTGAAGTCTGAATTCCATTTTCTGAAATATTCGTGTATTCGTTACGCAATATCATATGCTTTTCAATAGCTTTATGTTTCGGTTATTTCCATCTATTTAGCACATTTTATTTGGAATTGCCTGTTTCACATATTTCGTATATTTATCGTGAAATAGAAATTCTTAAGTATGTGAGGTTTTCAATAAATTGATTCTACAGGGAATTCGAAATGGCAATGGAGTTCTAAGCTTTCAATTGATTGAAGACTCGAGGTTCTTGTGTTACCTTGAGAAATGACAATATGGGACATATTGATTATGTCTGTAGCTACTGATATTCTGTTTGATGTCTCAGTTCATTATACAGTTCATTATGTTATGTAATAGTACTTTCCTGTCAATCATATTAATGCTTCATTGACAAACCCATGTAAGTAGTATTAAGAGGGCATTACCAGAGAAAACCGGAAATACGTCATTTAAAAAAAAGTTTTTAGACGTATTGACTCTTTTCCACAAAAAATTATAAATGGATTTCGAAAGATTGTTCTTTTATCTAGCATTCGTATGTAATAAATTTTGAGAATTTTTTTTAATTTTTAGTATAATAAGGTTATTCCATAGGTCGTTGGCAGATTTGTTCAATTTTCAAAAAAGTTTTTGTATTATACCACACCCATTTCAAATAATAAAATCATGCAGTAAAATAAATCAATACATTATCTAGCAAACGTATGTTTTAGAATTTTAATTTTAGTTTCAATAAAATCATTAAAAAATATGTACGTACATGTGTTTCTTGGCGAAAATTGGTCCGTTTGTGTATTTATTTGCGCACTTACAAACTAATATATTTCAGATTTTTTTAACATTCTTATTAAATTTAGACATTATTGAAAAATTATAAATACTTATAATCAAAAAATAACTACAAAAAGTACATTATTTTAATAGTTTTATCATCACGCCTTTCAGCATTTTTGGATGATGGTATAAATTAAAGCTAATTTGATTTGAAATAAATTCGATATTGCGTTATAATTTTAAAAAGCTGGTACGGAGAATAATTATTCTTTCTCATTGTAACCGCCCTGCACGATCGTAAGAACAACTTTCGACGAAATGTGGATTTTCGTCCGCTGGCTGGTTAAACGCTCTTAATGTTTCCAGTCATATAGTCTGAAGCCAGTGAGACAATGCCATTCCCAAATTGGGGTACGCTATGAGGCTGAAGGTAGTGCGGAGGGGGAAGAGATGGGGAAGAGGAAGGTGGAGAGGTACCTGATTATTCAGATCAGGTTACTAAACATGGCTCGAGCCATTTCAAGCAACGTTGAATGGTGGGTCTTACATAAGGGCGATACTGAGAGTATCTTGCACTCTGGAACGTGTCGCAAATATGCTATGTATTATTTTTAATTAACACAAATTAAATAAATAAAATTTATTTGTGCACGCCGAGATTCGATCCCACGATCTTCGAATTGCAAGTTAAGAGCCTTACCCCTAGACCACGCAGGCCGTCAAAATTATATATAAGTGGTTCGCTACGTTTGGCGATTTAGCAGGGGTGCCTGGGTTCATGGTGATCATTCAATTCAATTCAATTCAATTCAATTCAATTTATTTTTATTCTTTCAAAAACATTACAAAATTTAAAATTTCAATGCGTTTTTAAAATACATTTGTAACAGTATTACATTAAACATAAATATAAATGGTAAGCAAAAAAAAAAACTATATGAGCATCAATTGAGCTTGCCTTTTAAAGGCAGCTTCACTGACGCTAAATATGTCGATATCCGAATTAATTCTGTTCAACAGCAAAATTGCTCTCCCGATCATGGGTCTGTCTAGGTCTTCTCGGTAGATGCCTTTGAACTGAGACTAATTGAAGGAGACCTTTTGACCTCTCCAGCCGGACTCTCTCGACTCATCACATTGCTCCGCAGTGGGAGGGATGAATTAATAAGTTCATCACTCCTGAACACATTGAACCCAGATTTCTACCCACCCTTCATACTTTTTCATTCCCAGAACTTCTTCTCATAGATAGACCCTCTTCACAGCATCCCTAAAGATGATATAGGCCTAGAGGAATTTTTCCCCTTAGGGCGTCCTGTGAAAAAAAATCCGCTATAACAAGCATTTAAAAAAGGGCAGCTGATGTTCAAAAATAATTTTTTTTTTTGTTTTTTTAATATGTTTATTTCATCTTAAAGGACAATAATTAACAAAAATATTAAAAGAAATGCAGCACATACAGTTAAAACAGACTACAATATTTTTTATGTTGTATAAAATAATTAAAATGGTCGAAAGTCTATTGGTATTATTTTATTGAACAATGAAGATGTACCGTCATTGAAAATGATGCGATTACGAGATAAATTTTATTATAATGAGCGTCGAAATAAAGTTAGAAAATATTAAAATTTCCGTAAATGCTTTTAATTGAATATAAAATAACTAAATTAAGAGACAATTCGTTAATAACAATCTAGAAAGAGAACAATTGTTTAAGATTCTAGATTACCTAAGACAAATGATAAATTTATTTGAAACTCACAGAACTTCAAATGATGATAATTCGTTTGTTCCTATTATTAATTTTTTTATCTAACACTCATACTTAGACACCTACAAAAATGAAAGCATGAAAAAAGCGAACTTTGAAAAATTACAGCTTGAGCCACTTATTTTAATGCCAAACTGGAAACAAAAAAAGAAACATACCCGTGTAGACGAAGGTATGCCTTACGTACAAAATTTTGAGCAAAATGATTCTGTACATAATGATGGTAAAACAAAAACAATAGCATTCATTAATGTTACTCAATCTATTTGAAATATAAACGGTATAAAATGCGGGTAAAAGCTTAAAACGAAAAAATAACGATATTTTACACTTATTATCAAATTATAATACATGGTGTCCGGAAACTAGTTGAAAGCACGGTTGAATTCGGCACACGTATCATCTTACCCCGTTTTCTGGTTTCGCAACAACTAATGCTATGAGCTGCTACATCTCTACTTGACATACAGAAGGAAGAAGCGATTTACGCGACTCACTGGACGACTGGACTCACTTCAGTTCAGATCAGGCAGGCTCAAAGAGGGGACTTGTGCTGCGGCTTTTCGAAGTGGACCAAACATGGCGGAAAAACCAGAACTATTAATCCACCATTTAAAAGTATTAGATTCTTAATAATTATGGTTTACCTTTAACATCATTCCATTAATTTACTTGACCGCGACGATTAAACGGTCTGGCGCCCTTATTATAGTCACTATCTACATTAGATTTATGTTAACAATGTGAAATTTAAAGTTAACTCAAAAAATCGTCTACGAGTTAATCGACATCACATTTGGAGTCGTTTTTGTCGTATTATTGTTTTGATTTGAGCTCAAAATCGAGTCTTTTTAGATGAAATTTGAAAAAAAAATCGATCGCTACTGATTTGCTCTTAGCTGTATTGTCTTTTAAATGCGCCGAAGACTAGTCTCAAAAAGTTATTTGCCGAAAAAAATGTAAAAAAAAATGCTCAATTCGTTTTTTTTTGATTCTCCATGTAGTTTCTGGACACCGTTGTTTTCTTCTCCCTTTGTTGCTTCTTGAAGCAAAATCAATTGTCAACATTCTGTAGATGTAAAGTGATTTAAACAATATCAACTTCGGTCCAAAGATGTATTTAGCGAACGCTTTTAGTTGGTAGCGATACCCAGCGTCCAAAAGTTTCGTCGACTTTGAGATATGTTTTGCGGGTATCAGATTAACATAAAGGATAACTCCACACGAGATAAACAGACATCCATTATTCATACGCGCCCTCGAAAATTTCAACGAGAATATAAACCGATACAGAATGTGGGATTTTACGTGGGTAACCGTTTCGACCAAAAGGTCAAAATGTCATTAATAACATTTGAGCTCTGAAATGACATTATATAACGCAGGCTTATAAATAAATTTACATAGGGTTAGCTAGGAGGGCGAGTTTTTATTCGCACCCTGAAAATGACACATAATTATGTCGTAGTTTTAACAAATTTATGCCATTTAACATTTTGACAAGTACTGGATTAAATTATGATTGTTAATGTCGTATTTTGTGTTGCGAAATCATGGTTCGGTATAGAATCTAATTAATTAATTTGTGTGAATTACTGAAATTGTTGTTTCAATTACAAGCATTATTCTGTGCTGAATTTCACAACCAATCAGCATAAATATGATGTGTGATGTAATATTGTATATTGATGACAACGTTCGCTGTGATAAAGTTACGACATTGCGAACAATGCCTATGCAATTAAATACTTTAAAAATTGAAAGAATTTTGTAAGTTTCGTGACAATTTGTGGCTACATGGTGTAACAGAACGTCCCCGAAAGATTTTAACCAGCAAATTCCTGGGCCTATTTGGAGTAAAAAACTTAGACGTAATTTCGTTGTCCGTTGATATTTAATATTCTAACACACATCGCCACTGATCACACTGCCATTCGGGATCAGGACCGTTTACAGTGCTGCTAGAACGAGATGGAGTGTGCATCACGTGACCCGCTAGGCTGTACCCAACTACTCCATTGCGTTGTGTGAAGATAAAATATATATGTTTTTTTTTATTAAAAAATATCATCGGATAACAATATGTCATCTACATTTTTTACACCAATTATGCTCAGGATTCGCTAATTAAAATCATTCAGGTACGTGCTGTTATACCCGGTATAACGACGTTATTCAATGGTTACCGTTTTTTTCATACTACCTAATAATTATTATGAAAAGTTTAGGATATGTTGACACTGTCACCAAATTGAAAATGTTCACAAAAACAGAATATCCACGAAATAATGCTGTTCACAAACCATAAACAGAGTATCTTTTTTTTAATTGTTCATTATACTACGTTTAGTATAAAAGAGACAGCGTGAGAGAGTTAGAAGAAAGTACTTATTGAAAAGCGTGAACGTTTGTCCAATATTTCTTCTTCACCATCTGTTATATTTATACATTGTTTTATTTAAATATTATTTTGACTGTTATTCCTCACCGCAATTCATTGCTTGTAAACATTATGTTAAAAAGACATTAAAGGGATATTGAACTATGTAGGAACCCTTTATCGCATACCATAAGAAGAGGTGAAGTGTAGATTGCGATTGTGTAAAAATGAAGGTAAATATTTACTAATTAGACTTACTCTTAATATGCATAATTACCAATAACAATATTTTGTTTCAACTTAATTACCTACTGCAAGAAAAAAAAAAATTAATTACCGGAGATGGAAAATAATTCAAGCAAACAATCAATAAATTATTTTGAGCTATTCGTTTCAATGTCAAATGTTAGGTAATAGTTTTATCTAATTCCAAGATCGCCTCAAACTAGATGGAAAATTATCTGCATAAATATGAATGTAATTGTTATTATAATTTGGTACTGCCGCCCCGGGGAACCATTTATTGGATATTCAACACACTGCCATATGTCGCCCTAAGTGGTGAGCTGCGTTTGGTGACTTAGAACGGGTGCCCGGGTTCGTGGGGTGAGGTTTGTCTATATATTGACGGCGGATGCGTTTGTCCACCTACTGTTTGGCGGCCTGATCATGAGAGACTGGTTGAGGGAGATCTTTTGACCTTTCCAGCTGGACTCTCTCGGAACATCGCCTAGCACTCCAGTGAGAATGATGCATTCATACATCCGTCACTCCTGGACACACTGACTCCCAGAATCCTACCCACTCCTCATAACTTTTTCCTTCCCAGAACTACCTCTCGTTGCTTTCCATAAAAAAACACCCTCCACACAGCATGTGATGACGTAGGGCCTGAGATAGTAGTGAGTTAGTGAGAGAGTAGGACCCAAAGATGACGTAGGGCATGAGGGATTTTTTTTCACCAGGCCGCCTGTGTGGAGCTAATGTAAAAAAATCCATCAATATTAATAATTATTTTGAGATTTTAGCCTCAATTTCGTTCAATTTGGCAGTACTAACCTTCAAATATTACGCTGATGACACCTGACAGTTTTATCAAGTTTCAAGATGGCCGAAAACTAGACGAAATTAAAAAAAAATATCCGTATAAATCTGAACGAAATTGCTATTTAACTGCATTATTTTCAGTTTCCGGTAATTAAAATATCATTTTCTTTCAGTAATTTAGTTGAAACGATAAACGATATTGCCTAAAGAGTAAATATTTATCAGTATTTTGAAGATGTTTGTCGACCTCCCGCTGTATTTGGGGCGGCGTGATCTTATTCAGCGAACAGCATGTCGTAGCAGGACTGCGGGAAGTGGTTGGCGATGAAGGACTGCAGTTTCTCCTTGCGGGTGACGGGGGTGTAGCGGGGGAGGGGGAAGGAGCGCGTCACAGCATCCGCCAGAGCCTTCGTTACGGGGGCGAGATCGGCTTCCTGGAAACATAACAAACACCTTCAATGTACACCGTTCTCGTTCATCAAACTCTAATTTTAGACAGGCAATTACCTGCTTACTCTGTAATTTGTCAGGTTTGTAATTTTGAAGCAAGAAGGTGTTTATTTATAACAACCTATTTAATATTGAAGATCATAGCGTAACAGACATTTTCGGAATACGCAACGAAAACATGGTTATTTTGCTTTTATGCTATGTAAGTTAATTTTAATAAAAAATTTAAAATTCACAAGTGATTTTTTAGTAACTCATCAAAAGCATTTGTTATATCCTAACCTCACCTAACCTAACATAACCTGACCAAAATAGTGGGAGCTAGATAACATATTTTTTTAGACATATAATATATAATCAACCAAAAGATATATTATCGATCGTCTATTTGATTAGGCAGACACATCCAAAAATTCGAAATTTAAGTTGAATAAGCAGTTATGTATACGTAAAAGTGCATCCTCTAGCTAGTACAATACTCAGATTACTGACCAAATCAATTATATTTCAGAAAAACTTATTGATATTGGATAACCAACACCTCTGCCATAGGTCACCCAAAATGGTTCGCTGCGTTTGGTGACTTAGCAAGGGTGCCCGGGTTCATGGGGTGAGGTTTGTCTGGTTCTTGGCAGCGGATGTGTCTGTCCACCAGTTGCCTGGCAGGCCAGATCGGGAGAGAATGGTTGAATCCCTTTGACATCTTCAGTCGTACTCTCTCGGAACATTGCCTTGCACAGCAATGGGAGGGATGAATTCATACGTCCGTCACTCCTGGATACATTGACCCCGAGATTCCTACCCACCTCTAATACTCTTTTACTTCCCAAAACTTTCTCTCCCTTCTTTCCCATAAAGACCCTCCACAAAGCATCCCCAAAGATGGCGTAGGAATTATTTTCCTCAGGCCTATCTATATATTATTCCCTTCAGATATAAACAAAAAATGATGTTTTCTGGGTTACTAGTAGTAAATTTCAAAATGTCATACTAATGTACCGGAACGTCATACTTCCCAATTTCCCCAACACATTACATAAACCTCCATTTCATTTCCAAACTATTTCTAATCCTTCCCTTACTTAGATCTTCTCTCCTAATTTACTTTTGTTTTCAGCTTTTAATCTACCTTTCGAAAAGAACTTTACTTAACCCTTTCTCAGCCGGACTCATTTTAAAATTACGTGAAATTTGAAATTTTTTTACTAAGTAAGTACTGAATCAATTTATTTGCGGTTTTCTTGTAAATATTTAAGTGAATCCTTCCTAGCAACATTGATTTTTTTCATTGCGATGACTGCATTGCGTACACACTTCATATCGTAAACAAGAATCGTTGATCACTCCTTTTGAAAAGCTGTGATCCGAGGGAATTGCATTATTAAAACGGACAAGGTATCTATGTTTTTTTCATATATTTTTCCGTTTTTATTTATGGTATAATGTACCTTCTTTAATATTATAATGAAAATACAACAAAAACATTGATATAATATGAATTTTTAGCATCCTAAAATATCGTGTCATTTCAAAACGACACTGGTCGTTTGAGGTTATACTATTTGACTATTTAATCTGAAAATATATATATTTATTATGTGTTGTATGTGTTTTGATGAGAAGAACACATCAATAATACTATCACATGATAAGTAGACAAGATATTGTCTTTAACCGATGTATTTTTCTAAAATATTCTTCTTAGAAAATGGTCTATTTTTATAGTAATACATCATTTACCTCTCAGAACCACTGTCATTTTAAAATGACGTTGAATATTTCCTAAACTATCAGTTAAAAAAACTTTAAAAAAATCTAATATTTCAAGTACACATAATCATATGTTATTTATTTTTAATATCTGTAGGAATTAATTTGGATGAGAAAGGGTTAACGGACAACAACATTTGTACTACAAGAAACACCTCCCATCACTTTCCTTTCCCAAACACACACATTAAAGGACATAAATTATATTATTAAATCAAATACTTTTGATTTTTACGACGTTTGGAGTAAATATGTTTTTTTTCCAAATTTTTTACTGTTTGAAACTAAAATATCATAAAAATCTAAAAGGCAATTTTATCTTGTTCTTCAAATGGTATTTATTTTTACGACATCTTCAAAAAAGAAAAAAATATATGGCACATTTAAAATATCTGACACATTTATGTAATACTCCTAATAGTTTCGATAAGAAATTTCAAATTTATACAACAGATAAACAACCCCCTTTGGCTGGATAAACACACATTACATTTTTAGTAAGGTTACATACTACATACACGGTTATTTATCAATTATATAAATTATATTAGTAAGGTTGAATATGTAGGTAAATTTTAACTCAGTTATCAAATGAGTGTACATATAGTTTTTTTATTATTAATCGATGAACCAAAATTTATTTTAACAGGATGTCTAGTGTCTAGCCTAGATAGTTATTAATAAGATAGAGGATTAAAAAAGTACCTTTAGGTATACCTTCTTTTTGAGATATTTTTTTACAAAAACGGCAATATGCAAAACATCTAAATATTATTATAATTAGTAGATAGTATGACTCTAACTAATGCTCACATTGGTAAAACACAAAATTAAAAAAAAAAATTACAGAGTTACGTAGGTACACTAGAAGGTAAGGTACCTATATTATTTATAATATAGGTTCAATCAAGGTAGCATCATCGCACCAAACGCCTTCGGTACAAGGTGCGCATATTTTGCATTTCCAAATTCGACTTGATGAAAGAAAACTCCCGTGAAATTGGAAAACGAAATTTAAAATAATGACAACAACACACTAAAATCTTTTCTTATGCTAAGGACGGGCTATTTCACAAAATATTAACATTTTATCAAATTTACAATTAAAGTTCAAATTCATGTTATTTATTTATTTTTATTACTTCATCATGGGCTGGTTGCTTCACGGTACTTGGATATTAACTTTTAAATTTGATGAAATGTTCAAATTCTATAGAGCAACCCTTTCTTTATTTTAATCACTACGTTGTAAAACTAACTACAAAAAACTTGAAACGTAAATAGGGTAGTTAGTAGACAAGGTACACAAGGAACTAGTCCAAAAGCCGGGATTGAGGAATTGATCTCGGGAATTTCTTGTAGAGAAATCACTTCGAGAAATTCTTGGAGAGTTCGTATTGACTTCTCGAAATATTTGATTCCGACTTTTGAACCTGAGGAAGCATTCATTCAGAAATGCGCTATTGATATCCTGCAGTTAATTAGATCTAAACAACAATATAAATCAAAATTTAATATACAATGCCGTAGAAATGGATCGCGGAATCGATGGTGCGAGGTCAGCGTTATTAGAGCACCGGGCTATTGTACCGAAGATGAAACGAAAACTGCCGATATCGGAATATTTAGGCCTTTGTCTAAATTGTATTGTTCCGTTCGCTAATTATTTAAGTCTGTGTTTCACCGGAATTCGGATAAGCAGTTTTATCAACTAACAGAATCCTCTTCTTAGTAAGTTGGAACAAAGGAAAGGTCCTGTTTCAGACTTTAATTACAGCTTTCAAGATTACGTAAGCGATAACAATATATATTTGGCACACGATTTAACTCAAACCTTTAAAGATATCTACTTTTCTTCAACCATCCTTAAGGGGGTCAAAGATTCATCATTAAGATAAGACACCTTGGACATTTGGATGGGCCTTTATCAGATGATAGTTTTTATTATTACACACGATATCTATTTTTATAAAAGTGTATTCGTAATGGAATTCCAATCAAACATTACGATTTGAAACCTTTATTTTTTTTATTTATTTATTCTTAGTACATTTACATTACAAAGGTATAATATATAGTCCTCCGTACTAGGAGTTCACCTGTGTTGTAAAGGACATTTTTCAGATGTAAATTATAAATTGTGAATAATAAAACAAAATAGTGTTGATAGTTAATATAAAAAAAGAGAAACAATAAAAATCAAAATATAAAATCGACTTCAATTCGACAAAATTATAAATTAAAAGTTAAAGGATTGTAGCCAGTTCCTTACGTGTTTTTTGTATTCAATAATATTAGTTGTTTTATATTGTGTAGGAAGAGAATTGTATAGTTTTATAGCCTGATATCTGTAGTGTTTTTGTCCAAAGGATGCGTTTGTTTTTGGTATTTGTAGTTGGTGAGCATGTTTTGTTCTAGTATTGCGAGAAAATTGTGAAGTGTTAAATGTGATTAAGTTCTTGTCTTTATAACACTGTTTCTCTAATTTATTAAGAAAATAAACGGTTTTGTCCTGCAAAACTGGTCAATGGTTGAGTGGGCATAGCGCTTGGGTCCCACCCGAGCGTCGCTTGTTCAATTCCTCGACTGGCTAAGTCCTCCATCACAACAAAAGCAACATTTTCGGCTTTCTATGGTGGTAGTAGGAGATTTTCAAACATTTATGGGTTATTCGTAACCCGGGAATGTTTGTCTTTCTTTTATTAAAAAATAAATAAAACTGATACCATTCAAATTCATGTTAGGTTTAATTCTGGAATTGATTCTGTGATCGATTCCTAGCAGAGCTTAGATTGATCCTCTCAAATCTTACCCTAGCAATGGCTTATTTCTACACGGATAAATGCAATTTTGTTATGAATAATTGTGCTTTGTTTCTTTTTCAATAGTTATGTTTTCTTATTTCTTTGTTATATTTAATTAAATGAAGACAAAATTAGCGAAACTCAATTGAAAATCTGGAAACAGAAAAATCTGAAAAAGATATGGGCACAGTTTATATTCAGCAAGAAAAGTACACGACGTACACAAAAACCAACCAAAAATATGGTAATAACTTGAAATAGTGATAATATTCTATTTATGTAATATACAAGATTGACAAGCTCGCCATGCTTACATGATTTCTTAAATTATGAAATTTTGTAAATATTTGTTGAATGTCTGTTTGTTTTTTCACTTGAGCTATTTGTCTGATCCAAAAATCCAAAAATCTGTCCATTTTTTGGAATGTATGCGACGTTTGACGTATCTCACAAGAGACATATACCATCGCACAGCTTTCCCTAGCTTACTTAGTTAAACTTAGTAAAGTAAAGCTTTATTTAGTTTAGTTAATCCTTGTTTACCTTATATAACTTATCGTAGCATTATAGCATTTCATAATATTGATAGTTTCTAGCACCCTAACCTAACCAATCTTGCTTATCTTAGCATAGTTACAAAAAGTGTGGAGGGTATTTTTAGGTGAGGAAGAAGTGAACATGGGTAAGAGGGAGAATAAACAGAGGAAGACAAATCGTTCCACAACGGAGCTGTTTTGAACAAGTCGAAGAAATAAGCCGTCCTCAAGTGACAAATGCCAACCGTGTATAAATGTTAAGCGCGCTATTGGCGTGTTTCCCGAATATGCACCGCTGCCAAAGAGATCAATGACGCTATTTCATCGGAGCGTCTTCCATTAAAATTCAAGTAAAAGGACAGTATTCCCACCTAACGCTTATGCTCCAAAGAATGCATATAGGGGCATGTTATAGGGGCACAGGGAAATCTTTCACACAAACCGCCTGTTACTGTACAGAGCCAAGTGTAGTGTTCAAAGTTAATTTCAGTATTCAAATAGTGCAAAAAATTATACTCACGTCTTTAGTGTATTTCTCTAACGATCTGATGGTAGTCTCAAAGTAGTCCTCTCCGTACGCTCCCTTCTGCTCCTCGCTGAGTAGATTCCACATTTCCTTAGCCTGGGTCAGCAGAGACTCCTCGGACAACCAAGCGTTACCGGTGGTGTACTCGCCGGGGGCCACGACTACCACATCTACTCCACGCGGACGTAACTCTTGACGCAAGCAGTTGGACAGACCCTCGATGCCGGCAAGGAGAGCGCAGTGCACACCACGTACTGGGGAAGACACCCTCGCGAGTCCGGAAGACACGTTGATGATGCGGCCCTTGGCACGGCGAATCAGGGGAAGCATTACTTGGATCACTCGGGTGGGGCCTGCAAACAAAAATTTAATTTATTTTACAGATTTCTTTTTCGAGGATAATATAGGAGTAAAAAGTAAAAAGAGATCAAATGTAATCGCGAGGTCCCTTATGGGTTTCACTGATGACAATATTTCATAATTTAGTTTAAAATCAAATTTAATCGGGTTTTGGAGCGCGCATACGTTGTAGTGAGACAATTTTTAGATCAAAAAAGTTTAATTCTCGTCTGCCAAGTTGCAATAAAGATATAACTGATTGCATATAATTTCTGCACTTTTTGTTTATTTTGAATATCTATTTATGATAGACTTCTTATCATTTTTACCAATTTATTTTTATTTTATTTTATGCTTTTGTTGTTTCATTTTTTCATTGTTGTTTTTATTATAAGATATTGTCTTCTTCTTCTATGATATATTTCTTTTTTAAAAGAAAGACAAACATTCCCGGTTTATGAATAACCCAACAACGTTTGAAAATCTACTACCACCACACTAAGCGGAAAACATTGCTTGTGTCGTGATGGAGGACTTAACCAGCCGAGGAATCGAACTCGCGACGCCCGGGTGGGACCCAAACGCGATGCCAACTCAGCCACTGACTGGACTTGCTTAACCGGATTGTATTATATTTTCATATTGTTTTAGCTTTGAAGTATTTAAAATAACTGTGATACTCAACTTATAAAGCAGAATGTAAAAGCCCATTAGGGCACGAAATAAATAAATAAGTTCTACAAAATTTGCAAATACACTTATTGGTGTCATTTTAAATAAAATGCAAAAAAATAATTTTGTTAAAACCACTATATAATCAATATTTTCACCATTTTTCGTTTTTTAATGTTTTCTTCATCAGGATAAAATTAATATAATAATCATGTATTAATCTTATCCTGATGAAGAAAACATACTTCACGAAACATAAATATACTATTATTATTATTGATTTAAGAAAGTTATTTGTTTTCATTTTATAAATAAAATGGTGTTGAAAAATATGTATCCAATACACACTGACATGGAAAGATATTCCGTTTTTATTTACATTACATTCTTGGTCCTACTTAAGGGCCCGCAACCCGGATTTGTGCCGATCTATTACATATTTCCCTTAAACACCGTAAGTTTTAAAGCTCTTAAAAAAATATATGTTATTCTTGAAGATAATATCTAGACTTTGCCCGCGCCGAAACGCAAATTATATAAAATTCCCTCGATAGACAAAAATCGCAAAGTATGCTCCAAAAATTATTATTAACACGTTTGTTTCAGTTATTTTACAAGTTGTATGTATGAAAAAATTCACAGTGTTTCTTTAAATGCTGTTTAAGATAATGCCTGCGAGATTTTTGCTCTATTTTAAACAAGTCGTGTTTTGTTATGATTTTAGGTTTTCACGGCCAAAAATTTTATGGTTATTTCCTTTTGGGGTATTATGCCGTGTTGCGCTACCTCCTCCTTTAGCCAACGTTTCGGACAGCGTTACAGTTACAGTTACAGCGTTACTGTCCGAAACGTTGGCTAAAGGAGGAGGTAGCGCAACACGACATAATACCCCAAAAGGAAATAACCATAAAAGTCGTGTTTTATTAAACATTTTCGCAATTTTCGCATCGATTTCGTCGCTGTAAATGTTAGCGCCCTCCTCTAACATTCGTAATTTCGTATCTCTCCATCTTCTTCTTTTCGGGCTTGGTTGCAGAGCCTTAATTAGAAAACTCATAAAAACTAATATTTGACAGCTCTTCCATTGAGGCCGAATACCGAAATACAGTAAATATTCAAGAAACACTTACGTGAGATGTTTCCGTTTGGTTCTAAAATTAACAAGGGATTATATGAAATTAATTTCTTAAAAGCAATTGAAGTGCTCGAAAATCAGCCGTTTTGTAAATGGAATGTAAAATTTTTTTGAAATACGAATAAAACTGATCGTAACCTTTCGATTCCGACAGCTTTTCAGAATGCGCTAAACTTTTCGTACGAAGTAATAGTGAAGTGACAGGAGGGTTAAAAACGTATTTTTTCGACAAATTGAAAACCAATCGCTGGCGACATCTGCCGCGGAAAGTTTTGAATTAACGACCTATCAGAAAATTGATCGAAATCTAATGACCTTCATTCTAGCTTACGGGTTCGTTTAGAGCAGTGGTTCCCAAACACATTTGGCCCACGGACCCATTTTGTGGGTGGGCGTTTCAGAATTTCAGGGGGGCGGTAGGAGACCCAGAGAAACCCCTCTCACCCCATCCATCCCATCCTGCCCCATCCCACGCCATTATGCCCCCAACGTTATGGAGTGAGCGGGAGCAAGACACCCTAGCGTTTTTCAGGAACCCCCAACTCAATTTTTGATTTACACGGATCCCCTGAATGATCCTGGGGACCCCTGGGGGTCCGTACAGACCACTGGTTTAGAGTCTAGAGGTTCCCAACCTTTTTGGACCCATGGATATATTTTTTATATTGTATTTTTTTCTTCAACGCCCCCTCCTTCCATTAATCATCAATGAAAGAAATCGCTGCAGGTGAAATAGGCCCGAGGACAAATTAATAAACGACATTGATCAATCATAAAGTCAGATTACAAAGAAAATTATTGCAACGAAATATTTTGTAATTTTTTTAAAAAGGAAACCTTTAAATTGCATCTAACGTAGATCTCAACAAATAAGCGCAGAATTATAATAGGTGTAGCAGCACGTACCCGAAAGATTTTAACCAACGATACCTAAGCATATTTGGAGAACAACAAAAAAATTACGTTTTGCAGTCGGATGATATATTCTTTCTATTAAAAACTAAAAATATATTTTCACCGCCGCCACTGATTCCACTTCTACAAATCGCGGCGGGATCACGCGCACTATTTCGTGTGTTACCGTGCTGCTGGAACGAGTCGGATCGCTTATCAGTGACCCGCCGCTAGTCTATATTCGACGTATATTTGCAACATGTGATGAAAAAATATTTTTATTGTTTTTAATTGAAAAAAAAATCATCAGACCACAAAATAACATTTAAATTTTTTGCTCAAAATCTTTCATGAACGTGGTGTTATGTAAAGTTTTTACAAAGTAATTATGATTGTAAGTAGGTTTATAGCACAAAATCATGAATAATCTCAATCGCCCCCCAAAGCATTTAATTCTTGATCGCGCCACAATGGGCGAGTGGGCGATATTGCTATATCCAGGTTGAGAATCACTGGGTTAGTCGAATCAGTGGATGTAGTGAATATTCAAGGAATATTTATCCCAACCGAAGTGGAGTTGAAAGCGTAAAAGCTCTTATGTATTATGAGTAACAACTAGTTACCCGTCTTCGCCTGAGTTTCAACACAATTTTCTTTTTTCTCTATTTAATTTTTACTAATATTTGAATATTTTGTAGCTTCATAGCGCATGATGGAGATGGCGTCAGAACTGAATATAGTAACTACCTGCTCCCAAATGTCCGTAGCCATGTTGTGAGGTTGAAGGGAGGGGGGAATAGAATGAGACGGAAAAGAGGAAGGTTGTGAAATACCACGCTATTCAGGTAACCAAAGACGGCTAAAGCCATTTCAAGCTAGGTTTCGTTTCTGTATGGCGGTTTTTCACCAGGTCGATACTGAGAGTATCTACAACTCTGATTTCTTATGACCACTATCACAATCTGTGCAAATTTCATGACGGCAGAGATCACATTTCGAGAGTTTTGATGCTTGTATGGACAAACGTGTTTCTGCTTCATAGCTAAGGCTTCCGTGGTCGAGGGGTAAGGCTCTCGACTAGCAATCCAGAGGATGCGAATTCAAGTCCAGACGCGCGCGATAATTTTTATATTTATTTTTATCTTTAACTTTATGAGTAAAACCTCAAATTGTAATATTCAATTAAATGAAGACAATATTAGCCAAACTCATTCGAAAATCTGGAGACAGAAAAATCAGAAAAAGATATTGGCACCTCTGGGACTCGAACCCAGGACCTTCTGCCTACATGGCAAATGCTCTACCAACTGAGCTAAGGGAACGTACCCATACTACTACGTGACCAACTTTTTGCAATTTTTAACCCCCCACCCCCCCGGTGACTAAAAACCTAAGCCCCCCGCCGCTCATTTGTAACAAGCGTGGTATTTTGAAGACCCCTCCCCCCCCGAACGTGTCACGTAGTATGGGTACGTTCCCTAAGGTGTCTTGTCACGATAATATTTATTTTGATTAAATAAATATTGCCTTGACCTAGTTAATCTTAAACTCACCTGGCCGCTCACATTTTATTATGATCGCCGTAACTTTAGTTCTTAACCGCTAGCGACTAGCGCCATCTATTTCCGGCGCGACTTTTTGAATTCTCGTCGTCTAGGGAGCCGACGTTGATTCGACAAGTCGCCGAATTATATAAGTTTCTTGTTAAATATGTGATATTATCACCTTTACCGGTTTTACCCTTTTAAAGAAGAATCATGGATTATTTTATAACCGCGAGCCGTGTTGTTTCCGTGAGTGAAACGGGATTTTTAAAAGTTTAAATGGTGGAGTCGCCATATTGTCGATGTGCCCACCTTCACGCTCGAACTTGATTGTGGATAATCGGTGTAATCCTTTGTTTGGCGTTCACGATATTAACGTGGCCAAGGCTTTGAGAAGGGTTATCCTCGCGGAACTCGATATTTGAGGCGGATGGAGGCCTGGCGCTGATCTATGAAGGGCGCGGTAAACGGAGTCTACCGAGATTTCACCGGTACGCACAACCGGGACTTTGAGCCTGATGCTGGTTGCTGTTCCCTGAGGAGGAGTCCCCATCCTCTGGGACCTTTCCTGGTTCCTGTTCCCTGGTGAGGAGTCCCCATGCCCTGGGGCTTTCCTCGGTTCCTGTCCATGGAGATCCCGCGTGCTCCTGGTCGCCTATTAACAGTGGTTCGCGTCAACGTTAGAGTCAGGATAATTTAGATAAATTACGGTCCACAGGTATGCTCTCTTGCTTATGTGTTATTTTATTATTTCTTTAGGAAATGTGAAATTCTTGACCCCTTGGAGGGCACCCATGTATAAACCATACCTTTAAAATATACGTGATATTGTACTGCTAAATAATTTCTTTTATTTATCTAAAAATGCCCGAAGATAAAGACTGTATTTTCCTTCCCACAAACTTGAGGGAGATTCTGAAGCTCTACCAAGAAATACAGGTTACAGTCTATATGCAATTTGGTCACTTTTAACTGTATCATACTTTGAATAAGAACTACCGACATTATTTTCATTTTATTATAGCACATATTATTGGCTGCTATCTTTATATACGATTGCAAGATTCAAACTCGAACTAAATGCTATCTAGACAGTGTCTGGTATTTTTTTATCCATTTTATTTTTAAATCTATTGACTTTTCTGCAAGTCTAGAGTGAATGATTATTTTTATTTTTAAGTTTATGAGTAAAACCTCAAATTGTAATATAATATTTAATTAATGAAGACAATATTACCGGATAATTAGGGTGATCAGCGGATAATTGGAGTAGCTAATATGTCTTCATTTAATTAAACATTTCAATTTTATTTGATTAATTTGTAATCACAATTTAATCAATAAAAATACAATATATGTGGTAATTTTGTTGCACTTTCCAGAGTGGAAGATACTGTCGGTATCGCCCTAGTGTAATACCACCAATAGAATTGAAACTTTGCATGAAATGGCTTTAACCGCGTTTGTTTACTAGATCTGAATAGCCAGGTATTTTCCCACCTTCCTCTCTCCCATCTCCTTTCCCCCAATACCTTGAGCCTAACAACTGCACAAACATAAAAATATATGCCATATTAGTATTCACATAAATAAAATTATCATTGTTCTTTTATTTATCGTGAAATTAAAATTACTAAAACATATATGTCAAGTAGTAAACAAAATCAGAAAATTAATATATATATTTTTAAGAATTAGAAATTTTCTGTCGATAAAAAATCTATATTTAATCTACTATGCCTTAGTTCAATCCACTCTACAATACGCTATTATTAGTTGGGGATCCGCGTATAAATGTAACCTTCTTCCAGTAGAAATTGTACAAAGGACAATTATTAAAATTATATTAAAAAAATCCTTGACTACCCAACAGAACGCCTGTTCGAAGAATTTCAAGTACCCACATTTAAAGATTTATATATTAAAAATTCATTGATTCAAATTATAAAGGAAAAAGATAAATATCCATTTTTAAATGAAAACAGAACTCGACTTAAACATGTTTTTCTATGCCCAAAACTAAATACGCCTTTTGCACAGCATCATTATACTTACCAGGGAAGAACTTTTTTCAATCGTCTACCAGAAGAAATCAGAAGCATTAATGATAAAACCCGAATACTGCTCTCTGTCAAGAAACATTTTAAAAATATTCTTAAGAAAAAAACTACTGTCAATTAACCTTACAAATATCCTTAGTTTTCCATAACATTCTTTCTTTTTAAAAAAAAATCACACCATTATCAAATAAATACTGCAGCTCACATATATTTATGTACAATTAATTATTTAAGTACTAACTTATAACTAATAACCAATAGCATTATGTACACTCCCCTTCCATACACAAGCAAATGCTTTAAATGGAAGGGTAGTAAAAAAAAAAATACCTGTAAAAAAATATATATATTTGTTGTAAAATTGTAATTATAATAAATGTTTCAATAAATATTAAAAAAAAAAAAAAAATCTAACA
Source organism: Limnephilus marmoratus (assembly GCA_917880885.1). Classification (NCBI taxonomy): domain Eukaryota; kingdom Metazoa; phylum Arthropoda; class Insecta; order Trichoptera; family Limnephilidae; genus Limnephilus; species Limnephilus marmoratus. The sequence goes on along the minus strand of OU862921.1, from coordinate 49,327,549 downwards.
GCAAAGATTGAAGTTTTAATACAACAGCTAACTGTAAAATTCTCGTTTAATTTGTTAACATTGTGACGCATTTCATGCAAGAAGCCTAATAAAAAAAAACACTTAAAGATCGTCGCTTTGTATTTTTCAGTTTATTGAGAAATGAAATCGTTTCCAGAACACAGCGTGAGATTGTACAAGGCAGTTCGAAAAGCACTCGAAGGCTGCGTGGGTCACGATCAATATTTATTTTTCAGGCTAAATAAACCAAGAGTAGGCACTACAGGTACCCTTACCTGTAGAACCTACCCTTGTAATGTACGGGCACGGTCGTGATGAAAAGGTTCCATGAATTTTCATCTTGAAAATAATTAAACCAAGCCTGTACAGAATGCCTGGCTCAATAATTTCCCGAGGCCTTTTCCAATCTATCAGCGAGACGAGTACCAATTTCATCCCCGTGGTATTTTATTAACGTATTCGAAATTCTGAACCGCAAGCGCTTAGGCATATTTTTATTTACTGACGCCAATTATATTGAGCTTTCAAAATTACACATACCTTTATTAATTTTAAACATTAATAATTTTAAAGTGCATTAATAGTTATCTGAATAGTATAATATCTATATTTTGATTGAAAGCAGTCATTTTGTGGTTTGACGTACTAATTTAAATAAAACAATAACTTAGTTTGTAACCACGATTTAATTTATTTAATTTTTTATATACCGACGGGTTTCGCTTTACACAAGAATCTTGCTTGTATAAAGCGAAACCGGTCGGTAAATAAAAATTAAATAAATTAAATCGTGATTGCAAACTAAGTTATTGTTTTATTTCAAGTATAATATGAAGCCAATAATACCGAAACTCAATCGAAAATCTAAAAACAGAAAAATCAGAAAAAGATACGATCACATCTAGGACTCGAACCCAGGCCACTATCTAGATAGAATTTAGTTCGGGTTTGAATCTTGCAATTGTACATAAAGATAGCAGCCAATAAAAAAATGCATTAAGAAAATGAACATATTTATTTTTTGTATTAGCTCCACACAGGAGGCCCTGAGGAGAATAATTTCCCTCAGGGTCTATGTCATCTTTAGGGATGCTGTGTGGAGGGTCTTTTTAGGGAAAGGAAGGAGAGGAAGTCGTGGGATTATTGGTAGTTCTTAATCGAAGTATGATACAGTTAAATATGACCGAATCGGATAGGGATACATTAGCTCAGTTGGTAGTGCTGCGCTCCGGCAAGGCGAATCTATTGAGGCTTAGGTAAATATTTACAAAATAGGTACACGCTTAATATGTGCTTTCAAAAATATATAAAAAATTGTAGGAGTTAGAAACTAACTAGTAATAATCAAGTAACTGGAAATTGGAGAAACGTATTTTAATAGTTCTTTTATTAACTTTAATGTCGCAAAATGTCATTGTTCAAAGACCACCATCTTTTTAATTATTTCCAACGGAAAACACGCACTTTTTAAATATAAAATCACTTGTATCAGTTAGGTAATAATAAGAAATATGTATTAAAATTTTTGCCATATAAACCATTCAAAACCTGGGATGTATATCGAAAGAGCCCTTCAAAAGTTAGCAGTAATTACGTAAAATCCGTATGATGATGACAGGCAGCTTGAACCTCAACCCAGTACCAATAGTACCGTGAATAATTCGTAGTAGATACTTTCGTTATAATAATTGTATTGTCTAAATATTTTGTCTAGCCACTGTTTACGTGAATGCTTTTATATTTGTAGGTTGGCAGTTCGTATTTGCGAATTGCGTCGTAGTCGCACAGATATGGCGACATTATTTATCATTTCCGAACATTGCAATACATACTGCTTATTATTATCGAACTGACACAAAGCTATTTTTCCATTTAATAATAATAATAATAATCTTTATTCCAGGATGTGTGGAGGATAGTGCAATCCTACAGGTCCCATAAAGTTGTACATATTTATATATTTACACAGTAAAGAAATAAGAACATAAATAGAAAATAAAAATAATAAAAATTTATATCAACAAAAATAAATAATCAATTATTATGCAGGGCGTGATCTTGAGTGTGCTCGGGCCCATCGCTCACTCAGGAGTGGCGCTTGGTGCTGGAAGTCTGCGAATACCCTCTGAATCCAAATATGATTCTGCACGCATTATATTGGATCCGGAGACGTTCCATTGAGCTTACTCGGTATTGACACCATGTTTCACATGTATACAGGCTAGTGCCGAATGCGTTAAATAATGTTTTTTTTAACATTATTGCTGCATCGGAAGAATCTTCGGGCAATCATATTTGACAAAACACTGATACTTCTGCTCTGTCGTTCAATATCACCATCATCCGAGAGGTCTTCAGTGATGATGTGCCCCAAGTATTTTACATTCGTGGATGTGCTTATGATTTCCTCGTTAAGTTTTACGGGGAGTATCTTCTCGGGATTTTTTTCATGGTGGAATGCAATTAGCTCCGTTTTCTTGGGGTTGTACAACATGCTATGGTTATTTGCGTATTCCTCACAGATTTTTATAATATTCTCAACCCCTTGATCGACGGAGCTAGGAGAATCATGTCGTCCGCATAGCTAATGTGATTTAGGCACAGATTATTGATACGTCCATATAATTCGTCCATGTATACATTGGGCAGGATTGGGAACATACACCCTTCTTGACTTACGCCTTTGTAAGTGCGTATTTACCGTCGTAATTCTTAACATGGCGGTCCTCGAAATATTACATATCCCGTTTTTAAATAAGACAAAACAACCATTAAAATGCATTTCTTTTCTATTTCGGTACCTGAATTAATTACTACTAACTATTATCTTAACACTACCTTTAAAAAAATAAAAGCGGGTGCCTATTTTGTAAATATTTACCGGGGTTCGTAACATATACTCGTCAATAGATTATAATTAAAATGAAGTACTTAATCGTTTTCCTAAAACTAAGTTTGTTATTGGCCTGATATTGAAATATACAAAAAACAACTAACGAAAAACTTTTTAGGATAATGAAAAATGGACCAGAGGCCGAAATCCCAATAAGCAAAATCCCTACAGTGAAATCCCCAATGACCCCCTTTTGAAAATCACAGCCCAGAAAAATCAGTAAACCGATAAAATATAATTTTTATAAGGTAAAAATCCAATGAACCACGGTCACAAATTGGGTAGAAAGTTCATAAAATAATGGGAAAAGAGCAGTAATTGTTTCGAGGGTAAATTATTAATGACCCTAATTTTAATAACGTTCGGGATTGAGACTACCCGGAACTTCCTTTCCAGGAAGCAAAACATCCCGGAAATGTTTATTTGGGATTTGACTGTCTGAATTTTAGCCGTAATATTAATGATTTAAGTATCTCAATTAAATTTGCTTGTAAACATGAAGAAACTTGATATTTAAAAAAATTAATTAATATAAATTAAATTTAATAATGTTAATATCAAGTTCTGGAAATATTTTAGTATTTATTTTGGTTAGAGCTGTTTACAAGACCATTTTCAAACTGTGGTTTAACCATTTTGAGACGACTTATTTATACGATTTTAAAAGTCAATTTTTGAAGATGTCAATTGATTTATTACCGGTTAAACCAATTTGCTGACACGCTAATTGATACAGTACGGACTCTATACTGTGGGGTTCGGAATCTGTTTTACCAGCTCTCAATGTTAGGGTTTTCTTAACTGTTTTATAACGACCTTTGTAAACATACATATTTTTTAAATTTAATATAAATTACATTTAATAATATTATTATCAAGTTCTGAAAGTATTTTATATTTATTTTTGTTACAGCTGTTTACAAGGCTATTTTCAAACTATGGTAAAACCACTTTGAGGCGTCTTATTTATACCATTTTAAATGTCAATTTTTTAAGGTGTCTAAATTGATTTATTACCGGTTAAACCAATTTGCTGAGACACTAATTGAGACAGTACACAATCTATAATGCGGTGTTTTGAATCTGTTTCACCTGCACTAAATTTTAGGGTTTTCAACTGTTTTATAACGACGTTACTGCCATGACTCATTTAAGTGCGTTATATTATTCAGCTTTTGTAAAAATACAAAAAGGGGAATAAATAATTTTCAATACTTTATTAATACTTGCAGAACTTGATAATAACATTTTAAATTTAATTAAAATTAATTAAACGGAGTTCTACGAATTAAACCCAAAAAACAATTAATACAACTGAATAATAAAGTAAAATATGAAATCTCATAATTTTTCTAATTTCCCCACATTTCATCTCTACACACTTTCTGTCGTCTTATTGTTATTGTTTACACCCACAGTTGCATAGAAAACTGCTTACGAATTACAGCCTTAGATGCAATTGTGATGGACCGTAAATTGTAAATACTAAAAACGAAACGAGACGAAATGGTATTTGATGGAACTGAGTGTTAGTTTGTGTATGAAAGAACATGGTATATAAGGAAAAGGGGATGACTAATCACTTACCACTGTATCTCTGCGAAGGAGCACACAACACAATATTACAACATAGTTACGTAGTTCCACCGCGGTACTCAAGGTAATAATTGCTACAACAAAACCACATTATGTACTTTCAAGATGGTTAACCTTCGTTTTACTTAACAACGAGATTGTGTATACGAAAAACACTAACAACTTGCTTTCGAGGTACTTAGTCTCAATCCTTTTTCTGTTTTCAAAACAAATGCACTCGAACTTTCACTATTTTTCTTGCCATTGTTCCAAATTTCAAATAATTTTCCAGCAACGTAATGGTTAGAGATTTTTTTAAACTCTTTATTTACCATTATTTTTACAAAAGGTAAGTGTATAAAGTTTACTATTCTTTTTTTACAGAGGTATAAAATATAATAGTATGTATATAAGTATTCAATAAAAGTGTGTAATGCGAAGGCATTAAGGCGCTGCCTGTTTGTGTGTAGGTAATAAAACCAAAAAAATGACCGTCCTAGGATCAGTATAGATAATTTTAATAATTAGATATAAAGTTTAGAGTTAATTACAATCCTGGCAGGGCTGCCAGTCAGTTGGTTAATGATGTGGCACAATCAGGAATAAAATAAAACTCCTGCCAGACAGCGTAATTAGATACAATTAATTCATCAAACTTACATAATTATTTATTAGTGTTTTCAATTGTATTTTAGAGCCTTAAATTTATGTCCCTAAGAAATTTGTACCAAACCCGTTCTATATTGTTAGAGTGTCCTTTATACAGAGGGGACCAAATAGGTGAATTATACTCGACTTGACTTCTAACTAATGAATTGTAGGGTGTTCTCAAATAATCTATAAATACTTGAATTGTATGGTCATACTTAGTAAGTATTTTAACTGAATACCTATGTACATTTTTTTACGTTAGCTCCACGCAGAAGGAACTGAGGAAAAAATCCCTCAGGGCTTATGTCATCTTTGGGGATGATGTGTAGAGGGGATCTTTAGGGAAAGGAAAGTTCTGGGAAAGAAAAAGGTATGATAAGTGGGAAGGAACCGGGAGTCAATGTATCCAGGGGTGAGGTACGTATTAATCAATCCCTCCCACTGCGGTGCAAGGCGATGAAGCGGGAGAGTACAGCTGGAGAGGTCTAAGTTAGGTCTCCGTCAATCGGTCCCTTCCGATCACTTTTGGACTTTAAACAATGTACGCTTTCCGTACCGTTGCATATTACCAGGTATCTATAGGTGTTTAGTTCTGAAACAGTTTAAAAACTAAACCCATGTCCCAAGTCCTTCTTTCGTTCGTTATCCCTTTGTCTTCCTCCTTTCCTTGAAAGTCCCTACTTAGATACTACAAAGAAGAGGAAGGTGTTTCCTACCTACTGTGGATCACATCTACAATACTGCACAAAATATAAATTTACCTACATCAATGAGTTGAAAAATCGCAGTGACATCGTTCACATCTCGCTTTCGAAATCTCTCTATTAATCATAAAATAATCATCAATATATCAAAAAGTGTCGGTAATTGTGACCTTTTGTTGTGCCGTTATTGAAGTGAAGTGCAGCCAGCATCAAGATCGGCCAGGAATAGCGGATGAACCCATCAAAAGTAGGGACTTTTACCTTCCATTTACCAATTCCTGTGATTGAGGTTAAAAAACGCAGTCAACTGTCTTGTTTCACAAAAACTAGATTTACAGTCCACCATCTCTCTCGTGTTACGATATTTTTTGTGACAACAGGTCAAACACGAAAATTGAACTTTGTTTTAAATACTAAATTGAATAGTGTAACGAAAAGCTCAAAAGTTCTACTATAAATATAGACGCATGAATCCAAGGCAATAGTCCTGTTAGTAAAGTTCACATTACACAACTCCATAAATACACATTAGTAATTTGATCCCCAAGCTAATCACTCCCCATTATTTTTTCAGAAGGCGTATCTCTGTTATTGTTACAATGTTAAATAACTAGTTGATGCTATTTCTCCGCAGAGGAAAACACAGGGGAGACATCGCAAACAGTCCTGGCTTATATTCATTTACAGCTTTTTGTTATACTTTGTAGGGTGACCAGAAAACTTAGAATGAATTTAACTCAACAGGTTACTTTATGTTAGTTTATGGGATATTTTTAATCTTTTTTCGTAACTTTTTAATGACTTTTCAAAGAGATGTTGAGTTGAGTTGATTCTGAGTAGTCATTTATTATTATTTTTTTATTTTTTTATTTATTTCATAACTGATTAAATGTTTCATTTTTGGCCATTTTTGATTACCATACTAGGCTATTGCCCGTGTTGTGGTAGTCATACATGTAATATAATTTTATATAAACAGATAATAAAATATAAGAAGAGAAAAGAAAAAAATTAACATATTTAGGGATAAATGAAATTAAAAACAGATAAAAATATAAGAATAAGTTATCTAAGAAATAAAGAAAATTTAAAGAAGATGAAATATACATTGGTGAGCATTATTCTTCTTAAAATAAAAAATAGAAATAAAATTTGGTAAGTAATCTTCTGCACGAGAGTACATGTTTGTAGTCATTTTTGATATTCGTTCTATGAAAGAAATTGGAAAGAGTATTAGAGAAAGTAATTTTTTGTTTGATTTTTTTAAAATGCAATATTAAGTTAAAGTAATTGATTAGGTAATCAAATTTGTAATATTTTTTTAATAAATATTAATATTATTTGTTTTTTATTGTAATATTAAGCTCTCATGTGTTGTTTGAAGAAATCTCTTCCCTTTTCAAATATCCAATGATTGATACGGGATTTAAAGAGAGATTTAGAATTATGTGACTTTATATCGGCACTCAAAGCATTATACATTTTAGGAGCGATATACCAGAATTGTCGTTGAGCGAAAGAAATTTGAGTTTTGGGGACCACGCAACCCAGGTTTGCTAAGAAAAGTGTGTGTGCTTGATGTTGTGGGGCCACCAGTAGATTATTTTGGCATATATAACATATGCTTATCTTAGTAAATAGCTGTCGAATATCTAAGACTCTGATTTTTGCAAAGAGTTCATTTGACGGGTGGGTAGGTTGACATTTAAATATAATTCTCAGAATTAGTTTTTGAACCAAAATAATTGGTCTAATAATGGATTCAGCACAACCACCCCATCCCACTATACCGTATGTTGCTATGGATTGGAAAAGGGCAAAGTATACGCTTCTTAGAGTTTGTAAATCTAAGATAGACCTAAGGGAGCAGAAAATATGGCAGAGTTTACGAAGTTTTTGTACTGTGTTATCGATGTGAGCTTCCCAACGTAGTTGGTTGTCTATGATTATTCCCAAATATTTAACTACTTTTGATGATTTGAGGGTCGAACACGTACAATTAATATTAGATGTGGTTTCTGGATTTTCTAAATTGAGTTTACACGAGTGGATGATTGATTTTTTTTATTATCATGGAACCACTTTGTGTGTGTGAGTGACGATTCAAGTATTTTTGATTAACTTTATCGTGCCAAGTAATCCTCGGGCATCATTCCGTTCAGTATATTACTATTACTATGTGTATGCTGTTGTGATGTACTTTAACTGCTACTACCTAATATACAATAACACAATCAAAAACATGTGAACACCTCAATACAGAATCAAACATTACAATATACCTAAAGTTACTGATTATTTTACAAACTTTTTTTTTTGTATTAGCTCCATACAGGAGGCCAGAAGGATTTTTGAAGTGAAAACTTCTTTAGCACCGTGGTGATTTGAAACTCGATGAAACGAAAAAGAGACACTAAAAAGAGAAAAACACGTACGCCTATAAGATTTAGCCTGCGAGAGAATGTGACGGAATATTGGTTCTCCTCTTTGTGCAGTGCTTTGTGTGAGGGATGGGTAAGAACCAATTTGTCCAGGGGTGACGGACGTATGAATCCATCCCTAACACTGCATTGCAAGGCGTTGAGTCGAACCGACTGGAGAGGTCAAAAGGTCTGTCTCAACCAGTCTGTCCCGATTCGGCCCACGACGCAGTTTGTGCGCAAGGACGCAATGAACCCGGGAACTCCTGCTAATTCACCAAACGTAGCGAACCACGTGGGATGACATATGGCAGGGGTGTTGATAATTCAATAAATGGTTCCCGGGGCGGCGGTACCCGTACCCGCTTCCCAAATTGTGGTAGTCTACTAACATGTTTCATTACAACAATATCTTATATATAAAAATCTGGTCGCACTCTTCCGAAACGGCTTGACCGATTTTTATGAGTTTTTTTATGTATATTTTCTAGGTATGAGAATAGGTTTTTAAAGTATATTTCATACCGCTAGGTGATTAGGGTGTTCCTATCTAGATTTTTTTTGACTTTTTTTTTATTTGGCATCAAAAATACCTGTAACCTCAAATTTTAACCCTCCTTCCCCCCACCCTCCCATTTTTTAATCGCGATTTTAGTATTTTTGTATGAACAAATTTAACGTATTTCGTATTTCAACAAACAGAACGAAATTATTTATGTTGTTGAATGACAGATGGCGCTACGTCCTCCTCATCGAACTTTCATCCAAACATGCGCAAGACATTTACGAGAAGATATTTCATTCGGCATCATGTTCTCGAGTGGGCAAGCCATAGAGCTTATTTGTGTTGGCTAAAGACGGACTGACAAAAAATATCACACTCAATTTCTCTTCGAAATTCATATTGATTTTCTTTATTTCATTTTCCTACTTTAGTTGATATTTTTTTTATTTTTATCGGTGGTCATCGTTTACTGCGCTCCATTCCTCTTTTTGTCATAGATCCCATCCCCTCACACTTTCAATACATTCGTTATTTTTTATTTAACAACCAAAATATTCTCTAGAAATACTTCATTTGGCAGAACAACGTTTGTCGGGTCAACTAGTAAATCAATAAAATTTCGCTTTACGTATTCTCGCAACATTGTTTTGTTCGTAATCTTATATAAACTAGGTGTATTATGTATTCCCTGTTCACAGAAATAATTTAAAAGTTTAAAAGTTGAGTTAAAATTCTTTCTGCTCACAGACAAATTTCTGATTAAAGTCTGTCCTTTGTCTCCAGACAGTGATGAATTTTGACTAAAACTTTGCATGAAAATAGTTTTCCAGACTTCAGCTCCCTCTCTCAAATGATTAAAATAGCGTAAGCTGTTCTCTGACGAGCGAAACGCGCTTATATATGCATTATGCTTGCCAAGAACTCACGGAGGCCGCATAAAGACAGATTTCATGCATAATTTCTTACGAATAGGGGTTGACTTAATTGGCTGCGGGTCTATTAGAAAATAATGTGATAATGTAGTGCCGAGCGAACTGGAATTGATAAAATTATGAAAGCGGCGCGGAAAAGGCTAATGACTGTGCTAATGATTTAAAACTACTTGTTACGAAATGAATATTATCAAGCAATGCCTCATCACAGTTATGAACTATGAAAGGAAAGAGGTGTAGTTAGCGTCACTGTTTAAAGGGAAGTTATTACAATGGTACCATTAGCGTTAATTTCGTAAGGTGTAACATCTTCCTCCACCACGTCTTAAATCAATTAATCTCCTTAAGGGCCCGCAACCCGGATTTGTATCGATTTATTACATGTTTCCATTAAACACGGTAAGATTTAAAGCTCTTAAAAAAATATATGTTATTCTTGAAGATAATATCTAGAATTTGCCCGCGCCGAAACGCTAATTATATAAAATTCCCACGATAGAAAAAAATCGCAAAGCATGCTCCAAAAATTATTATTAACACGTTTTTTTCAGTTATTTTATAAGTTATATGTATGAAAAAAATTCACAGTGTTTCTTTAATTGCTGTTTAAGATAATGCTCGCGAGATTTTTGCTCTATTTTAAACGAGTCGTAAACGAGTTTTAAACGAGTCGATTAAACATTTTTGCAATTTTCGCATCGATTTTGTCGCTGTAAATGTTAGCGCTCTCCTCAAACATTCGTAATTTCGTATCTCTCCATCTTCTTCTTTTCGGGCCCGGTTGCAGAGCCTTAAAATAAAACTTTTAAAAACAGTGTTACTCACTGTGCCAATCTCACATCGAATACGGAATTTTAGCTTGGGCTAATGCATATTTCAGTAACCTCGATCCCATCATTAAAGCACAAAAACTAATCATAAAAATAACTCTAAAATTACCGTTTGCTACCAGCACTGATACGATCTTCAATACCTTCAATGTTATAGACATAAAACAGCTCTAATCCATCTTAGTTAATTTACACAAAAACAACAAAACACTATACAAAGTTACACAAACAATATACAATATCCGAACCAAAAACAAAAAACCACCTTTGGACAAAGACACTTTGAATACATAGCTTGCAAACTATACAATACACTACCCGCTACGATCAGACACACTGACTCCGTGAAATAACCATTCATATACGATGTAACCTATATAAAATAAATGAAAATAATAGAATCCTGTCAATTACGTGTTCGACCCTCAAATCCTCAAAAGTAGTTAAATATTTGGGAATAATCATAGACAACCAACTACGTTGGGAAGATCACATCGGTGACACAGTAAAAAAACTTCGTAAACTCTGCCATATATTCTACTCCCTTAGGTCTATCTTAGATTTACAGACTCTAAGAAGCGTATACTTTGCCCTTTTCCAATCCATAGCAATATACGGTATAGTGGGATGGGGTGGTTGTGCTGAATCCATTATTAGACCAATTATTTTAGTTCAAAAACTAATTCTGAGAATTATATTTAAATGTCAACCTACCCATCCGTCAAATGAACTCTTTGCAAAAATCAGGGTCTTAGATATTCGACAGCAATTTACTAAAACAAGCATTTGTTATATACGAAAAAATAATCTACTAATCGCTCCACAACATCAAGCACACACCCGCTTTTCATCAAACCTGGGTTGCGTGGTCCCAAAAACTAACACCTCATTCGCTCAACGACAATTCTGGTTCATCGTTCCTACAATATATAATGCTCTGAGTACTGACATAAAGTCAAGTAATTCTAATTCTCTTTTTATAACACGTGTACAAAATTGGATTTTTGAAAGGGGACGAACGTACTTTAAAGAATTCATGAGTTCTAACACTACATTTTAATTATTAATTTTTGCATTTCAAAATTTTAATTTCCAATTTTATTTCTATTTTTCTTTAAAATGTTGTTATTTTTTTCTCTTAGTTTTTCACTAAATTTATTTATGTTTTTAATTTTGATTTATATACTTATATGTTTTAATTTATACAGAACACTTGAGTTCTTAACATTTTCTTTATTATTAATTTTTGTATTTCAAAATTTGAATTTGAATTTTCATTTTTATTTCTACTTTTCTTTAAAATATGATTTTTTTTTTTCTCTCTTAGTTTTAAGTATTTCTTAATATTTTTTGAAATGTTAAAATATTAAATGTACGACTACCACAACACGGGCTTAGCCTAGTGTGGTAGCCAAAAAAAAACAATATCTGTTACTAATAAAAAATGTATGAAATAAAAAAAATAAAAAAAAATAAAAAAATTTAACTCTATAAATAGATTAGACAGAATTTACTACTTTACTTCATCTCCTCTAACATTAATAAGATAACTCTTTTTAAAATATGTACCCACAGATTTACCCCAGGGTTAGCAGATTCATTGAATTTGGAAAACAATTTGGGCTGGAGCCCCAAAATACTTGATAAACCTACTTGATTCTGTGCAAAAGGAAGGCGATTCGTCTGATTGACAATCCGTTGTTGTCAATCCGATTGCTATCTCTAATGCACAGACGTAGTGTAGGCATGTTGAGTCTGTTCTACATGTATTTTAATGGAGCTTGTTCTAATGAGCTAGCATTGATCCCCGGTGCATCGGTGCACGTGCGTGAAGCTCGTAGTCGACACGAACATGGAACGAGCTACCGGCATCTGTTTTTCCTCCTTCACATAATACGGACCTCTGCAAGACCAGCATTAATAAATCCCTTCCAACAGTCCCTACCTTAAACTGCCTCACAATTATGCTCAATCAGGTGGCAACATATTTCCCCTGTCTTTAGACTGTATAGACAGCGGTGCTCTTGTGAGGTGTAACAAAAAAAATTCAATTCAAATTAAATTAGTATTCGCTCATTTTTTGCCGTTATATGAAAAAAACATCTAGAGTCAGTCAGTATATTACCAGACGTTCCAAATACTTCCCCTTTCCCATCTCCTACATTACAACTTGATGGTGCTTTTGTGTGTTATCACTTAATTTAAGGTGTTGAATGATTAAGCGATCTTCAGATCGCGTTTAAGCTCCATTTCAAGCTCTTCAACAAACGACAAAAAACGCGCCTTAAATTTGATGACGAAATTTCTTACATCTTTTCTATAGAAATAAAAAAAAACGTCAAAGGCAAAATGTCCATGTAAAAAGAAACAAAAAATTCAGTTTCAAAAACCCGAATGAGGTAATTTACGTGCGAAAGCTTGACATGAAAAGCCTTTGTAGGCTTCTACAGTAAAGTTCCATGAAATATGATTACAAACATCACAACGTACAGCCAGGCTAACGCGTGTTTTGACACCGAAAATATGTTCATTTTGCGAAATCCAAGTCTTTGTGGAACATTTTCTTTCGAAAATCAGTACGGCCTTAAACTCTAGCAACAACGAAGCTTAGATTGATAATCATCGTTTCAGACATTTTGTAAGTAAATTATTAACGGCAAGTCATTAGGGCATAAAGGGCAGGAAACCAGGATAATTGTAGAAACATGGGGAAATGAGAAATAGTAGGAAAATTAAAATTAATTTTTCATTTTTGTTTCATTCTTGTATTATAATTTTGATTTGGTTGAGTTTTCAATTCCGGTAATAAGCAAAAGCAGTTAGAAGTATAATAATAATAATAATCTTTATTCAATGAAATAACAACAATATAACTATAAAATTACATGCTCAAAGTAGTTTACAAATAGATTACATCAATCAGTACAGAAAAATTAACAAATAGGAAGTAACGTAAGAAAGGTTACACAGGAGTAGTATAGTTATACAGTATTTTTAGTTGTGCATAGCCTGCCTCACTAGGTGAACCCGTATTGAGGCAGAATTTTTGTTAATTGTTTCTCGCAATTTTGGTTTTGTATCTTATTTTAGATTTGTGTATCTTATTTTAGATTTTATCTCATTTTACTACTAAGAACTACAAATTTAACGAAATCTATTTTCTTGAATGACTAAGAAAAATGAGATCTAAAACGTCCCACTATTATTTTGTCATAATATGTTTTTTTCACAAAGCTCCATACAGAAGGCCTCGAGGAAAAAAATCTCTCAGGACATATATCATCTTTGGGGATACTGTGCGGAGGGTCTTTTTGAGAAAGGAAGGAAAGGATGTTCTGGGAAGGAAAAAGGTATGAGGGGTGGGTAGGAATCTGGAGGTCAATGTGTCCGGGAGTGGCGGACGTATGAATCCATCCCTCCCACTGCGGTGGAAGGCGATGTTTCGAGAGAGTAGGTGAACAAACACATTCGCCACCAAAACCTAGACAAACCTAACCCCCTGAACCCGGGCATCCCCGCTAAATCACCAAACGTAGCCAAACACTTTCCTGATTTGCTCCTGAAGTTCTGGGAAGACCCAATACGCATGGCTCAAGTCTAATTACGGATGTCATCGAAATTCACATCAATATTAAGTTCAATGGATCTTGCTATCCGGTAAAAACGTCTACACCAAAACTAAACGCAGGAAACTACTTTAAATTTCACTGTGATTCTAGCTTTTAGAGGACTGGAGCTGGGAAAACGATATCGCATCTACACACAAAATGACACATTTCACCACAATCTTCGATTACACATCTGCCCTGATGATGGACATTGTAATGCTATCTGAAACTTGGCTAGAAGGAAGTAGCGCAACTCGGCATAATACCCCAGAAGTATATCACTATAATCATGTAATGAAGTCAAATTAAAGTTTAATCCTTCCCTTATTGTATTGCATAATGAAAATAGTTCTATGGGCTTGAAATTCCAGATGAAAACTTTGCAAAGTTTACGACGCCAAAGATCACCGAGAGCTTTTGATGCTTTTGCACACACATTTATTGTTGTACAACTGTACAAGTTCGCTAACAAAACATATTAACAAGAATATTTGAATCAATATGTATGTATTTACCCAATGTACAAGGTTGGTAAAAAAACTCATATTATTTGTTCAAAATCAACAAATACGTAGAATTTGATTTAGGGCGTAGGCGTTAAGTACTTCCAACTCGAAATCGAAAAACAATAATGGACGCAAAGAGGAATTTTTCGCATTAAATAAAGGTGAAATACGAACCAATTCCCGGGACAAAGGTACAGAAAGTAGGCATCGGCTGATATACAAACACGCTAAGGTGGATAACGCTAAGAGGTTTGCTAATCTGGGGAGGGTGGCAAGGATGAAATTGGGAACAAAACATCTATCTCAATAGCATCTAATCTGAAACCCTCGAATCGGCCGTTGGCGCTGGTGTAGTTAAATATCATGCCAGCCATTATTTATGGACAAAGGAAATTTTTTTTTTACAAAGTTTAATAAAAATAGTAATTAAAATCTGTGAAACAGAACGTCTGTGCACGGGTTTCAAAGTAATGAACAGCAAAGAAAAAAGTGGATTGTGCCTTAGAGAAACCGATAAAAAAATCTCGTATTTTCATTATACATTTTATTCTTTTAGACTTAGACTATGTGATGCCTCGGAAATCTATTGTAATTGTAAGTTTGGTAATATTTCAGAAAAAAGTTATTTTAAAAGCAATATAAATAAGCCGAATTTCTAAACATTAGTTACTTTCACTTTTTACTTTGTTAGTGCCATGAAAATCTTCTGAAAATTGTTATTTCTGTCGTAAGCCGTAAATCTGAAGGTTCTATAACACTAAAAAAGGAACATTTTAATATCTCTTTGAAAAGTCATTAAATGTGTTGAAAAAATATTTAAAAATAGTTCGTTAACTAATCTAATGTAACATATTTAATTAAGATCAAAGGAGTGATGAAGTTGCACATTCTTGAGTTGTCCGGTCACTAAAACTGACAACCAACAACAAAACTGATTCTGTTGAAAGTATGTATAAATGTTTGTATAAGTATGTATATACACAGGAAAACAATCTGAATGATGTTGCAGTTATAAACAAACCAAATCTTTTCCCCTGAAATTTATGCATTTTTCCTTCTCAATTCATTTTAAAAAAAATCTTTGACAATCCAACCACCATGTTTTTCAACCACAAAAAAATCTAAAAATCCTCAAAACATTTTCTTACTCACATACATATGTAGCTGTTATATGCAGGCAAATGGTATCTAACCACGCCAGCGCCATCTGTTTCAAGCTTTTAAGATCATCTGCCAGTATTCGACAAGGAATCAGATTATTTAATAAAAGTTCCTATATATTAAGACTACAATAAACCTTAAAATATATTCAGAATATTAACGACGTAAGTAAAGAAGCCGTGTGTACAAATTGCGCCTCGCGACACGTGTATTGGACGAAATTACTGTCGAATTTGCCGTATCAAAGAAAGATAGAAAAATAATGTGGGAATCTTAACGACCGACGCAAGCAAAGCAAGCGTGTAAACAAATATACGCCGCGGCACGGCGCGGGCGTATTGGACGAACGTACGGTCGAATTCACCCTAGCAGGCCTGGAGATCGGACCTTTTCGCCGCCTTCATTTTAATTAATCCTGAAGAACGTGTTACAAATATTTAAAATGTGTCTCCATGTTGTCCTCCCGAAGTTATTAATTCATCGTCTAGAAAAACAAAACCTGGTGCTTACCGCTAACTTTATAGTTGAAAAACGGGTTATAAAGTTTTAAAATCGTTGTACGTTAAATATTCTATTAATGGTAAAGTACTGTTTTTATTAATCTAAAATATAAATAATTTGCATCCCTTGTGCGGCATGGAAATAAAAAAGTTATTATAGTTAAGAATTTGCCGGAAATGATTAAAATGTGAGTTTTGAGCAAACAAAAATTATTAGGGTTGTGTGCCGCTTTAATAAATTCATCCGCGGTTTATTAAATTATAAAACAGAGAAACATAATGATCAAGTGTGTTAATTTCTTTTGCCATTTGATGACAGCCGAACGAATATGTAACTACAATATTTTTAAAGAAAGAAATCCATTTAAATTGCTTCCTTTGGAGTGTAGCCAAAATACTGATTAACCTGCTTGGCCCTGTGCAAAGGAGGCTGATCGGGGTCTGATAAAAAGCCATTGTTAACGGACCGATTGCAATCTCCTATATGTATCAAGTCTGTTTATATATTAAGCGTATTCCAATACAGCAAGCTCGCGGAAACCAACAGCATTGATCTGTTTCACAGTTGATATCATTAGCGTGAGTTCTTAAGTAAAACGGCAAGCTCGTGGAAATATTATCAATTAATTTGTGTCTAATTCGTAGAACTCCATTTAATAAAAAAAAATAACACTAAATTTAATAATGTTAATATTTTGGAATGTATTTTTGATACAGCTGTTTCGACTTACAAAGTCATTTTCAAACTGTGTTTAATCCACTTTAGGTGATTAAATTTGTTTGAACAATAAGAAATCAATAAACGAACGAATGTAACGCTAATTAATAAGTAAAGAAAATTATTTATTCCCCACTACTATGTATACAAAACACTAAGTAGTATGTTTACAAAACATAAAAAATAGAACACACTTAAATGAGTCATAGCAGTAACGTCATTATAAAACAATTAAGAAAACCCTGGCATTTAGTGCGGTGTCTCAGCAAATTGGTTTAACCAGTAATAAATCAATTTAGACACCTTCAAAAATTGACATTGAAAATTGTACAAAAAAGTAGTTCCAAAGTGGATTAATCACAGTTTGAAAATGACCCTGTAAGTCAAAACAGCTGTAATAAAAATACACACTAAAATACTTGCAGAACTCGATTATAACATAATTAAATTTAATTTTAATTAAAATTAAAAAAAAAATCACATGGAAAGAGTTACGAACAATAATTTTCTTTTGAGCCGGGACTTTTCCAGCCCCGTATGAATAATGATAAAATATCCTTTATTATAGCAACTTCTGAGTGTGCCTTTTATAGCAACGATTATGGGTAATAGGCATAAAAAATGCTTGACAAATAGAGTCTAGAGGTCACGATTTCTAGCGCAAAAGTGGGCTTTATTTGTTTTATGAATAACTAGCTGGTTCCTGACATGCGTTGCTATGCCATTTAATAAATGAATTGTTTCTCCTTGCGTGTCCTTTCCCATTCGTACCGTTCCCATACCGACTTCCCTTCCTTTCCCGGGTTCCGTTCCCCTTTCGGTTCCTACTCCGCCTCCTCTACCTTCCCTCTCAATACTCCACTCCACTCCACAGCTCAGTTCATTCAATTTTCAAACAGCTTGCGTGCTACCTATTGCAATTTTATATGCAAATTTCATAATGTCAGAGCTCACCAGTAGTTTTATACAAACCTTGTCCTGACAATAACGAACACAAAAACGAAAGAATTATTCAATTTGGAGCAGTCGTTCGGAAGTTAAGCGCGTACAAACATT
The DNA here is from genome assembly GCA_917880885.1 of Limnephilus marmoratus. Classification (NCBI taxonomy): domain Eukaryota; kingdom Metazoa; phylum Arthropoda; class Insecta; order Trichoptera; family Limnephilidae; genus Limnephilus; species Limnephilus marmoratus. Next base: position 49,309,490 of record OU862921.1, on the reverse strand, counting down.
TCGGTGAATCTTTTTTTATTTATATAAATAGATAGATAGATTTAATAAGAAAGAAAAAAGGAAACTCTCACGGGTTATTTTAGCCATGAAATTATATTTAAAAAAAATTGTTTCTTAAATGAATCCACACATTTCTAATGAAAAAACACACTTTTAATAGTTTTTTATAATAAAGTAAATAATATTATTAATTTTAATTTTACTTGATGGAAACGGTAGACAAATTATCTCCAATGTATGTAGTACAGATAAAAATCTCTTTTGAGATAAAAGGAATATGTACATAATAAGAACATTTTTAATAGCTTTAAAATTCTTTCAAGCAATTATGCATTTGTATTACAGATAGTTGTACCAAACTAGCTTTAAAATGAATTACGCTGCCACGGCACACCTATTTCATTTTAAAGCATTTTTTTCAATGGCTCTGTTATTCTTCTATCCAGCACTATTTACCTTTTCCGACACACAAATAATAATGGCGTATTAAAAGCTCGGTAGACTATTTAAAAGCCCATTTTGTCCCCTTGCTCTCAAAGCTTTGCGCGTCAGAACATAGAATAATAAATTACGCTGCCATTGAATCGCTGTCAAACAGTCACCGTTAAATTTATAGCGGCTAATATAAAGCTCAGAATAGGAAAACATAATTTAAAGTTATATTCAAAATGTTGGGCTAAGTTACAATCAAAGTTTGCATTAAAATGCTATTCTAAATTTAGTGTTTCCAATTTCCAATAAACACGTGTTTATAATTTTTTATTACATTAACTCCACACAGTAGGCCCTGAGGAAAATAATTTCCCTCAGGGCCTATGTCATCTTTGAAGATGATGTGTGGAGGGTCTTTTTTAAGAAAGGAAGGAGTGAACATGAGTCTTGATGAGACCCATGTTGTAGGAGGGAGGAAACACAGAGGCCGGCAAATCGATCCACAGTCGAGCTGTTGAACTCAAGAACGAGTCGTAGAAACGACCCGTTCCCATGTGACAAATGTCAACTGTGTACAAATTTTGGGCGCGTGTTTGGCGTGTTTCCCGACTATGTACCGGTGCCGAGGGGATTAATGACGCTAGTTCCTCGGAGCATCTTCCATTATAATACCGGTAGAACAAGGACAGCATTCCCACATGACGCCTATGCTCTAAAGATTGCAATACGTTTGTTAAGATGAGAGAATCAAGGTTTTTTTTTTGGTATTTTGGAGCTCCAGACCAGAGGTGGCTGCCAAATTCAACCGTGGGACGCACTTGCGATTTGTACAGGATTAGCAGTTGTGTACTATTAAAGTATCTGCGGGCCCTGTACAGTACGCCCAATTTCTGAGAGGCTAACTTAACTCTGGTTTCGATGGAGCCCCCGTTCCTGAGCTGGTCATTTAGAGTTACACTAAGCATATCGATGGAGGTCCTGTGCAGGCCTTTAAAGCAGAAACTCACGAACAAAGGACGTATGTTTTATTTCACATGTAAATATTATCTACGATAATTACTGCAACGACAGAGAGATAAGATTGCTCATTATAATGAAAGTGTTATTATATAATTATTTTAATTAACGTAAATTATTTTCATTTAAAATAAAACAATAACTTTGTAAACACCACTTTTATTTATTGAACGGTAAGGATAAGGAAGATAGTCTATCTCACTCGGGAATTTATTCACTTCAATGCAGCGACTGCCCTGTTTTTTACATAGGTAAAACAGCACGCAACATAAACACCCGTGTCAAAGAACATCTAAGATGTTTACACAGCTCTGGATTTTCAGAATTTGCAAAGCACTTGATCGTAAAAGACCATAAATTTGATAAAAACTCATGCGCCACATTTATTCATAAAAACAATATCGGTAAAAGGTTGGACAATTTAGAGGCACTTGAACTTTGGAAAGCCATAAACACTAATAGTAAGGTAGTTAATAACCAACTAAATTTAAATAAAAGTCCCATACTAAGATTGTTCCCTATTGATAAAGAACACGCCCGTTCACTTCCCAATTCTCCATCTACGCCTTCTTCCTCCTTGACTTGAGCATGTAACCAACCTAATGTTAGCAGAGTATTATACTGCCCTGATGAAGCTACGATTGTAGCGATACCCGGTCGGCATAAAGTATAAAAATAAAAGTGGTGTTTACAAAGTTATTGTTTTATTTTAAATTAATAATTAATTAATTAATAAAAGCCCATCAGGGCGTTAAAATATTAATAAATAAATAATGTCACATCACAAAGTATCCGCTTCATATGAACGAATAAATTATTTTCGTTTTCCTTTAAAATTTGACAAATTCAGAAAAAGGGGAGGGGAAAGGGGGAGGCAAGCCAACATCTGATGCGCCTTCGGTGCAAGTTTGAACTTGCTAGAATCACTTGGTGGCCCGCAGCGGTTGTTTCTATGAACCGATTTTTCCTAGAGTGTTCTGAAAATGTATTTTTGAAACTTGATTTCTTTGTGCTTTTCTAACATGCTGTAATACAGTTTTTTTTTTTAAATTAGCTCTACACAGAAAGCTCTGAATAAAATAATTCCCTTCAGAGCCTGTATCATCTTTGGGGATGCTGTGTGGAGGATCTTTTTAGGAAAGGAAGAAGAGGTTGTTCTGGAAAGGAAAGGGGGAATCTGGGGGTCGGTGTGTCAAGTGTTTATGAACCCATCCCTTTACCCACCGCATTCACACATCGCCGACTCTTTAAGGCCCCATCTATGCATCATGTGAGCACAACGGCTATGGGAGCACCTTATCCTATTGATGGCAGTCCAGAGTTTGCGAGGCAATGAGAACCCAGGCTGTTTTTCAGTGGGTCTTGAACGAGATGGACGTTTTTGACGTTGGCTGATTGCCACTCAAGCTTCCGCCTATCTTCTGGGGTGAGAGGTGTTCGAAGGAGTCTTTCTCCTTCCATCCAGAAGGGTTTTCGAGACTTCAAGCGGCATCCCGGGTGAGAAACGACATCATCGTGCAAAGGTATTTCGCTTTTTTGCAGCGCCTTCTTGTATTCAAGCGAACTGCTTGTGGTGACCTATGTCAGAGGTATTGGTAAATAAAGCTCAACTCTTAAAGAAGAGCCGCACAAATTTTATGACAAAATAGCAGTTCACTTTCAAAAGTTTGATACAGAAGCAAACAATTTTCAACAACGGAGTTCATAAAATAAACAAATCACTTTTGCGTTGTTACAGCCTCAGAAAACAGATTTTACCCTTTCGATGTTTGACAACACCTTTGTTGTGGCTCCTGGCACCCCTTCATGTCGCTATAGAGATAGGGGTGAAATGAAAGTAGGCATTCCCAAGATTGAGATCATTAAGAGTGACACGGAGTAGATCGGAATGACAGAGGGAAGAGGTGGTAAGAAGACCAAGGGAGCAGGAGACGAGGAGTTAGAGGGAGGTAAGTTGGTGTGGGGGAATATCGGGTACCGGTGGGAAGCCAACTGATAGCGGTAAATAGATGATTACCTTATCACGAATGTCATAAGCGAAATTGTTAAACAACAAATCAATATAATTAGAACAGTGTCTACCCACTGGGAATTGAAATGATATAATATTGTGACTACTAATATTCCGAAACCTTGAATTTTTTATGTAAATAAATGTTTAGACGGTAAAACAAATAAGTGGTTTCATTACATATTACAGTGGTTCTGTTTTCTAAACAGCAAACAAAACTCTAGTATTGATATTGAAATTTGCATCGCTTTTTTTATTCGATTTTCCAGGTCAACAGTAATTTTCGATTTAATTTTTTATTTAAATTTATTCACCATAGAAGGCCCAGAGGAAAATAATTTCCGTCAGGGTCAGTGTCATATTTGGGGATGCTGTGTGGAGAATCTTTTCAAGGAGAGGAATGAGTGAACACGGGTCTTGAAGAGACTGACAGACACCGGCAAATATTTACACAGCCGAGTTGTTGAATATAAGAACGAGTCGTAGAACCATCCGTAATCATGTGATAAATGTTCATGTGGCAAACACTGAACGAATGTTTGACGTGTTCCACGCCTTTGAATCGGTGTCGAAGGGTTCAATTACGCTTTTTTCTTTATTCATTGCTTTGATGATTATGATGGTTGCAATGTGGATATCCGCAAAGAATGTAAGGCTGATGTAAGTATAATGAGCAAAATTAAGAAAGGGACCCTCAGATGGTTTGGGCACGTAGAGCGAATGAACGAAGAAAGTAGTGTGAAAAGAATATATGATGCAAATGTGAATGGTAGAATAAGTCGGGGACGCCCGAGGAAGACATGGCACGATCAAGTAAATCAGATACTTGAGATGGGCCATGTCAAAAGTCAGAATAATAGAAGAGTATGTATGAGACGATGTATGAATGTGAGTGAGGCAAAGAGTGTGTGCCAAGACCGAGTTGTTTGGCGGTCCGTCCTCTCTGCCTACCCCTGCGGGGAAACGGCGTGATGGTTAGTTAGTTAGTTAGTTAGTTATGGTTGCAATTCCTCGAAGCATTTCCATTGAAATACTGGCTGAGCGAGGACAGCATTTCCTCCCATGCTGGGGATAGTATTTGGGTCTCCAGATCAGAAGTGGTTGCTAAATTTCAAAGTGGGGCGATCTTTCGATTTGCACACAATTATGCAATATTATTTCCAACATGCAATATTATTTCCAACATGCGGTATGAGACTTGAAATAATCATTTAGAAATAGAAGATATACATGTCTCAACATATATTGAGCGTCTTTTACTGTGTAACAATAAAAAGTTATTATAATCAACAGGGTAGTGAAAATGATCTACCTATTCATAAATAATGCGGAATAGGAGAACAGATCGGAATATTTTAAAAATTTGAAAAAGTCGAAGAATATTTCTAATTTCTTCATGCCGATGCCGTGGCGATTCCACAAAGAATTAAATAAACCATTGAAGAAGATAGTAATAATAATCTAAACGAAAATATGAAAGAGAACAAGTCACAGAAAAATAGAAAAAGATAATGGTCGCAACTGGGACGACCATTATCTTTTTCTATTTTTCTGTGTCTTGTTCTCTTTCATATTTTCGTTTAGATTATTATTACTATCTTCGTCTTCAATGATATATTACATTGATGGGAATAACCGTCAAAAGTTATAAAAAGAGAGTTTTTCTGATCAAAATTGAATTAAATAAACATTTAAATTTAGCGTCTACTTCACCCTTGCGTTTGAAAAAAAAACCAATGTCGGTATTTTAAATTCCTTTAGTAATAATCTTTTTATGAAAAATGTATTCATTTTAAACCTCTCTCAAATCCAAGGCACTATTCGCCCAAAAATGTTTATCTTTTGAGAAATTCGTCCAAAGTGAAGCCATCGTCTGGATGAATTTCGGCTATAAGGGAACACATCATTCTTGTGGGGAATTTTGATTGGTCCGTTGAGGAGATGTAATAATATCCCCATGGCCGGGTTTTCCTTACACATTACCGCCGATAAGCAAAAGGAGGCTCTTAAGCCAATGCCGGGACATTAACCTTTTTGCAGCTCCCATAAACGACCCTCAGCGGTTTTTCCGCCACCCTGGAAATATCACAAAAGCCTCGGGGATTTAGTCACGTCGATTTGGAAGGGGCTTTTTGTGTCATTGGCGCATTTTGTAAGAGGGGTCATGTTATTATGATGATGACTTCTTAATATGTTCTTCGATTTTCGAGCCCCTTCTCATACAAAATATAGTTTCACGGATAGGGTCAATATACAGTAGTCATATACAGTAATTAACCCTAGGTATATCGGTTGACATGGGATATTGAAGATAGACTATTTTTAGTCACTTACTTTTTAAATTTTAGGATATGTTATTTCAGTGGAAGATACTCTCAGTATCGACCTGGTGTAAGACCACCATTCAGAATTGAAACGTTAGGTTAACTGGAAGAAATAGGATATAGGTACCTATAAGTTATACCTTTTGTACAAAATGAAAATTTTGTACAATAAATGATTTTGATTTTGTTGCTTGAAATGGCTTAAGCCGTGTTTGGTGACCAGATCTGAATAGCCATGTACTTCCTTCCCCACCTTCCTCTTCCCTAACTCCTTCCCCTCCCCACTACCTTCAGTCTCACAACATACCCCAATTGGGGATGCCATAGACCCACTGGCTCCAGTCGGGAGCAGTTGGGACTCTTGTGCGGTATTCATATAAAAAAATTATTTTTTTTTTGATCGATTTTTTACATCAATTTCACAATATGAAAAATATTTAGATATTTCTTTTAATATATATGTAAAGAAAAATGTAATTTTCTTTAATTTAAAACAACGCCGAGCTTGACTCGTCATTGTTGCTGGCTGTATGTATCGTAGACTGTCACTGGATATGCGCCACAGTACCAACACTCGATATTTTATAATCTATGGATAATTAAAACTTTCTATACAAAAAATAAAATCTACGAGCTATAATAAAGCAAATTGATAAGATTAATTTCAGTTATTAAAAGTAATTACTATCTTGGTTGTGATTAAGGAATCGACATTACAATTAATAACATTAAATTTTGTTTCTTTCTTTACAGGTATTGTTTTGTTACTAGATACTTTTCTTTACATAAAACTTGTTGTTTAAATTGATTGCGTTGTTCAAATTACAAAGAAAATATCATTACATGTATTTACTTATTTTTTTAATCAATAAATATTGTTAGAGATATAGGTACGTGGTAACTTGCTGGCCAACTAACTAAACATTACGCCGTTTCCCCTGCAGGGGTAGGCAGGGAGGACGTAGCGCCAAACTCGGTCCTGGCACACACTTTTTGCCTCATTCACCCTCATACACACTCTTATATTATTCTGACTCTTGGCATGGCCCGACTCAAGTATCTGATTCTTCCTTCTTTCTTCCCCGACTATTTTTTACCATTCACACTTGCATCGTATATTCTCCTCACACTCCGTTCTTCTTTCATTCGCTCTGCATACCCAAAACATCTGAAGGTACCTTTCTTAATCTTAGTCATTACGCTTACATCAGCCTTGCACTATTTATCTAATTTTATTTTTTTTGCTTGCTTCTTCATATTTTACATTACGAGTAAAAATTTCCTTGATCAGTATGTACACAGTTTTTAAAATTTCATTTGAAAATAACAATTTTTCAAATTATAATAAACACAATTAAATAACTTTGTTTCAATTCCACTTTATTATTTTTTAATCCAACCGGTTTCGGTTCGTACTGAACCTTCCTCAGGGGTGAATAAAAATATATTGAACATAATACAGAAAAACATGGTATTTATAAGTAAAATTAGAAGAGGGAGACAGAATATCAACTTAGGTGGGGGCGATGAGGGAGGTGTCTAAGAGGGAGGGGTGAACGTGGGTGGGGGTAATGGAAATATTTTAAAAATCATTAATTTGACAATATTAATGAAAATCATTTTCATGATTTTCATTAATTTTTTGAATATCATGAATTTTTCAAATCATTAATTTGACAATGTGGCCTAACCTAGTACTTTTATTTCATAATTTATAAATTATTTTTATTTTCCACAATGCTTATACGACCTCTAGTCCGTGTCCCGGTTTTAAAACTGTTAATCAGTATGGGTGACGGATTTTTAAAAATTACGTTTCATAAAAATATTAACATTTTCTAATAACTAAATTCTCTTCCAAAATCGTAAATCATTTACACAATAAAGAAAGTTGGTTTAAAGTTCACCATTATCATAATTACATTAATATTTTGGTTACTATTCCGAAACTTAATATTTAGTTTATCCGCCCTTAATTTTCGTGGGATGATAAGAAATATATTCGAAATGGCCGGAAATTTGAAGTACAAAATCATCATGTATTTCTGAATTTTAGGTTTTTATAGTAATGTCAAACAAACGAAATTTTAATACCTACATCTCTTGTTTTTATCATGTTAAGTTAAAAGTTTGCGAAACCAAATTGAAAAATAAAATCATATTTACATTACGAGTAGAGGAGGATTTATTATTTAAATAAGTTGAATTGGGAAAAATATAAAATCTACCAGGCGCCCGTTTTGAGGACATTCATAATTCAATTTCAAATTTATTTTAACGTGGGCTTTTAGGATTTTCAGTTTTTTCACAGTTTGCCTGTTCAAATAATTATTCCACTACAGTGTCACTGAAAAGTTTCTTCAAAGCGATTTAATATAACGTATATAAGAGTAGGCGAGAATATTAACAATTTACTTAGGTACGTTTTTAGATTTTCACGGCCAAAAGTATTTTCGTTATTTGTTTTTGGGGTGTTATGCCGTGTTGCGCTACCTCCTTCTTTAGCCAACTTTTCGGACAGCGTTGCAGTGTGCATCATCAGGGCAGATCCGGACACATTTATCGGATCTACCCTAATGATAGACACTGCAACGCTGTCCGAAACGTTGGCTATAGAAGGAGATAGCGCAACACGGCATAACACCCCAAAAATAAACAAGGAAAAAAAAAGATTTACTTATTTATATTAGTTAGGTATGGGTACCGCCGTCCCGGAAACCATTTATTGGATAACCAACATCCCTGCCATAGGTCACCGTAAGTGGTTCGCTACGTTTGATGACTTAGCAACGGTGTCCAGATTCAAGGGGTTAGGTTTGTCTAGGTCTTAGTGCTAGATTTGTTTGCTCACCCACTGAGTGACGGGCCGGATCCAGAGAGACTGGTTGAACCTCTCCAGCTAGATTCTCTCGACCCTTTCCCTTGCACAGCAGTGGGAGGGATGGATTCATACGTCCATCACTCCTGGATACATTGACCCCAGATTCTTACCCTTATACCTTTTCCTGCCCAGAACTGTCATTATTTTCCCCTAAAAAGACCCTTAACACAGCATCCCCAAAGATGACATAGGCCGCAAGGGAATTTCCACAGGACCTAGTGTGTGAAGCTGATGTAAAAAAAGTTTCTATTTATACTAAGTATTTGTAATATCGTGATTTATATTTGGGATGTTATGAGGTGTTGCGCTACCTCCTTCATTAGCCAACATTTTGAACAGCATTGTAGTGTTCATCATGCAACAGTTTGGGCGAGTACTTGCCTAATTTAGACGGAGTGTTGTAGCCACGCGGGTGCCTGATAAAAATGACAGCCGGCCGTTAATGTACAGGCGCCGGTAAGAGGGTTATTACGAGAAGTTTCGGTAGGTAAGAGTTAGTTGGTTCCTGGGAGTACAGGGTGTAACAGCTGAACTACAAGCCGTCAAAGGTCATGGCCGAAACACACGTGAGCGAAACAATTTATAATGAATCATCACGAGATAATTTTAACTTTGGCTTATTTAATCATTAGCATTTAATTAATCCTTCTAAATATGTATAGTTTATCTGTACAGGCGCCCTTCAGGATTTTCTAATGATATGCATCCATTTTGTTTGATACCACATGTTCCGAGAAACTAGTTTAACATTAATTGATTTACCGAAGGTAGTCAACCACCCCTGTAGATTCGATAATACAATAATCATGCTCTACCCTTAATGTTTGAGATTAAAGAATAAATGTGCATCTTTGTTACTTTAACATTCCGTCTTTTCTTTCATTGATCTACCCACATGTCAGCACTTGTATTCCGGATATGGATTAAATGTTTATTTTAATATGAGAGTAATAATTATAGCATTGGGATGCAGTCCTGGATTTGTCAATAGGCCTTATAGGCCGCGGCCTAGGGGCGGCAGAGTTCAGGGGGCGGCGCTCGCTTGCTTTGGTAAGCCGTTAAGTTTGTGTACGATTATAAAAAAAGTTACTGGGGATAGATAGAGTTTTCTATCTAAAAACCTTTAGACGCCCAGTGGTCCCGTACGGGACCGAGGTTTTGTATCGTTCAATGCCCAACCGTCCAATACGGGACGGGTGTGAATTGTGTGCGAATATTTTTTCACAAAAATGATTTGGCCGCGAACGAGCGTTTAAGGGGGGAAATAGGTGTAGGACTGCGTATTTTTAGTGATTTTCATGATTTTTTTAAAGACTATATATAAATTTTTTTATTTATACTTTGGGATCATTTTACACATACATTCAACAGTATATTCTAAAATTTTCAAATATTTTCCTCATAAAATAACGGATATATCGGCTGCCGCGCATTGTAAGTCACCATCCGGCTGGACAATTTGTGTAACTCCTGGCGGTCACAATTTTCATCCGAACTGAATTTTTGAAAAGAATTTACTTTATACAAGTGTTTCTTCTATTTGAACCTTCTCCTTACAAAAAAAACGAAAATTAATATTTTTTTTTAGAAATGTAAAAATTTAGTATGATTTTTTACCATTCTTTTGTACGTTTTATGTGTCATAAAAATAGTAAAAATAAAGATATGGTTTAGGATTTATATAAAGAAACTATGTGTTAAGTTTGATAACGATTGAAAAAAAATGTAGGAGCTAGAGGTTACACAAATTCGAAAAAAGTAATTTCGAGAAAAATGCGTTTGAAAATAAGAGAGGCCGTAAAATAGTGGTATTTCGACCGAGAGACACTCACTCAAACGCATATAACTTTTAAATGGCGTGGTATCTAGTTCTATCGATTTATGAAAAAAAACATTTTTAAGCCTCTACACCAATTTCCCCCCAAAGGAACCTTCAGACGCCCTGTGATTCCGCACGGGACCGCGGATTGCGTCGTGCGATTATGGTGTGAATATTTCACAAAAATGCTTGAACAGTGGGCTATCTTTATTTGGTTACCAATCGTATTTTGGAATGTTATTTTGGAAAGACTAAATAAAGAGAGAGCTCAGATTCAGAGCTCATCTGTTGATGTACTGAAGGTGTCTGATTTTTATGGATCTCTTCTCGAGTTTATTATACCAGAGCAAGAAAACTATGATTATTTCGAAGAAAGTGCAATTGAAATGACCACACTTTAGCAATAATAGGGCGACATTGAGAGTAAGATGACCCTTAGAGAAAAAAATGTGCAGACGAAAAATCAAATGAGGATATTGAAACAACCTCCTGACTGAGAGCTGAATTTGAGAGAATGCACAATGCGTACATAAACTTCAAAGAAAAAAATGGGTGAACTTTCAACACAAAGAGTCCCAGAAAAAGCTCAGTATCTTGTTCAATATTATGCAATAATTTAGAAGAAGATTTAGTTCAGTACACTTTCAAGATCACATTTCCTCTAGCAAGACGGCAGAGAAACCTGAATCTACATCATTACTGTATCTTTTTAAGGAAAGTATTTGAGGAAACAATCTCCGTGCAACGTTTACCCAAATTTGGATATAGCTCCCCGCGTCGCACTTTGCACTCCAGCCGCAAACTGTTCTGGAGAAAGGAGTTAGCGAGTGAAGACATATCAAAGGTCTTCATTATCGCAAGAATAGTCTTTGGCTCTTCTATGCATACAAGCATATTGAATACTATAAACTATGAAGCTATTATAGATGATTCAGTAAAAAAATTCCCCAAAAAAATGTAATTCTTGTTTCATGTTACTTTTACTTTGTGAATAATTCTATAATTTATTTTTACATTTTTTACATTAGAATATTTATTTTTGAAACTGTATCACCTAATAAAAGCTTAAGTGAATAATTATGATAGGTGGCAATTTCTAAGAAGGAGGAAGGGGCGGCGAAAATGAAGTGGCCTATATTAATGAAAAGTGTAAATACGGCCCTGTTGGGATGGCGGTGATTGCAAAGATAGATAACTAGGTAAGATTATCGTTACAATCATCAGGGCAGACGTGTTAAATCAGAGATTGAGTTGAAGTTGAAGTGTGTGCTTATGTATGTAGTTGTGATTCCACATCGCCACCTTCAATCCTCTACGAGTTGGCATTACAGCATAATTTAAAATAGTTTTCTGAGTTTAGTTTTGGTATAACCGTGAATTACCGGATACAAAGAACTATTGAGCTAGCAGCTTAATATTAATAGAATTTTTGTGAATTTAAATTGCCTCCGTATTAAGCATGCGCTATGCGTTTTGGGTCTTCCCTGAACTTCAGGAACTAATCCAAAGTAATGGGGGATTTCAATTAAATGCTCAGCAATTGCCGATTTGTCAGGGTGGCCGAATTTATACGCTCGAAAGTGTTCTGATATCCTTTCGGAGATCGTCAGTTCTGTCTGGCCTACATAAACTTTGTCACATCCGGAACAGCCGAGTTTACAAACTCCATCTGTTACCAGGAAACTTGGTTTTTGCAGGCCTTAATAGTTCTTGTGTTTTAGTCAATCTCAACAATACTTTTAGCCATGAACATATCAAATCATATCTGAGCATTTATAATTTATATGAAGCAGTGATGATGTACAGAGGAAGTTATAGATTGTGTAAAGCATAAATGATAATTCATCGTCAATGAGAATAATCTAACACTTTTCACAGTCATCCGCAGTGGGGTTTTCTGTTCTAAGACGGCCTGTAATAGTTTTTATATTGATGTATTTATTTTCAGATCTTTACATTGTCTTACTAATTTACAAGTTGATTAAATTATCACACCGTTCTCGCACTCGTTTTGACTTTAGTTTCAAATACAATACTTTTTTATTTAACTAAATGAAGACAATGTCTTCATTTTTGAAGATAATGTTGGTAGTTATTAGTCGAAGTATGATACAGTTAAAAGTGACCGAATTAGATATAGGTTCCGTAGCTCAATTGGTAGAGCACTTGCCATGTAAGCAAAGGGTCTTGGGTTCGATTCCCAGTGGAGCCAATATATTTTTCTGATTTTTCTGTCTCCAGATTTTCGATCGAGTTTCGCTAACATTGTCTTCATTTAATTAAATATTATAATTTGTGATTTTACTCATAAATTTAAAAATAAACATTGATTTCTGTTTTTTTTTTTTAATTTGATTTGGTAAGGCATTACATATTTACACACCATAAAATTTAATATTTCTCTGCCCAAAAACCAGTATATTTTGGTTTGGTTTAGTATTTATGTTGGGCAGTGGAGTTTTTAGACATGTTTTTAAAAGTTTTAGTAAGACATTGTTTTCTATGTTTTTTTTCTTGCTTTACTAGCTAACAATAAATAGGTTTAATTATAAAAAAACAGCGTATTTGAAAATCTGCTTTGTCAAACGAGAGAGACTGGCTGGAAAGGTCAAAAGGCCTCCCTTAACCAGTTTCTCTAGATCTGGCCCGCCTTGTAGTAAGTGGGCAGATTCACCACCAAGATCTAGAAAAAACATCACCCACGTGTTGCGATAATTTAATTTAACTTTACATGCTAGTAAAAAGTTTTTTTTAAACTGCGAAAAAGGTATATTTTTTCCTGCGAGAACCCTGCGGACGTTAGAAAGACTCCCTTAAAGCTTTTGCTACGTTCATTAACATTTGTTCTTAAGAAATAGGTTACATAAGCCCAGCCAACGCTGGGGTATAAACATTCCACTGGCTGGGAAATCCTTAGGAAACATTTATGGAATGAACCTTTTCTTGATTAATAACTTGATATGTATATTGTATATTTCTCACAATCTGCTACACTGTATGCCTTGGGCTATACGCGTTAAGCTTATAGAGTTTGCGAGCAAAGATAAAACATACTAATTAGCTAACCACTAAGACATTATACCGCAGGGGTAAGCGGAGAGGGTGACACGCCAAACATCTCTCTTCTGGAACACACTATTTGATTCGTCTACATTCATATATACAGGGTTTTAAGGGACGTACTTGACTTACTGTAACCAGTGATTCCTGAAATATTTTGGAGTAAAAAATGAAATTTTGAACTCCGGTGAATTTTTCGATGTCCTTTGAATTGAAACTTCTTTAGCCCGTTAGCGATTTGAAATTCGGATGAAACGGAAATGCGTCACAAAAATTTATTATGTGATGGTCCTCGGTTTTAATATAATGGGTAAATTCGTGCATCAGCGCGGGCCTCCGATGGCGCAGTGAGCAAGGCGCTCGACAAGTCTCAGCGGCCAGAGAGACAGACGTCAAGCGAACGGAGGTTCGAAACCAACCAAATCCAAAAAAATAAACATTTTTATTTTTGTGACAATATCCAGTCTTTAAACCACTTTTAAATAAATAGGCTAAAGAAAAGAAAGCGACTTTCTAGTTTCACTTCTGGTGCGTGTAAATTACACACTCTAATTTTTTGATTGATCAAGAGAAGGTCAAGTACGTCCCTTAACACCCTGTATAATATTCTGTTGATCCACTGATTTATTTATAGTTCTAGATGCTCCAGTTTCGACGGCCTCCGTAGTCTAGGGGTAAGGCTCTACACTCGCAATCCGAAGGTCGCGGGATGGTTCGAAACCCGGCGTGCGCGAACAAATTTTGTTTGATAAATTTGTGTTATTTCACAATTAATTCATTAAAAATAATATATAAGTACTATATGTATATTATTTCCGGCATGTTCCAGAGTGGAAGGTACTCTCAGTATCACCGCGGTGTGAGGCCACAATTCTGAATTAAAATGTTTCTTGAAATGGCTTTACTACCTTTACCTTCCTCTTCCCCATCTCCATCCCCTCACGACTACCTTCAGCCTCACAACATTGCAGGGTATTCACATTATAAATTTTCATAAATTGGTTGTAATGCAGTAGGTTCGTATCAATTTTACTAATACAATTAATTAACTAATTACAATTTTATTCACCTACTGCTCCCAACCGTAGCATCCCAATTGAGGGTTTGTTAGGAGGTTGAAGATAGCGGGGAGAGAAATGAGGTGGGGAAGTATCTGACAATGTTGATCTGGTCACTAAACACGTCTAAAGCCATTGTAAGCAATGTTTCCTTTCTTGGTCTTGATGGTCTTTTTCCAGGGCGATATTGAAAGTTTTGTTTTCCACTCTCGAAAATGCCACTAGTGCACTATATAAATATGTATTATTTTAATGAATAATTATTTCAATAATTCGTACCTAATATTTTAATACTACAACTTTCCCTTATCCCTGTCCTCCCTTTACCGTCCCAACCCAAATACCTATTCCGCAGTTTATTTAAGTGTAGTAATAATCACATTTATTTATTGTTGTGGATTGCAGGTTTATCATTTGTTAAAGTTACATTTTCATTTTTTTTTTAAATTTCTGCTTAGTTCTGTTTTTTTTTTTAAATATATTTATTTTTAATATTCCAGTTTACATTCCATTGATATACTTGGTCGAAGTTACATTCAGTTAATTTTATGTTTCTAAAAACGCGTCTAGTGGTATACGTGAACATTAATAATTGGTATATTTTTTGTCATCCTCTCATGTACATTATATTACTAAGACTGTTTATGTTCCCTGAACAAATAAAATGAACAACGTTAACTAAGCAAATTGAATTTACTTGTTCACGCAGAGATTAGAACCGGCGAACTCCGGATTGCTAGTCGAGAACCTTATCCCTCAATCTTCAAGAGTCTTCAATAGTTTATTATTAAATGATTCGAATATATTGCACAACCCATTCTTAACAAATCCATCAAACGATTGGCGGTTTACGTAATTTCATAAATTAGAATAGAAACATTTGATTCTCGCTCAGCACCGAACGAGTACAGTCGCATTATTTTGTAAGAAGTAAAACAATAAATATAGTTACTCACATTAATAACTCGCCCACCTGGGCGATTCCATTAATTAAATATGGAAACCAAAGAAATTTTTAAAAATATTAAAGACTTAGTTAATAAGATCACTTCAGTGAAAGACTCAAAAATAAAATTAACACTGGAACAAAATATTGTATCACTGGAAGAAAAAATTCAACACGAACTAATAAGTCTACAAAAGAAGATCATAGAATTACAAGAAATTAATATTAAAAATAATCATCACTACACACAGAAACTTGAAGAAATTCATCAAAATAACAAAAAATCATACGCAAGTGCGCTAAGTAACAATAAAAACTTCGTAGAAACTTCATATAATGCAGAACAGAAATACGCCATTTTAATTACCTCAAAAAACACCTTGAAGGCCGAGGACATAAAAATAAAAATTCAAAAAAATATTAATTTAACAAAAATAAAAGTTGGAGTAAATGGAGTAAAAAAGATCGGAGAACAAAAATTAGTGATTTCTTGCCAAAAAAAAGAAGATGCAGAAAAATTAACCGAAGAGATAAATAAAGTAATTGGAAAAGAAGTATCGGCCGAAGAAATAAAAAAAAGGAAACCGTGCTTAATGTTGAAAAGCCTGCAATGCCAATTGACTGAAGAAGAAATTATTGACGGGATTGTACAACAAAATGAAGGATTAACCCTAGAAGACAAAAAAGACATTAAGCTTATCAAGGAATTAAAAAATAAGTACAATGAAGGAAAAGAAAACGACACCACTAACTACATTATCGAAACAACGGAAAAATTAAGGAAAAAACTTATAGAAAAAAAAAAAATAAACATCAAATTCCAAAGAGTGTACGTCAACGACTACAGCCCGATCACACAATGTTACCATTGCCTCAAGTTCGGCCACACAGCTCAAAGATGTCACGCCAGGACGCAGCCTCCCATTTGCCCTCATTGCACTAAGGAACATATACTATCTAAATGTGAAAACAAAGAACAAACTCCAATCTGCAACAACTGCTGTGTCCAAAACAAAAGGTTTGATATGAACTATTCCACCGATCATAGAGTCGATAGCATAAAATGCCTTTACCGGCAAAAAATGATTCGAATTGCTAAAGAACGCATTGACTACGAATAAATATTGTAAATTTTCATTTCCTCAAACTCTTATCTATAAATTAACAATGAATGATTTTTTATGTAACGCATTAGGTAAAAAAATATGTATTGAAGAAAACTTACATCACTCTATAAGAGATTTCTATTTTATATGCACTGAAAAAGGATTTACTCAATTTCATAAAAATATTAAAAGTGTAAAAATTTTTTTTGAAAAATTAATAATATCTTTAAAAGAAATAATTTTTTTCCCGGGCTTGATTGGGTTTACAAAGACCTACTCTACTGGTGAAACTAATTACTCCATACCAGGGTACCAGGTAACAATAATAAGTATAAACAAAAACTCTGATATTGGAATATCTATTTCCAACCAGTATAATGTTCTCAATATTAATGAAGTATTTAATGATTACGATGTTAATATTTTAAATATAAAATTTAAAGACGTAAATAAATTATCGCATTATATTGCTATTTATCCTACACATAAGTCTACAGTACAACAATTTATAGTAGAATCAAAAAACATTTTATTGAATTTTAGAAATATAAATAATATTATTATACGAGATATGCATTTAAATATTGTAAATGACTATGCTAGTAATGATAAAGATGTGATCAATCAATATATGATCAATAAAAACCGGAATATTCTTCAACAATCTACACATTATAAAATCCGTATTTGTATTACTAACTCTATGTCACACTCTACTTTGAAAATACTCTATACAATATTATTTAAAAGAAATCAATATCACATTAATATTTTTACTAAATGGATGACTTCATAGCTAATGAATTAGAAAATAATTTTAAAATACAAGAATATGAGTGTGTATACACCGATTCATGTAATGACATAATCTCAAAGAATCTCAACAATATTTTCATTTTTCATATTAACATACGAAGTATGGAACGAAATTGGGATGAATTAATTCTAAAATTAAACAATCTAAATAAAAAACCTGACATTCTAATATTATCAGAAACTTTTACTAATGACGAATCACCCACCTATCATTTACCAGAATATAATTATGTTACAACCAAAATAAACATCAATAAAAATAGTGGTCTCGTCATATTCATTCACGATAAATTTAGTATTGTCAAACTAACTGAACATCCTATACATCTAGTAAACTGTATTGAAATACAATTAAAACTCGACAAAACAAACTACCACATAATAGCTGTTTACAGAACACACGGTTCGAATATCTCGTCATTTATAAATGAATTTAAACACATACTGTTAAAATTTAGAAATAAACTTTGCTTTGTTGCAGGAGATTTTAATATAAACATTAATGAAAACGTAGAAAATATTTTCAAAAATGAATATATTAATTGTATGACTGAATTTAACTTCATATCGTGCATTAACAAAAATACGAGAGAGATAAAAAATCACACTCCATCTTGTTTAGACCATATATGGACTAACATAAATATTAAAGATATCGACAAAATGAAATCAATTGTTTGGAAAACGAATATAACTGACCACCATGCATGCATTCTTTTCTATGATAACAAAATTAAACATAAAAAATTTAATCTAACAAAGACAAAATCCTACACAAATATGACTATTTTATCCAAAAAACTAAGAAATGAACAATGGAACAAAGTGTTAAATAGTTATGATACCGAGACTTGCTCAAAAAACTTTGAAAATATATTGTCTCAACACATAAAAAATTCAACTACTGAAACTACAGTCCGCATTAAATCTAAACTAAGAATTTTAAAGCCTTGGATAACACAAGGACTTATAATATCAATTAGAAACAAAGAAAAACTTTACAAAACAACATTGAAAAATCCTCTAAATGAAAAAGCATACACTTTTTACAAAACATTTAAAAATAAATTAACAAACTGTATCAAACAAAATAAAGAAGACTATTTCAAAAATAAAATACTTTCTACAGACAATAACAATAAACAAATATGGAAAACAGTTAACTTAGCCATGGATAACACTAAAAAAACACAAAAAATAAAATACATTGAACATGAAAATAAAATCATAGATGCTAATAATCAACCTAAACAATGTGCAAACATCTTTAATTCTTTTTTTGCTAATGTAGGAAAAAATCTTGCGAAAAATATCAATAAATCTTTTAACCCGAAAACACAAACGATTGAAAATGTACAAAATCATAGTAATTTATCAAAATTTGAAAAAACCTCAGAAAGAGAAGTTTTAAAAATAATAGAAGGCATGAAAGGAGGTTCGTCTCCCGGATTTGACCTTATTACAGTACATTTTCTAAAATCCATGAAAATTCATTTGGTGAAACCAATTACTCATTTGATAAACTTAAGTTTAACAGAGGGAATATTTCCGACAAACTATAAAAATACAATTATTTCACCTATTTATAAATCTGGAGATCCTCAACAAGTAACTAACTATCGCCCAATTTGTCTAATCTCAAACATTGGAAAGATTTTTGAAAAAATTGTGAAAAATCAATTAGTCAGTTTCCTAGAAAGTAATAAAATTCTTCACAAAAACCAGTTTGGTTTTATAAAGTCACTCAGCACACAAGATGCTATTGCTAATGTAACCTCATACATCAACGAATCATTGGATAAAGGTGAAAAATGTGCCGGTATATTTATTGATCTCAGAAAAGCTTTTGATAGTATATCCCATGAGATTCTACTAAAAAAACTAAACAATATAGGTATAAAAGACAATGCAATTAAATGGATTTCGAACTACCTAAAAAATCGACCGCAAGTCGTAAAAATAAATCAGATTAATAGCGATAAAGAAATATCAGACTTTGGAATCCCTCAAGGTACAGTAATAGGACCAATCCTTTTCACCATATATGTTAATGACATTTTTTTTCAACCACTACATGGCCAAATTACTTCATATGCCGATGATACGGTATTAATAATTAGCGATAAAACTTGGGAAAAAGTAACATTTAAAGCCACCGAAGACATAAATATTTTAAAGAATTTCTTCGACGTAAATTTACTATCACTAAATGGTGATAAAACATTTGTAATTCCATTTGCAATACACAAAAATGATACCCCTAAAAACATTGACATCATCATCCATGATAATTCCAAAACACATAGTAAAAATTATTGTATCCAAAACTGCACAATATTAAAAACAACAAACACAATCAAATATTTAGGAGTCATTATCGATAAAAATTTGAAATGGAAGGAACAAATTTGTCAAGTTGTAAAAAAAATTAGAAAATTGATTTATATATTTTTAAGAATCAGAAATTTTTTATCTGTAAAAAACTTATATCTAATATATTACGCTTTGGTTCAATCAACTTTACAATATGCTATCATTAGCTGGGGATCCGCATACAAAACTAATCTTTCCCCAATTGAAGTTGTGCAGAGGCTAATAATTAAAATCATATTGAAAAAACCTTCGGACTACCCAACGGATCAATTATTTAAGGAATTCCAAGTACCATCTTTCAAAGATCTATACAATAGAAATGCATTGATTCAAACTATAAAAGAAAAAGAAAAATATTAATTTATAACTGAAAACCGTACTAGACATAAATATATTTTCTCATGCCCAAAATTAAACACTTCCTTTGCACAAAATTATTATACTTATCAAGGAAGACTTATTTTCAACCGATTACCGGATGAAATTAGAAAAATTAATGATAAAATCCAATTAATAAACACTGTTAAAAAATATTTTAAAGATAATATAAAAAAAAAAACAAAAAAAAAAGTTTCCGACTAATCTAATCTCAAGAACAACTACTTATAACTCAGTTTCCAAGTGATACTCTGTTCTTCAAATAAGTTAAATTTTGTATTGTTTTTAGCAACTATTTACATATCACCGAACTTACAACTTTATTGTTTTTTACATTCACATTGTAATTTAAGAACTTAAATATAGCATTAAAAATGTACACTACTCTTCCAGACACAAGCTAATGCTTCCATGGAAGAGTGGTATTAACGTATTTTAAAATGAACATGTACGCAAATTACTACATTATCTAAATGTATATTATATTTTATATGCTAAAAAAAAATAAATAAAAAAAAAAATAAAAAAAAAATATATAAGGTATGCTTGTAAATACCAGTAACATTACAAATAAAGAAATCATACGAAATGTTTTTTCTGGAAAAAAAAAAAAAAAAAAAAAAAAAAAAAAGAAACATAACCGAAATTTTACTATGCAAATCTAATAATTATCTTCTCTAGTAAACAGTGTCATAACATTATTATCATATTGGATAAATTAGTTATGTTTTCATTGGTACACGAAATTAAATTAATGTAAACCGTTTGGATCCCTTAATCATTTTAAACTAGCAATTAAAAACCCACTCCACAGGTTTTTACTGCTAGGCCCTGCGGGCGGCTTTTGGTTCGTCTTCGCCCAGTTGGTGATCATTTTATAAATTCAATAGGAACTGGTTTCAAAATTAGCCCGTTCCTCGTATCCACTGTCAACGTGTCAAGTAAGGCCCAGGCCCTCTTTTTGAAATTGAGAAGAATCTCTACTGCCGAGTGGGGACTGCGCTCTCCAGCGCTCCGTCTCCTATACAGGGGGGCTTACGTGGCGCAAGTCTCGTATGCGGCCTCTGTGTGGGAGCACCGCCTGGAGAATGCACTAATACTCTCGGCGCTCAAGAGAGGCCAGCGAGTCCCCTTGCTGGCGCTTTCGGGTGCGTACAGAACAGTCGCTTCGGACGCTTTGCCAGTTTTGGCCGGCGTTTTGCCTATCGATCTTGAAATTAGGGAGGTGTTAACAAAGAAGCTTTTAACAAGAGGAAGAACTGCCACCCATCATGGTATTGAGCTAATACCAGGTGGAGCGGTTTCCCTCCCAGGACTTCTTAGAGAGATGCGAGAAAGAACTTTGAGAGAATGGCAGGAGGACTTTCTCCTTCTTCCCGTCAGGTAAACTCAGAATGGAAGGGGCGTACATCACTAGGGATCATCATGTGACCCAACTTCTGTCCGGTCATGGGGAGTTCAGAGGGAGACTTCATAGTCTCTCTCTATCACCCCATTCTAGCTGCGCTTGCGGTAATACTGATCAAACAGCCGAGCACATTCTGTGGCACTGCGAGATTTTGACGGATGCCCGAGAGGAAATGCTCGATGGCTTGCAAGTTACTACGAGACCAGCTTGGAACGCGGATCTCGTTTCGAATAAGGTGAACTTTGAGTGTTTGAGGAAATTTACGAAAGTCTGGGTTGAGAGATGGCCTGATCTTAGAGTCGCTGACTAGCTGTAAAATCATGTAGGTGCCAGGTGTATCTGCTCCTGAATCCACGGACATTCTCTTTACTTTATTACATCTACTGCTAGAATTTTATGTTTTATGATTTATGTCTGCATTTTTTTTGTTTGTTATATCATCTCTATCCTAGGTACCTTTATCTTATTCTATTATATACATTTTGTTCCTATTTCTTTTATTTCTATGTGACTTATCTATTTTTTTGTTTATTTTTGTTTTTTTCACATGGTTTTCTTTTAGATTTAACTAAGCTGTTTTATCGAGATACCTGTTTATTATTTTCATTATTTTTCATCATTTTTGTGTGATTTTTTTTTTCCAGCTTCATATCCCAAGGAACACTATTGATTCAACTAACATACTCGACTTTTTTTTTAGTTTGTTTTGGTTTCTTTGTTCTCTTTTTCTTTTTAGTCTCACAATGCTAATTTGCTTCGCTCAGAAGGCTGAACTGAACTGCATCTATCTATTTTGTTATGTTTCTTTTTCCCCTTCTGGGGGTGCGCTAGACCTCGTCCTTGCATCAACAGGAGTCGTTGGACGATGGCCCTCTAAAATTAATTGCGCCACCCCCAGCAACATGTGCAGGCTTTAGGTTTGGGGGGGCAACCTCGGCTCTCCTTCGCCTTGCCTCCGGCTACTCGACGCTGAATTCCTTAGGGTCGTCGGGTATTTCCCCCCAATCTCCCATTTACTTTTCTTTGAGGCATCACCGAGGAACCGGCTAAGGGGCGCGGAAGCTGAGTGTGGTTCACGAATAGACCGAACGCCATGCGCATTCTTGCTGGGACTGCCAATCGATTGGAGAGGACTCCCAACCGTTTGCCATGCCCTTATTACTTATCTACTGTGTCTTCCTCCCAAACAGGTGCTTGTAGGATACGCTGGATACAATCACCCAGCGCTTGGACTTTCACCAACCTGTCCCATTGTCTTGTCTATAATTTGTCATACTAACACATATTGTATCTGTATTTCCCGCTAAGCACTTGTATACTGCTTGCTAACAACGTATGCAGGGACATTGGAGGTTTAGTTTCGTTTTCAAATGTAGAGTCGTTTTTACCAAAAAAAATAGAGTCCTTGCAAGAGCCTTGAAGGGGTAACCATCTGTTACCTATACCAGGGCGGGTAAGTGGTGGGTCCTCCAAAAATGTCAACGTGTCAACCAATGATGGCTAGTCACCGGGACAAAGTGACCAGGTCGGGCGATGACGTCATAAGTAATATACAGCCGCTTGACACAATTGAGTATTACCGTCAATCTTTCGAAATCCGGGAGATACTTCAGGTTAACCGGGAACCTTTATTGGATAACCAACACCTCTGCCATAGGTCACCCCAAGCTACGTTTGGTGATTTAGCAGGGGTGCCCGGGTTCATGGGGTAAGGTTTGTCTAGGTCTTGGAGGCGGATGACCAAGACACACTGAACCCCAGATTCCTACCCACCCCTTAAACCCTTTTCCTTCCCAGAACTCTCCTCTCCTTCCTTTCCTTAAAAAACCCTCCACACAGCATCCCCAAAGATGACATGGGCCCTAAGGGAAATTATTTTCCTCAGGGCCTCCTGTGTGGAGCTCATGTAAAAAAAAAGGTTCACAAATTCGTAAAACTTATACCTATCAAGAATACGACCCTATGCGTCTTGCCGACGAAAGTGGCGATATCTTGTGACGAATTCTTGAATTAGAGACTGAATTGCAAGGTAGCTTTGTCTGAAAATCCACGTACGCAGATGTTATTTGTGGCGTAGCGTGTAAGGCGTGGCGTCGGACATCAATCGAAACCGGGTTCTGAAATTCAACCGCGCAGACGCTACGGTATTAATAACGTAGCGTCTAGCTTCATAGCTTTAATATAATATATGTATTTGCAAACATTATTTCATATAATATAATATATGTATTTGCAAACATTTTTCAAAAACAGCGCTATATAAGTTGTCCAAATTTATTATTATTATTATTATTGACAAACCGGACATTTTCATCTAGTACTCAATGTCAATTTTGTATCAAAGTTTCTACTTGATTATTCAAAGTTATAACGTGAAACTAATGCCTGAATACAAGCTTCCGAGAATAATTTATGGATTCGTAAGGCTAAAACATGGAGGTAATATTAATGCGAAAACGGAATTTGTACTTTCTTGGTAAGTTTTGCTTCATATTTGAACGTATTTAAAGTGGATTGAAGAAATAATCAACTTCCCCACAAAGTAAAATATATATTAAATTAAACAAGTTTCGATATAACCAACGGTATCTTCACCAGGGCGATTAATTGTTATATATAAAAATATATTAATAAAAACAACAGTTTGGTATGAAATGAACACGTCTTTTATTTTATGTTCTTTCTTATTCAATTTTTAATGTGAATACCGCACAAGAATCCCAACTGCTTCCGACCGCCTGAAGCCAATGTGAGCCAATCCCTCACTGGGGTATGTTGTGAGGCTGAATGAAGGCCGGCGTAGTCCAGTGGTAAGGCTCTTGACTCGCTCTCCGAAGGTCGCGGGATCGAATCCCGGCGTGGCAAATAAATTGTATTTGATTAATTTATGTTATTTCACAATTTATTCATTTAAAATAATATATATTATATTTGCGGCACGTTCCAGAGTGGAAGATACTCTCAGTATCGCCCTGGAGTAAGACTACCATTCAGAATTGAAACGTTGCTTGCAATGACTTCTGCCGTATTTGGTGACCAGATCAGAATAGCCAGGCACTTCCCCACCTTCCGCTTCGCTATCTCCTTCCCCTCCCCACTACCTTCAACCTCACAACATACCTCAATTGGGGACACCATAGTCCAACTGGCTCCAGACGGGAGCAGTTGAGACTCTTGTGTGGTATTCATGTAAACAAAAAAAATGTAGTGAGGAGGGGAAGGAGATCGGGAAAAGGAAGGTGGGGACGTATCTGGGTATTCAGATCTAGTCACCAAACTAAAGCCATTTCAAGCAACGTTTCAATTCTGAATGGCAGTTTTACGCTAGGGCGATACTGAGAGTATCTTTCACTCTGGAACGTTCCCAATATATGTACACGGTTGTTTGTCACTCGTTCTTGAGTTCAACAGCTCGGCTGTGGAATGATTTGTCGGCCTCTGTGTTTTCTCCTTTCTACAGCACGGGTCTCTTCAAGACCAATGTTCATTCCTTCAACATATCAGGTGACATTGGCCCTGAGGGAAATTATTTTCCTTAGGGCCTCCTGTGTAATGTAAAAAAGTGCCCCAAATATATATTATATTTTTAATGAATAAGTCGGGAAATAATACAAATCAATCAAATAAAATTTACTAGCGCATGCCAAGAATTAAACCAGCAACATCCGGATTGCTAGTCAAAAGCTATACCCCTCGACCATGAAGGCTTTTCTTCTCCTTTGTGTGCCCTATCAGGTCCACCCGACGTTGGCGATCACTCTTGAAAATGTCTCTCTGTCTTGCGCTGCCCGGAATAGCTCCTCCACACTTCTAATGTCGGTCAACTATCGTATATTTCTCAGCCAAGACATTTTTCTCCTACCAGGCCCTCGGCGACCCTCCATCTTGCCTTTCAATATTAAATGGAGCAAGTGATACTTCTCCGCTTGAAGTATATGACCCAGATATGAAATTTCCCTGATTTTTATTAACGTAAGCAGTTCTCTATCTGCTCTAGCCCGCCTGAGAATTTCTGTGTTCGTGATCATGTTGGTCCATGGGACCTTGAGCATTCTCCGGTGAAGCCACTTTTCAAAAGCCTCTAACCTGTTCATGGTATTTACTTTCAAGGTCCATATTTTACATCTATACAGCAAGACCGACCACACATAACATTTTAGCATTCTCTGCCTTAGTTTTAAACTGATCTTGTCATTGCAGAAGAGGGATTTAATTTTAATCAACGTAGTTCTTGCTGTTTCAATTCTGCACCTAACCTATACATCTGGGTCAATAGTCTCCGTGAGAATACTGCCGAGGTATCTAAATCTTTCCACCTTTTTGACATTGCAACCATTTAACTGTATCACTGATTCAGAGTGATCTAGTCGTCCAAATGTCATCTATTTAGTTTTATTGACGAAGGCTTTTACTATTTTCAAATACTTTATTCCTACCCTATTCTATAAAATACTTTTATGTTCAATTTAAAATAACATGTGCACAAAAAATACTTCCTATGCCACAGATCTTTGGTAGTCAAAGTTGCTGCGAACTTAGATACCAACTTATTAAAGAAAAGTTCTATTCAGAAATGTAGAATAATTTAAATAATTTCTAACTTTTCACACGCTACGAGTGTTAAAACACCACCCGAATTTATACAGAAGCTTTAAAGATTTAGTCTTACAATCTTTTACCAAGGTGACCCGAATATGAAATAAAAATATGCGTACATCATCGTAAGTTTCTTACAGAGCTTATCTTATATTCTCAGAAATACAAATATCCCTCCGGAGTGAAAGCTCCTTTTGCGTCTCGCGTTGATGTAATCAGGAGAATAGGAAAATGTACGGCTTGGCCCAAAGCCTCCGCATATTACTCGTAAGTTTCATTTTGGAAAGAAGATATTTCAATGATTTAGCTGGGTATTTTATCATTTATACAGGCTGTCATTTGTAAGTTTTCAATACTGGAGTGGCGTGTGGTCAAATCGATCATAGATTGTGCCGTGAAGATACGTTTTCTTATATCTTGATTTATCCACAGAGACGACATTAATAAATAATTAGTTTGGATAAGCTTGTACTTGTACCAAAAAAACGAGTTTTTCAAAGTAATAAAATTATTCATTATTTTCATCCTTCGTCGAAAAAACTTTGAGACAGCGAGCGCCTTATTAAATAAAACTTCTAAATGTTAACGAAAATATGTCATCTACTTAAATAAAAAACATAAAAATAGAAATTTAACGAATTATTACTTAACTTTATTATTTTTACATTAGCTCCACGAAGGAGGCTCCGAGGAAAACAATTTTCTAAGGGGCCTATGTCATCTTTGAACATGCTGTGTGGAGGGTCTTTTTAGGGTAAAGAAGGAAAGGAAGTTCTGGGGAGGAAAAAGGAGTGATGGACGTATCCATCCAAGCCGACGGATGGAGATAGTCCGGCTGCAGATATCTAGTTTAGGTCTCTCTCAACCAGTCTCTCCCGATCCGGCCCGCCATGCAGTAGGTGGACGTACTCTTTTGCCGCCAAGACCTAGACAAACCTTACCCCATGAAACCGGGCACCCTTGCTATATCACCAAACGTAGAAAAACACTCGGGGTGACTCATGACAGGGTGTTCGTTATCCAATAAACGGTTCCCGGGACGGCGGTACCCATACTTGTCTCCCAAACTGCAAAGTTGCTTACTGCGCTGCGTGATGAAATTTTATCCATTGATGATTTGATAATTTACAATTTATACCGTAATCAATGTGCCGGTGACCTAGAAGCTCGAAACAGATGTTTCTGTTGAAACAGTACTTGCCGCATAGCCGTCATTATATTATTTACAAGTTAGTTCGGACTATATCCGATTCCAACCATGCAAAACGGGATAAAGGGATGAGTTTCCTTTAGTAGATGTCTATCCCTTCTTTACTCTGAAGAGACGACGGTGTTTGTCAATCCCACTTGAGTTATTGCGAATAGTCTCACAAAAGCCTACCCATTAGGTACTTAATCATACACAAAACCAATTCTATACGACATGTTAATGTACACGCACTACTGGTATTTGATGCATGAACACTCATCACTCAATTGTTTGTTTGATCGTGTTTTGTCACCCGCCAAACGCTTGTCATTTCCAATATTAAATCCAGTTGACGAACAATAAAGAGCTTTAACTAAGTACTACACCCTTGTAAATGCTTTGGCCGGGAGCCTAAGGTTTGAAATCTTGACATGTCCTGAGATGACAACTCGAACGAAAGCTCATGTATACTATATTCCAGAAGACATTTCTATCAAAATCAAAGATAAAATATTTTTCCACATTATAATCTCATTTGCTTCAAATTGGCTAAAAGCAACAATTCCACGTAAAAATGATATCACCCTTTCTCGCAAACTGATTTTCAGAAAAACGTAAATGATTTTTCATGTTAATGCCATTCAAGATTCCCTCTGCTGGCAGCAGGTGGATTTATGATATCCCAAAGGGGAGGTAAATGACGAAATGAGGTAAAAGAAGGCAAAAGAAAAATGAAAAAGGGAAATTATGTTTGTACCTATTTTCATAAGGGATCTGTATCGAATAAATTGATTTTCACCAACAGACACTACAATGTACCTACACTACACACCACGTCAGCTCAGAGACAATTTTTCTTCCTAGCTCCTAAAATCTTTAACCTTATCCCTGAAAACTTAAAAACGTTGTGTCAACCCCATTCATTTAAAAAAAAATAACGAAATGGATCCTTACACATGGAATACATTACAATTTTAACACCCATTCACTTTACACTCTATCAATTTAATAACCTTTCAGACAAAACATAATATATCTCTATTTTCTAAATTAGCGGCATTGTATGTACAAGATTAATTAGTATGATCTATATCTAACAACTCCTCCAATTTCTCATTTTATAATAATTCTCTAACTTCTCCATTTTCTTCTTGTAACCCAATCTAACTATAAGTATATCATTCTCTTATTATAGAAGATCTGTGTGCATAGTATTAAGAGCAGGCAAAACATAAAATATCTTTATTTACAATCTAAGCAGCATTATATGTATAAGACTGATTACTTTGAACTATATATATCAATAATTCCGTAATGTACTAAAAATAACTTATCTTTTCCAATAATTCTTTAACTTCTTCACTTTATTCTTGTAATCCAATATAACTACATAAACTCTCTTATTGTAGGAGAATTTGTGTGGATAGTATCAATTAGTGAAAAATTTCAACCTATACTAATGAATGTATATTCGCAAACTGTAAACTTCACCCGCCATAACACAGGGTCATCCCTAGCATGGAGGGTGAAATACCACAAAAAACTATATGTATTCTCGATAATTCATGTATTAAATAAATAAATAAAAATAAATTTAAGTTACTCCAGACAAAAAATGCCATTTCAAGCAACGCCATCGTTTTCGTTCGAACGGTAAACTTTCACAAGGATAATTGTCTATGCCATTCTGGAACGAAGAGAAAATAATACAATGTTTATCTGTAAAGAAAACTGACTTAAAATTTGAGCTTATAGCTCCGCAATAGAGGTCATCAAAAATGTATACAAAAAACACTTGGGCACTGGTATTTTATGGTCTCGACTCTAAATGGAAGCGCCACACTAGGGACATACTAAAAGATCTCTATTCAACTCAAGAAAGAATTTAAAATTCATTTTTATTACGTGAATACCGCACAAGGGCCCAACTTTGAGATTATGGTATCCCCACTTGGGGTATCTTGTGGTGCTGAAGGTAGTGGAGAGGGGAGGAGATGGGAAAAAGAACGGTTGGAAAGTAACTGGATGTTCAGATCTGGTCACCAAATACGGCTGAAGAAATTTCATGCAATTTTTCAAATCTTACACCAAGGCGATATTGAATGTATCTTCCAAAACGTCGCACAAACATACCATGTATTATTTTAATTGTGAAATATGGACAAATAAAATTTATTTATGCTCCCCGGAACAATTTTTAGAAACATTCTGATGATAAATAAATTGAAAAACTAAAAAGAGTTTTTCAAGCAGCTATATTATTAAAACACTTTTCAAAAAATTTAATGTGAAAAATAATTATCTGTTCGTACAATTTATAATATTAAGTCAATATTCACCATTGCCCCGTCACTCAATTTAAACCCTTAAGAATTTCGAACATTCTTGAAAATACATATTATTATAACGTTTTCCATAGGATAATTGGGTTTTAATGGGGTAGAGATAATAACTGTGTTTTTCTCCGAATAATGATAATGATCAGCCTAATAAGAATTATCACAATGTACTGTTGATCATGTTATTTATTACCTTTGGGTAAATATAAAATAATAAAATGCGTAATTTGATAATATAATAAAACAAATACAAACCCACGTAATTATTTCTAAAGCTAATAAACAAATAACCAGAAATTCAATCATCAAAGACGACATGGCAACGAATATAGGAAAACCTTGTGGTCTA
Organism: Limnephilus marmoratus; assembly: GCA_917880885.1. Taxonomy (NCBI): domain Eukaryota; kingdom Metazoa; phylum Arthropoda; class Insecta; order Trichoptera; family Limnephilidae; genus Limnephilus; species Limnephilus marmoratus. The sequence goes on along the minus strand of OU862921.1, from coordinate 49,279,388 downwards.
CCCCCTTCCCTCTCTCCCATATGTTATGTATGTAAACTGTAGATTGAGAAACAATTGTACCAGTATGAAGATGGCTTAAAACGGTTACGGTAACAAATAAATTAAGTGGAAAAAAGTTTTTCATTTTTTAATTAAATTATTATAATGTAATTCCACAATAGAAATATAGGAAATAGAAACAATATTATATTGTTTCCGAACCTTTTGGAATATTGAACTATAAAAATCTTGCTGTATTTTGACAGTGAAAACATAAACACTTTATTTAATTATATGTTCACGGTAAAATAACATTTAAAAATAAATAATTTTAAAAATAAATAATTTTGATTAAAAATATCTAAAAACAATTTTACAGTATAAATATACTAATATCTTTGAAATTAACCAATATGTACGATGAGACCATAGAATACTAATAACGGTAACATGTGAAATTCTTTTTTGCAAGTTCTTTCGGTGCTATTAAAATACCTGCGTAGCCAGAGTACTCACCTTTACCCCATCTTTCTTTTTTTCTATATACTTCCTCTCTCTTTGTCTACAGCCTTGCGACATACCCCAATTTGATGGCTTAATGTCAAAAAACGTTTTCTACAATAAAAAGAACATTCCGATAATATTTTTGTAGAAAACGTTGTTTGACATTAAGCCGTGTATGTTGTAGATAAAGTTGTTTGAGATTCAGCCCTCGAGTTGGGGATGCCATAGTTACACTGGCTCCAAATAGATCGAATCTGTTGGAACTCTTGTGCGGTGCTCCCATTAACATATAATAAAAACCTATTATGTAACCGTAATTATTTATAAAATTAAATGGAAAACATATATTTGTGAACTTGGCAAAAGATATTTATAAGACTCAGAAATATTTTTGAACCGGAAAACCTAAAAATAGTGTACTATTCAATTGTTCAATCGATATTACAATACGGTATTATAGGATGGGGAGGAATATACGATCTTATTTTAAATTCTCTCAAAATAGTTCAAAGATTAATATTCAAGGTTTTATTGAAAAAATCATCTACAATCTACATCTCAAAAAATCTTTTCAATATATCAGCAAGATGTCAAAACAATATTTAAATCCCAAAATTTAATATCAAGCACATAAAAAATACCTATCTGTATCTAGGTATAAATTATCAATTCAACAAACTCCCACTAAAACTAAAAATTATCGAAAATATACGTAAATTCCAAATTAAATTAAAAAATTACCTGAAACAACTGTAAGACTACATTACTAATATTCACATTTTATTTAAATCTTGAAATCTGTTTATTGATATTTCTCAAGTTTTTCTTACATAATTGTAATTATTTGCAATATTCGCTTACTCAAATGAAAACATAAAATTGACCATGAATTCACTCACCAAACACAAGAGCCTTGTCTCTTTATGGTGAGGAAAGGCTTTTATTATATTCATATCACAAATCTGTTTAACATGATGTGAAAAAATGTATAATTATTGTAAAAACATATAATATTAAATAAAAAAAAGTTTATCGTAAACGAGAAATAATAAGACTTTGAAAATATTACTAGGGGTTTTAATTTCCAAAGAAGGTACCATTCCAGTTACAAACCTTTCAACAAAACTCTGTTCCGTGCAGGCTTTAAATTTCAAGATCCTTTGAAGATTACTTTTAGATTAGCCTTGCTCTTCAGTTTCCTCTAAACCTTTTGCAATCTATTTTATCTCCAGAAACATTAAAACTACCCTTTAAATGTCAAAGGCGCTAAATGTGATATTATCCCTAGGTTTACTTTTTGACAGTCGAAACCTTTTACCCTTCGAAAGTATTAACAAATGATGAAACAAAATAATGTTTGTTCATATGAAGCGGATACTTTGTGATGTGACATTATTAATTTAAAATAAAACAATAACTTTGTAAACACCACTTTTATCTTTACACTTTATGCCGACCGGGTTTCGCTACAACCGTAGCTTCATCAGGGCAGTATAATACTCTACTAACATTCATCACCCCTCATCGCTGATATATTCATGGACAATTTAGAAAATAATATTTTTAATAGTAAATCACCATTATTACAAAACTTGCTTTTATGGAAGAGATATGTGGACGATGTATTCTGTGTTAGGAACCAAGAGAAAACTCAATTCCTTCCTGCTGCTAATAAACTCCTTCCATAAACAAATTAAATTCACCATAGAAATAGGAACCAATTCTACCTTAAACTTTTTAGATCTTACGCTATCAATAATAAATAATAAAATTGAATTTAAAATCTACCGCAAACCGACGTTCACTGACATAAAGATTCACAATTCCTCTAACCATCCCAACTCCCATAAACATTTAGCGTTTCATTCCATGACACATAGATTAGTTACGGTCCCTTTATCAAATACCAACTTTGCAATAGAACTATCTACGATAAAAAAAATCGCAATAAATAACGGTTACAACCCAAATATAGTCGACAATATTCTAAATAAAAAATTTAAAAAAATTATCCACTAGTAAATTTTTATACAACAGTCCACCTCATAATAATAATATACCAAGTAATAATAATCAACTTTATCAATGGCGTAGAATCCTGTACATCAATAATTTTTCTCAAAAAAGTGTTAAAAATCTCCCATCAGAAATCAAACCAGCATTTTACACTAATAATAATATAGGCAAACTTTTAATGAACGGTAAGGATAAGGAAGACAGTCTATCTCATTCGGGAGTTTATTCAATTCAATGCAGTAACTGCCCATTTTTTTATATTGGTAAAACAGCGCGCAACATAAACACCCGTGTCAAAGAACATCTTAGATGTTTACACAGCTCTGGATTTTCAAAATTTGCAAACCACTTGATCGAAAACGATCATAAATTTGAAAAAAACGCTGACGCCAAACTTATTCATAAAAACAATATAGGTATAAGGTTGGATAATTTAGAGGCACTTGAACTTAGGAAAGCCATAAACACTAATAGCAAGGTAGTTAATAACCAACTAAATTTAAATAAAAGTCCCATACTAAGATTGTTCCCTATTGATAAAGAACACGTCCGTTCCCTTCCCAATTCTCCATCTATGCCTCCTTCTTCTTCCTCCACTTGACGAGTCCAGCCCATTTTTGGTAAATTATATATTATAACACAAATGTAACCTAATGTTAGTAGAGTATTATACTGCCTTGATGAAGCTACGGTTGTAGCGAAACCCGGTCGGCATAAAGTATAAAAATATAAGTGGTTTTTACAAAGTTATTGTTTTATTTTAAATTAAAAATAATGTTTGTTTTAATATTAAAACAATAAAAATAAATCAACCGGAGAAAACTGGAAACATGCCATTTTTAAATCCAATTTTAGACGTATTGACTCTTTTCCACAAAAAATTATAAATTGATCCCGAAAGATTGCTCTTCTATCTAGTAAACGCATGTTTTAAATTTTGAGAAAAAATGTTTATTTTTAGTATAATAAGGTTATATCATAGGTCGTTGGCAGGTTTGTTAAATTTTCAAACGAAAAATCTTATTTTACAAGACATATTTCATAATAATAATAATTGGATAATTTGTATGGCGCCATTTTGTGAAAAATCACCCCAAGGGCGCTGTAAATACCATGTAATCACACATTATTGTAAATCAATACGTTATCTAGTAAACGAGTGTTTCAAAATTTTAATTTTAGTTCCAATAAAATCATTAAAAAAGTATCCGAACACTTATTTAACACTTTTGCGGCCGAAAATCCGCATTTCGTCGAAAGATGTTCTTATGATCGTACGGGAGAAATGAGAAAGATTAATTATTATCCGTACCTACTTTTTAAAACTACGACTCAATATCGATTTTATTTCATTCCAAATTCGCTTTAATTTATACCTACATCCAAAAATGCTGAAAGGCGTTATCATAAAACTATTTTAAAATTCTGAAACATGCTTTCCCAGATAATGTATTGATTTATTTTACTGCATGATTATATGATTTGAAATGGGTGTTGTATAATACAATTTTTTTTTGAAAATTTAACAAATCTGCCAAAGACCTATGATATAACCTTATTATACTAAAAATATTTTTTTTTCTCAAAATTTTAAACATGCGTTTATTAAATAAAAGAACAGTCTTTCGAAATCAATATATAATTTTTTGTGGAAAAGAGTCAATACGTCTTAAATCTGATTTAAAAATCACGTATTCCTAGTTTTCTCTGGTTATATCCTCTTAAGGTGTCTCATTAGTTTTTAGGATCTGACACTCTAGAATGGGTAGGTATTCCCCCATACTCTCACCGGCTCCAGACGGGAGCAGCAGGGACTCTTACGGGATTTTCGCATAAAAAAGTAGATTGAACTCAATAAAAAAAGTATTGTGTTTGAAAATCTATTCAAGGGACATGGTTTGTAAGTAGCACGAGGAGGAGGTCTGTGATAAATGTTTTCAAGAATTAAAAAAATATTGGTTGAACTCTGTTTTGTGTTGCCCATTCCAGATAAATGATGGCAACCATTCTAAAAGAATCGCGGTCTTCTGCACCACAAAGGAGAAGGGGGTAGCTATTCTGGTCTAATACTCCGAGCACCCTCATCCAAGATAATACAGCCATCTTCCGTTTTCACGTTCCCGCTAAACATTTCCATTGGAAATATGTTGAGAGGGTCGAGATTTATTTTCAGATGTGTAGTCCTTTTTCTATTCTCTGTATTCTCTAGAACTCTAGATAAAGTATCACAAAACTCGGCAGTTTCATGTAAACGGTTCAGAAAAACTTGAGCAGTTTGTAGTGCTTTATATAAAGGCTGTAAGAACGAAACACCAAACATACTAATTTAATCATATAATAAAATAAATATGAAACTTATTTCCACTTTAATTTATTTGACCGTAAAGCCTGTTAAAGCCATCTTCAGACCGGTACACATTATTTTTAATAATGTGAAAATGAATGTGTGAAGTTCAATTCAGAGATAAAACAGGTACATAACCATAATCAGAAAGTTATTTTATTAAAATGCTTTACTTTTTTTATTATTTAATAGGTACACATTTCACACGTTACAATTTATTTTTTCAAAATGAAACAAGTTTGTTTAAGGCTATGTTTGAATTTATATTCGTCGACCGGTTTCGGTTGTACTCAACCGAATATAAATTTAATGTTTATATTTTCGTTATCTTTTTTTGGGGTGTTATGCCGTGTTGCGCTACCTCCTTCTTTAGCCACGTTTCGGATAACGTTGCAATGTCCATCATCAGGGCAGATCCGGCAGATCCGGTAGATGTGTAATTTTTAGTGGTGAAGTGTGTGCTTATTTACTTGGAAGCGATACCGTGTTGCCAGCTCTATTACTTTCACCGGTACTAAATAACCGTGACAAGCAGTGGCGTCATTGCCGCCGAACGGAATAGAAAGTTCAATAAATCGTGGTATTTATGCTAGCCTGGGGCACGTCCCTTTGCGAGTTGTTTATTGTTACAACTCGCAAAGATGTTTATTGTCCTGAATAAGGTTGAGTACAACCAAAACCGGCCGACGAATATAAATTTAAATAGTGTGATTTTAAACGAAGAACTTGTTTCATTTCGTATAATTTCAAGCCGCAAGGTGTTTAATTTCTTCGATAATTTATTTTTTATTCGCTTTACTACCATTCTATGCACATGGCAGTATCATGTTTGACGTATATAGAGAAATGTGTGTATTTCATATAGTTTAGCGGCAGGGTGGGAAGGGAATCCGAGAAGAACGAAGGAGGGGAGATTCGCGGGTGGTGGACGAGAGAGGGGGAAGGCAGGAAGGTGGAAGGGTAACGCGGGAGGGTGGAGGGGAAAGCGCCACAGAGGGTGGTGAGGTGGAAGAGAAACGCGTGAGGGGAGAGGAATGACACGCAGGGAAGGAGTGATGGAAGGAGGGGCGGAGGGAGGGATCGCAAAAGAGAAATAGAAGCGGTAGGGTTAAGAATGGGATAAATTTGGAAAATCCGTGCTTCTCATACGGACTGATGTACGTGGCCTACTCATGCGCCGGAAAAGCGTCTGATTTATTCGTGTACTCAACAGACGAAAAAAACAAAAAAAGTTTTATGTTCCAAAACTAAATAAACAGAATTAAAAAAACAAAAGCTTTCTCTCTTTGAGAGCCATCATAATACAAATGCCGGGTAGCGTATTTACTTTTCCGTGATCAATACGAGGCAACCATGCCTCGAAATCAACACGAGTTTGTAATGCCATTTTTTCTCTAAACCCGTGTCCAGTAGAAGGCAAGCGGCATCCTATTGTGCACGGTTTGTAACGCCAATCCCTTTCCAAACCCGTGTTCAGTACGAGGCACGCGTCCCCCAAACTTGATTAATAAAGTGAGTAACATAAAAGAGGAAGTGTGTGCTTACGCGCACAATATAATGGATCATGGATGGGCAATAAAACGAAAACAGCCTTACTAATAAATTAAATAAAAATGCTTTATAATATAGTACGCATAATTTAAAGTACCAATCTAATAAAATAAATTCTCTAAAATAAACTCGGATCTCATCATAATTTAAAAAAACATCCCAGGTTTTGAATGGTTTGTTTGGCAAAGCAGGGTTTGTCTAGCGGGTATGTGTAATTATTCTAATACATTTCTTTCCATGTTCTGCTGTAATAAATACAGGTACAAACTTGTCTATAATGCGTTAACTGAATATGCCTCGTACTGAACACGGGTTTGGGAAAGGAATTGGCGTTACAATCCCGTGCACAGTAGGATGCCGCTTGCCTTCTACTGGACACGGGTTTGGTGGATCGTTACAAACCCGTGTTGATTTCGAGGCATGGTTGCCTCGCATTGAACACGGAAAAGGAAATACGCTGCCGGGTACTAACTAGTTTAAAAATAAAATGTGAAGAGAGTTTGAAATACCCAACCATGTTCGCATTCGTAAATGTTTAAATTTGAACTTCGCAGACTTTTCTTCCATCAACCCAGATTTACAGTGGGAATCCAGTTATTTTTTTCCAAGTAGTGTGGATGTTTTCTAAATAAATCGTCTTTGAAGGGTGGTCTTTGAAGGGGTGTGGGTGGAACGGGAAAGGAAATGAATTGATGTGGGCGGAGGCGAGACATCAATCTGGGTGGAACAGAAAGTGCCTATTTAATTTAGCCCAAGGTGGCGTTTTGAGTGAGCACTCCGTAAATCAAAGGGCAGGTCCTTCAAAGGGGTGATGCTATAAATAAATATAGTTCACAATCAATCCATTAGTAAAATGGATTGGTAATATTTCCTACGTGGAAATAATAATGGTCAATTCAGTTATTGAAATCATGGTATTAAAATGAAGATAAATTTTACCAAAGAAGAATCTCCAGTAAAATTTTTTTTTAATTTTTATAAGAAAAACTCTCTTTTTGAAGATTATTCCCATCAATGTAATATATCATTGAAGAAGAAGATAATAATAATAATCTAAACGAAAATATAAAAGAGAACGAGACACAGAAAAACAGAAAAAGATAATGGCCGCAACTGGGACTCGAACCCAGAACTTCTCGTTATTATTATTATCTGATATATTACATTGATGGGAATAACCTTAAAAAAGTTATAAAAAGAGAGTTTTTCTTAAAAAAATTGAATATTAATTTAGACTTTTATCAAAAGTCAATAGTTTCATGTAAATAAAATCGGATATATTTATCCATGACGCTATCCAGGTTACAAACCAATTCTTAGAATTTTCGTTATATGTTTTTGGGGTGTTGTGCCGTGTTGCGCTACCTCCTTCTTTAGCCAACGTTTCGGACATCGTTGCAGTGTCCATCATCAGGGCAGATCCGGCAGATCTGGTAGACACATCTACCGGATCTGCCGGATCTGCCCTGATGATGGACACTGCAACGATGTCCGAAACGTTGGCTAAAGAAGGAGGTAGCGCAACACGGCACAACACCCCAAAAACATATAACGAAAATGCTTCTGGCCGTGAAAATCTTAAAACCCAATTCTTAGAATGATTGTTTCCAATAAAAAGAGTTGTTGCCTATGGTATGGAAAATAAATTAGTTGAAGATAATATTGTTAAGGTTTGAAAATAGGGCGCAATGGCGGAATTGGTAAACGCACGTCCAGGATAGACGAGAGGTTCTGAGTTCGAGTCCCAGTGCGACCATTATCTTTTTCTGTTTTTCTTCTTCTCTTTTATATTTTCGTTTAGATTATTATTATTATCTTATTAAAAAATATATTTTTGCTTAAAAATACAAATTCATGCTGATTCTGAACGCATAAGTTTTATCGTATATACGTAGAATAAATAAATTTAAAAGTGAATAAAACACACCGTTATGTTGGCATTACTGCATTGGATATTTCTAGCGTTATGTCACTTTCGCTATTTATGTTTGTCATCAGTATTTTGTGAATCTAATGAGATTTTAAAATTACAAGCGGACATATTATATGCAATTAAAATATCTAATTTAAAAAATAAATGATTTTTTTAAAATTGTTTTGTCGCTTACCAATTGTTTTTTCAGGAAGAAATTTGGTAGGGTAATGGTAGGTTTGGTAGGATAAAAATGGGTACATAAATTTATTTATTTCTGTGGTAAACGTGAGGAAAGCAAAAGGAAGGCTTCTTTCGAAACCGGTTGACAGTTTTCATTATTATTAGTATTTTTTTAATTCAGTCTCTACCCTTTGGAATAAAAAGGTTCCATCAGTCGCAGTAACGAGATGCAATAATGGGTACTATCGTAAGCTACCTTAGAGTTCCGCGACAGATGGAACCTTATTATTCCAAAGGGTCGATCTAGTAAAATACATCTTATAACTAACTAGCAGACCCGGCCACACGTTGCTGTGGCTAACAAATCACAACGCCATCTACTGACAACGCCCATTGACAATTAATCAACCTTTATAACCAACGCCATCTGTTAAATCAAATCCTGACCGCACGTTTGCTAACCCGCTGCCTGCTGCCCGCTGCCCACTGCCGCTTGGCCAGATATATTATATATTTCAACCAATTTACACAAAACCTTGACAAATTATATACCTAAAAACCTTCCTCTTGAATCACTCTATCTATTGGTGAAAACCGCATGAAAATCCGTTGCGTAGTTTAAAAGATCTAAGCGCACATACAGCGGGAGAGACATTATTTTGTACTATGTAAAGATAAAGATATCTATAACTACACTAGTATAATATTAGGTACGTTAACATATATTAGTAACAAAAAAATAAAGAATATTTTAAATTATTAATTTTTAACAAAGAGGAATCGGGAAATTTGGCTTCTTATGTCCAGGAAACCTGTAGTATATTATTTGTTCCGATAAAAAACATTCCAGCATGTTTCTTACTTGATAATAATAGAAACGTATAAGATTGGAAAAGTTCTGACAGGTGGACACTTGTTATTTTCAGTCGGGCGATGCGGCGGAAGCCGACCAAATACTACCTATTTGTTTTTTATTCCGGAACAAAAAAGGCTTCCATTCAGGCTCTATTATGTTCCCGGGCGAGAGGAAATGTAATATTGATTTGACGTAAAAAAATAAATCTCAATTAGTTTGACCTTCTCTTTGTTTCGATGCTTCTTTGATAGTAGAATGGTCGTTTATTGGAAGCTATTTGCCGGAGGCATTCGAAACGAAGAAGTATTTGAACATGTTCCGAGCCTTTGAAGTTTTTTCATGTAAAAGTTTTCCGACCCAAACGGTTACCTAAATTGTTTTATATGAAACTAGTTTTACTACCCGGCTTTGACCGGTAATTTTATGTGTGCCTCAATTTATTTATCTCTAATCCCCTTTCAAAGTATACATAACAATTTTTTTTGTTCGAAGGAAGCAAATACTTTGGGGTGTGACATTATATTTATGTTAAATGAAAAAACACACTTTGTAATGCACCACTTTTTATTTAAAATATTAATTAGCAGCCAACCGGGTTTCGCTTAGCTTCGTCGGGGCTTAATATATTAATTAAGGATAATTACACATAGACACATATAAATATATACCTAAGACACCTTATTGATAACAGAATGAGATACACATAGAAAAGAGGGAGACAAATTAAAATAGGACGGGTAGGTAGGGGGGAGGAAACATTTTCAGCAGAGGTTAACGGAATAAATTAAACTTTATTTGATAATTAATTTATGCTCTGATGAAACTTGAGCTAAGCAAAACCTGTCTGGCTATTAATTTTTAATTCAAATAAAAAATGGTGTATCACAAAGTGTGTTTTTCAATAAAAACGTATATTTTTTTAAATTTTTAGTTAATATTTTTTGCTTCATATTTTAAATGAAAACAGATTTTTTTGTATAAAATTTAGTGTTTTATTTCATTCTTTCTCATTGTAAACTGGTGCTTGTATTTACAAAAGAATGCTCGTTAAAATAAAAAAATAAAAAAACTGTAATTAATATTAATAAACTCTCTATACAACTCGGAAATTACTCTTTTTTTATTAGCTCTTCAAAGGAGGCCCTGAGGAAAATACTTCCCATCAGGGCTTTTGTCATCTTTGGGGAGGCTGTATGAAGGTTCTTTTTAGGAATGGAAGGAGTGGAAGTACTAGGAAGTAAAAAGGTATGATAGTAACGTTTTTTTACATAGGTATTAGAAACAGACAATAGATTGCAAAAATAATATCTTACTTAAGAGTGGTTTAGAATTGGATAAAATTTAAAAGAAAAATAATGCTCATAAAAATAAACTGAAATCATCAGAAATGATATAATGACTTAAAAAATTATTTAAGTATCTTTTAAATGTCGAAATTGTAACATTAAAAAATGTATATATCATTGTATATTTGCTTCCTAAACTATGAGAATGAGGGATTGACAAGTCTTCCACATAATTTTTAAGTGAATGGTGATTGAAATAGGTCCGTTATGCCTAGTGAGTTGCGTTGAGACTCTTAAAATGACTACACCTAGAAGTTCGCAACAGATGATAGTTTATTGTAATAAATTTTTGAAAAATGGCAGAGCAAAGTCGTCTCACCCCAAAAGGTGATACACCCCAAAGACATACACAATATAAAATGTATATTTGTTGATAGTTGTGCAATAAATGACTTAATTTTTTCTGTATAAGTTATTACTTAGTTATCTTCTCGCGTATGTGACGCATGTTTGGGGGCGGTGCCTGGAACGTTTCGGTGAGACCCAAACGGTTGCACTGGATATTTCCAAGGCCTTTGACCGGGTTTGGCACCGAGGACTTGTCAACAAACTGTCTTCTTACGGACTTCCCGCATCCTTGTGTACCTGGATTGCCGACTTTTTGAGGGAGAGGTCGATTCAGGCGGTTGCTGACGGTTTCACCTCTTTCTCGCATTCGATAAATGCTGGCGTCCCTCAGGGATCGGTTCTGTCACCGACTTTGTTTCTGTTGCACATCAATGACCTCTTGTCATGTGCACCGATTCATTGTTACGCGGATGACAGTACAGTCCATGATAGCTTTTTGTTTGACAAGCCCCCAAAGGGTACACAAACTCCAATAGCTCGGAGGGCTTTGAAGCAAATAATGGACGGTTACCTCGAGAGTGTTTTCTCTTGGGGTAAGAATAACCTCGTCGAATTTAATATTTCAAAGACCCAATCATGTTTGATAACGTCTAAAAGGGATCGAAATGAAAATCTAGTCTCCTTCAACGGAAGCAATCTTCCGAACAGGACCTCCATCGTATGCTTGGTGTAACTCTAAGTGACCAGCTCAGGTACGGGGGCTCCATCGAAACCAGAGTTAAGTTAGCCTCTCAGAAACTGGGCGTACTATACAGGGCCCGCAGATACTTTAATAGTACACAACTGCTAACCCTGTACAAATCGCAAGTGCGCCCCACGGTTGAATTTGGCAGCCACCTCTGGTATGGAGCTCCAAAATACCTAAAAAAAACCCCTCGACTCTGTGCAGAAACGGGCGGTCCTTGATAGCCGGTCCGGGCTTTGATAGATTCTCCCATCTTAACAGACGGATTGCAATCTTTAGAGCATAGGCGTCGGGTGGGAATGCTGTCCTTGTTCTACCGGTATTACAATGGAAGATGCTCCGAGGAACTAGCGTCATTGATCCCCTCGGCTCTATGACTCGTTCTTGAGTTCAACGGCTCGGCTGTGGAACGATTTGCCGGCCTCTGTGTTTCCTCTCTCCTACAACATGGGTCTCTTCAAGACCCGTGTTCACTCCTTCCTTTCTTCAAAAAGATCCTCCACACACCATCTTCAAAGATGACATAGGCCCTGAGGGAAGTTATTTTCCTCAGGGCATCCTGTGTGGAGTTAATGTAAAAACAAAAAAAAATTACGTTTCACTTTTGAAAATTGACCAAAGACACCCCATTTAACCATATTCATATAAAAATATACTTCCTGGTTTTCTTTTACCCTTCTACGTTATATAATACCTTTCAGCTGCACAAAATTTCTCAATATAGTCACAGAGACAGTGGGATCATGTGCGGTATTAGCATAAAAAAGATATTTCCAAGAAAACAATGTATACACGAGGCAACCCTCCACTATCCGGGGGAATTTAGAAGCTAGCCATAAACCTGGGCGAGCAGTAATCTGATTTGAATTTTTTGACAACCCCTTTTCTCCGAAGGGAAAAACAAAGCCTTTCGTTTTACATCCGGGGTAATTATTTCACAATGAAATGATAAGTATGTTAATTTCCTGCTCTAGCGGACAGGAAACCAATTTAAGCTCATCAGAGGGGACATAGTTTGGACTTAGAAGGTCTACGATACAATAATTTATTACCCTAACGCTTAAATCAATTAAATCAGATCACTAAACTATGGTCACCCTAAAAGTCTACATGTTTACATTAACCTAGCGCCATCAGTTTAGTAGGTACCCATAATTTCAACCTGTAAGAAATACAACAATATTGTTCTTTCAATATCTGTATAATTTTGTGTTAATTTGTATAATTGTTAACCTCAACACAGGCTTGTCCTAGTGAGATGACAAATTGTATTGTAAACATTTTTACCTGTAGTGTAAAGAAACAATAAATAATTAAAAATAAATAAATTACTTGTCATCTCCGATGCGAAGTCAGAATATAATCTTATTAGTTGGGCTATGCAGCTAAATCATAAACACAATTCTAATATCCAATATTTAACTGTATTAAGTTGGTATACGTCCCTCTAATTAGAAAACTTTTTTTTTGCCTTATGACCGAGCTAGAGCTGGAAAAAGAGCGTTCTTTCTTGATCTTTAGTGTACCTAAACGGTAATTCGTTTTCACCATTTCCACCATTTCCACCAAAAGAATATCAACGAATAAGAACGAAAACAACAAGGACTAGAGTTCTTGCAGCTGCTCTAGGGATGTTTAGATCAGGCGAGCGAATGCTCATCGCTCGTTCGCCAACAATCAGTGGTCAACAAACAACCATGTCGAGCGATATTATGATTTCGAGTGCTGCATTTATCGTTACGGGAACCCAACGAGCACGGAATTTGTATACGCTAATTTTCCCTCAAAGTCGTTAATGTGGTAGACTTACTGATGTCTGGGATCAAAATTGCGAGCTTGTGGACTTCAACAGGGCGGACCCACTTAGTTAAGAAAGCAAATAATTGAGCGCACCTCGTAGGCGGCGGGATTCAACGGCGGAGCGTCCACCTCAAACGGACGCAAAGATCGCACTGATGCAGCTACCAAGCCAGATCACCGCTTGTTTTTTAGGGGAAAGTCTGAACTACACACTAGTGCCGCCATATTTTGAGAAATAATGTCCACGTCGCCGAAAATCGGTCACTCGTAGAGCTAAGTAGTGGCTGAGTACACTTCGCGTTTGGGTCCCAACCGGGCGTCGCGTGTTCGATTCCTCGGCTGGCTAAGTCCTCCATCAAGACACAAGCAACATTTTTCGATTGGTGTAGTGGTAGTAGGAGATTTTCAAAGATTGTTGGGTTATTCGTAACCCGGGAATGTTTGTCTTTCAAAAAAAGGATTTTTTAAAAGTATTACTTTTATGATGATTCTTTGCGAAACTTTAGTTTCAAACTGAGTTTAGATTGTTTTCGTAAGATCCTCCCCAACCTATAGGGTGGGGGGATGGAGGGTTTCGATCCTGGAAGAAGGGGGGGGGGTTGGAATTTTTATCAGAACGTTTTTGGGACCTCTACAATCACATTGATAAAAGAAATGGTGCAAATAATAATGTTGTATGTTCCAAGACTGTAATCTACGAGTACTGTCCTCTTTTTTCTTACGCAATACTGAGGTCGGTAGGGAGGGTTTGAACCCCCCAACCCCTCCCCTCATTTACTCCCTTGATCATAATGTCAACCACGACAATTCGTGCTCGCTTTTCGCTTACATGAATAAATAATGACAAGTGGACCATGCTTCATGCATCATTATAAAATAAATATGGGATATCCGTGTTTGCTCATTCTACCTTGTGTTGACGGTAATGAGACGCTTATTCGAGATTGACAATGAATATTCAGTACTACGAAACCTAGTAGTTTGTTAGATGGTCTGTGTTGTGTGAGAGAGGTCTGATAAAAATACCCTGCACATTACATTGTTTTGTCTGTGTGCCAAATTACATTTTTTACTTTCTGCGTTGTTTCAATCTATATATTACTATAGCATTTATTACATGTAAGTTGGAGGAATATATTCAGATTTAATATCATAACACCTTAATATTCTAACTGTTAACTCGGGAATTATATTATAGGACCGGATTGTCCACACTGCTTGCCGACTATAAGTAACGCCTAAAATATTTAAAATTGAAATGAAATATTAAATACTCTACTGCTATGTAATGTGTTAACTTTTGTGCATAAAGTTATAAAAAACCAAATACCAAAATACTTCAAGGGTGAAATGGAGATATACATAATAACAAAACCAGAAATATAAATAGAGTTAGATTGCCAAATACGAAAAAAATCACTAATGTTTAGAAGACTAAAGGTGTATGATGAAATTCCGGAATGTATGAAGAATGAATGTATTTAAAAAGAAATGATATTCTTACTGTGAAAATACTAAAAATTATAAAATTAACTGTTACCTTCTGCAAATTAGTTTATATTCTAACGTAGTATAAACTACTCAATAAATAATTTTAAAAAATAAACAAAACTTAGCCCAAACTTTTTTGTCTCTTATTTTTGTTGTTATTTTATACTGATTGTTTTACGCCGTTATGGACGCAATGTTTGTAATTTTTAATTATTTTAACCCTCTGTTGTGTACATTATAAATAAAAAAAATACATAAAGTGCGAATTACGCTTTTGAGACGTGTTTATACATAAATGAATTAAAAACCTGTAATTAAGTTTCTTCGTTGAAATTTAATTTTTGTTTATTGGATATGTCATTGATTGTAATAGCCCCTCCAGACTCACGGCGAGAAGCCCCGAGAACACCCGAGAAGCGTGAATGTGATGAGTTTCTCGCATTCTCTTTCTCGGGCTCGCCTGTTCTCGGATCAGTGTCGGTAAATTTGGCCGCTTCAAAGGATTTCTCGGGCGAGAAGCGAGAAGACTACTAAACTCACGTTTTTTCTCAGTGTTGTTTAGTGAGCGGTTGAGAGTAGACGTGCGTTATATGTTTGTTTTTGTTTCTAAAATTTTGTTTCCTTGTGTTAAAAATGTGGAACAATCAACAAGAGTTGCAATTTATCGCACAGAGCCAAACCTGCAGCATTTTGAATATCGTCTGTAATGTCGTCCATACCGGATGGGAAACAGATCACGAGTGAGAAAAATGAGAGTGTGGATAAGTGCTTGTTCTCGCCGTGAGTCTGGAATCAGCATAAGATTTGGTGATTATGTTACATGAAGGGATTTATGATTTATTTCGATGATTACAGACATGAAGGTCCTATTTAGTGGAAGAACGGATCTCTAATTGAATAATAAAAATCTGTTCCATGTTGCGAACATAAATTGCACGGTTAATAATATTCCCAACATAAAATAATGATCTCGCGCATAATTCTTATCCCGTGCTTATTGCCCATTAATTAAATTTAACACTTTAGCATCATATTCATAAAACATTAATCGTACCTATAACTCTCCGACCTCTTTACAAGCCCACTCTTGTTTCACGATCATTTCCCACCCTAAGCCTTGTTTTACCTAAATTAATCCACCCGTCAAATACAATTCCTTTACTTTTGTTTAGTTCACATTAAAAGTTGAACTCATTGAAATATTTAGGAAAGCCTTTCAAGGAAGTACTTACTCAAACACGTTACGATCTAATTGTGTTATATTATGTTATATTTAGGTCACGCGTAAATTGTATATTGTAATTTTTGGAACAGTTAAATTTCACGGCCTTGGTAAGGCTCTCGGCTAGGAAACCGATGGTTTTATTATTTCACAATTTAATAATTTAACAAATCAAATAAATTTTGTGTGATTAATTTCTGATTTTTCAGAAGTAATTAATTATAAATAGTATATACTTGTATAATATATTTGCGGTACATTCCAGTGTAGAAGATACTCCCAGTATCGCCGTCAGGTAAGACCACCATTCAGAATTAAAACGTTGCTTAAAATGACTTTGGCCGTGTTTGAAGACCATATCTGTATAGCCAGGTACTTTCCCACCGTCCCCTTCTCCTGCCCACAAACTTTAGCCTCATAATATACCCCGATTGGGAATGCTATAGTATTGTTGGCTCTAGATGGAAGCATTAAGGACTCTTGTGCGGTATTTACATTAAAAAATAACAATATAAGGTATATTTGCGTCACGTTCCAGAGTGGAAGATTCTCTTAATATCGCCCTGGTGTAAGACCACCATTCAGGATTGAAACGTTGCTTGAAATAGCTTTTAGCTATGTTAGGTGACCAAATCTGAATAGCCAGGTACTTCACCCTCCTCTTTCCAATCTATTTTCTCTCCTCTCTACCTTCAACCTCATAACATACTCCATACTCATAACATCCTTCCCTAAGGATGCCATAATCTCACTGGCTCCAGGCAGTTGGGAGGGAGCAATTGGGACTCTTGGGCAATATTCACATAAAAAAGAACGGTATACGCAAGTGTATACATATAATATATTACAACGCTTTAAAAGGACCATTCTAGTGGTAACGTTAATGTCAACATTTCTACGCAGTTTCAAAAGATAATATCGATCCTAGCACACGAATCTCTGCTACGCAATAAACTCTCAATTTATTTAATTCAAGGTTACTTATTTACCAGAGGATGAATCGCACGTCTAATAAAATATGTGCTTTACTTGTCCCAAATGCTACTTTCTAAACGGAGCCAGTCAGCCGGTGGGACTATCGCATCCGCTATTGGGGTACGTTGTAAGGTTGAGGGTCGTACGGAGGGAAAGGATATATTTTTCATCGGGGGTCCTAGCATGGGCGGTCGATAAGGAATTTTTTTTCAAAAAAATCAAAAAATAGGTTTTGTAAAAATAAAATATACAAAGGACGTAGCTTATAGGTAGACCTACATGTTATATTTTAATGTTTATACAAAGTCAGTTAAATAATGTTCATACAAACAATAAAATACAAATATACCAATAAAAATACAAAAATAGGTGTTTCAATTATGTGAGGTATTCACATAAAAGGTGTAATGACATTTGTTTATAAGGAAGTGTTTAGTGACGATTTGAATTTGGGTGTATCTTGTATTTGTTTAATGTTATGTGGAAGGTTGTTTGTATACTTTAATGGCCATGTAATGTGGTCCTTTTTGGAATATTGTTTAGTTTGCCATTGGTTGATTGATAGGATAACTTTCGGTAACTTCTCATAGTTCCCTAGCACGACTGCAAATCGCCAACGAATAAGTTACAGCTTACAATAACTAAATGTTGTTCGTACATAGATAATTTAATTCAATTTATGTACCGCGTATACAATTTATTTCAATTCTAAGAACTTCGTTAGTTCACCTGCATTAAAAAATAAGCCACATTAACAAACGACATTATTCAATAAGATATTAACTACTTATCTGACACTCAGGAGGCCGCGTTGAATTTGTCAAACGTCGATCGGAATAAATTTTATCAATTGACGACCGCGCTCGCAAATATCGCCAACTGACCATAGATGACAAATTTAGGCAATACAGTATTGAGTATTATACACGATTTTATCGATCGTTCATGCTAGGAGTACCTAGCATGTACGATCGATAAAACCCTATGTCAATCCGATATGGTCATTTATCAATATTTGCGAGCCCGGTCAACAATTCGTAAGAGATATTCCAACTGTCGATTGATAACTTTTAGCCCGGCCTCCATAGTATCAGATAAGTTTGTGTTAACTATAAATACACGCCTTTATTTGGATAATGTCATTCGTTATGCAAAAATACTGGCTTATTAATGAACAGAGTTCAAAAACGAGGCTTTTTGCAATCCATAAACTTAAATAATTCAGCTATGACGAGACCAATTTACTACGTTCAATATTTGAGAAACTTGAGTGGTTGAAATATGACTAAAGAAATGATTAACTAATTAACTCCCCTTTAGTGTCAAAAAGTAAAAGCGGACTGCCAACCCCCCCTTTAGGTTAATTTTTCAATTCAACATTGTCAAATTTTTAATATTTTTACGAAATGTTAGTCATTTCGGAAAGTGATTTCGTTGACGGTGACCCGACAATTCGTCCTGCGACAATTCATCCGGCGACAGTTCATCCTGCGACAGTTCATCCGGCCGACAGTTCATCCTGCCGACAGTTCATCCTGCCGACAGTTCATCCCGCCGACAATTCATCCGGCGACAATTCATCCTGCCTGAGCATTTAGAAGATTTTTATTAAGTAAATATGCAAAGAGGATATACGGCCGTACAACCAAAATCGATATACTTATATCTGAAGGCATCTTGAGTGGAAATCCGCTGTAAAAATATTTTTTACTAACAATAATTTCGACTCTCCGAAGAAGCATGCGTGAATAACAAAATACGACATACTTATAGGTTATACTTATAGGTTAGGTTAGGTTAGGATAGGTTGAATTGTCAGGATGAATTGTCGCCGGATGAATTGTCGGCGGGATGAACTGTCGGCAGGATGAACTGTCGGCAGGATGAACTGTCGCAGGATGAACTGTCGCCGGATGAATTGTCGCAGGATGAACTGTCATGGAACCTTCGTTGACAGATGCACTCGTGCGGCCAGCGTACATCAATTTCTTATTTATTCCCTGCCAATATCGGTTCGGCTATCAATTGTAAAGGGTGCTAGGGATATCGCTATAAAATCATCGGAAGTTACGCCTATAGATCCAATATTATAAAGTTATTGATTTTACCGTGCTAGAGCTCGTGGACGATATTGAAAATGTCTATCCCTTCTGATCAGTTGCTACCTCATAAAATTTATGCACAAACGGAACTCGTAGAGGACGACTACAAACGAACTATTATTTTACGGAGTGCATAAAGCATTTTTTTTTCGTTCTATCCGTTTGATTATCTATTCACAAAGTAATGCAGCATGAATAACATACGTTCTTATACTGCACAACCAATGGAATAACTAACAAAGATAAAATAGCAAAGGCAGAATAAAATGTAGAGAGATGTTAAAAACAAGCTAAATTTCTATATGTAAAGTTGTGCCTGTTATTTAATTCTTCGGTTTTGTTCTGAGATTTACAAAATTTTGCACACTTGATCTTAAAAATACGAAGAAGGTACTCATCTTTTCCTAGATCTTAAAGTTGGATTTTTATGCTTCTTGACGAAATTTCGTACACTTGGCGTTCAGAATAAGCGAATGTGTACAGTACAATAAACGCTGATTCTGAATATACAAGTTTTATTTAATAATATTAAACGCAGATTTTTTCAAAAATTATTAAAAAGTCCATTTTTATTCGTGTCATAGAAACACACCGGCAAGTTGGTATTATTAAAATGTTTAGTGGTGACGTCACTGATCACCGTAAAGTCATTGCATGGGAATGTAGGTATGACACAAGCCATCGTATTAACAACATTTCATCTTATTCGTTTATTTACATACTGTTTATAGAGATTTAGTTGTTGTGTTTATTGAAACATTATTTAGGCCTAAATAATTCAGTTTCAAAACTAAAGGTATCTCTTATTACTTTATTTCTATTATTGAAAATATTCAAAAACTACTATGCCAAAAAATAGTAATGCTTCTTCTAGGGAGAATACTTCGAACTCCGAATTTCAAAATGGCGCCAGTCGAACAGCTGATTGCCCGATCTTATAGTAGGGGAGCCCAAGAGGCTAAAAGGGTGCCCCAATTGGTCCACAATCCAATAGGTCCCCACAACGGGATTGAGTAAATCCCAAAATCCCCGCTTGGGCTCTCCTACCATTATATCAGTTCGGAGCTTCGGTTTCCATTAATATTGATTTCGAATCTTAAAAGCCAAAAAATAACAATTTTAAACAATTTTTATACCATTCTCTCATAATAATATTGAAAAACAAAAATAGTATAATAAATAAATAATTACTCCTAAATAATGTTTGAACTTGTCGAATAGTATCATACTTTCTTCCATATAACTATCATACAAAATGACAACACCTGTCGAAAATAAAAATAACTTTTCGGAAGTGATGACGACACACGATTAACTCCACATACGGTGGTTTTCGGGGGATCTTGAAAAATTAAAACTTTGACAATTATTTTAACTATTAAAACTAACTCTAAAAATAAAAAATAAAATGCAATTATTCAATTTAGAAAGTCATTCATTATTCATTAAAAAAAAAAATGGACTGGAGTTCCGTATACAAATCTGATTTCAAAAAATTCTGCGTAAAGCAACTTGCATTTTTTTTAATAAAAGAAGCAAATAACGTGTCTATTCTGATGTAAACGAACAGCAAGGGTAGGTTTAGATACCTATCCTGAAGGGTAACTTATATACGAGAAAGTAAGGAATTTATTCTACCATGATAATCATTGGCACGTTCCTGAAATATGTCATGTACTGAATAGCAAACACACATTTTCAAATAGAAATGCCTTCCATGAAGATTTGAATAGTTAATTAATGTGGCCACAGATATTGTAACTATCTTTTGACTATTATATCGGAACAGCCAATCAACGATGCATACCTACTTAATTAATAATGTCGTTCTTACACTACCAGGGGGTCAAGCATAGTGAAATCGATAACTTTACAATATCGGATCGATAGGCATAACTCCCGACGATTTTATATCCGAGCACGGTTTCACTGTTGCCAGCCGAACCGATATTGACAAGAAATCGATGTATGCTGGCAACGCTAGCGGACCTGCTTACGAATTCACTTCCCGAAACGACAAACCCCAATCAATTACGTAAAAATATTAATAAATTGGCAACGTTTAATTGAAATACTAAACTAAATATGCATTGGCAGTCCGTACTTACTTTTTGAAACTAAATAGGAGTTAATAAGTTAATGAGGTATTTATTCATATTTCAATTAATTTAAAATTTGACCGCCTATACGACTTTTTCATTTCTAAGAGCTTCGTTATTTCAATCCGTTCAAGCTCATAAGCCAGTATTTTTTAATTTGCGCAACGAACGATATCATTAAAAAAATATGTGTTTAGGTATTGGTAAATAACTGAAAGTATTTAATACTATGGAGGCCGTGCTAAAATTTATCAACGTGTCGGTCAGAATATCTGTTAAGAGCGTTTAACCAGCCAGCGGACGAAAATCCACATTTCGTCGAAAGTTGTTCTTCCGATCGTGCAGGGCGGTTACAATGAGAAAGATTGATTATTCTCCGTACCAGCTTTTTTAAATTATAACTCAATATCGAATTTATTTCAATCCAAATTAGCTTTAATTTATACCTTCATCCAAAAATGCTGAAAGGCGTGATGATAAAACTATTAAAATAGTGTACTTTTTGTAGTTATTTTTTGATTATAAGTATTTATCATTTTTCAATAATGTCTAAATTTAAAAAAATCTGAAATATTTTAGTTTGTAAGTGCGCAAATAAATACACAAATGGACCAATTTTCGTCAAGAAACACATGTACGTACATATTTTTTAATGATTTTATTGAAACTAAAATTAAAATTCTAATACATAACTTTGCTATATAATGTATTGATTTATTTTACTGCATGATTACATTATTTGAAATGGGTGTGGTATAATACAAAAACTTTTTTGAAAATTTAACAAATCTGCCAACGACCTATGGAATAACCTTATTATACTAAAAATTAAAAAAAAATCTAAAAAATTATTACATAACTATGCTAGATAAAAGAACAATCTTTCGAAATCCATTTATAATTTTTTGTGGAAAAGAGTCAATACGTCTAAAAACTTTTTTGAAAATGACGTATTTCCGGCTTTCTCTGGTAATGCCCTCTTAACAGTCGTCGACAGTTCTCGCAAATATTGATTACTGATCATAGAAGACGGATTTGGTCAACATCGGATTAATATGACATTGTATATATGTATATCGCCATTCAATTTGATTTTGAATTTGTGCGGAGAGGCCCAATTTCTGAAATCGAAATTATTGATGTCTGGTCGGTCCGACTTTTAGATTTCGAAAAACGCCCACATCGCAATTCTGGTGTTCTTTTTAAATCTTTGCTATCGTGTAAACATAATTTGTGTTTTTTGTAGGGAAAAAATATTTGCGTACGAAAAACACGACATGTTTTTTTGTTCCGCGCGAAATAAGAATCACGTTTGTCAGTTCGGTACGTGGTTATTCGAAATCATATCGGAAGTATAATCTCGTTTAATATTTTCAGTTATTCAAAATGAATTTTTGAAATATGAGAACACGATAGTGCTACTTGATAAATTCGGGAGTTATAAAATATGCAAAATACAGAGTTTATTGGCAAAACGAAAAATGTAATAAAGGGAACATTTAGAATTTTTCTGGTCCTAGAACTCTACAAATATTTCAAATTATTTCAAAGATATTCAAATTTTTCCGAAATAAAATATGGATGTTGTTTCTTAATCATTATCTCTTTTTTATTTGAGCATACGCACTTCGTTAACATTTTATTATAAACTAGTGAGAACCCGGCATTCCTTCTTCCCTTCCTAACGCTAAACTATTTGAAATACACACATTTTTCAGACAACTCGCGCACCACCTATTGCAATTTTTTTATACAAATTTCATAACTCCAGATCAGTTAATATAGAAATCGTTACGGGCGTGCGCACAACTCACCAAAGTTTCATCGCAATTGAATGAATAGTATAGAAAATAATTTCATAACACCAGAGCTCACCATTATATATAGAAACCATTGCGGGCATGCGCACATCAAATCACCGGCGTTTCATCACAATCGGATTAATGGTTTAGGAACGCATAAGGGTCAATCATTTTTATATTTTAAGATTTCGATAGAATATTTATTTGTTGTGGTTCATATTGTAGATAGATTTACTTTTGAAAAAGTGGATACGGTATAATTCGAGTTTTCGGGTTCGTAGAGATAATATTACCTTTAAGCGATTTCATTAAAAAAAGTTTAGAATTTAATCCTTATTTTAGTGGAATAATCATGTGTCCCGTTCGTGGCGAACTTTAACTATACAGTAAAATCTATTTTAGTTATTATTAACTTATATTACAATAGTCAAGCAAAGTTGTGAATGAGTACCCACTTTCTAAATAAAGTAATAGTGTTAATAAAGTAATGGAGTCGTACTGAAACTCTGTGATAATCATAGATATAAATTTTAATTTGAACATAAGTTTATTAATATGAAAATGGATTGCAAGACATCATTTTCAATGATTTCGGTTCACGGAATGTCAATAACAAATAATCAGAGAAGATGCGAGACATCTCTTCTTGTTAAAGGTAAAACTAACAAAATTGTTTTGTGATTAATCGAATATTCCGACGTGTGGAGTTTTCGAAATACTTAAAATATATTTTTTTAAATATCTATTCAAATTGGCTACATTTTGGCCAGCGGACGCTGGCGGGTGTTTGTAAATTGGCCAAAATGTGATCAAAAACGCTGGAGTTGTTAATGTATTCTACAGACCAATACTCTTCTCTATAAATTCTGATATGATACACAGTTGTACATTGTATACGTAAATGTACATTAGGGTGGGTCACGACTGTATGGGTAAAAATAATCTTGTTTTGATTTGTCTAATAGTGATATTATTCGATTCTATTATTTTCGACCTTTTATTGAATGCAAGCCTAGCCGGGTGTATACGGCTGTCGACCTCGCTCTTAGACCGACCGTCCCATGTTATTTTGTTATTTTGACAAACTCCTTGGTGTTCTTTAGTGGAACTCCTGACATCTCTACTCTCATCTGATGTTGCGTTCGGCCTACAGTCAGCAGCTTTGTTTTGTCTTTATTTATCTTCGAAATAATAATAGAATCGAATAATATAGACCTAAAACTGAGAATACTCCTCATCAAGACCTATGTATGGAGTATCTTGATGTACGGCTGCGAAACATGGTGCCTATCCAAAAGAGATAAACGGAGACTAGAGGCTTTTGAGATGTGGTCCTATAGAAGACTATTAGGAATTTCCTGGAGAGACCACATCACAAATGAGGAGGTTCTCCAAAGAATCGGAGGAGGAAGGCACCTGCTCAGGACCTTGTCCGAAAGGCGCGCAAGATGGATCGCCATGCAATAAGACAAGAAGGCCTCTTGCATGCCATAATGGAGGGTATGACCGAGGGGACAAACGCTAGGAGACGCCCACGCCGAGAGTACCTGGAGGACCTGCTGGTGGACGTGCGCTGCTCATCATATGCAGACTTCAAAAGAGCCGCACAAGACAGGGAAGAGTGGAAGAAACGTATGGATGAAATTGCTGCAAACCAATCCCACGATTGAAACCAGCGAGAGAGAGAGAGAGAATAGTGATAAAAAGGTGTTGAATGGACATATAAAATCATGTAATTTTTTAAATAATATTTGGATACCATCTTCTTCCTCCGGAATGACTTTGAAGATTCACATAATAGAGAAAAACCCACCCTTGTTAAATCTTTAAAAAAATGTTAGATAAACCATTAAAAATGAACTATTTTTAATGAAACACGAAATAGAGGGAATATTTTGATTTATTTATTAAAAAATATATTCATATAACTCAAATTATCTCAAGGCAGTGTATTTAAATACCAGAAAAATCCTCCTAACTCTCAAATTTCGGCATTATTTTGCGAGATGCAATCTTGGGACTTTTGTAAATGATTTTGTAAAAATATATTTGCTGTGGAAAATTACAAATAATACGTTTAAAAGGATTCGTAGTAACTTTTATATACACTAGAAATAACCCCTTATAATGAAAATTTACAGAACTTTGAAGTGAATCCGGAGGAAGAAGATCATATCAGAAATTAGAAAAAATTTAAACACGCCGTTTTGAACTTAAAAATAACTTATTTTTAAATGACCCACCTTCATGTACGTGCCTGTTACCTGATATCAAGATTATCGTATTGCTTTGCCTGTACATATGTTTCAACAGACACAGGGACCACGTTATCTGGCTCGTGTTATCGGGACCACCACAAATTGCGAGTTCGGTTAACCGGACATCCCGATCTCTGTTGACCTGATTATCGAGATTCCACTGTACCAACCTTTCTACAAAAATAATAATTAATAAAAACAAAAATTATAATAGATTTCATCAACCGAAATTGAAGCAATCAAATTAATTTTATTTGCTAATAAAACAACCTTCACACAAATTGTGAAAACAAAAGCCCCTCGAATAAATTCGCACGTCAATTAAGAGGGAAAATAATTAATAATTTTGTAAGCCACTAATTCCAGAAAATTACATTTGGGCAATTCGTGGAACATTGTTTCAATGTCACATTGACAGAGCTAATCCAGTATCACGCACCAGGCGACATCTGTTTTTAGTTGTAAGTACTCGTACGTATTAAATTTTACAGTGAAAGTAAAAGCATACGTATCTCTCGTAAAATAAACTATTAAAATTTTACGTGTATGAAATTTCGCGTAAAGTCACTATGTTTTAAGTGTTTTGGATGTATTTAACATTTTAGAGAGCTACTGGGAAATCAATTTGTTATTTAGAGTTTGACGTTGTGAAAAACACACTTTGTTTATGAGATCCCCAGAACGTAACTTTTACTTACATTACGTGAATTTTCCGAATTGTACTTAGTATTTATTATTAGTAATCATTGTTCATGATATTTAAAAGTTTCCCGGCGTTATCCGGATTTCAACACTATATTTTTAATAGAAAAATTCAAAAACAAAATGATATCATGTCTAGTTTTCTTTAAATATTTACACGGGATATTTCTATGTTTCCTAGTCCACTAGCTGAAGTTCCCGGCGATTCCCGAGCTTTACCAGAGTTTTCGAAATCAAATGTACATACAAATCAAAGCCACACTGCCCAATCGCCATTCTCCTTTATATATTATGTATTTCAACCAATTTACACAAAAGCTTTACAAATTATGTACCCAAACCTTCCTCTTGAATCACTCTATCTATTGGTGAAAACCGCATGAAAATCCGTTAAGTAATTTTTGAGTTTATCGCGAACAGACAGACATACAGACATGGCGGAGGATTTTAATTTATAATACAGGGTGTCCCAAAAGAAAGTTTATATTTGTTTTGCTTTCTGTGTGAACGCAACTGTTCCGAGGGGCGCGGGGGGTACGTCAATCAGTAGTCTGGCTCTTGGGATTTTTGTCGCTATGAAGTATTTCTCAGGAGCGACCGCGCGTTGTGCGTGCGTGAGTTTTACAAAAATGGTGATTTGGCGACCGTAGCGCGTAGAAGATTCTGCAATATTTGAGGTTTTCGTCAATTCGATGATGCGCCAAGCATTCCTCTCATTTGAAAATGGCTCAAAAAGTTTGAAGAGACCGGTACAACGCTGTCAAAACCAAAATCCGGTCGACCAAGATCTTCGACAACGGTAGAAAACGTAGAGAGTGTTTATCAGTCTTTTCGTGACGACTCAAACTTTTCGATTCGGAAGCGCGCAAGTGCTTTAAATGTGCATAGATCATCGTTACACAGCATTTTGCACAAAGACCTAATGTAACACTCCTACAAACTTACTGGCTATAACCAAAGAACATGGTTCCAGCAAGATGGAGCAACATCACATACGTCCAATACGTCCTCCGTCGTGAAATTTTCCCTTGCAAATTGATCTTCGGGATAGGTGACATAAATTGGCCTCCTCGTGATCCTGACTTAACCCCTATGGACTTTATCCTGTGGGGTTATCTCAAA
The DNA here is from genome assembly GCA_917880885.1 of Limnephilus marmoratus. NCBI lineage: Eukaryota > Metazoa > Arthropoda > Insecta > Trichoptera > Limnephilidae > Limnephilus > Limnephilus marmoratus. The sequence goes on along the minus strand of OU862921.1, from coordinate 49,252,091 downwards.
TCTAAATTGTACGTCAAAAAATCTGACTTCGCTGCTGCAAGTAAAAGAAAATATCCGTCACGAAATGGCAACCATCACCAAGCCTACCTGCCCATCCGTCATAAGAAATTTTACTTTTTGATTAAATGAATGCCGCGAACGCGAGGGTTTCCATTTGGACGATATTATTTTTAAGAAATAAATTCCCAAATTGTGTATTTTAATATTTAATAAACATTTTTTCGATAGAACCCTTACTTTTTTTAAAAATCGATCCACTAAATATAAACTTTCTTTTGGGACACCCTGTATGTAGAGATAGAGATAACAACAAAACGTTGCGATCTGAAAACAGTTGCTGTGATCTAGTAATACAAGATCTAAAGATCCATGCAAATTTCAAGACGCCGAAACTTACCGTCCTGTAGATAAGTTTTAAGATTTTCACGGCCAAAAGTATTTTCGTTATTTGTTTTTGGGGTATTATGCCGTTTTGCGCTACCTCCTTCTTTAGCACCGGATCTGCCCTGATGGCGGACACTGCAACGATGTCCGAATCGTTGGCTAAAAAAGGAGGTAGCGCAACACGGTATAACACCCCAAAAACAAATAACGAAAAGTACCGTCCTATAGTTTAAAAAACAATTCTACTTCATAAACATTATACTCCATTGTCAACGTTTTTCATAACAGCTGTTGGCGAATATGACAAGCCATCAATGCTAACGGGCTTTGTTCAAATCATACAAAAGGTTTTATTTTATCTCTAAATATATTTTTTAAGGTTCACCTATAGCCCGTCTTACGAGTATATTTTACTAGTGTATTTGTTTCGGTTTTGGTCGCGTTTCTGCTTTTTTTAATTTCGTGGACGAAATAACATTTACTTTTCTTACCCGTTGTGAATATTATTTCAACCGGCATGCTAGGGATGTGCTTGTTTTATAACGTGTGGAATGAATAATTCTGAGATATATCGTATCAAATACCCTCGACCATGTACCGATACATTCGACACGTAAATATATTTTTAAAGAAGTTATGGTGCGCTCCCCTTCGCTCCATTTTTTTAAATCAATTAGTTGTTCGATGAGTAAAACATTGTTGAAACTGGGTGTGGAGCCTTTTGGATAATAATAATACTTCGATAATTTATATTTATTAAATTGGGGCCGGTATGGGTACCCCTGCCCCGGAAACCATTTATTGGATAATCAACACCCCTGCCATAAATCAAAATCAAAATCAAAATCATTTATTGTACAAAATTTACATTTAGTACAAAAGGTATAACTTATAGATACCTATATCCTATTTCTTCCAGTTAACCTAACATGTTGTACTGATTTGAACACAAATGAAATATAAATATAAAAGTGGTGTAATACAAAGTAAATTTGTTTTAATTTATTATATAAACATAAATATAAAAACAGTTGTACCTATGTGAGGTATTCACTTAATGTGTAATGAGACCTGTTCAGAACGAATGTTTTTAGTGATGACTTAAATCTGAGTAGATCTTGTATTTGTTTAATATCATTTTTTTTTTTTTTTTTTTTTTTTTTTTTTTTTTTTAAATTGTACAACAGATTTTTATCCAATTACTGTACAATTATCTCATTTTGACAGTCTTAACACCTAGAAAGATGATTATTATACAAAAAAATCTTAAGGCTATCTAAAGAAGAGTTATATATATCTAGTGTTTCCGATATTTCGTTCATCAGCACCATTCCTCTTGTCATGCTATGCTGTGCTAGAACATCTGTTCTGCCGTATGGTATTTTGAACAAGTCGTGTCGACGACTACGGCTGAAATTTTCAGGCACGTATAAGCCATAACATTCCAAGAGGAATGGGCTGTCAATACGGTTATGGATTATGTTAAAACTAAGAATTGCAAGATTTGCATGACGTCTAGTTTCCAAGCTAAATCTATTTGTTGCCTCAAGTAATTCCATATGGTGCATGAATCTCGGGTACGTTCCATGCATCCGCATATAGACATACCTAAGGAATTTTTTTTGAATTTGTTCTAGCATATTAATATATTTCGCTTGGTGCGGAGTCCACACACCACTGGCATACTCCAGCTTACTTCTTATGACTCCATCAAACATGGCTATCATTGCATCTGGGTCATCAAATTGCTTACATATTCTGATGATGAAACCCAGGAGTTTGTAGCAAGCTGGAGTGAGCCGTGATATATGATCCGAGAATGTCAGTTTGGGATCAAAGACGATACCGAGATCTTTAAAGCTGTTGACTCGGCATAATGTTTGCCCTTTAATGTTGTATTCAAAAACTATGGGCTTCTCGGAGCGGGTATATGTCATAGTTACACATTTTTTTATATTGAATTCTAATTTGTTCTTTACTGACCATTCTGCAATAGCATCAAGGTCAGATTGCATTTTTAAGCAGTCATAGTAACAAATTATTTCCATCAAAAGTTTGAGGTCATCTGCAAATAGAAGACATTTGCAATATTTTACACAAACCTGGATGTCATCTATAAGTATAAGGAACAGCAAGGGACCAAGGTTTGAACCTTGGGGAATACCTGATAACGCCGGGAATTGTTTAGATTCATGTCCATTTATTATTACATATTGACTTCTGGCTTTTAAATAGGACGCGAAGAATATAAGCGTTTGTTGATCGAAACCAAGTTTGTACATTTTAAGTAGTAAAATATCATGATCAACTCGATCAAAAGCCTTGGCAAAATCCGTATACACTACATCTGTTTGGTGTCTCGAGTCCAGTCCGACGGCCACCAATCGCGAAAATGTTAACAAATTTGAAACCGTGGATTTTCTTGGCATGAAACCGTGTTGATTTTCTCCTAGAAATGGCATAATTTGGTGATGTAATTTCTTGTAAATAATCATTTCAAATATTTTTGGTATGGTTGACAGTACAGCTACTGGTCTGTAATTCCTTATATCAGACTTGTCTCCAGCTTTGAAAATTGGGCTTACACGCGTGAGTTTCCAAGAATGAGGGAAACAACCAGTCGATATGCTAAGATTAAATATATAGCTCAGCGGTTTACAAATGGTTTTTGACAAATGAGCAATTATATTAGGGGGTATTCCGTCTGGGCCTGCAGCCTTGTCGAGCTTTAAAGTTCGAGTACAGGAGTCTACTTCCTCTGGACAGGTTAGCTCAAGACCGATTTTGCCAATATTCCAGGGCCTCTCGGTTCGAGTAAAGTCTAGATTTAGTTGAGGAGCTAACTGGCTGTACACTGATTTGAAATAATCGGCAAATTTTTGGCTTACTATTTCGGGATCGGAAAAAGTTTCCGTTCTATCACTTAAGTTAATTTGGGTATATGGATTTGCTTTTTGGGATTTAATAAAATCCCAAAAACATTTGACATCATCTTTGATCCCATACTGAACTTTTTCTAAATACTGGCGCTTCGCAATTGCTATATCTTTTTTAAGCTCGGATCGCATCGCAGAGAATAACAAGTAATCCGATTGATTCTTGTGCAGTTTATATCTTCTGCGATGCGATTCTTTGCTTTTTAATTTATCTATAATTTTTTTAGAGAACCACGCCGGATAATTTACATTTTTACATAATTTTTTCCTAATGGGAACACATATTTCAAAAATACTGAATAATACATTGTTTAAGTACGCAACTGCGTCATTTGCTTCCGATATAGTATGTAGGTAGTTCCAATCAAATTCTGAGAGTATGTCGCATATTAACTGCATATCTGCTCGCTTGAACTGGAACTGATGGTTGGAGGTAGGTAGACGTGCCGGGCGAGTAGCGCTGTTCCGCAGCTGGCGCCGGTTACATTTTGTCCTGGTTAATTTAGTAAGAATAGCTAAGGTCGGATGAAATTTATCTTCGTTGACCAAGGGTTCCTCACATCGACTTACGTCGCAACTAGTCGTGTTACTTAGTACTAAATCAAGTATATTGTCAAAATGATTTTTAATTTCATTTTCTTGTTTGAGGTTATTGGAGTTCAGGAAATATAAGTGCTCTAATATAACCTCTTCGGGTTTGTTATTTAAATTGAAATCCCCAATTATAAGGACGTTCCGGTCTTTTAAAATTCTTGATTGACATTCCTGATCAATATAATCGTAGAAAGTTGTGCGATTCTCCGAGTCATTGGTGCAATAAAAGTATACAACACAAATATAGGCGGTAAATTTATTTTTTGTTACCTTCACCCATATGTGTTCGCCTTCCGTTTCGAGTATTTGCATTCTCTGGGACGTAAGTGTATTCTTAACCGCAATGCACACACCGCCACCGCGTGCATCATTATCTCTGTCTCGCCTGTAAACAGTATAGCGCCTGTCGAACAATTCCGAATCGAAGACATTGGAGCTCAACCATGTTTCGGTCAAGCAGATAATTTCGAAGTTTTGTAGTAGTAAATTTCTCGAAAATTCTTCTGTCTTAGTATTTAGACCTCGGACATTTTGGTAAATTATTTCCAAGCTCGCCATCAGATACTCGTATGTTCCTCGTATGTTCATGTGGAAGGTTGTTGTATACTTTAATAGCCATAGGTCACCTCAAGTGGTTCGTTACATTTGGTGACTTAGCAGAGGTACCCGGGTTCGTGGAGTGAGATTCGTCTAGATTCTAGATCTTTGTGGCGAATGCGTTTGCTACAGGGTGGCGGGCTGGATGAGGGAGACCTTACCTAGACCTCTCCAGCCGGATTCTCTCGACCCATCGCCTTGCGATGTGGGGGGAGGGATGGATTCGTGCATCCGTCACTCCTGGACACATTCCTTCCCACACCTCATACCTTATCCTTCCCAGTACTTCATCTCCTTCCCTTCCCTAAAATGGCCCTTCTCACAGCATCCCCAGGGATGAAATATGCCTTCAGGGTATTTTTTCCTCAGGGCTTCCTAAGTGGAGCTATTGTAAAAAATATATAATGCGTTTTTTGTGAAGTATTACTTCAAGGGTAATCATATTAGTTTTTGACTTTGGTGTTGTTTGTCAATATACACATCTCACTATGTACTTTGTTCAACTGTTTGTTATTATTACTACTTGTTCTTGTATGTTTTTACCATTTCTTATTTACTGTACCGTAATGTGTAAACCTACATTGAAATTTCTGTTATTTATTGATGGACAACTGTTTTACGTGAGTTTATGTTTTAATAAGACTGTGGTTTTTTTTAATTTTTTTTACATTAACTCCACACAGGAGGTCCTGAGGAAAATAACTTCCCTCAGGGCCTATGTCATCTTTGAAGATGCTGTGTGGAGGGTCTTTTGAAGAAATGAAGGAGTGAACATGTTGAAGAGACCCATGTTGTAGGAGGGAGAAAACACAGAGGCAGGCAAATCGTTCCACAGCCGAGCCGTTGAACTCAAGAACGAGTCATAGAAACGACCCGTTATCATGTGACTAATGTCAACCGTGTACAAATGATAATAAATACATACGAATAAGTCGCCTCAATGAGGCATAACAAGAGTTTGATAATGGCCTTGAAAGCCGAAACAGTTGTCACAATAATAAAAACTAAAACATTTGCAAAACTTACATATTTAACGTTATTGCATATTTAATTTTATATGAATAACTTTTTTATAACTTTAGATGGTTTAGCGGAAAGGCTCTTGACTCGCATACCGAAAGTCGCGGGATCGAATTTGATTAATTTGTGTTATTTCACAAAATATTCCTTTAAAATAATATGTTCTTAGTATATTTGCGACACGTTCCAGAGTGGAAGATTCTCTCAGTATCGCCCTGGTGTAAGACCACCATTCAGAATTGAAACGTTGATGAAATGGCAATAGCCGTGTTTGGTGACAAGATCTGAATAGCCAGGTACTTCCCAACCATCATTTTCCCTATCTACTTCCCCTCCCCAATACCGTCAGCCTCACAACATACCAAATTGGGGATGCCATAGTCTCACTGGATTCAGACGGGAGCAGTTGGGACTCTTGTGCGGTATTTACATAAAAATTAAAAAAAAACGTAATTAATTTATTGAATTTTTAATTCTTCTTTAATGATTTAAATTTTCTATTACATATAAAATTTTATTTACTTTAAATAATAATAAAAAAAACAAGTGGAGTAGGTACTACAAATTAAATACAAAAACGTTTCCCCTAGGGCGCGAAAAGTTAAAAATTATTAAAACTAAAACTTAAAATACCATAAAAATACAACCAGTCTACCTAATCGTTATTTGTTTTTGGGGTGTTGTGCCGTGTTGCGCTACCTCCTTCTTTAGCCAACGTTTCGGGCATCGTTGCAGTGTCCATCATCAGGGCAGATCCGGCAGATCCGGTAGATGTGTAACACAACACCCCAAAAACAAATAACGAAAATGCTTTTGGCCGTGAAAATCTTAAAACTTACCAGTCTACCTTAATTTATTTATAAATAAATTATTATTATATAAAATCATTTTTAAAATACTTAAACATTTACCTACTTAGAAATGTATTGTTTGCTTATTCATTATTTACATAATATATATTGCGTGCTATGAAGAATTTCTGACTTTTTCAGATTTGGTAATTTTTCGGGATAATAACTTATAATAATGTATTAGAATTTGAAATTAAAACACTTTTGTACTTTCTTCCACTAATTTATATTTCACCAGGAGCGGTTTCATCCTATTACGGACATTTTCAGACTGTCATTACATTTTCAAACCAGTCTGAAAATGTCCGTAATAGGATGAAACCGGTCCTGGTGAAATATAAATTAGTGGAAGAAAGTACAAAAGTGTTTTAATTTCAAATTCTAATACAATGGAATTCCACCACGAATTATCAGTGCAAAAACTAGACTCAATAATAATGTAGTTAAATTATTCGGTTCACAGTGAATTCACAGGATTATGGATTCTGTTTAAAGTTAATTTAAACTGAATTTTTGGTTTTTTCATGTAACCAACTGTGGTTAGTAAACCCAAAGTACAGCCAAGTCATAAAACAAAATTTCAGATTAACCACGAAATCTCTAAAGCCATTACCGTTTTGCCGGCGAGCTTAAAATTAAAACCTTATTCCAATGCAAAAGCTATTTCCCCTCGATGTGCATTAGTTAAGAGGGAGAAACACAGAGTAGTTTCCAGTGTGGAGTGTTCTGCATCCCATTAGGTCACGGCTGCATTCGGTGACCTGCGACCTGACCTGTTAGGTAACCTGTGACCTCGTTAGAACTTGCCGACCAGCAAATTAGTGAGATTAATAGCATTGTGGTATTTCCGCCGACATTACTTTAAAGTTAATTTGAAGTGCATTGTAGCTCTACCGTTCCGACATATTAGCAGAAGGGGCCCTTTAGTTTGTGATAAATTGAAATACTTTGTAGGTTAATTGAAGTTGTTACTAATAAGAATCCACTGACGATGTACATATGTTGTGAACTTGTCCTTACTACCTGGCTTCGTGTTGCTACACTTCCTATTAGAAATATTTGAAAACAAAAAAATTGAACTGTTAAAATGGCTATTTATTATAATTTTTTAAATTTTATGAGTAAAATCTCAAATTATAATATATAATTAAATGAAAATTGAGTTGATTATAAAGTTTAAAAAATTAAAATTAATATTCATCCTAGACTTGCAGAAAAGTCAATAGATGTCGCGTATTAAAAATAAAATGAATAAAAATTTATCCAGACACTATATTGATAGCACTTTATTCGAGTTAAATCTTGCAATCATATATAAGGAGAGCAGCCAATAATATGTGCGTTAAGAAAATGAAGATAATGTTGGTAGTTCTTAGCCAAAGTATATGATACAGTTAAAAGTGACCGAATTTGATATGGGTTCCGTAGCTCAATCGGTAGAGCACTTGCTATCTAAGCAAAGGCTCGTGGGTTCGGGTCCCATCGGAGCCAATATCTTTTTCTGATTTTTCTCTTTCCAGATTTTCGATTGAGTTTCGCTAATATTGTCTTCATTTAATTAAATGTTAAAATTTGTCCCAACTAAATAGATACATTTGTTGCGATAGATGTATATCAGTTGTGGTCCGTGACTTTTCGTTAGCTAGAGTAGTAAGATTGAAAAAATACGACTTGTTGTAGCTGAAAAATGTATTTGTCTTTAAAAAGTTAAATTTTTTTAATGAAGGTATTTCACTTTGGGGATGCTGTGCTTCCCCAAACTGAAACAAATTTGAAATCTTCAATGTAAAAATTATATTTTGAAATAAGATTAAAAAATATTTTCATAAATAAGGTCGAATTTTTCAATAATTATAAGTATCTTTGTGGGTATTAGATGTAATATTGTTTTGCACTAATTTCCTACTCAATCATTGCAGAGAACCTTTGAGATTACTTTTTTAAATCAAAACTGCACTATTGTGCAATCATTAATCCCACACAGGAGACCCTGAGAAAAACAGCTTCCCTCAGGACCTATGACATCTTTGGGGATGCTGTGTGGGGGTCTTTAAAAAAAAGGAAGGAGAGGAACAAAAACCTCCCAGTAATCCAGATGATTTGTTGATTTGTGTCCCAAATTGGTAATTTCTAAATTAAATTTACGCCTATCAAAATGTTTGTCATTTGACTGTCCTAGAACGGGAGACCTTCCTAGTTGGACAGTCAAAGCTTCTTTGTATTGATGTATTCTCTATAACAAATAAACGTTTTATTATTATTATTAATCCGCCACTCGGTTATCCGACAACTACTGTAATCACCGTTATTTTAATAGTTGAAAGCACAAAATCCCCCTCTGTTCAATATCTCATATCTTTTAAGTATTAACTCGACTCCGATCTTCTATGTAAATATGAAATTTGCTGCTTCAAATAAAATTAAAACATTAATTCATATTCCTCCATAATTTAAAATGATATAATATTTATTATTATTTATATTTATTTATTTTGCAAAGTTCGAAGAAGTGATATAATATTATTTGAAATGATCGCCTAGAACACCATTGAAGGGCGAACGCCAGAGACATTTGTAAAATTAAAAAAATAAAATCACCAATCAAGCTCCGCGGCCCGTTTCCAGTCAAAGTTAGATTTCCCACGCACAATTTAATAATATTTTATGACGGACACCTATCAGGTTATTTATTTATTTATTTATGTATTTATTTATTTATTTATTTACGCCTATTTAGGCTTTTACAGACATATATATAACAATATTAACAAAATTATACTGGTAAATAGTGCAGGAAACTACTGTTCAAAACACTTGCACAAAAATAAATAAAAAGTAAAAATATTAGGTATTGAATTTAAACCACACAGTATGTAGGTACAAAATATAACAAATCTGAAATAGTTTTTTTTTCTTTCAGCCGACAAAATACTGCCAATGAGTTAGTCAATTTTAATAGCTTTATCAAAGTATTATTCCCTTATGTGATGAAAAAAAACTTCAATAAGGTGCGCTTATATAATAAAATTGATGTACTAATAATATCAACAACTTCAGAGTATTTGTTTCCAAGCTGTTGAATCCGTCGCATAGGAGTATAATATTGACTTGTTAACTTAGAATTGCTACAATAATATGGTAGGTACTGTCTTGTGACTGACCTGCCTGGAGTATGAAAAGAGATTTCATATAATAAATCAGGGGTATCAAACATTGAATTAATGATTTTATACGAACAGGTTAAATCGGAAATGATTCTACGATCAGATAATTTTATTAAATTTAATGAAGAAAGTACGTTATCGTAATTTAGGCATTCACTAGGAATGCCCATTTTAAAATTCACATATCTTAAAAATTTATTTTGGATTCTTTCAATCGCATGTGAATGAACCTCATAATTTGGGGACCAAACCGTGGAATTGTATTCTAAATGACTCCTTACGAGTGACATATATAATGTATGTTGTTCATTCGAGTAAAATTCGCAATGATTTAAATTGCAATGATGAGGCAGTTCGGGATTTTGTAATGTTGCAATAATATTTCAACAAATTAAATTTAGTATCCAAAAGGACACTTCAGCGATATATGTGGTCTGCGGTGGTCAATTCGCAGTTCAAACGATCCCCGAAAGCACACAGAGACCACCAAACTACCACGTTGTTATGTTATTAGTTTTAATTTATAATCGAGATAAAAATCAAAACATATTATGATGCCTAACCAATAATTGAGCCCTTGCCCAGAATAATGTTGTATCCAACAAAACTATCAATGTTAAGTTATTGATGAAATATTGTTGGGCGTATTAGTATGGATCTTTTAAGGTAGGGATTATGGTAATGAAAATTTTTTAGGCCTGTGGCAGCCTTTTAAAGTTTGGTTTGTGAAAGAATGTTGTATAATACAATTTATCGAAATCAAGGCGCATGGTTTGATTTACGGGAATAAATGGAGAAAACAAATCTTATGGCTTCAACCAGAACGTTTTCAAAGCCAAGAAGCTGAAGAATGCAGGAAATAGAATTTGCTCAGAAAAATATTATTAAGCCCGCTTTTTAGCCGTTGAAACCATTTTGTGGAATAATGTTGCATGTTGATCTCAAGACAATATCTAGAACGTAAATTTCAAAATTTTAAAATTCAATTTGGGAGGCGGGTATGGGTATCGCCGCCCCAGGAAACATTTATTGGATAACCAACACCTCTGCCACAGGTCACCCCAAGTGGTTCGCTATATTGGTAGAGGTTTGTCCGGGTCTTGGCGGCGGATGCGTCTGCCCACCAGCTGCATGGCAGGCCGGATTGGGAAAGAATAGTTGAGGGGGTCTCTATGACTTCTCCAGCCGTACTCTCTCGGAACATCGCCTTGCACCGCAGTGGGAAGGATGGATTCGTCTGTCACTCCTGGACACACTGCCCCTTGATTCCTACCCACCCCTAATACCCTTTACCTTCCCAGAACTTATTCTCCTTCCCTATCCTAAAAAGACCCTCCATACAGCATCCCCAAAGATGACATAGGCTCTGAGGGGAATATTTTACTCAGGGCCGCCTGTGTGGTGCTAATGTAAAAGAAAAATAAAATGGTTTCATTTATTCATATCGCTTGCTTTTTAAGCTCAAATACACCAATGACAAGTGTACATTTACGTTAGAAAAGCATGTTGCTTTCTGTAAGGTACGAAGAGTACAAATAAAACGTTTCGTGGAATAACGTTGTATGTGAATTTTTTTATGTACAACATTATTCCACAATTTCAGCGTAAATTCTAGTAACATACTCTAATTTAATTGCCTTTCTAGACGACTTTTCATTTAAAACTCTTAAGAATTGCATGTTTCATGTATTTTAAATGTAAAATGTCATGAAACGTATCTGGTTTCTTTTTTTCAATTTTTCTCGGAACAAGAATGTTGTTGGATACAACATTCTTCCGGGCAAGAGTTCAATTATTGTTATTTTAGAACATTTCGTTAAGTCCTCTGCGTTTTCTAGGAACTATCGCATATTACGTTTCTGTTCATTTCATTCTGACAAAATTTTCATTTCAAAATTAAATCACATGCAAGCATAAACATGACATCCTCATTTTAAATTTAAAAAGTTAAAATTTTACGATAGATCGATTGCAGCATTGGTTTGTTTTACTAAATATCCACATTTTGCACTATGTAGGTACTATATATAATCCACCGCTTTCACTAATTGGACACTTGCCCGGTTTTGGGATTGTGGATTATTGAGAGAGTGCATTATTTATGACCTAGAAATTCTACACGGACAAACGTTGCGATAGCCTAAAATAAATAAGGTTTTTGCTGTATTCACGAATTCGGTGTCATAAAACAGACTAGTTTTGTTTTAGAAGAGAACACGGAAAATGACAAATTTAGCATTTATTTACAAGTTTATTGGACAGTTATTTCTTAAGCATAGAACTAAAAAGAACACTAGAAATGTGATGAGGGCGTGTTTCGTGATTTAAAAGTCAGACCAATGAGACGATAAACGGTGTCAGGCAGTGTAAAAGGGTTTTTTTTAACATTACCTCCACAAAGGAGGCCTTGAGGAAAAAATATCCTTCAGGGCCTATGTCATCTTTGAGGATGCTGTGCAGAGGGTATTTATAGGAAAAGAAAGGAGAGGAAGATCTGGGAAGGAAAAAGGCATGAGGAGTGGGTAGGAATTTCGTGTAAATGTTGTAGGGACCCAATATTTGGCGAACCGAGTATTTTTTAGAATTGTATTATGAATTCTTAACACGCTGGCAAGGCCAGTAGTTCGAGAAGGTTCGAGATTCTCAGAACGGTCGCCATTATGATATCTGTACTCGGTTCGATAACACGTGTATCTTGTTAACATAAAATCTTCTGATCATTGTCGCGGTTGTTAAAAATTCTAAACTTGAACAGATATGTAAAAAGTTATAAATAAAAATCCAATCACACGACTTAAGTGTTATAATTTATTAATAAATTCCTGCGACCTTATAAGATGAGTATATTCCTGGTTAGTTATACTACATTTCTGACATCTTATAATGTGTTGTTGTAATATATCATGAACCTATCCGTGTGCAAGGCGAGCGGTCGAGAGAGTCCGGCCGGAGAAGTCAAAAGGTCAACCTTCAACCATTTTTTCCAGATCCGTCACGCAGTAGGCGGGCAAAAGCATCCGCTGCCAAACCTAGACAAACTTCGCCCCATGAACGTGGGCACCCCTGCTAAGTCACAAAACAGCAAAACCATTAAAAGTAGTAGCAAAGTAGCAAACCATTTGGGGTGACCTACGACTGGAGTGTTGAGTATCCAATAATTTGTTCTGCGGCAGTACCGATACCCGCCTACCTAATTGAAATTTAAGTCAACGGCAACAACGGTTTCCGTTCAAATCTACATATAACGAATTTCTGATTTGAATATCTGTTCAGAGCTTTTAATGATGTATATATTTTGAATGGATGATACAAAGGAGACAATTTTCAAAATTCAATTTTCACAATTTATCAAAATTCAACTTTCTCAATTCAATTTGAGAAGAGCATTTTCAATAGAGCCTAGTCATACATATTTTATTAGCCGGTGAAAATTTGCTTCCAAGTCTAACTAAATTACTTAGCAATGGAAACTATAATTATTATCATACAACAAATTCCGACGAGCTAGTCAAAACGAGCTTTTAATGGTAATTGCAATTCTCCCCACAAAATTATTTTATCAAAACTTGGCAACTTTAATGGAGTCGCTTTGGGAGTTGGGACTTCTGATAATAATTAATTCCAATTAACTCCACCTGCCACCCGTGGCGCTGCTAACAACATTAAGGATTAAAAACTTCCCTCTAGAATAAAAAAGCTTTTTAGCTATATTACTATAATTAAGATAAGTTATAAATTAATTATAACAAAAGATGCTCGTTTAACGGGTACAGCGTAATCGTGACGTTTAAAAAAACAATTTTAAGAAATGCGTAAAATAATCAAGACCATAAAAATCAGGTTAACTATCATATACATCTATAGGTTAGCTGCCAACAAGATTGCTTTAAATTGCAAACTAATCTGGAGCCACTATCTGAATGGTCGTTGGCAAACAAATTAGATTTTAACACAAAGAAATGTGTCACAATGTCCTTCACTCTTTGTAAAAACACGGGAAACTTACTACGGGAAACATAGACCCATAATTTCCTATTGGCATCATGTTTGGGTCCCACCCAAGCGTTCCGTGTTCGATTCCCCGACTGGCTAAGTCCTCCATCACGGCTCAAGCAACATTTTCGGCTTGCTGTAGTAGAGGTAAATTAAATATTCAAATATTGTCGGGGTATTCATAACCCGGGAATGTTTGTCTGTCTTAAAAAAAAAGATTGGATTTTTGCACGTAAATTAAGTTGTAGCATTACCATTAAATGGCTTATCAGCACCATTTTGTTTTTTCGACGGTTGAAAGGTCCTCGTTAAAAACCGATCAAATAAGCGATTCGATTTTATAAAGTGATTATATTAATCAAATATTTGAAAAATATTTAAAGTCAGTATAATAAAAGAGTGTGCATGAGACATACTCGTAAGGCTTTAGATAAAATATGTATGAAACAAGAAAAGGGTTTGCGAAAAGGTCATGTGGAGTATTTCTGCTCTTTCATTATTATATAGTTTAAAAATATATTTGAATTGTCCGGGAAATCCATTTAACAGAATTTTAGAAAAAAAACACCTTTCCCGAAAATTTGAGAGCCTACTGTATTTAATTTCATAAAAGTCTAGGTGGGATATCAAACAACTGAAAAAAGTTTTCAAATATAACTTTTCTTTTCGTAATTTGACAAGGAAGGTCGCACCAAGCGCGCGCTTTATTACTTGCCAGAACTTTCATACTCCACCTGTGACGTAAATATATATATTTTTGTTGCGAAAGAATATACCATACGACTTTAAGATTGTTACGTGATCGCTGTGTACCTTACCACGTCACCGTGAAGTGAAAAACGGGTGAAAAGGGTCGTAATTTATGTGTGTTATTTCGTTTTGAATTGTTTCTCGGCATAATGTAGGAAAAGGTTATATACACACACAAAACATACATATCATCTAAAGGTAGATTTTTTGGAGTATTTCTACTAGTGGCGGTTCATGTTAGGCATAGGATCTCAATGTGGGTGATAACGCCTTCTTGTGGGCGTTTGAGACTTTCAGGGGGACAGTAGAAGACCCAGAGAAAATTAGGGGGCATTGATATGGCATAGTGAGGGCGTGGAGAGTTAAAAAAATGGCCTAAAAAACTAAAAAACATGCTAATCACGTACTAATAAATCTTACGTGTATTGCTATTATTAAGAATTGATAGCTTATCATGAATAAAAAAAAAGAACGAGATAGCAACCCGGTACTTAAAATACAAAAGAATTGCTTTTTTAACTTGCTAAGGGGTCGTCCATTAATCATGTGAGGCTCGAAAGAGGGGGGGGGGTTGGAAAATCACGTAATATCACGAGGGGGAGGTGGTATAATGAGATATCTCGTGTATTTATTTTTCGTGATAATTGGCTGAAAATTTCCAAATACTTTGTACAAAAAAAAAATACACGTGATTTGCGGGGGGGGGGGGTTAGTCTAAAACCTCACCACATATTATTGGGGGATTAAAAAGTTGCTAAAAAATCATCATGTGATTAATGAACGACCCCAAACAAAAATGTATAACCAATAATTTAATATATTATTAATCGAATTATTGATTTCGTGACAGATGACCCCCCCCCTCTAAACGAAATTAAGGGGGTTCTTGAAAAAAAAATATTCTCAAAGAAGGTGGTGAACTAAATAAGGTTGAGAACCTACGATGTAGAGGGTACGACAGCACGTACCCGAAGGATTTTAACCAGATATTTCAGAGCATGTTTGGAGTACTAATAATAGACGTTATTTTGTTGCCTGATGATAGGTAAATTTTTTTCCATGAACAAAAAAAGAAATATTTTTCAATCACACGTCGCCACGTTGGGACGGGATCACCTGATAGGCGTGTTACCGTGGTGCGGGAACGAGACGGCGCGTGCCTACCACGCGATCCGCCGCTGTACCCGACTACTCAGTTGCGACGCGCGACGTGTGATAGAAAAGTATATTAAATTTTACATTCATTTTAATTGAAAAAAATATCATAGAACGGGAAAATTTTGTAAACATATTTTACTCCAAATGTGCTCAGGAATAGCTAGTTTATATCCTTCACGTGAGTGCTTTTTCATACTGTAAAAAAGTAAAACTTAGAATATCTTTATATCAATGGACCAGAGATAAGGGACTTTATTAGCAACAAAATACGCTTTGATGATTCTTTACAATGTCTGTGACCAATGAATGTAATACATAGTTTACAGAAAATAAGTTTCAAATATTAATATACAATTAAACAAGACACAGTTCGTTTTTTTAATATAAAAATAAACATCTTCTGTTAATAACTTATTTTATTTAATTCGATAATAAAATCAAAAAAACAGTGCAACAAATTTGATACTAACAAATTTCATATTCGCTGCGCACCCAGGCAGCTAGTAAATTGCCAAGCTTTGCACACTTTACCGCTGAATCTTCACGGAGGCGTCTACTAATATCTACAGGAATTTCAAAAACTGAAAAAATCGAACTAATATCTATGAGAACCAAAGTGTTGACGAATACAGAGGTTGGATTTGCATTTATGTATAGCATATTGGAATAACGTAATATTGCATATGCAGTTTAAAAAACTTAATTTATGTAAGTATGTATGTTAAAATCCCTAATATCGGACTATTGGACAATTTAGCTGATTAGTCCAACCTACGCTGTGTAGATATTAGTTCAACATACGCTCTGTAGATATCAGTCAACACTCTGAAGTTCGTAGATATTAGTTCAACAAATGAGCTGTAGATATTCGTCCGACATTCAGGCTGTAGATATTAGTATCTGGAGTCATCTTCACTGACTATGCTTAGTACGAATTATTTCACGGGACAAATAGTCGCTGAATTCAAAACGCACAGTATTGGAATCATTTCAGGTTTGCTTTCAGGCAGTTTTTTAGCAGGGAATTTGAATGGTGCGTTGTTTAAAAGCGTGGTAAATTATTATAACAGCAATTTATATTATTTTTAAGGAGAGTTCACAGCACAAAACGCCGATCCTTGGATCAAATCTATAAAATCATAATTAATAAAAAAAATGGGAGATATGCTTGTAAAGCACAATTAAATTGGCATTAATAATAATAAAGCAATAAATTCATTTTTATCGTAGAAAAGGTTTGGTTTGAATTTTTGAATGGAGCAATTTTGTTTTTAAATAAACAAGCTTGTAATAATTTCCCTTGGAAAGTTGCTATTGCGCAAATATAAGCTAAAGTAGGTATATGGATTTATTTCTAATCTAATCAGACAGAATCGCTCTTTCGCATACAATTTTAACCCCTTATCAAACATGCAGGTATAACCCTAAACGATTTATTATTTAAAATAACCACAGAAAAAGCGCATTTCAATACATTTATTCCCGAGTCACTGGTAATGTACGACATCTTTTGATTTAATGGAAACAAAACATATTTAAAAAATGCAGAGGTCTACACAGGTAAAAAAGAAATCTTTATAAAAGTAAGGTTTTAAACCTATTTTTCTTGACAATTATTTGGGCAGAACGTATCTATTTAGCAAAGATCACACCCTACAGTTTTCTAAAAGCATTTAATAATTATTTTAGCAAAGATTCAAATCGTTGTGAAAGTTTCATCCTGAAAGAACGCCTGAAAAGCAAAGTGTTTTCATTTAGCAAGGTTTCAAACCGACCGACGAGCTTTCCTTGGAGTTCGTGAAAATCAAATAATACTGTTAATAAATATATTGTAATAATCAAAGATTCAAACCTAGCAGGTTGATGTCAGTGGCCTTCTTGATAACGGGGAACGGCACCCATTCTAGTTCGCCCAGTGCACACCAGGCGGCGGCGTTGATGAGCGCCCACAGACCGTCAGCGCCATCTGGGAGATTTTCAGCAACGAATAGTGATGCAGAAAGAATCTGAAAGAAAAAAATATATAACGTATTTTATATAGGAAAGTTTTATGAATGAAAATGAATATCGAGTAATGTTTTTTGTAGACCAAGGGAAATTTCTAATGGTGCCTACATACTATTGCTTTCAATTGTGCTAATGGAAGCCACCGCGTCGAAAGGTTCGGCCGCCCAACCGTTCTTTCCTTAAATCCAGCCCATTGATTGTTCCACCCCTTTCCACACGTTTTCTTTAAAACGGTGCGCAAGCAATATGTTTGTGTGGGCGGTTTAACATCCTAAATAAAGATTATTTATAGTGTTCATATTTAGTATACAATTTTTGTGTATTGCAAAATCGTGAGCCAACTTCTTAAATTTCACATATTATCAAATTATGTACCTATACTGTTAACTATATTGAAGAAATTTGGTCCATTTGTTTAAATCTAGATATTTTTCATAGATTTTTCCATTACACAACTAACATATTTAATTACCGAATAAAACATTAGCAACTCTCAATCAAAAATTTGAAACAGAAAAAGATACGGTCTATAATGGGACGCACTTGACTTAATTTAATCAGTGATTCCTGAAATTATTTGGAGTAAAAAAAATAATGAAATTTTGGTCTCCGGTGACTTTGTCGATGACTTTTTTTATTCTGAATTTATTTCTTCAAAATTAAACAAAAAAAAAATTCTTCCGCATGTCATCACTGGTCACTCAGCCGAATAACCATCCAACCTGTTACTTCGCCCACAACTGTCCAACACCTACTATTTTTTATGTTTTTGTAGAAAAAAAAAAACATCAAAAATGTCTCCAGAGGCCAAAATTTCATTTACGTTTTTTACTAAATAAATTTTTATTACTGGTTAAAGTAAATACGTCCCTTAACACCCTGTATAATAATTAAATACAACAAAAGTTGCCGGGGCGCTGCTCTACCACTATGCTAATTGAACCCTATCTCCTTCGGTCATATTTAATTGTGTCATACTTCGACTAAGATCTACCAACTTTATCTTTATTTTCTTAACGCATATTAATGACTGCTATCTTTATAAGATTCTTTGTAAGATTCTTCTCGAACTAAATGCTATCTAGATAGTGTCTTGGATAAAATTATCGGTATATATTTAATGTGCGACATCTATTGACTGTTCTGCAATTGCAAACAAATCACAACTATTTTAATCTGACGTCATTCCCAGTTATCGATGATGGATGATCTAATTCAATTTAAAATACAAGTAAAGTTGGATAATAAGGTGGTCTTAACTTTGTCAAATATTTTTCAATGCACTTCCAGGGCAAACTGGAAGTGCATTGATATACCTGCTGATATACCCATTGTAACTTCTCACCGTTTCCATAAGCGACGCATGAATAAGAAAGAGTTATAAGAGCGAAATAAATCTTCTTTAAAGAATTTTTTTGAAGTGAAACTTCTAAAGCCAGTTGTGATTTGGAATTCGGGTGTAACGGAAATGACGCGTAACAGCACCTGTGAAGCATCACACTCCTATCAAGGTTCCTATTGGTTGAGATATAAAATAGAAATGACGCTAGTCTGCGCTCATTGGCCGCTTTAATTATGACCTCACTTTTCAAGGTTCATTGGTTGAGATTGTTTTGGTAAAGTTTCGCTTCTACCGCGTGTTAACTGCACTCGATTTGTTTTTGGTTTTTGCATGCTAAGAATTTAGCTTTTATTGAATTTCATCATTGACATAACTGAAGCTATTTTAAAAACACATGTTCTCTACTACTCAATGATATGGTTATTCTGTTTGCCAAGTAAGGTTTGATAAAAAAGGTAACATAAAAAACCTACCGACGCACTTCGATTAAATTTGTGGAAAATAATAATAATAAAAATATCTTCAAGAGTCTTCGAGTTTCACAAAAAAGTTTATGGAAGCAAGTTCGGATCCGCATACATTATAGTGTTATTCTTTGGCAATAATGTTATATTTCCTCAAATGAAAATAATATTATTTGTGGAAAGAATAATATATTTTGACATTTTATCCGGCTAAGGAAGGAGGCTTCGCCATTTGGTTCCAGAATTTTCATCCCACGACAAAATATCTCTGACAAAATATCCTACGGACAAAACAACCTCCAACAAAATATTAACTTTTTTTTACATTAACTCACATGGCTTTTATAATCTTTGAAGATGTGGTGTGGAGGGTTTTTTTTGAGGAGAGGAAGGAGTGAACATGGGTCTTGAAGAGGCCGGCAAATCTTTCCACAGCCGAGCTGTTGAATTCAAGAACGAGTCGTAGAAACGACAATGCACCGTTGCCGAGGGGATCAATGACGCTAGTTCCTCGGAGCATCTTAGCAGATGCAGTAACACCGGTAACACAGACTTAGCGGAGCAGTAACACTGGTAGAACAAGGACAGCATTCCCATCTAACGCCTGTGCACTAAAGATTGAAATGCATTTGTCAAGTTAGGGGAGTCTATCAAACGGACAGCCCGTTTCTGCACCGAGTCGAGGGTTTATTAGGTGGTTTATACAGGTTAGCATTTGTTTACGGTATCTGCAGGCCCTGTACAGTACGCCCAGTTTCTAAGAGGCAGCTAAAACCTAACCTGACCTAACCTAACAAAAAAATGGGACAAAAATAATTCAGACATCCTGTAGAGACAATACATTATTTTCGTTATTTGTTTTTGGGGTGTTATGTCATGTTGCGCTACATCCTTCATTAGCCAACGTTTCGGACAGCGTTGCAGTGTCCATCATCAGGGACTCATCATCAGCAATTAATGGAAACCGGCCATTAATTTGGATTTGTTCCTGGGGTCCTGGGAAGACCCAAAACTTATAGAGCACGCATGATTCCAGAGGCAATTGAAATCTACAATCATTTTGAAGTATACTATAATACCAGCTCATAGTGTAGTGGAGCTGGCAACACGGTATCGCTTCCAAGTAAATAAGCAAACATTTCACCACTAACAATTAAACACCTGCTTGGTCTGCCCTGATATGGACACTGCAACGCTGTCCGAAACGTTGGCTAAAGGAGTTAACGCAACACCGCATAATACCTCAAAAGCACATAACGAAAATACTAAACAACGTATTGTTCAAAAATAAAACGAACATCCTGTAAGTTAGGTTAGGTTTTAGTAGACATTTTGTCGGAGGATGTTTTGTCCGTAGGATATTTTGTCGGGAACATTTTGTCGCGGGATGAAAACGCGCCTCGCCTTTTGACATGGATAAAAATAGAACGATTTACAGGGAGTTATTTAGATAGGGCGAACTTTGAAGTAGCTGGAACTTTCTGTTTGATCAGTGAACCCAATCGATAGGGGTTCAACTGAATTATTCGAATTACGCCGCTCTCTGGGAACTGTACCAACTACCTACCAAAACAAAGCTCCTACTAAAATGCGACCATCTATTGGATTACCTTTTATTCATTTTAAGAACAAGGAGTTTGGAGTTGTTTATTCTTTCTCTGTTCTATTCGTTTGAACAAAACTTTTGCATCGAAAGGGGAAAGGATTTGACATTATACTATTTAAAGACTGAAGATTTCCTCACAAAATTATTGCTTCAACATGCCTATGAGTTTATTATTATCAAGTTAGTTTGAGGAGATCCATTTTAATTTTATTTTTTTGTATTTAAAAAATATTATTATTCTGTAAAAAACGGTAAAGCTATTTTAATGAGTGAACAAAATAATATAATTCGATCGCTATTCTTCGATATGTTCAAGCTGAGTTCAATTTCGTTATAGACCAAAATACAAATCAGTGTAATTATGCAGGAAAAAAACCCATGCTTCTTTCAAGTTATTATTTTGGAAACACCAAAGCCCTCACTTCAAGAATCTTAAGCAAAAAACGCGTTTTGCAAGTTATTCTATAAAGTATTAGGGTGAATTGTTTGTTTACACCTGTACATAGGTTATATCATAAGATCTCAACGTGGGCGATAACGCCCTTTTGTAGGCCTTTGAGACTTTCAGGGGGCAGTAGAAGACACAGAGAAAATTATGGCGCGTTGAGATGGCACAGTGAGGGTGTGGGCAGGTAAAAATATTGTCAAATAAAGTTTTGGAAAACACGTTAATCTTACGTGTATTATTATTATTATGAATTGACATTATATCATGAAATACAAGAAGGAAGGAGGTAGCAACTCGGTACTAAAATACAAAATAATTGCTTTTTTAACTTGCTAAACAAAAAGGAAATAAATAATTTAATGTATTTTTAATCGAATTATTGATTTTTTGATATTTGTTTTTGGGGTGTTATGCCGTGTTGCGCTACCTCCTCGTCCAAAACGTTGGCTAAAGGAGGAGGTAGCGCAACACGGCATAACACCCCAACAACTAATAACAAAAATACTTTTGGGCGTGAAAATCAAAAATTATATCCGAATTATTGATTATTTATTAATTTATTTTTATTTCATAACATTTTATTTGTTACAGATTTTTGGGTTTTTGCCCATGTTGTAGCACGGGCATTAGCCTAGTAATAATAACTGTTAATTCCATTTGTAACAGACGTCTTGATGCATTAGATCTTGTTTACGTGAAACTTTTGCAGCTGGTCGCCACACTTGTTCCTTCAAAATATTACTGCCTACAAGAGAACAGTAAACAACTTATGGACAAGTCGATTCTTGCAAAATGTTACATGAAAAACTGCACGTGTTATTCAAAAACCAAAAACACCTCGCTTTATCACAAACCACAGGTGCGAATGCGGTCAACCCATGCAAGAAAACACTTCGTGTCTAAACTAGTTTGTTTATGTGAAAAATCACAGCTGGCCGCCGCACGTGTCCCTTCAAAACATTATCGCCTACTACCTATTCAGAGAAGAGTAAACAATATATTAATCAAGTCGATTCTTGCAAAATGTTACACAAAAAACTGCACGTGTTATTCAAGCACTAAAGCACTTAGCGATAAAACGCCTTGCATTATATTGATGATAAATCCTGCATTTTAAGCAGGTGCGTTCGTCCACCTGAGGAAATCAGGTCAACTCAGGCAAGAAAACAATACACATGTCCAAACCAGTTTGTTATTCAAAACGAAACTTAGCACACCAGACACCTGCCTCAAACACCTGGGGTAATTAAGATAAACAACAGATGCAGAAATGCAAAACATGTTTAAGTTTTCCTTCAAAACAGGTGTACGTAAAATTTAGTATAAAAACCATCTGAAAATAAATATTCATGACATTTACTAAGAAGTCTCTGAGTTATTATTATCTCCCGAAACCGAAGTGACGATCGGAGTCCAGCGCCCTATTGTTTATAGTATTTGTATGGAACAAATAAGTGGTCTCATACACCATTATTGATTCCTTTATAATCGTGGCAATAGCTTTAAATTTTCGATGTACATTTGCTACTTTAATTTTAAATTTTTTTGCGACCGGTTTCGACACGTTCACATCATTAACGAGCAAACTTAAAACTAACTTAAAAATTCTATACAAGTACTTTTAAAGTTAGTTTTAAGTTTGCTCGTTAATGATACGGACGTGTCGAAATCGGTCGCAAAAAAAATTAAAATTAAAGTAACAAATGTACATCGAAAACTAAAACTTTTCAAAACAAAAATGTCTAGAAATTGTTACATAGTCAGTGCTCAAGAAATACAAAAAAGTGGCAATAGCTGTTTTAGATTCGCGACTGATGGTAAGTTAAAAAAATGGAGGGTTCCAGAAATAAAAAAATTCTCAATGTGGGCACAATAAGGTTGAGAACCTATGGGTTATATGAATAAACCGTTTTTCACAAACTCAATTCTTCCAAAAAAGGCATATAAATACAATACGATATTGATTATTCAACCCAATGTTCTTTCCTAAAATAATTAAATTAGCGTGATCTATGAAATAACAGATTAGGTATGTATTCTTTATTATTGTACAATCACGTACGGAATTCGTTGCCTTAGTCAAGTAAGTAGGTAACTGAGTGGAGTGTGCACATTTATCAAAAAAAAAATAATAATCATAGAATGACAACTCATAATATCAATAAAAAATATTGTTGTTCGAAAATAGAAGTCAGAATTCGTTGTTTACAAAAGATATTTTATCAGACTGACTTGCACAAAAATATTGCGTGTCACCATTTAAAATTATAGCTAAAATTATACGAAGGTTGGGCGGTACATCTATTTTTTATATGCTTCTGCGTTCTGAAATATGTTGAAAGACTCTATAAATTCTTGAAATATCAATCCTTCTGAAGTTGGTGCACAAATATTTACTGAAAATGTAAATAAAAAGTCCAAGGATGTTATTTTCTGATTCCGCTGTTGGTATTTTTCATATCATCGGAGATCTTCGGATTTCTTGGAACAATTCTAGATATCTGTTATTTTATCTAACCTCGAAATCGTTTTACAAACATCGTAGGCGTATCAATCGACTTGCAAAATATGTTGTCTTGACATTTAAATCAATCATTTTATTTAGAAGTTTTGTACTGTACATAGATCTCATGGTTCACAATTCAAAAGGATAAAAGTTGTTCAAATTGCGAACGCCAAGTAAAAAATATTACAGTCCAAAAAATTAAAGGTTCTCACAAAGAAAATTATACGAACTCCACAACTCTCCTTTCAAACAATTTTTGGTTCATCCACGTTCATTCATTACTCTTTTGCTTCTGACTTTTGTTATGTATAGACTCAACAAATTTTTTGAAGTGAAACTTCAGTTAGTGACCTGAAATTCGGGTGAAACGGAAATGCGTCACAACTCGGTTCTACAGAAATATTCGGTTCTAATATAACTCGGTAAATTCGCACCTCGGCGCGTTCCTTCCATAGCGTAGTTGGCAAAGTGCCTGACAAGTCTCGGCGTCCAGAGACTTGTCAGGCATATCTTGAATAGATATCAAGCGAACGGGGGTTCGAATCCTATGAAATCCAAAAAAAAACATTTTTATTTTGTGAAATCAATATCCAATCTTCAAACCACTTTAAAAAAACAAGCAAAAGAAAAGAAAGCAACATCTAGCAACTTTCTAGTTTCACTTCTACCGCGTGTGAATTACACACTCTAACTTTTTTTTGAAAATTGCAGTCTCTGTCCATTTACAATACACATGAATACAAATTATATATTTTTGGATACATTCTTTTAAAAAGTTAAAATTATAGAGGGTTATACGGCATTTACATCCCTTTTGAATTCTTCAAGATTTCTCTGTTAAAAATATCGACAGTCATAAAATGTGAAGCGTTATTTAACAGCACCTTATCCCATGACATACTATGCCGAGCCAGTATGTCCGTTCTGCTTTGTGGGATGCATAGCAAATCATGGTGCCGTTCCTGGATGTAGTTGTTAGGTACGAACAATTTGTAGCATTCCAGGAGGCAAGGGCTATGTACTAAATTATTAATAAATTTATATGCCCTTACTGTAAGGGCCTCACTCCTTGACTGGAGACTTTGGTAGCGCGTTTTGGTGAGCAAATCTTCATGATATATGGATCGCGGGTACTCTTCACCTATTCTTTTATACAGGTATCTAAGAAAAAAAATTGAATCTGTTCTTATTTCTCAATGTATTTTGCATACATCAGAGGTGTATTTAATTTTAGATCTCGCAATGCACTTATACATAACCATAATTGCTTCGGAGTTAGAAAACTGTTGGTAAGATCCCATCACAAACCCTAGAAGCTGTAGTATAATAGTGTCAATAAGTTTGGGATCAAAGCCTACCCCTTGGTCCTTGATAGATTTTACCGGAGACAATTGTTTTATTGACACATTTTTTTTAATTAAAAAAATAAATATATATTTATATATTTTCATCAGCCCACGACGAAATTGATTCTAAATCGATTTGTAATTTAACACAATTTGCACGACACAAATAAGTAATTTGAAATCATCAGCAAAAAGCAGCAAGTGCAAATTATAAATAGTAGAGGCCCTAGGTGTGACCCCTGTGGTACTCCAATAATAACCATCCATGCATACGTACTGTTTCTGTTCTTCAGATACGTAGCAAAATAATTGGAAGAGGCTTGTCGAAACCTATTCTGAGTAATTTTCGCAATAGCACGCCATGATCAACTCGGTCGAATGCCTTAGCGAAGTCCGTGCAGATCACATCGGTTTGATGTTGCGCATCTAATCTTCTTGCCATTGTTCTAAGTGTCACCCTTTTACTCGTACCTCCGCTTTAAATATCAATATAATCTAAAGGCCCCTTTCTTAACCTTCAATCATAATGCTTACACCAGCCTTGCATTTCTACTAGATATTTTGGAATACATTTATTGGTTAACCAACACCTCTTCCATAGGTCTGAGTGGTTTGCTACGATTGGTGACTTAGCACTTTGCCGGGTTCATGGGGTGAGTTGTGGTTTTGGCGGTGGATGCATTTGTCCACCAGCTGCATGGCAGACCAGATCGGAAGAGACTGGTCGGGGAGACCATTTAACTTTTCCAGGAGGAATTTCATGGGATGTTGCCTTGCATGGCAGTGGGAGGGATGGATTCGTACGTCTGTGGAGATACTGACCTCCAGACTCATAACCACCTCTTATACTTTTTCCTTCCTAGAACTTCATCTCCTTTCTTTCCTCAAAAGACCGTCTACACAGCATTCCCAAAGATGACATAGGCCCTGAGGGGAATTAATTTGATCAGAGCCTCCTGTATCGAGCTACAGAAAATAAAAATATGATGCTCGCCATGATTGTTAACATTGCGATTGCGCATTTCGGTTGTGCTTACATAACATTTCGGTTGTGCTTACATAACATTTCGGTTGTGCTTACATAACATTTCGGTTGTGCTTACGTAACATTTCGGTTGTGCTTACATAACATTTCGGTTGTGCTTACATAATATTTCGGTTGTGCTTACATAACATTTCGGTTGTGCTTACGTAACATTTCTGTGGTGCTTACATAACATTTCGGTTGTGCTTACATAACATTTCGGTTGTGCTTACATAAAATTTCGATTGTGCTTACATAACATTTCGGTTATGCTTACGTAACATTTCGGTTATGTATGCGCTTTGCGTGCACATCCTTGAAGGAAATTGTTATAAAATTTAAAAAATACATAATTCTAATTTTCATTAAATATAAAAAAAATTACGTCATCGCGCGCACCGTTCTGTCATAGTTGGTAGTATAATGATAAGCATATTTGCCTTCAACACAGCTGATTGGGGTTTGATTCCCGGCAGAAGCAGTTTTATTTTATTTTAATTTTATTAAAAAAAATGTGATTACAACAAAATTGGGGGTGGAATTTCATGAAGTAAAATTAACTATCTACTCCTATCTTTTTAAAAAGTTATATAGCCTTACTTAACTTATTATTACCTTACCGGATTAGGTATTAATAGGCCTTTGAAGGTAGCTTCCTGGCCAGAAGTAATAAGGCTAGGTCAGCGCAGGTGGGTTAATTGGAAAATTGCAATGCGGGGGATGGTAAGCTTCTTGAGGCTTTATGGCCGGGGGTAGGGAGGCCGCCTGGGTATTGGGTAAGGCCTCCCATTGTACACCAAGCCTTATAGGAGTTCATTTTCAAATTACGTATTTTATATCGTGCGGCGCATTGAGCGTTTTTATATCACATGGGAAATGATTACGAAACCTTAAAAATAGATTTTATGAACCAATACCTAGTAATATTTGAACTTTTATTAGTTACTAGCGCAGAACCGTGAAAAATCATGGGATATTAACATTGTGACAAATTAGAGAGTAATGTAATATGCAGTGTTTTTAACATAGTGTCCTTGGCGTACAAAGACGTATCTTATTTGGCGTTATTGAAGTAAAAACTTCTTTAGCATCGTTGTGATTTGAAACTCGATGAAACGAAAAATAGCCACAGTAAAAAAGAGACAAACACAAACATCTGTAGGATTTAGCCTGCGAGAGAATGAAATAGTATATTTGTGCGGTGCTCTTCGTAGCCTATCGGTTTCCTCTTTGTGCGGTGCTTCATATCCTCCTCACTCTTGTCTACTTTAATTTTTTGAAGGTTTCACTTTTACCGCGTGTGAATTGCACAATCTGATTTTTTTATAAATCGTATTGTGATTTGAAACTCGATGAAACGAAAAATAGCCACATTAAAAAAGAGACAAACACATACATCTGTAGGATTTAGCCTGCGAGAGAATGAGATAGTATATTTGTGCGGTGCTTCGTAGCCTATCGGTTTCCTCTTTTTGCGGTGCTTCATAGCCTCCCCACTCTTGTCTACTTTAATTTTTTGAAGGTTTCACTTTTATCGCGTGTGAATTGCACACTTTGATTTTTTACATAAATTGTGTTTATTTTGCAGATAAATCTGTCAAAAACTTAAACAAAATAAATACACATTTCAAACACAGAATTATTATTTTTTAAATAATATAATTATGTTTTGGTAATCACTTTATCGCTTATCTGAACAATCAGTTCGATTTTAAAAGTAGCACTTGAATGCAAAAGCAAATTTCAGATCGTTACACAGGGATATTTCCTATCACATAGAACACGCAAAACACCACACACAACGGAAATTAGTACGTTTATTAATTATTCTTGAGTATTTTATTCGAAATCATGAAGTTCGCCGCTTACAAAAGCTTCAAGATAATCACATTATGTAAAAAAATGAAATGATTTTATTTGAACCATTTATATGTTAACCAAAACCTCTGCAATAGGTCACCCCAAGTGGTTCGCTGTTTGGTGACTTAGCAGGGGTGCCCAGTTTCATGGGGTGAGTTTTGTGCGGGTCTTGGAGCCGGATGTGTCTGATCACCTATCCGACGGGCCGGATCGAAAGGGACTGGTTAAGGGAGGCCTTTTGGCCTATCCAGTCGGACTCTTATCGCCTTGCACCGCATTTGGAGGGATGGATTCATACGTCCATCAGTCCTAGACACATTGAACCCCGGATTCCATTCGGATACCCACCACTCATATTTTTCCATTTCCAGAACTTCCTCTGCTTCCTTTCATTTAAAAGACCCTCCACACCCCTAAGATGACATAGGCCCTGAGGGAAACTATTTTCCTCATGATCTCCTGTGTGGAGCTAATGTAAAAAAAAATTGAACGGTTTTAATACCGTAGCGTCTGCATGGTTAACCCAGCTACGAGGGCATGTCGGACGCCATGCCATACGCACCGCGCCACAAATAACATCTGTGTACGTGGAATTTCACACAAAGCTACTGTTATAATTCGGTTTCGAATTGAAGAATTCGACACAAGATGTCGCTACTTCCGTCAGCAGCTCGCATGTGGACGTTTCTTCCTTAGGTATAAGTACCACGGATTTATAGAACTTAAGTATCTTTCCGAATATGGAAAGATTACATATGGCGTCATCGCCTATCACGGTTACTTTAACTCGGTGACCAGCTGTCACTGGGTCGCAGTGGATCCGAGGAACTGGCAATTTTTGGAACCAGTTCTTATCGGATTTATAAAATGGTTACCTATACTCACCTAACTGGGCGAAGCCGATGTAAAAGCCGCCCGCAGGGCCTAGCAGCAAAAACCTGTGAAGCGGGTTTTTAACTGCTAGTTATGTTTTATTGAATTATGTGAATCTTCAATCTGTAGGAGGCCTTATTTATTACAACGTTTGTTGTTTCGAATTGCTACGGTTATTATTATTATATGATTAAAAAAAAGTACCCACGTAGGTAGCCTTGTTTTGGTTGTTTTGCTTATATTTTTTGAAGGAAGGAATAAGGGCTCGTAACGTGGGTGCACAATATAACAAAATCAAGTAAAAAAAATATGTCGAAAAGATATTAAGGTTTGTTTTTATATAGGCTCTTGTGAGGAATTGTTGATACGAATATTATTATAAATGAATTATTTTTCTGAACGTAAACGGTTTGTATAAATAACAACTCGTATTCATTTTTATTCTGCATTTATCGCGGTCTTCTTTAAGACTTTATTTAGTGTATTACGAGGCGTACCGACGAGGCGCACTAGGCACGCTACGCTTCTTCATAATATAGAAGCCAACAACACTAATGCAGCAAATAACTCACCAATCACTCGCGCGATCACCACTTATACATACAACCAAAAATTACTGTTCACAATTCTTTGCTAACACGCAAAACGAATTTATTTTTTTAAGCCATACCATAAAATTTTCATTAACCCGGCGAGCGTTAGGTTCAAATTTGTAACACCGAGCGCAATGTTGGGTCATTTTCATCCGAAATTCTTACTTAGATTTTTTATTTTTAATCTCGACTTATTACTATTTTTAATTCGATGGTACACTAATTTAATCTGTTTCCTAAGTACTTGTTATTAGAAACTAGGAATAAAAATGTTGAATGGTTATTTTATGTTGTGAGAGTAGATTTATGTGTTTTGTAAAATGACTGGCGAAGGACCTTGATTTTTGTGTTACTAATCACTGCTTGCAATAATAAAATTACATGTTGCATAGAAGGAATGACTCACTGGAAAAGGATAAGAACTTTGTATGCTGGCAATGTTGCATTCGGTCATCCATCCAATTGGCACAAACAGCAATAGTCGGGAGTTGGTTTATTTTATAACACACGGCGCGGTTTTTTGATAGCGGATTTTTCGTGAGCAGAGCACAGTGATGGCTATATGCAGCGGGAGTTTATTGCAGACTGGTTAAGATTGTGGGTAAGATTGACGGGGGGGGGGGGGGGCAATTGGGAATAGGTAGGACAAAGGACTTGCAACAATAATTTATACCAATTCCAAGCAGTGACAGTATGTATGCGTGTTATGTAGGTGTGTGTATGTGTATGGGCGTAATCAAATGTTATAGTTAGTAGTTTAATCACTTTTATTCGAACCAACATTTTTCTTGAGAATTCAACTCAGGGAACTTAAATATTGTCCTTTTTATATAAAACTAAATAAAATCACAAAAAATTAACACTTTCTAAAGTTTTAATCGTAATGAACAAACATTAAAATAGTTTTTTCTACTACCACTAACTAATCTTATTACTTACACTGAGCAAAAATAGTTACACCGAGCGCATCGACGCACCGACGCACGTCAAACTACCTCGCTGAACGGTTGTTGACTATTGTTTCTTAACGCTTTCTTACCTCCCCCCGCGCAGCTACTGAGGGTCACGGAATAGTAACATAAATTGCCTCGGGTAAATTTTACCCAACCTTACGCTCGCCGGGTTAATGGTTCGATTTATAATTCGTGAGCCTACAATACTTGATTTCAATATTTGTCTATATATCTCTCCACACACATTCTTCCTTTTTAATATGGTTACTCATAAGTGTATTCATTAGTTAAGATAAGAAACCGTGTTAATCCAAGGCGAAAGTAGTAAGGTCCATTCGTTTTTAACAGATTTTACAATATCAACGATATTACATTGTTGTTCCCCCGTGCAACGGTGTACGTACGTGAAATTCGACGGACACGAGCAGAACACCCGTTCACAATTATTATTGATGTTGGCTTCACGATATCGGATCGTTATGTGGAACGATCTACCGGCATCGATTTTTCCTTCTTGGAATTTCGACCTCTTCAAGAACGACCAAAACCTGTGCCTCCCACAAACTGGGCGTACTACACAGGGCCCGCAGATACTTTAATACACAACTGCTAACCCTGTACAAATCAAAACTGCGCCCCACGTTTGAATTTGGCAGCCATTTCTGCCACTTCTGGTCTGGAGCGTCAAAATACCTGAAAAAACCCTCGACTCTGTGCAGAAACGGGCCGTCCGCGTCCGTTTGATAGATTCTCCTACTTTAAAGAACGGATTGAAATCTTTAGATCACAGGCGTCGGGTGAGAATGCTATCCTTGTTCTACCGGTATTTCAATGAAAGATGCTTTGAGGAACTAGCGTTATCGATCCCTTCGGCACCTATGAATAGTCGGGAAACACGCCAAACGCGCGCCCAATATATGTACACGGTTGAAATTTGTCCCACCAGAACGGGTCGCTCCTTCGACTCGTTCTTGAGTTCGACAGCTCGGCTGTGGTTCGATTTACCGGCCTCTGTGTTTCCTCCTTCCTACAACATGTTTTTCTTTAAGACCAATGTGCATTCCTTCCTCTTCTCAAAAAGATCCTCCACACAGCATCTCAGATGACATAGGCCCCGAAGGAATTTTCCTCAGGACCTTCTGCGTAGAGTTAATGTAAAAAATACCTACATTATTAAATTCCTTCCTACAGCCCCTGCCTCAATCCGCCTTACAACGCTGCCAAACCGGGTTGGGACCTTATGAAAACTTAACTTAAACAGGATCTCATTTTGCTTTGTTATTTACAAATGTTTTAAACTTTGATTTACTTACAATCCGCCTTACAACGCTGCCAAACCGGGTTGCGACCTTATGAAAACTAACTTAAACAGGATCTCATTTTGCTTTGTTATTTACAAATGTTTTAAACTTTGATTTACTTACAATCCGCCTTACAACGCTGCCAAACCGGGTTGCGACCTTATGAAAACTAACTTAAACAGGATCTCATTTTGCTTTGTTATTTACAAATGTTTTAAACTTCTATTTAATTACTATCCTTTCCTGTTTTACAACCTCATGATGGGGTCGTTATTGTTTACGCAATTCGAATGTCTCATGTTATAGTTTAT
This sequence comes from Limnephilus marmoratus, assembly GCA_917880885.1. NCBI lineage: Eukaryota > Metazoa > Arthropoda > Insecta > Trichoptera > Limnephilidae > Limnephilus > Limnephilus marmoratus. The sequence continues at coordinate 49,220,010 of OU862921.1, read as the reverse complement.
GCCTAAAAATATAAGTTATATTATGTAAAAGTCGAAAGGCGTTAATGATACAAACAAACAAATTTCAAGTAAACTTTTAATGTCGTAGCTTAGTACCATATTAAAAAATAGTTTTATTTCGAACATTAATTTACTACGTTATGTAGTTGTGTAAATACATACGTTGATACGAAGTTATTGGTTTTCACGTTCTACGGAGGAAGAATGCCATAACTTTTGTTTTTATTTACAACATACACGTCATGTCTTCAGGTAATGCGTTGAAAATTTCAGAATTTTTTCCTCCGTGGTCTACCTCCCTATACATTTTGTGCCTTATTAATAATAATATAACATTGTAAATAGTAGAATAGACAGTCCTGATTTAACTAAGCTCATTGAATTTCATATTCCCACGAGAACCACTCGTTCTAAAATCCTTTTTAAATTCAACAATAATCGGACTGAGTATACGAAACACTCACTTTTACCTAGGTTACATGAAGTTACTAATAGATATGCAGATGTGATAGATCTATTTAACTGCACGGAACATAGGTACAAGAAGGCTATGCTATCATATTTTTTTAATCACTAATAATTTTATTTGAATGTAAATGTATCTCTGGTGTCACTTCCCAATGTAACGTCACAATTAACTGTTATACATACACTGTTTTATCATTACTAATATTTTGAATGTGAACATTTGTAAATCTCTTCACGTAGTAGGGTTGTTATGGTTCACATTTAAAATAATGTGATAGAACGTCATTTTAGCAACCTTTCCATTTTTTTTCTCTCTAAAACGTTTTGCAAATACCCCCCAATATTAGGAAATTAATTTCTATATGAATGCAAGATAACTTAGGAGTTTATTACTCTTAATTATTTTTAAAACTTTCTTCAGGCAGATAGTACCATGATATTTAAAAAAATGCGAATAAAAATAATCAAATAAACACGCCTATTTAAAATTAGAATGAATTTTCTTTACTAAACCTTTAAAATGGTCACCATCTTGAAGCGGAAACGGAACGTCCATACACACGAAATTCAAAACGGTTGAATTAAAACAGGACTTCGCCACGCTCAGTCAAATATGAAATTATGACCAGCGGTTCATATTTTTAATGTTTTTGGAAATATTTTTTATATGAATACCGCGCAAGAGTTCCAACTGCTCTCAATCACCTGGAGTCAGTTAGACTACGGGATACCCAATTGGAGTATGTTGTGAGGCTGAATGAAGTGGAGAGGGGAAGGAGATGGGTGAAGAGATAGGTGGGGAAGTTCCTGGCAATTTCGATCTGATCACCAGGCACGGCTAAATCCATTTCAAGCTACCTTTTCAACGTTTGAACGGCCTGTGCCTGATGTCGCGTTTGGGTTACACCAAGGCGTCGCGAGTTGGATTCCTCGTCTAGCTTAGTCCTCCATCACGATACAAGGACACTTTCCGCTAATTGTCAGTATTTGAGAATATTTGTCTTTCTTTAAAAAAAAAAAAGTGTGCAATTCACATGCGGTAGAAGTGAAACCTTCAGAAAACAAAAGCAGACGAGAGTGGAGAGGCTACGGAGTATCGCACAAAGGGGAGACCGATTACCATGTCTCATTCTCTCGCAGGCTAAATCATATAGATGTATGTGTTTGTCTCTTTTTAGTGCCGCTGTTTTTCGTTTCAGCGAGTTTTAAATCACACCGGTGCTAAAGAAGTTTTTATTTCATAAAGTTGTAATTCTGAATGTTGGTCTTACACCAGGGCGATAATGAGGTTACCTTCCACTCTGCAATTTATACGAGAGTGTGAAAGTATTATGTCTGCCTTTTAGGTATAGACAAAAAAGGCAATGCCTGGGGGCCGTCAACAATTTAGTCGCCGTTTTAATAACATTGTCATAAGACGGGCGTGTTCAATCATCTCGAAGGACCGCACTAAAACGTGATTAGTGTCCCGCAAGGAACATTAAACAAGACGGCTAGTAATGGTCACACGAGGTGGCTTCAGCTGAAATAATATGGCAACAAAACCAATTCCACTCTAATAAAATATCACCCACGGTCACACACAAGATTTAAATCACAGTTTCTCAAACGGTTCCGCGACTTTTTATCCCCGACAAAATATCACCATACAAAATATCCTCCGACGAAATATACTACGACAAAATATCCTCTGACAAAATATACTACGACAAAATATTCTCGACAAAATATCCTCCGACAAAATATCCTCCGACAAAATATCCTCTGACAAAATATACTACAACAAAACATCCCCCGATGAAATATCCTCCGACAAAATATCCTCTGACAAAATATACTACAACAAAACATCCCCCGATGAAATATCCTCCGACAAAATATCCTCTGACAAAATATACTACAACAAAACATCCCCCGATGAAATATCCTCCGACAAAATATCCTCTGACAAAATATACTACAACAAAACATCCCCCGATGAAATATCCTCCGACAAAATATCCTCTGACAAAATATACTACAACAAAACATCCCCCGATGAAATATCCTCCGACAAAATATCCTCTGACAAAATATACTACAACAAAACATCCCCCGATGAAATATCCTCCGACAAAATATTCTCCGACAAAATATCCTCTGACAAAATATACTACAACAAAACATCCCCCGATGAAATATCCTCCGACAAAATATTCTCCGACAAAATATCCTCTGACAAAATATACTACAACAAAACATCCCCCGATGAAATATCCTCCGACAAAATATCCTCCGACAAAATATCCTCTGACAAAATATACTACAACAAAACATCCCCCGATGAAATATCCTCCGACAAAATATTCTCCGACAAAATATCCTATGAAAAAATATCCTCGAAAAAAATATCCTCCGAAAAAATATCCTATGACAAAATATCCTACGATAAAATTTCCTCCGACAAAATATCCTCTGACAAAATATTCTCCGAAAAAATATCCCCCGACAAAATATCCTCTGACAAAATATCCTCCGAAAAAATATCCTCTCACAAAATATCTACTAAAACCTAACCTAACCTAACCAAAAAATGGGATAAAAATAATACAGACATCCTGCAAAGACAATAACTTATTGTCATCTGTAGTTTTACAGGATGCCGGTATTATTTGTGTACCATTTTTTGTTAGGCTAGGTTAGGTTAAGTTTTAGTAGATATTTGGTTGGGGAATGTTTTGTCCCTATGGTATTTTGTCGGAGGATATTTTATCGGGGATACTTTGTCGCGGAATGAAAACGCGCATTACCTTCTCAAACATACAATAACCTACCCCTTTTGAAATACGTTTTTATTACCCTCCAGATAATCTCACCCCTTTTTAGACCCGTAATATCACTGACAGAAAAATCTCTAGTCGCAGTAACAAGGCCTTCGTTTTAACAGCCCTCAAGGCGGCATAAGACTCTGATAACGGGGGTGTCTCGAAGCTTACATTTTAATTAATTCCGACGAATTCGCAACTATAAAACATTTTGTCTTAAACCGATACTCACGGATGTAAGTTATAAATATTTAACTTTAAGAAAAACAGTACCTCACTATTAAAATATTTTACAAAAAATGGTTTGAAAAATTAATAAAATATTTTCAACTATAAAATTAGCGGTAAGACCGAATTTTATTTTTCTACTCAATGAATTAGTAACTTTTGAAGGGATTCGTTTAGAAACATCTGAGATTTTAGTAATTCGTTTATCAGAATTAATTAAAATAAACCCTGTGGAAAGATTTTATAGACCCCTAGGGTGTTGACCTTCAACAGTGGGTCCACCCAATACGCAGTGCCGCGCCTGCACGCCTTCTGCACTTACGAATCCCACTTTATTTTAGAGTATTTGTTAAGGCAAATTGCACCGTAGGCGTAGGTCCGTCCAATACACCGGGCTATTCAGTCCATCGCTATTTTTGTATACGCTTTCTTTACTTACGTCGTTTTCTGACACTATTTTAGACACAATTGTCACCTACATAAGTCTATACGGTTTTTTAGATAGGGAGTGTTACTTCCCAGCAAAGTTTCAAATCAATAGTTTCACCGAAATACAGATTTCTTCAATAGGTGTGCTAATTAATTTACTGCAATACTTTTAGCAACGAAAGGGGTTCCCCCAGAAAAACAATCAGTTCATGTCGGTGTTAAAATCAGTATAATAATTGAAAAGCAAAGGGAATACGATTTGATATTACAAAAAGTGTTTTGAATTTATTGCAGTCCAGTGTAGTCCAGAAAATCTCCACCGCTGACAGAAACACAAAGAGATTTAAACGCATCACCCATCATTTTGACATTGTCACAAAGGGTCGATTATTTGAGTTTTTTTTTGAATTAACACGGTCGACATTTTTTTAGCTGACTTGTTTGATCAGTCATTGATTAAGTTGTCAAGCAAAATAACGATCATCAAAATTCTGGCAAATGCTGACAGCAAAGAATGGGGGTTGGCAGGGACATCAGAATGACAAAAAAAATCAAAATGGTGTTGACCATCGATTTGTGGATGTCGAATGTGAGGCCTGGATACAACCTGATATATTGTAACTTATGGTGGCCGTTAATTTCTATAATTATCAATACTTATATGGTCGAGAGTTTTCAATAATATTTTGGTATATCTATTCACTAGTCTTTTTAATTATCGTATCGTATTTACAATGAATATCTAACTGGACTTAACGTCCGTCATAAATGATGCTCTCTGTTGATGCCCGTCTGTAGGTGTAGATGGGGTATGATTGACTATCTTCGTAACGATTCGGGTATTAGACCCAAACAACTGACATTTTTTAACACTACCGATGACACCTTAAACCACTTATAACTAAATATTCTAACGACATCTGTTGAGAGACATTGAAACTACAAACTCTAACGACATCTGTCGAGAGACATTGAAACTTCAAACTCTAACGACATCTGTGGAGAGACACTGAAACTTCAAACTCTAACGACATCCGTCGAGAGATATTGAAACTACAAACTCTAACGACATCTGTCGAGAGACATTAAAACTACAAACTTTAACGACATCTGTTGAGAGATATTAAGACTACATTTAAATTTACAAACGATGCATACCCTAGGAAGAGAAATATAATGTTTTAGTCAATTAAAGAAAATGTTAGCGAAATTCAATCGAAAATCTGAAAACAGAAACATCAGAGAAATATACGGTCACATCTAAGACTCGAACCCAGGACTAACGCCTTGCCAGGGCAGAGCTCTACCAACTGAGCTAATATGGCCCTATCCAAATCGGTCATATTTAATTGTATACTTCGACTAAGAACTATCAACATTATCGTCATTTTCATAAAGCATATTTTTATTGGCTGCTATCTTTCATATACGATTGCAAGATTCAAAACCGAACTAAACTCTATTTAGATAATGTTTTGTCTTGTTTTGTTTTGTTTTTGTCAGTATCAGAGATGGCGTTGTGTACGGATTTATATTTTTTGTGATTTTCTCACCTATAAACTGACTTACGGCAATTGCGTTTCATTTTCTTTATACGTGTGAGGGAGATTTATTATAATAATTGAATTTTTCCTTAAGAGAGGTGCAGACATACATTACGTTCACCGTTTGTCTCATTTTTGACTGTTGACATATAGTGTGTAAGAAAGAGGAGCAGCATTATATGTTTGAGAACAAAAGCAAAACAATTAAAAGCGCATTAAAATATGACGTTTGAGAATTTTTGGAAATTACTCATTATTCAATATTATACTTATCACAATATTGCTACAGCTCTTTCAAAAGATGAGAATTCATTCCATACAAAATGTATGAGTAAAAGAATTTTCCCAAAAATTTTTTTTTGAATTTTTCAGATGTTTTAATAATTATTCTGCAACGCGGGGCAGAGACAAATCCAACAAATCAAAGATCATAAAAATCGGTCCAGCCGTTCTTGATTTATAAATGGTGTAACTAGTCCGACTTTTTTATATTTTAAGACATGCGACATCTATTGACTTTTCTGCAACTTTTCTCAAATTGTAATACTTTGATTAAATGAAGAAAATATTTATTGTACTAATTAAGTTAAAAACGACATGCAAGGCCTCTTGCATGCCATAATGGAGGGTATGACCGAGGGAACAAACTCTAGGGGACGCCCACGCCGAGTGTACCTGGAGGACCTGCTGGTCATGCGCTGCTCATCATATACAGACTTCAAAAGAGCCGCACAAGACAGGGAAGAATGGAAGAGAAGAATAAAGGAAATTGCTGCAAACCAATCCCAGGATTGAAACCAGAGAGAGAGAAGTTAAAAATAAAAATCATCAAAGTCTGAATTGACAACAGAAAACAATTATATTACCTGCCAGTAAAAGCGACGTTCATCCTTTGAACCTTTATCAAGCTCAATATGGAAGCAACATTTCTGAATAATAATAAGGAGCCTTAATGGATGTGCCATTTTACCTGGCTCTATAAAATATGTAGGCTCTAAGCCTTTTGTATTAAAGCGATAACTACCCATTCTCTTGAGTGTAAACGGCTTGTAATGGCTAAGCTCTAAACTGAAAACATGCTTTACAATCTCAGCGTGACATCTCCTGGAAACGTCTAATTTAAAGGGTAAACTATGATTAAACCATCTTGGAGCAGTCATATAAAACAACAAGAAGGACTTTTATTGTTTAAGTTTATTGTTCTTGATTAAGCCACGGAATTACCCGTGTGAAAAGTCAAATGTCGTTAGAAATAATAAAATTATTTTAACGATTTAATGATGGAATTTTATAATATACTAGCTGACCCGACAAACGTTGTTATGTCATATAAATTATTTCTAGTAATTATTATTTTGTTAATTATTATTAACTCCTCACTCCACTCCCCCCTTCCCCATCCCGTGAATCCCCCTCCCGAGTTACCCTTCCCTCCCGGGTTCCCCTCCCCCCCTCCCTCGAACCACCTACCCGAGTTCCCCTCCCCCTCCCGCATTCCATACATTCAGTCCCGGTACATTCAGTTTTCAAACAGCTCGCGTGCCACATACTGCATTTTTTTTACTACAAATTTTATAACGCCAGAGATCACCAGTAGCTTTTTATACAAACCTTGTCCTGACAATAACGAACATAAATTAAAAAGAGTTATCCAATTTGGTGCAGTCGTTCGGAAGTTATACGCGTACATGCATTTCGGCGATTCATTTTTATTTATGTATAAATATACTTAGATTATTATTATTAATAATTATTTTGGTTTTTAAATAAAAAATAACGAATGTATTGTAAGTGTGTGGTCAAATTGAGCTGTTTACTATGATCGCTCTTTTCGTGTAACTGGTCCTCTCATTCTTCCCTCAGCTCTTACTAATATCCAGAATTTGGCTGAATTTAAACGGGCTTTAAAAACAAAATTATTTAAAAAATCATACCATTCATGAATCCTAACATCTTTTCAATATACGTAATAATAATAAGCCATGTTCTCAAGTTTCCCGTAATTGTTTGGTTTCGGTTTCCTCCTAATTGTATTTTTATGTTTAATATCCGAATTTATGTCAGAATATTTCTCATTTCTCAACGCAAACTGCCTTCTGTTAGTATATTATATTTTAGTTTTAAAGTTCTTGTTTTGTTCTGTGTTACAATAGCACCGTAAATTGTATTATTATTATTGTCCTGAGTGGACTATAACAGCACTGTCTTTGTTAGTTTTGTTCTCCTGTCATTGTTTTGTAAATACTGTATATTCTTTTCTCAATATTATAAGGAGCACCTTAGGATTATTTTAAAATTTATTATAGTTAAGCGCACTTGAAGTGAAATGACACAAAACTGCGCTATATAAATATAACGTTATTATTATATATTGTGGGATGGAATCTATGACAGAAAGAGGAATGGAACGCTGTTACCGCCGGTAAAAATTCAGAACCAAATCCAGAACTCTCCCTTTTCCCTAAAAAAACCCCTCCACACAGTATCCCCAAAGTTGACATAGGCCCTCAGGGCCTCCTGTGTAGAGCTCATGTAAAAAAAACACCAACTAAAGTAGGAAAATTAATTAAAGAAAATCAATATCAATTTTGAAGAGCAATTGAGTGTACGATATTTTTTGTCAGTCCGTCTTTAGCCAACACAAATAAGCTCAATGGTTTGCCCGCGCGAGAACATGATGCCGAATGATATATCAAAATGACACGACGCTTCTCGTGAATGTCTTGCGCAAGTGTGAATGAAAGTTCGATGAGGCGGACGTAGCGCCATCTGTCATTCAACAACATAAATAATTTAGTTCAGTTTGAAATACGAAAGACGGTTAAATTTGTTCACACAAAAATTCTAAAATCATGATTAAAAAATGGGAGGGTGGAGGTGGGAGGGTTACAATTTGGGGTTATAGGTATTTTTTGATGCCAAATAAAAAAAATACAAAAAAAATTGTCAAAAAAATAGATTTGACACTCTAATCACATAGCGGTATGAAATATACTTTAAAACCTATTCTCATACCGGTATAAAAATCGGTCAACCCGTTTCGGAGGAATGCGACCACAAACACCATGACACGAGATTTTTATATATAAGATTTATATTTATTTTTAAGGTACATGATAAAACATCGTTGTCACTTTAACAGAATTAAAATTGAAAGTTCATCTTGGCACCATTTTTAAGCGCAGACCCGTGAAAAATCATGGGATTGTCTGAATTCTCGGCGCCTCGGTTTCAATTTTCAAAATACAATTAAAAGAAACATCTGTTAAAATATTTTAGTGTACACAGGTACTTTAACGCTTGTCTGAATTCTTCACAATATCAGTTTTGATAATCACATTTAAATTTAAAGCAAATACGAGTTTACCGAACCAAAGTTATAAACACTCACAGAGTGACAGACCCACAACCGGAAGTAGGACAGGTTGTTAAAAAAAATTGACGGATTCATCCAATATTTGAAGTTAATTTTCACGTTCTGTGTAAGTTTTTTTTCATAACATTTCAAAAACATTTTTTAGTATTCGGCTGCGTTCAGAAACATTTAATTTATTGAGCTTTGATTGCGAAGCGGAAATAATACAATTTTTTTGTCAATCTGACTGTTCGTTTAAGACAAAAAACAATGTATTCGCCCGAGTAACAGGCGATGAAGAAGAGAGTATTGTTTTTCAATTTCTAACTGATAATCACTATTTCTAACTGATAACTGATTCACATCGAAAAGAAAACCAATCCCTTGACCATAAAATTCAACAAAATTCTACGTGACTTCGGCTGCGACCAGTGGGTGAACTCACCTACTCACGACGCAGGAGGTACACTTGAAGTTATCATTTCTCGGGTCGGGTTTCCCCCGAATAGTGTAGATGTTACTGACATTGAACTCTCGGATCATCGTCTCGTCACATCAGTGTTTGCCTTCGATCCTCCAAAATTACAGTTCAAATCAGTTATCTCAAGAAATTGGAGAGAATTCGATTTTGAGGCATTTTGCAACGAATTGAAAGCGTCGCATCTCTGTGATAAGAAAAAGTATAGCGAGAGCCAAGTAGAAGAGTTAGTAGCTCTATATAATTCTACGATACGGGCATTACTCGATAAATATGCTCCTTTCACAGAGAAGGTCTGCCGCATTAGGAATTGCAGCAAATGGTTCGATGCCGATTGTCTTCAAAGGAAAAGGGAAATGCGGAAATTGGAGCGGATTTATAGACGAAATCCGACTTTCAGCAATCGGCAGCTCTGGATTGCCCATCAAAACGTGTACAAAGAAGAAATCACACAGAAAAAATCAAACTTTTGGTGTGACCAAATTGAATCAGAAAAAGACCCGCGAAAACTCTGGCAAAATATAAAGACATTGTCTGGAGAGAGCAACATAAAGGTCGATTCCTCTCTTGACGCGAATAGCCTTGCATCACACCTCCGAAGTAAGGTTGAAAAAATTCGAGACCTCAGTGTCGAAGGATCTCCTTCTGCCACAGCACCAAGTCCGCTCTCTGGTGACTTCACTACTTTCGCAGCAATAACGGAAGAAGATGTCACGCGTGCTGTGAAGTCTTGTCCTAATAAACAATGTGCTCAAGACCCCATACCTAACTGGCTCTTGAAAAAATGTCTTCCGGATATAGCGCCTGTAATTACCGCAATTATTCAGAAGTCACTAGTAAATTCATTTGTACCGGGAATTCTTAAAAAATCAATTATAACTCCGATTCTAAAAAAACCAAACCTTGATACTGATAATACGGATAATTACAGGCCAATATCCAACCTACCTTTTCTATCAAAACTGCTTGAGAAAATCGTAGCCAAACAATTGGTGGGGTACTTGAACTCCGCCGGTCTATTTTCCAAAAATCAATCCGCTTATCGACAGTTTCATTCAACAGAAACTGTTCTTTTGCGGGTAATTTCAGATCTGATCATCGGGATGGAAGCAGGTAAGTTGGCTTTGGTATCTGTTCTTGACATGAGTGCGGCTTTCGATACAGTGGATCACAGTATTTTATTAAATGTACTTGAAACCGAATTTGGCGTTCGAGGTGATGTCCTTCAATGGATGACATCGTACCTGTCCGGACGAGTAGCTTCAGTAACTTTCAATAAATATACATCACCTGAAACTCCCATCGAATTTGGAGTTCCCCAGGGTTCTGTCCTGGGTCCCATTCTCTTCATTTTATATACGAATCGTCTCGAACGAATCATTCACTCAGCTGGCTTCGAATCACAAGGCTACGCGGATGATTTTTTTATTTTCAAGTTTTGCTCCCCGGATGAAAAAAACATTCTTAAGAACGAGGTGATTAGCTTCATTAACACTGTCTCAAGTTGGATGTCTGTCAATAAACTCAAACTTAATCCGACAAAGACGGAATTTATTTGGATAGCTTCTTCTGGAAGGCAAGCCCTCATCGATTTCAGTCCAATCCGTATTCAGGACACAGACATAATTCCTTCTACAGAAATAAAATTTCTGGGTTTCACTCTAGACAATAGTCTATCTCTTGAATCGCAAATTTCAAAAGCTGTGAGTTCTGGCTTTTTCCATCTACGGCAGATAAAGTAAATCAGGAGATGCTTTCCCACTGATGGAGCAATGTCCCTCATAAATTCGTTCGTTGTCTCACGAATGGACTATTGTAATAGTGCATATGCTGGCCTACCTAAGACACAATTAAATAGAATACAGTCCGTTTTCAATGCTGCGGCGAGAATGATTTTTGGTGAATCTAAGTACCGTCATATAACCCCGCTTCTAAGGGATCGTCTTCATTGGCTTCGATGTCCTGAAAGAATAGAGTTCAAGATCTGCTTAATGACCTTCAAAGCATTGCAAGGAATGGCGCCAGCCTATATATCGGAACTATGTGTCCGACAAAACTTAAGCGAGAGACAGCTTACTCTAAGGTCAGCAGATCTAGATGTTACTAATCGTCTAATAGAACTTTCTAGGTCAAATCGAGCTGTTTACTATGATCGCTCTTTTCATGTAACGGGCCCTCTCATTTGGAATAAACTTCCCTCAACTCTTACTAATATCCAGAATTTGGCTGAATTTAAACGGGCTTTAAAAACAAAATTATTTAAAAAATCATACCATTCATGAATCCTAACATCTTTTCAATATACGTAATTATAATAAGCCATGTTCTCAAGCTTCCCGTAATTGTTTGGTTTCGGTTTCCTCATAATTGTATTTTTATTTTATGTTTTCGTATCCGAATTTATGGCAGAATATCTCTTATTTCTAAACGCTAACTGCCTTTCTGTTAGTATATTATATTTTAGTTTTAAAGTTCTTGTTTTGTCCTGTGTTACAATAGCACCGCTATTGTCTATTATTATTATTGTCCCGTGTGTGCTTTAACAGCACAATCTTTGTTAATTTTGTTCTTCTGTCATTGTTTTGTAAATACTGTATATTCTTTAGTTAATTTTGTTCTCCTGTCATTATTTTGTAAATACTGTATATAATTTTATTATTTTCTCAATATTATAAGGAGCACTGTAGGATTATTTTTAAATTTATTATAGTTAAGCGCACTTGAAGTGAAATGTCACAAAACTGCGCTATATAAATATAATGTTATTATTATTATTATTATAATATCTAATTTACATTTCTTTTAAATATTCAATAATATCATCATTTAATTTATAAAAACAGTTTATATATATTTTCGATATTTGTTTTTGGGGTGTTATGCCGTGTTGCGCTACCTCCTTCTTTATCTCAGCAGATCCGGTAGATGTCACATCTACTGGATCTGCCCTGATGATGGACACTGCAACGATGTCCGAAACGTTGGCTAAAGAAGGAGGTAGCGCAACACGGCATAACACCCCCAAAACAAATAACGAAAATGTTTTTGGCCGTGAAAATCTTAAAACGTATCGAACAATTTATACATTTTTGCCTTTAAAGCCTTCGGTGGGCGAAACAGCTGTCACGTGTCATTATAATTACATAGCAGAACTTGTTTATAACTAAACTGTTTTCTTAAATTAAATAATAATATTATTGAACAAATAAAAGAAATAAAACGCCGCACAAAAATCTGAACTGCCCAAATCCAGAGGAACTATAAATCCCCAATTAAGTTATTTTGTTTTTCCATATTTGGTTTCTAAAATTTCTTAAAAAAGTTTGTGAAACAACCAAATATGGCTAATGCTACTTCAAGCATCATTTAAATTTTGTGTGTTGATCTTTCACCAGAAAAATACTATCTATTACCTTCCAAAAAAAAAACTTTATGTGTAAGGAAAATTGCTTAGGCAAATATTGGAATATATTATTTTTCAAACTGCCAGAGTTAGTGTTTGGAAATTGATCTGAAATCCATCATAGTAAAAACATTTAATTTTCTCACATTTTGACTAGAATGATCGTTCAATTTTATGAGAAATGGATGGTTGTGAAGGAAACACAATGAAACCGCCCCCCTCTAATTTCATCGTACCTTAACAATGTATTTGGGCGGACACAAATATTCATGTTTACGTAAAAAAATGGGAACCCCGATACAAAATATACCTCTCAACGTTTCCCGTATTTGGGTCACTGTTGAGGTCAAGAAATTCATTCTTCGTTCTATTTAGGTATTATTCAAGAGTTGTTTATTTTATATTAAACTGTTATATTTTGTCTATGTAAGAAGTCAAGTTGAGTACAATTCTTCCGTCTGGAACCCACATTATAACATAAATGTTCAAGTTGTTAAAAAAATACAAAAAAAATAATTCTTTCGGTTTTCTAAATTTTAAAATGGGTATTCCAGCAATTATGTTGAACTACAAAACTCTGTTAAGTAATATGAATATGCTCAAATTGTCAGACAGAAGAATTTTCACTGACATGATATTTCTATATAAAATTCCAAATGATTTAGTCGATAGTCCAGTATTACTTGAATTTATAAGCTTCCGGATACCACTACGTAATTCTAGAAGTCAGGATTTATATCAGTGCAGAAATTCTGGGACTAACGACCATATGTATTCTTCTTTGCCCAGAATACTAATGGAGGGAAACAATTATATCAAGTCAGTGGACATCTTCAATTTATATTTAAACAAATATAAAATATTGTCACTGTTTCAGTTCAGTTATATACAATAAATACTGTATATTTCTTACCATTCATGTATAAAAGTCCCGAAAAATAGCGTTAATCAATCAATAAATAAAGAGATGAAAAGCTTCATCGATAAATGCTACTTTATTCTTGTTATTTCTTATCAGGTTCAAATATTGAAACGGAATTGTTATTCCATTTTAAAGGGTTGCGTCTTTTGAGAACATAACAGCATTGTGATCAAAAGACTTAGGCTATTCAAATATACATATAAATTCCGAAAAAAGGGCAAATTAAATAGCGATAAATTGAATGTATTTTAACACAAAGACGTTTTAAATTATACAAATTCATGTTTATTCATTTGAAGTAAAAATATCTATTTAATATGTAACATCATTCATAATTTTAATAATAAACTTTATAATTACCTGTATGTACCTAAAATTAACAAAATAACTTATAATACCTTAAAATTAACAAAATAGAAACATTCATTATATAGAGACAATGTTGTGTACCCGTGCCTAAGTGTGCATAAATACCATAGCTTAAGAATTTCAACTACCAGTCTGAAAATGTCCGTAATAGGATGAAACCCGTCCTGGTGAAATATAAATTAGTGGAAGTAAGTACAAAAGTGTTTTAATTATTATTTTTAATTGTTAAACTAACGTTTAAGACAAGATTTTTATGCATAGCACAAAGGGTAACAATTATTATAAGCAATAATTATCAGCCTGAGACACTCATCTAAATTGAAAAATCTTCCCGTTGGCGGCATGTATCTTTTCTCGGAAGATTTTTCAATGTGGATTAGTGTTTCTGGCTGATAATTATTGCTTAGGTATAGTAAAAGTGTTTTAATTTCAAATTCTAATACAAAGACGTTGATTCTATCCTGAAGTTTCATACTAGTGATAGATCTTCATCATGTAATGAAACATCGTGCAACCTTATGCTGAGATGTGAGTCGTTTAATTTCTATATCCGCTATATCATCTTTCGTTGATTTGGAGAAAACCGCAAAAAAACTGTCACATATCTAGCGTAAATAAACAATTGCTTTCCAATTTTTGAATAATGAAATGGAATAATATAATTTCGAGAAATGTTAATTTTTTCTATACGAGTATGTCTAACATGATTTAAGTAATTTCGATAAATAAAATTAATATATGTAGAGGATTTTGATACTAACCTTGTGTTTTACTCACAATATAGTGGCTTTTGAAATTCAACTGACCTGACGCGCGAGTTTCTAAACCCGCCATCTTGGAAAAATAATTGCTTGTGATTGGTTGAAATCCGATATAGAGGGTTTTGATGGTAACTTCTTGAATGATATAGCGGTGTTGTTTCTAACTCGCTCTTTTAACATAATTTTTGGTCGTGATAAGGAAGGTATTGAATTTAAATTTTAAGTTCCTCTAAAATTTAGTTTCAAAAATGTGAAAAAGATGTCACACTCAGATCATTTGGTCAAAAAAATTGTTATAACGGTTATTGAAATTATAGAACTCATATGTGAAGATCTAAATATCCAAAGTAACACTGAAAAAGAAACCAAAACTAAATCTGAAACTGATACAGAACAGAAAAAAGAAAGTGAAACTAAACGTGAAACCGATACTAGATCTGAAACTGAATAGGGAAGAAACTGAAACTTTATCTGCAACTGAAATTGAAAAGAAACTCAATAAAAAAGAAACTGATACTTCATCTACAACTAAAATTGAAAAAGAAACTGAAACTAAACCTGAAGCTGTAAAAGAAGTTTAAATTGAAACTAAATCGGAAAATATAACTGAAACTACTTCTGAAAATGAACTAGAAAAAAAATTGGAACTAGAAATGAAACAAAGATAAATCCCCTTTATTATTTTAACAATTTTATAATAATTGATGAACCACGACAGCTTAATACTAATTACTTTCATTTCACACGAAAATAGACCTCTGCCAAAACTAAATCCGATGGATTCATCTTATGGATACAGTCGATGGTGGTGCAATGGATGCGAGATTTATTCATACGCAATAATTGGATTACTAACGTGATGAATTTCATGCTCTTCGAAGCGAAATATTACTCGAAGCACGAATAAGCGGTATTACAAATTACACATATTAAAATCATGCTGCTAATCAATTAATTAAATTAATTGGTTTCGTGCGTGCTAAATTCATTGGTTGATATTTTCAAACCCATGATTGGGTTGAAATCAATCAATGCATAAGTTTATATCTATTGCATTGAAATTATAAATTATTATGTAAATGAAAAAAATACCAGACTCATCAAAAACATCTTTTTTGCTCTCACTCCTAAAGTTCTGGCAATTGAAGTTGAATTACGTTTGAAGAAATCCGGGGGATGTGAGGTAAATAAGTCGTAAGGCCAATTTTGAAGAGCAGCAAATTAGTGTAGGGAGGTTTTCGGAAAATACTGGATATAAGAATACTTAGTAGCCTTTTTTTTAACAGTTGTGGTGCGAAGACAGTGAAACCACAAATGTTTTTATTGGCCAACTTTAGTTTAAACAAAATAATATCTTGAAAATATTCGACATTGTACTCACTTTGTAAAACTTTCTTTTTTTCTAATTATTTTTCACATGTTGTTACGACATTATTCAATTAAACTGTAGAACAAAAAATTACACATGAAATGCTTTGCCCAATGGGCGAATTTCCAAATATTTGTTCAAACAGGCCTTAAATTTCTGATATAAAACTGTGTTTACGAAATTCCAATGCACCTTTTCCTATACATTTGGTCATTTTATTAGTATTTGTGTTTTCTTGTTCGGAGTCGCTAGATGTCTCGTTCTTTTATATTTTCTTTGTATGTTCATTTTGGGGTGGTTTGAAGATTGGATATTGATTTTACAAAATGGTTTGCTAAATGTCTGGCCACTTATGTTTGTCAGGTGCTTTAAACCACTAGACCAAGGGATATAATGCGTGGGACCGTGGATTTATTATATTGGAACCGAGTATCCGTGATATAAATAAATATTTTATTGCTATTTCATTTTCTTGCAGGCCAAATCCTATAGATGTACGTGTTTGTCCTTTTTAATGTCGCTCGCTTTCGTTCCACCAAGTTTCAAATCGCAACAGTGCTAAAGAAAGTGTCACTTCAAAAATAAAACTAATGCATTGCTGTTTGATGAACTAAAAACGTCACGAAATTATGCACCAATCTATTAAGAGTGTTTAACCACATTTCGTTGAAATCCACATTTCGTCGAAAGTTGTTCTTACGATCGTGCAGGGCGGTTACAATGAGAAAGATTAAATATTCTCCGTACCAGCGTTTTAAAATCATAATTCAATATCGATTTTATTTCATTCCAAATTTGCTTTAATTTATGCCTACATCCAAAAATGCTGAAATGCGTGATGATAAAACTATTAAAATATTGTACTTTTTGTTATTATTTTTTGTTTATAAGTATTTGTCATTTTTCAATAATGTTTAAGTGTAATAAGAATTAAAAAAAAAAAAATTAAATATATTAGTTTATAAGTGCGCAAATAAATACACTACGGACCAATTTTCGTTAAGAAACACATGAACGTTTATATTTTTTAATGATTATATTTAAACTAAAATTAAAATTCTAAAACATGCGATACCCAGATAATGCATTGATTTATTTTACTGCATGATTATAGGATTTGAAATGGGTGTGGTATAATACAAAATCTTTTTTGAAAATTTAACAAATCTGCCAACGATCTATGGTATATCCTTATTATACAAAAAACAAACATTTTTTCTCAAAATTTAAAAATGCGAATGCTAGATAAAAGAACAATCTTTGGAAATTCATTTATAACTTTTTGCGGAAAAGAGTCAATACGTCTAAATTCTGATTTAAAAATGACATATTTCTGGTTTTGTCTGGTAATACCCTCTTCACATAAGTCGTAGATTTTCTCTACAAAAATATTTCACACGGCGAAGTCTTACAGCATACAAAAATCTCTGTTATAATTATTATTTATTATACTTGTGTAAAACCGAGCGAGGGTGTATTAACTCTTGTAAGAGTGGGTTTTCATTAATGCGCACAGTAAAATTGATTCGAAAATCCTACCCCAATGAAGATGAATTGCTTTTTTCCTTCTAACAGGGGTTTCGAAGTACCAACGCATTCACCGAATGGGAGGGGGTGGAAGATGTACGATTTCCACGTTGTTAAAGGCTCCTTTAAAGCCTTACAAAACCTTCAAATAATATTAGACCGCATAAAATTAGCCTCAGGAAATGAGGGAAAATATACCTGGAAATTGTGATTATTCGAGTAAACGGGAAATATTACATTTCGTTATTTTTTATACTTATTAGGTTTTTCTCGGAAAATAAACAATTTGCGTGTGATATTACAAGAAAACCGCTATCTTTTTAATACAACTATTTACTGATATTTCAAAAACTGATCAGGTTTCTCTTGTATTCAAGCTTCATCACAGCTTTAAAATATTGACTGTTACCAAGTTAAGGTTAAAGTAAATTAATCAATACTAACATTATAAATGCGAAAGTGCGCGTGTTTGTTTGTTACGCTTTCACGCCTAAACCACTAAACCGATTTAAAAATGTTTTCATCGATAGAAAGCTACATTACATGCGAGGTAAAAAGGCTGTATATAATGGTTTACGTTATGAAATTATAAATATTAATATATTATATTTATTATATGTTTAATGTCAAACAAATTTCCCGACAAAGGCGAAAAGCAAAACAAATCGTTGCCGTGGAAACGATATTGATATATTAAGTATTTATCATTTTTCAATAATGTCTAAGCAAAACAATCTTAAATATATTAATTTGTAAGACCTACTCATCAATTATGTACGTACGATTGTTATTTTTAGAGTCGGTGTTGGCGGGAGAGGAGCTGTAAAGTGAACACGCCGGGCCGCGGGTACCTTGGTTGACACCGACTCCAAAAATACCTACATATTGATGAGTAGAAAAGGTAAGTTGATTATAAAGTTGTAGAAGAATACGAAATTATTTTTTTACTTTTTAGTGCATTTTTTGAAGTCGTTTTTTTGTTTTGTTAAAATTTTTGTTTATTTTTGATTTTTAGTGAATCTGAAGTACACTAACTAATTCGATTAAGATTCGGCCGAGTATCGTAAATTTGTTCTTCAGAATTGGAGAGTTTCGTTACTTTGTCATGGATCCCATAATCAGAACCTAACCAAACTCTCATCAAACTACCCTTGAAGTACATCCTTTCCAATAAAAAAAGAATCATCGAAATCGGTTGGCGTGATATTGAGTTATTTGTCCATTTGTCGCGCACATACTTGATGCAAATTTAAGACTTATATGATTTTCTCATGGATGCCATTGTCAGAACTGGACCAAATTAAAATGGAACCACACGGAAAGCACCAGCTTTCATATAAAAAAAGAATCATCAATATCGGTTCACCCAGTCGAAAGTTCTGAGGTAACAAACATAAAAAAAACCTCCTCCTTTTCGAAGTCGTTTAAAAATAGAGAAATTTTCGTCATAAATAAGTGTTTTTTAAATGATTTTATTATATTTGATCTAAAATTAAAATTTTGCAACATGCGTTTACCAGATAACGTGTTGATTTACAATCATGAGTGATTACATGATATGAAATATGTCTTGTAAAAGAACATTTTTCTTTTATTTGAAAATTTAACAAATCTGCCAACGACCTATAGTGTAACCTTATTTTACTAAAAATAACCATTTTTTCTCAAAATTTAAATCATGCGTTTAATAGATAAAAGAACAATCCCCTCCTCTCCCCTTCCCTCCTTCCCCCCTACCACTAAACTTTAGGAAAAACACTTATTTAAAAAAAAATTCGCGCGCAACCTATTGCAAATTTTAAGTGCAAATTTCACAATACCAGAGCTCACCAGTATATAGATAAACCTGCGCACAACAACTCACCATAGTTTCATCGCGGTCGTATGAAGAGTAAAGTAAATAATTTCATAACGCTGGAGCTCATTTTTATATATAGAAACCATCGCGGGCATGCGCACATCAAATCCCCAAAGTTTTGTCGAAATCGGATGACTGATTTGGAAGCGGTTAAGGGACAAACAAAAAAAACATTCATTTTTATATCACACGAATATTTGTTTCATATCATAGTGTTTCCATACAAACTAAGTATTGAAAATCCGTAAGTTTAAGCTTTAACTTTAGGGCGCACAGTTTACACCCGCGCTGTGCAAGCGGGTTCTCCACAGAGCATCGGACCATCCCATGCTCTGTGGGGAACTATTAAAATTTGCATGAAAAATTATTTCATGTAAAAACATCTCCGAAAAAAAAACAGATTATATTGTTGGAATGAATAAAAAATAAACAAGGTATTTCGTAAAAGATTTACCAAGGTCTGATAGGGGTTTTAGGGTCTGTTTTGCGAGGATCGCAAACATTATTTTGGGTATAAGGTTCAATATGACCCGTAAGTAATGTTGTCTTTCAAAAGTAAACAAAAAATACATTTTATTTTCTATAGCCAACCTCGCAAGTTGTCTACAATTTCAGAGGCTATTTTGGGACTGTATATTCTTGTTAACACAATGGGAACCGTTTGTTTCTTGATGCGTGGGGGTAGTGGTCTTAATAAAGCCTCGGAATTTACATTCCTTAAGGGTTGACTTCCCAGATTTACATATTCTCGTGGATTAATATAAACCTTACAGAAATGTGCAAAGCTATCCTATATGACGTAGGTACAGGGTGCTACTCGTAAAGATAAGAGGTTTATATTCATTAAGAACCATTATATCTAATTCTGTTGTATTGTGCATTCTGCGTAACTCTGGTTCAATGAACTCAAATTTGCTTTGGATTTAAATTAAAAAATCATTTTCAAAATTGAAACTGATTGAGTGAAGAATTCAGAAAAGCGATTACATACTGTTACGATATACGAAACGCCTCCTCTCAAATTGGACTGCACGCCACTGTACAGACAAACAGTTTCGCTCCCTCGCCGCAAGTGCGCCGCGCGCTGACGGCGGCGGAACGCCAGCCTCGGTCGGCCGACTAGCGAGCCCGCCATTCTCCTCCCGAGCCCGCTCTGGGCGCACGTGTATCGTGAACCACGCCACACTGTTCCGGAACATTCCACAACGCCGCTATGGCGGTTGTTATTTTGCCTAGTGACTGGCGGGAATGCCAAGAACGGCTAAATTGCCCTCCACATAACCGAATCTCCAAGAGACCAGCCTGCTGCTGTGAGTACCATGAGCTATTTAACCCCTCTTTATTGCGTGTGTTCCTTGTAAATTCAACGCGAAGATAAATGACCGCCCCCAGAGAGATTTTAGGGCCAAATTCACCCGGTTTAGATAGAATTACTGTTGCTACCCTGTACTACTCTGTTTGCATTATTGTATCATTGTGTTTACGAAAGAATTCTACCCAATACAACTGTTATTTACCGTAGCCACTTGTTTCACTGTCTCCCCCAGCCCGTAGGATTTGAGCTTATTTCAGGGATGCCACACAAACGCCTCAGAGATCCTACCACCCTGATGATAGTCTCCTCCGCTTTGCTGACCATTCTGAGCTAGTCTGTCGGCAGAAGGTAGGCACCTCAGGTAGGTGTACTTAGCAATACCTACCTTCCTATTATATAATATTTTTATCAAAAAATTATTTTTAAATTTGAATTTTCAAAACTGGAACTGATTTTTCAAGACTACTAATGAAATTTCAAGGGTTTGCACTAGTTTGTGTTACAATAAATAAAAAAAATATATACGGGTTATCGGATCCCATAACTTTGTCAAAACTAAAAGATCACACGGATGGAATTTCTAAGGTGTCACTTACACTATAAAATACAATCACATTTTAATGAAAATGGGCACTTCAATATAATGAAAACAATAATGTTGTGATCAAAACGGTTTCTATCATATTTATTTCATAATTATTTCATAGTCACTTTAATATTATATACCTAAGACAGATTCGCTTTAATGTAATCGCTTATAAATCTTTGTTTTTCATTATTTTATTTTTTACAGATATTTAAAAAAAAAACTTTAAGGATACATATTTTTTAATTTTATCTATTGTGGAAAATGGTATGAAGAACTAGTGATATAATGAATGATAACATTTTGTTTGATCTCTCAACACTCTGTTGTTAATTCATAAATTTTTATCACTTATAATTTTCTCCGTTTATCATTTTATTTTTAAATTTTATTATTTTGCTTATACTTAACTGTTTGATAATGACCGATATTTGCGTGTGTTATTTTTATTAAATTGTGAACTTATTAACTCCGATACAGGCGAACCCTAGTGGGGTTAATAATTACACGCCAAAAAAATGTATTTAAATTGTGAAGAAGCAATAAATAAATAAATAAATATGGCAAAATGGATTTTCAACAAGAAAATTGGAAATAATAAAAGTGATGAAGAATTTATGTAATATCGGCTTTTCGGGTAACTACATCGGAAAATGTAATAAGTAGGTACCGGCAGGTTATACAGGGTGTTAGGGGATGTACTTCACATACTTTAACCAGTGATTCCTGGCATTATTTGGAGTAAAAAATGTAATTGAAATTTTGGCCTCCCGTGTAATTTTTGACGATTTTTTTTCAAATTCAAACGAAAAAAATTCTTCCACGTCGTCAATGGTCACTCTGCCTAGTCACCGACCGATCTCTCACCCCGCCCCCAACTGTCCAACATCTACAATTTTTGTGGTAGAAAAAAAATCAAATATGTCACAGGAGACCAACATTACATTAACATTTTTTACTATCAAGTACGTCACTTAACTCCCTGCATATACGCGATATCTAGATCGTTAGAAAATATGTAAACACAATCTAATATATAAAATTCTCGTGTCACGGTGTTTGTTACCATACTCCTCCGAAACGGCTGGACCAATTTTGATGAAATTTTGTGTGCTTATCTGATAGGTCTGAGAATCGACCAACATCTATTTTTCATACCCCTAAAAGTAAAGGGTGTTCCACTCCGAAGAAAATTATTTTCCCCATACATTTTGTATGGAACGAATTCTCCTATTTTGAAAGAACCTCAGCAATATTGTAAGGGGTATAATATTGAACTGAGAACCAGGGGAGGGGGGAGGGGGTGGGGAGGAGGGGGGAGGGGGAGGGGGGTAGGGGGAGGAGGGAGGGGGAGGGGGTGGGCGGGGGGGGGGGGGGGGGTGGGCGGGGGGGGGGGGGAGGGAGGGGTGAGGGGGAGGGAGGGAGGGGGGAGGGGGGAGAGGGGAGGGGGGAGGGAAGAGGGGGGAAAGGAACTCAGGAAAGGGGTTAGCGGGACGGGGGAAGGGGAGAAGTGGAGTGGGGAGAGGGAGAGGGAACGCGAGAGGGGAAAGGATACGCAGGAAGAAACAATTTAGATCAAGGTATGGTATACGCAGGGAGAAACAATTTAGATCAATTCAGCTAATAAGTTGACAACAGTTTTTGATTCTGAGGCGGTACGAAGTTCGCCGGATCAGCTAGTATTAGTATAATATTATTCTACACTAAGGACCGGTTGTCTCACAGAAATTCAAATGCAACATTGTCACCAAATGGCCATTCAGCGCCATTTTGTTTTGACATTTGAAAGGTCCCGTTAAATGTGCGTTTCAGCTTTATTCAGGGTGCGTTTTAGCTATCTGTCAATTTGTAATACGCTGAAAACTCTGACAAGCTTAACAACGTGAAAGCTCTTCTCTTCGGCTGATCATAAATTGTTCAAAAGTTGAAGCGGACTTACGAGTATAATATTGACATTTAACGGGAACATTTCAACTGTCAAAAAAGTTCACGCATTCGTGGTAGCCCGGGTGTCACAGACATAAACAGTAAGCTGGAGGAACGACAGTTGAGATGGTATGGGCACATAAGACGGAGACCATGAGACCACACAGTGAAGCAGGAAATGTCTATGGAGCTTTATCGATAGTCATCCAGAGGAAGACCGAAGGACTCCTGGATGACTCAATGCTGCAAAATACTTTAGAGAAACGGCCTGGATGAAGGCGATACTCAGAACAGAAGAAATTACAACCTGAGAACGAGAAGAGCCGACCCCAACAGTCTACCTAGGCAATGAGTTGGGACAGCGCAAGGAAGAAGAAGAAGATTTCAACTATCAAAAAAAAAAGTTTTATTAAAAAAAAACGAGTGTGCTTTAGATCACACGACTGAAGTAAAACTTCACTAAATTATATATCCCTTTCAACTTCCGTTCGCCTCGCCCGACTGTTCACCTCGCCCGACCGATCACACTTTTCATAACTCTCTCGTCACGCATTCACCAGCTTACTCCCCAAGTCAAGCGTGCGTAAAGAAGTTTTATTTCAAAAATATATTTAACAATAAAGATTTTTGGCTGTTTCGGTTTGGCAAATCCGTAAGCGTTGTTTTGGAACAACCTATAGTTTATTCTAAGCCTCAAGGGGATACAAATGTTAGTAATGACATTATTAAGAACGTTGGTCAAAAGGATCAGCCATATTGAAGCAAGCTTCGCATTTCAAACACTGTCAACAGCTTTAAGTTCAATAACATTTAATGTATAAATATATTCAATGGTAAACTTAGAATGGCGTAATCATGGAATAAATGAAGAATGATTATTATTATTCAATATTGATTCTCCTTCAGTGAAAGCAACAAAATCACAAAGGTTGTATTGAGAAAAAAATGCTTTGAAAATACCAACACAAGTAAGCATAAAATTACATATGGACTTATTTCTACTAAATCACAATCAATTCGAGCCATAATCTCGGTCTACTGTTCAACACAACGAAAACAAAGATCGACAGGGTAAACACCTTTGGGAATAAATAATGCTCTCACAGAATTAGAACGGTGAACTACTTTATATGCCTAGGCTCGTCTGTAAGTGACGAAGAAGGGTGTGAAACGGAAGTCAAAAGAAGAATTTGCATCACAAGAGACGCCATAAGTAAAATGCAAAGGATGTAGAGTGGCAGAGGCATAACGAAGACCAAGGGGAGACTCGTCAGGGCGTTGATTTTCCTTTATATTTCTGTACGGTATGGAAACATGGATAGGAGAAAGTTGGAGCTAGGGAAAGAAAGCGGATAGACGCCCTCGGAATGTGGTGCTGGAGAAAAATGCTCAGGAACCCATGGACATCCAGATGTACAAATGTTTCTATTCTGGAAGAGGTAGGCATCCACAACACACTTTCTACAATCAATGACAAATTGGTCGCCAAATTGGAGACTCCAACACGAAAAAACTCGTAGTCATTGCCAACTCATTGGGAGTGTGAAAGGCATCTTGTCAATGAGGAATTTAAAGAGAGTATATTATGCTTTATGCTACTATCGATTGGAATATGGAGTAATAAGATGGGGCTCTGCAGCATCTAATCACATAAAACAACTGAAGGTAACTCAGAATTGCATCATAAAGACCATACTAAAGGTTCCCACAAGGATGTCAACCGCAGAAATTTTTAAATAGTTTGATGTTCTAAGCATACAGAAAATCTATGCCAAAAACATTCTAGTACATCACCACAAAAATGATTCAGAGGCAGACACCTCACATGCTCATAAAACCAGAGCCAAACAAACAGACATACTTAATATACCAAAGTATAACTCTTCATTTGGACAAAGAAGTTCTGAATTTTGAGCAGTAAAGTTATATAACAAACTCACACTTAGTATCAAACAAATTAAAACAAAAAATAGCTACATTAAGGACATTAAATGTTGGCTGAAGGAACTTATGAATATCATAATAACTTATGAAATATCGGAAAATGAACTAACTAGTATACTTAAAACATCGTCATAGAAGTTTCTGGAAAACCTTATCAAAACCATGAAGTTAAACCATAGAAGTCGTTGAAAACTTATCCAAAGCATAGTCCCCTCAGCACAGGATCTCCTGGTGAGGAGGACTACGAATATATTTTCTATTTATCTATATTTTCTATTTACCTAACATGTTTCATATAAAAATATAAAAAATAATAAATATATGGTTACTAAATAAAAATAAATAAAAAAAACAGTCACCAATGCGCTGGAAAGATCAAGTATCACTGCCGTTCCACTATAGAAATTGAAGTCGGGGTCATGATCCTCAGTATTGAGGAACCGACTTAAAAAAAAGAAGATCCAAAAATATGGAAAGAGAATTAGAAATAAATTGACCAGGAAAAGTAGAAAAGTAAAATTTACTTGAACTAACTAACCATTACGCCGTTTCCCTGCAGGGGTAGGCAGTTACGGACCGCCAAACAACTCGGTCTTGGCACACACTCCTTGCCTCGTTCGCATTCAACATCGTCTCATATATGCTCTTTGATTATTCTTACTCTTGACATGACCCGACTCAAGTATCTGATTCACTTGGTCGTGCCATATCTTTCTCGGGCGTCCCCGACTTCTTCTACCATTCATATTTGCGTCATATATTCTCCTTATACTCCTTTCCTCGTTCATTCGCTCTTCATGCCTAAACCATCTGAGCGATCCTTTTTTAATCTTACTCATTACGCTTACATCGTTACGTTTCTCACACAATCGTAGTTGGTTTTGGCACACATACACCTCGGAGATCTCATTTCAACAGCATTCAGTCTACTTTCATCCTTCCGCTGCCAGTTCCATGCCTCACTGCCATATATCAGGGTAGATACCAGTACTCCATTATAGACGGCTAGCTTCGCTTCTTTGGATAGTTTTTTATTGGCGCCAACGGCGTTCAGTCCTCCATTAATAGAGTTACCTGCATTGACCCTTCTTTCAATATCTCTGTCAGCCTTCCCATCTCTCGTAAAAATACTTCCCAAATACACGAATCCATCCACCTTAAATTTACCCAAAATTTACTAGCCTTTATGAATATGTTTACATGCATATATAATTAGTGATTTATCATCGCAAACAAGTTTGATGCATGGATCCTATGAATTAAAATCTCTGATGTTTGAATTTATTAAAAAGGGTTGTTATTAATAATAACACTCTGCTATATTTACTTTCAAAAAGTTTTATTTACTTTGAAAAAAAGGCAAAGCGGCAATATTTCGTCCACGATAAGATAAATAGAGTTGAATCAGTTTTAATTTTATTTTTTTTTAGTTACGGAATTCCGTGAAAAGTATATAAATGTAAAAATCTTTATAGTGTATTTACAAGGGGAAAATATCTGTTACATCTCTTCCCAGAACCATTAAAAGTTGAGAGCAAAATTTCTCTCTCGGAAGTCGCCTACATGAAATGGGTAATAAAAGAGTGTCTAAACATGTTAAAGTAAACTAAGGTAACTTGATACTAAGGTTTAAAAAAAAATCAGAGTGTGTAATTCAACGTGGTAGAAGAGAAACTAGAAAGTCGCTAGATGTCACTGGTTTTTTTGAGTGGTTTGAAGATTGGATAATGATTTCACAAAATAAAAAAGTTTTTTTTTTGGATTTCGTAAGATTGGAACCCGCGTTCGCTTGATGTATGTCTCTCTGGCCGCTGAGAATTGTCAGGCACCTTGCCAAATACGCTGTGGAAGGCACGCGCCGAGGTGCGAATTTACAGCATTATATTAAAATCGAGTATTTGTGTAGACCTGAGTTGTGACGCATTTCCGTTTCAACCGAATTTCAAGTCACTAACAGCGCTAAAGATGTTAAACAAATTATCTTTCTATAAATTATGCATTTTTATGTGATTGCCGTACGGGCGTCCCCACTGCTCTGCTTTTCTTGATTTTAAAGGCATGAGCAATTATTTGTGAGTTAATTTTGTTTACTTGCATACCGCACAAGAGTCCCAACTGCTCTCGTCTGGAGCCACTGGGACTATGGCATCCCCAATTGGGGTATGTTGTGAGGCTGAAGGTAATGGAGAAGGGAAGGAGATGGGGAAGTACCTAGCTATTCAGATCTGGTCACCAAACACGGCTAACACCTTTTCAAGCAATGTTTCAATTCTGAATGGTGGTCTTACACCAGGGCGATACTGAGAGTATCTTCCACTCTGGAACGTGCCGCAAATACACTATATATTACATTAAATGACACATTGTGAAATAACACAAATTAATCCAATAAAATTTATTTGCCACGCCGGGATTCGATCCCGCAAACTTCGGAGTGCTAATCAAGAGCCTTAGCGCTGGACTACGTCGATAATTATTAAAAAATTACTATATTTGCAATAAAAGTTGGTGAAAGATTGATAAATACAATTTTTCGTAAATTTTAATTTTAAATGATCATTTGCGTTGAATCACAAATTTGTCGTCAGTAAAATAAAAAGTATTTTAACGATGTATTATTATTTTATTAATTATATTTAAAATTTTCAATTTGCGAGGCGGGAATGGGTACCGCCGCCCCGGGAACCTTTATTGGATAACCAACACCTCTGCCATAGGTCACCCCTAGTGGTTCGATATGTTTGGTGATTTAGCAGGGGTGCCCGGGTTCAAGGGGTGAAGTTTGTCTAGGTCTTGGAGTCGAATGACCAGGACATACTGAACCCCAGATTCATACCCACCCCTTAAACCCTTTTCCTTCCCAGAACTCTCCTTTCCTCCCTTTCCTTAAAAAAACCCTCCACACAGCATCCCCAAAGATGACATAGGCCCTGAGGGAAATTATTTACCTCAGGGCCTCCTGTGTGGTGCATTTTAAATTTTTTTTTAAATTATTGTAATTAACTCACAAAAAATGCCAAATTAGCATGTAAAATAATGCAAAATTGAATTCTCTAATGACCTACCGTGTCATAGTACGTTTTAAGATTTTCACGCCAAAAATATTTTCGTTATTTGATCTATTTTTGATCCGCCGGATCTGCCCTGATGGACACTGCAATGCTGTCCGAAACGTTGGCTAAAGAAGGAACACCCCAAAAACAAATAACGAAAACACCGTGTCATAATTTATAAACAATAAATAAAATTGCTCACGTCCTTACAAGATGTTTCCTGCAGCTTATGATTAAAAAAGAAATAATATATTTTGAATTTTTTTTACCTCAAATACAGAATCAGGTTTTGTGTGAAAACGACCGGGCAATCGTTCCTCTTAGTATTGCAGTATTTTACAGAATTTAAGGTTTTACTCGGTGTAGTCCTTCGGGATTAAGAGATAGAAACTTCTAAGTTAACCGCGTGGGTTCCTTGTTCCTAAGATCGCAACACACGGGACAGGACAGGAAAGGTGTCCAAGAGAATCCTCTGGGATATTATTTACAACCAATTCAGTAAAAGGAAGGTGTACGCCACCCACACTTGCAGTAATAGAACTATTAGAGTCAATGTCTTCAAAAAGCATTTAAAAACTTAACTTACTAATAACTACGTACGTCGAAAATGTGGATAAAAAAATTTACGACTAAGCATTTCCCGGTAGTTCATGATGTAACGTTGCGAACCGATGACAGTTGCGTTAAATTTTTGACGACAGATCTCACAATTAGAGAGTTTTTCCAACTTCAAAATTTAATATAAGAATTTTGTAATGTTTAAAAATGAAGAAATTATTTTTTTTGGGTAAGAATTTATTATGTTTACTTAAAGTCAAATTTACCAATGTTTGAGACATTCGTAAATTTGTGGGAAAATAGATTTAAAGAATAGATAATTTTTTTATATTTTTATTTATTGAAAGTCCTTTCATAAACATAAAAATAATCGTAATTTACATTATGCAGAAATATAACGTATTGAGGGTTGTAGGTTGACTTGCTTTAAACAGTGATTCCTGATATTATTTGGAGTAAAAAATGTAAAATGAAATTTTGGCCGCCGGCTTTTTACAATAATTTAATTAAAAAAATAGTGTGTTTGCGGCACCAGTGGAATTATCTCCCCGGTATAATGCCAATTCAGATTTGAAACATAGTTTGAAATGGCTTTAGTCGTGTTTAGTTATCAGATCTGAGGAGCCAAGTACTTCCCCACCTTCCTCTTTCTCACCTACTCCTCTCCCCACTACCGTTAGCAACGCAACATACCCCAATCGGGGATGCCGTAATCTCACTGACTCCAGCCAGGAGCAGTTGAGACTCTTGCGAGTCAATCACATACAAAAAATATTATTAGAAACCAAAAGGATTAAGCAAAAGTATTGGATATTTTTATACCAAATAATATTTTACGATACACTATTGTTACATATTTTTATTCCGCATCAAACCTATTTTATTAACAATAAAAATATTACGGCTATCTAATCCGATATATTTAAGGTTCTTTCAGAGACTATATCCCGAGATTGGTTTGACCATAAATACGAGCACTCATAATAACTTTAACACTTGATAAATCTTTGGACAATTTCCTGATTCTTTGGACGTGAAAGTTTCTGTGTGTTTTCCTTGACATATAAAAAAAAATCCAATTCTTTTTAGACTTTGTATCGTGATTTCATCTGATGATTCCAAATAACTTTTCTTCTTCTTATTCAATGGCACTACAGCCCATTTCGAGCCTTTGCCTCCTTCGGGACAAGCCACCACCGCCCTCTGTTCTCAGCCGTCGTCTTCCAATCCGCAACATGGAGTAGTCCCCTTGCATCCTTCCTGACATCATCCTCCCATCTCAGCCTACGTCTGCCCGCCTTTCGTTTACCTCCCGGGTATCCTGTTAGAACCTTCTCCGGTACTCGTGTGCTTA
Organism: Limnephilus marmoratus; assembly: GCA_917880885.1. Classification (NCBI taxonomy): domain Eukaryota; kingdom Metazoa; phylum Arthropoda; class Insecta; order Trichoptera; family Limnephilidae; genus Limnephilus; species Limnephilus marmoratus. Next base: position 49,189,759 of record OU862921.1, on the reverse strand, counting down.
GCATTCAGTGCACATATCTGGCTCATCTTTGGAATCTTAAATGGGTAGAGACTCTGGGAGCTTGGTGGACATCGTAGAGTTGATTATTAATGCCTCTCCCCCTCGCACCGCTCCTAAGATTCTTCGAAGTACCTTTCTTTCAAAGGTGTCCAGCTCTTCCGCAGACTTTGCTGTCAGTGTTCCCGCCTCACATCCATAGGCCAAGACCGTTCTAACAATTGTTTTATATAGGGTTATTTTGGTTTTCCTATGGCAGCAACGCGAAGTACCTATTTGTTGTTAGCGGCTGTGGTGCGCTTTCTTACTTCTACTGAGTCTTCGTTGTCCTGCGTTATGATGGAGCCCAGGTAGGTAAACTCTTCAACCACTTAGTTGTCTTTAAAATTCACGTTATCTTTTATCCTGCGTTGTGAGGTTCGGGTTTGCATGATGCTTTTAGTTTTATTCTCGTTGATTTGCAAACCCATCTCTCTTGCCGCAGTCTCCAAAGGGTCAAACACCCCTCTCAGCCGGTAGGGATCTTCCGATAATGTCGAGGTCGTCTGTGTAGCCAACTATTTGATTGTTTCTGTTGCAAATGTTTGAGTCGGTAATAATTGTTGTCTTCCTCACAATATTGTGCTCCAGTGTAATATTGAAAAGAGTTGTTGCTAAGCCATCACCTTGTTTCAGCCCCTGGGAGACGTTAAAATCCTACTAATCCTATCCTTGCTCGACACCGTGAGCCAACCATTATTGCCTTTACAAGCTTGACTATTTTGGACGGTATTCCAAAATTTTGCAGTATTTTGAATACTTTCTTCCTATCTATACTGTCATACGCCTGTTTGAAGTCAACAGATAGTTGATACATGTCTATGCCGAGTTCTCAGTATTTTGTTAGGATTTGTCGAGTAGTGAAGAGTTGATCTCTTTGTAGATTTCAAGGCCGTGTACTATAACATAAATAGGAATGCATTGTACAATGCAAAGAGTGAGTTTGGAATACCGCGTAAGCTGATCAATCTGGTGAAATTAACAATGTCCCCAGTAACGTCTAGAGTCAGGGTTGGCAGTGATCTGTCCGAGCCCTTTGAAGCGCTCCACGGGGTGAGAAAAGGAGATGGATTGGCCTGGCTCTTATTCAACATAGCCTTAGAAAAAGTTATTTGTGACTCAGGCATCGAGATAAGAGCAACGATATTTGACAACTCTATGCAACTATTGACCTACGCTGATGATATCGACATAATCGCAAAAACTCCAGATGCTTTACGTAATGCCTTCATAAATCTTGAAAGTTCTGCCAAAAATAATGGTCTCGTAGTAAACCAGCAAAAGACCAAATACATGGCCGTAGGATGCACCCAACAAATCCCAACTCTCTCATGAGAAAATCAAAATTTTGAAACGGTACCAAGATTCCCATTCCTACGCTCCCTGATAACAAACGACAATAATACCGCAGAGGAGATCCAGAAGCGCATAATGAACGCAAATCGCTGTTATTTCCGCCTACAAAACCAATTAAAGTCCAGACTGCTGTCCAGAAACACGAAGATATTAGTGTACAAACACTTATCAGACCAGTACTTACGTACGCAGCTGAGACTTGGGCACTAACTAAGAAGAATGAGCGAGCACTGGACGTTTTTGAAAGAAAAATTTTGAGGCGCATCTTCGGACCGGTTCTAGAAAATGGATTTTGGCGCAGACGTTATAACAATGAGCTCTATATTTTGTTTAATGAGCTAAACGTCGCAAAATTTATAAAACTGGGAAGACTTCGGTGGCTGGGTCATGTGGAGAGAATGACCGAGCATCAAACACCAAAGTCACTGCTGAACTCAAGACCAATAGGGAGACGGTGCCTGGGAAGACCAAGACTAAGATGGAGCGACAACGTCCTCAAAGATATATCTATCTTGGAGCTTCTAAACTGGAGAGAGCTGGCACAAAACCGAGATGAGTGGAGGAAGATTCTTGAGGAGGCCAAGACCCACCAGGGGTTGTAGAGCCAATAGTGATGATGATGATGATGAAGAGTTGATCGGTGGTGGATTTCCCCCTCCTGAAACCTGACTGATATTCTCCTAGCAACTTCTGAGTGACGTTCTATTCTTTCTTTCAAAATTGTTGGGACAATTTTATACTTTGTAAAAAGTAGCGATATTGCTCCTTGATTATCACATTTCAATTTGTCTCCCTTTTATGTATGGGGCGTATTATGCTTGTTTGCCATTCTCTTTCGGCGGTCCATATTTTTACAATGAGATTGTGCAGCAGATTTTTAGGATGTTCGTTTTTTTATTAATTTATATTAATATAGCCTAAACGAGCTTTTACAAACATGTGATATACGTACATGATAATTTTGTGGAATAGTAATCATACGCTAATTAAATTGAACCCATGCAGAAGAATAGTGTAGGTATTATGCTCAAGGGCGGATCCAGGATTTTTCTGGGGGGGCACAATGGGCGGACAGGCAAAAAAATCAACAATTACTGTTAGGATTTTTTCTGGGGGGGGGCACAAGGGGCGGACGGGCAAAAAAATCAACAATTACTGTAAGGATTTTTTCTGTGGGGGGGGGGGGGGGGCACAAGGGGCATACCGTCGGGGGAGGGGGGGGGGGGGGCACGTGGCCCCGTGCCTCCCCCTAAATCCGCCCTTGACTATTTTGTTTCGGAGAGTCTTATTTTTCATGTAGATACATTTGTTACTTAGATTTTTTTAATTTTCTTGTACCGGTTTCGGAATATCCGTAGTTAATTCCCAAGAAAAATGAAAACCTGTTTCCGTAACAAATTTCCGTGCAGTTGAACACATCTACGATAATTATTATAAGTAATAATTATTAGCCTAAAATACTTATCTACATTAAAAAAATCTCCCGAGAAAAGATACTTGCCGCCGACGGGACTCGAAATAAGCAGAAAAGAGTAAAAAGTATAAAAAAAATTTAATAAGCAGTAATTGTTACTAGAATATATTGAATTATTTGGCGGGCAGGAGATAAGCCGACGTAGCTCAGTGAATAAGAGCAGTTAACCGGAAATCAGAAGGACGAGAGTTCGAGTCCCGTCGTCGGCGGCATGTATCTTTTCTCGGGAGATTTTTTCAATGTAGATGAGTGTTTCAGGCCAATAATTATTACTTATAATAATTGTTACCTTTGTGCTACGCATAAAAATCTTGTATTAAACATTGGCTTATCAATTAAAAAATAATAACAACTCCCACTTCTGAGAAAGTATTGTAATCTAGGTACAAGAGAGTATCTAGAAGAGAACAATATCATTAATATGGCATTTACGACATTAACACACGTCACAAATTTTGTTTAAAGCACTGTAGCCTATCAAACCAAAATCGATTCGTTCTTTAACATCAACCCACTACAATTCTTTCCGCTTTTACGTTGCATTTAGATGAAATATGCATTTTTTTCCATGATGCAATTTCAAAGCTCACACACGTATAAGGAAATTAAATTACGTGGTAGTTACCCGTACTATTGCACAAGTACGAAGTTAATTCCTTTCCCGCGCGTCCTGGGTAGAAATGAATCCAATCCCCTACATCCCTCGGGATACGAGATAAAAGCTGAATAAATATGCAAAAGTTTGAATGCAAAAGGTCACATTAATCGGACGAGGTGATGTAACTGATGTTTATTTTTTAAGCACATCCATTGCAAGAGTTTTGGGGTAATATTTTTGTAGGATGCGTTGGAACTAAAGTAAACAATGATCAATTGTAGACACACGAAAAATGCTCGAATTCGGACAAGAGGCTAAAAATTCAACTGCCTTCAGGATTCGTACGTTTCAGATTGATCATTGTATAGTTTAGTTGATAAAATGCATACTACAAAAATACGAGTTTGTAAATAACTGCGAGTAACTTATTTTTTTATTTTATGTATTTATTTTATTTTGTTATAAACAATACATCAGTACAAAGAAGCTTTGACTGTCCAAAAGGGAAGGTCTTCCGTTCTAGGACAGTCAAATTGACAGAAACATTTTGATAGGTGTTAGTTTAATTTACAAATGACCGATTTTTATTGGGAAGTTAGTTTTTCTTATTTTTTTAAATGAGCTCCACACAGGAGGCCCTGAGGAAAATAATTCCCACGAGAGCCTATGTCATCTATGGGGATGCTATGTGGAGCGTGTTTTTAAGAAATGAAGGAGAGGAAGTACTGGGAAGGAAACATGTACGAGGCGTGGGTAGGAATCTGGGAGTCAGTGTTCAGAAGTGATGGATGTATGAATCTTTCCCTCCTACTGCGGTGTAAGACGATATTTCGAGAGAGTCCTGTTGGAAAGGTATAAAAATCTTCCTCATCCAGTCTCTCCCGATATGGCCTACCACGCAGTTGGTGGGCAGACTCATCTGCCGTCAAGATATGGAGAAACCTCACCCCATGAACTCGGGCCGACCTGGTAAGTCACCAAACGTAGCGAACCACTTACGGTGACCTATGGCAGAGGTGTTGGTTATCCAATAAATGATTCCCCGAGCGGCTGTACCCATACCCACCACCCAAGTAGTAAAAAATCCCATCAGAAAGAACAGCACTTGAGTGTTATATGAATAACAGAATTTTAACCACTATGCAATTAACGAATCCTTTTGCAATATTAAAAATTTATATACTGTTATCATTGGTTTGAGATTTTCGCGCCAAAAGAATTATCGTGATATATTTTTGGGTTATTATGCAGCGTTGCACTACCTTCTTCTTCAGCCAACGCTTGGACAGCATAGTGTCCATCATTGTGGTGACAGTAATTGGAATGTATTATATTAGTCTATGATTTTCGGGTCATATGATCGCGTTGCCGAGTTGTGCCGAAAATGAACGAAGGTAGATGTGCGGAGTCATTATAATTCAGGAGCTAGGCAGACAAAAAACTAGCATTTAGCTTGGAAGGACGTTCGTCCTCCAAACTATAATTGTAAATTACGATATGTCAATAAACTGTCAATGTGATTTAAAAATCTTAGTCTTTTTTTTTTTTTTTTACATTAACTCCACACAGGAGGCCCTGAGGAAAATAATTTCCCTCAGGGCCTATGTCATCTGGGATGCTGTGTGGAGAGTCTTTTTGAGGAGAGGAAGGAATGAACATTGGTCTTGAAGAGACCCATGTTGTAGGAAGGAGGAAACACAGAGGCCGGCAAATCATTCCACAGCCGAGCTGTTGAACACAAGAACGAGTCGAAGAAACGACCCGTTCTCATGTGACAAATGTCAACCGTGTACAAATGTTGGGCACGCGTTTGGCGTGTTTCCCGACTATGCACCGGTGCCGAAGGGATCAATGATGCTAGTTCTTCAGAGCATCTTCCATTGTAATACCGGTAGAACAAGGATAGCATTCCCACCCGACGCCTGTGCTCTAAAGATTGCAATCCGTCTGTTAAGATGGGAGAATCTATCAAACGGACCGCCCGTTTCTGCACAGAGTCGAGGGTATTTTTCAGGTATTTTGGAGCTCCAGACCAGAGATGGCTGCCAAATTCAACCGTGGGGCGTACTTGTGATTTGTACAAGGTTAGCAGTTGTGTACTATTAAAGTATCTGCGGGCCCTGTACAGTACGCCCAGTTTTTGGGAGGCTAACTTTACTCTGGCTTCGATGGAGCCCCCATACCTGAGCTGGTCACTTAGGGTTACACCAAGCATATCAATGGAGGGCCTGTTCGGAAGATTGCTTCCGTTGAAAGAGACTAGATTTTCATTTCGATCCCTTTTAGACGTAATCAGACAAGATTGGGTCTTTGAAACATTAAATTCAACGAGATTATTTTTACCCCAAGAGAAAACACTCTCGAGGTAACCGTCCATTCTTTGCTTCAAAGCCTTACGAGCTGTTGGAGTTTGTGAGCCCTTTGGGGGCTTGTCAAACAAAAAGCTATCATGAACTGTACTGTCATCCGCGTAACAGTGAATTGGTGCACATGACAAAAGGTCGTTGATGTGCAACAAAAACAAAGTCGGAGACAGAACCGATCCCTGCGGGACGCCAGCATTTATCGAGTGTGAGGAAGAAGTGAAACCATCGACTACCGTCTGAATCGACCTCTCCCTCAAGAAGTCGGCAATCCACATACACAAGGATGCGGGAAGTCCGTAAGAATGCAGTTTGTTGACAAGTCCTCGGTGCCAAACCCGGTCAAAGGCCTTGGAGATGTCCAGTGCAACCGTTTGGGTCTCACCGAAACGTTCCAGGCATCGCCCCCAAACATGCGTCACATACGCGAGAAGATCACCGCACGAGCGGTTCCGCCGGAATCCGTATTGACGGTCGTTAATAATTTTGTTCTTCTCGAGGTATGTGAGCAGTTTGTCGTTGATCACACGTTCCATCACCTTAGACAGAACTGATGTGATCGCTATGGGGCGGTAGTTGGCCGGGTTGGAGCGGTCACCCTTCTTTGGAATAGGATGGATAACCGCTTTTTTCCAACCAGAGGGCACAGAGCCAGTCTTCAGGGACAATTTAAAGAGCTTCGTCAAAATTGGAGCTATTTCTGCAGCGCACCTCTGCAGTACCAGGGCAGGTATTCCGTCAGGCCCACTAGCTTTATTAACATCAAGCCCTCGTAAAACATGGAGTACTTCCCGATGCCGAATCCTCAGCTTTTTCATACGAAAACCGCAGTGAGGAACCGACGTCGGGACAGCACCTTGGTCATCGAGGGTTGAGTTATCCGCAAACATTTTACCTAATAAGTTTGCCTTTTCGGTGGCGGTGTTTGCTAGTGAGCCGTCAGGTCTGGTGAGAGGTGGCAAACTGGATTTGCAGAAATTGCGACTTTAAAAACATCTTTTAGTACCTACTGGAGAATACTGTCCCAGTACACTTACAAATAACGAATGTCTCTGGAGAGAACAGAGGAGATTTTATAGTAATGCTGTCCGAAGAGAATGAGAGGGCGCAACACATTATAACCCATTATAACCCAAAAATAAATCTCGACAAAGGTAAACATTATAGAATGAATACTTCTATCATTGAACAAACAACAATTTTAGCTTGCAATGGCGGTAGTAGGAGTAATAAAATTTAATTTAAAAAACAAATAAACCCCATGTGTTAGGAAAATGATATAGTGCGCCCTTAATGTATAATTAATCTACGCTATCTAATATAAAAATAACACTTCTTCAAACACAGCAAACTTATTTTGTGGCACCATTTAAATTAAAAATTAATAGATTAGTTAGTTTTAACCACTTAGTTTTAACCATGCTTACTTCATCAGGGTTATTTTAAAACTCATTGCTAATGCTGAAGTCACAAGGTTCACTCGGATGAAGGTTTACTCGATGAAATGTTCCATTCTCGTTTCACCGAGTGTTCAGACGGTTCCTTCAAAGGAAGAGTTCACTCGACATTCTCGCTACGAAGTCGTCGAGAGTAGTCGCGGCCGCATTGGAATTCGTCCGGCGCTGACGGCTAAGTTCGGGAATATTTACGATTTCAATTGACATTTCAGATAACGTCGAACTAAATTACGAGAAATTGGCGATTCTTGTAAACAGTAAATAAATTTCAGCACTATAAAATGAACATATGGTTAAATAATAACCTGAAAACTGATATCTACCAGTATTTTTGCACCATGAAAATATTTTTATTCCAAAATAGGCCTCGGCTTGCAATAAAATCCATATAAATGGAATATTTATTAACGTATTCAAAAACTAAAAACTGTTTTGTAAAGGTGATGAAATATGCTTTCAAAATTTAATTTTAGAAATAACCACGTAATTTTTTAAATAGAATAATTATTAATGTAAACTTTTAAAAGTTTACAAAATGGCTCTACTTGCTTTTATTCTAACTAAAATTACTGGTAACAAAAAAATATAAAAACACACACTTATTTTGTTAGACAAATAAATTATAAACGTTTTTCTTGTCGTTTCATATAAAAATAATTCATAAAAAATTCACAATGTTTCATTTTTTTTTTTTCAAATTCGATCAGAAACTTTGGTTCCATAGAAGTGAACATTCGTATTCTTTTGTGATTAATTGTTATATTAAATATATAGAACATTATTTTCTCTTTCCAATACCGTTTAGATCATATTTTTCACTATGATAGTAAGGGAGAAACAACGATTTCTATGAGGCGTGTAGGAGTTATTTCGAAAAGCGAACTAAAAGGAGCATTTTGACGTTTAAGCCGCTCCGGCTACTCGTCCTCACGCCAGAACGTGAAAGACTGTTCACTTGAGTGTTCACACACATCATTCGCGTCACGTGATGTTAAATTCCGGTTGCGAGTGAACAGTGCCGAAGGAAGCATTCCAACATTGTTGGAATGCTTCACTCGGCACTGTCTCTATTCACTTTCGTGTTCACACGGCTCATTTCGAGGGAAAGAGGCGGAATGAAATCACGAAATGAACGATAAATGAATCATGTGAATGGGCTATTACGAAACACGTCGGTTTTTTGAACCGCAAACGTGGTCAAAACTAAGGACGAGTTGTTTATAAAAAAATGACGAATTCATCAAATATTTGAAGTTAATTATCACGTTCTGTGTAAGTTCTATTCAAGTTCTGTTATTATATCATTATAGGCCAGTTTCTTCATAAAACTGAAATTATCACAGAACTCAAATAGTACTTACACAGAACATGAAAATTATCCCGTCCTAAGTAGTCTATTAATTTTGAAATATTTGGTTATTATTACTTTTTCTAAAATTTGTTGTGGAATTGCGTTTGTATTTATGAATTTAATAAGTTATTTAATACTGTTTACGCATCAACTACTAAGCATTGTTTTCTAAATATACCTATATACAGGGTGGGGCAGAGAGGAGTTACTGATTTCAAAAAATCACTGAAGGCCCCCCAGACCGAGCAGAGGAGCGGGGCGGGTGCCGTTAGGTCGGGGAAATGATGTTGTTTTTTTCATGATGTTTTTTAGATGATATTGTTTGGCGTGGCGACCTTGGCGAGCAATACAAAAATTGAGCCTTTCAAAGAAGTTTTCGGCCACTCTTCCCAGCATATCTTGCGGAATTCCAGCGATGACGTCCTTAATCGCCTCTTCAGCAGTTCAAGGTCGTTTGTTTACCTCAGCTTTGACGTATCCTCACAGAAAAAAGTCACTCGGGGTCAAATCGGGAGAGCGAGGGGCCATGGAATATCCCCCCACAAAGAGATCAGGTGACCTGAAAGAGCTTTTGCAAAATTTTGCATGAACGATGGACAGCATGGACCATGGCTTCATCTTGTTGAAACCAGAAGGCTTCTGTGTCGTGTTCCTCGCCATACTCTTTCATTTTGGGACGCCTAACGTTCTCCAACATCTCACAATTGTGAGATGAATAACTCAATAATGGTAATGGTTAATCCTTCGTCGCTAGTGCACAAAACAGCAGTTACGATTGCAATGCAAGCATCTCTACGTTTCACGAAATCTTGTGGGCTCAATTCCTTGTGGGCTTTGTAGGGATACAGGTGAAGGTCTGAGTGTAAGATTTGCCTTATAATTTTGGACGATATTCCAAGCGCAGCGTCATGTTTCCGCGCTGCACGGGTTGGAGACTCTTCAATTGACGCTCGAACTACCGCGATGTTTTCAGGAGTTTGCACACTTTTAGGTCGCCCAACTGGTATTTTAGGATGTGCAGTTCCTGTCCGCCTTACATTACTGATTCATTTCCGAATGGTTTTAGGATCAGACAAACTGTCATTACGATTTAACTCGAACTGTTCCCGGAAAGCTCCATGCGTAGCCACAACGCTTTTTTTCCGTTTTTAAAGAACGTCTCCACAACAAAGCCCCGGTACTTACCTGACCATGGCATGGTCACCAATATAAACGGCATCATTTCCCCAACCTAACTGCACCCGCCCCGCCCCTCTGCTCGGTCTGGGGGGCCTACAGTGATTTTTTTAAAATTAATAACTCCTCTCTGCCCCACCCCGTATATTCTCCTCCCTAAACCGCGAGATATGAAGCTCACTTAATGGGGAGCAAAATAATTAGGGAAAAAATACATATTTTAACGTGAATTGAATTCTGTTGTATTTTCTACTCGTATAAAACACATCTAATAAATAAATTTTCTCTTCAATTATCGCAAAACTCACTTCTTGGCGTAATTTTAATTGAATGAAAACAAATCGCTTTGTGTACACTGTACACCGCTTATTTAAAAATAAGTGGAAAATGCAAAGTGATTTGTTTTTCATTTAAATAAATAAATTTTTCTCAACCCAAGAGGGTCGTCTTTCTTAAAAAACGCTTTAAAACACATTGTGGTGAATTTCCAAGACGTTTGAAAATAAAATAAAAGTACTTGTAAGTAAATTATTCAGTTGAAGAGGTCGATTGCCTTGTTTCATGGGACACCCGTCTTACATATGGATGAATTTAGGTAGTTCAATTGTCACAGTAAAATGTCAACAAACTCTTTGGAACACTTGTCACGGTTGCTGAAAAGATCTCTGTTTTAAATGCGTTCAATAGAATGCAATTTTTATCCAATTTGGACTAATTTAAATAAAATATGTATTGCACCGAAAACGTATTAGAAAAACTCATGGTGAAAACTCAAAACGTTGTCTCAAACATAACTTTGCATAAGAAGGCTGGCATCAAAGAGTCCTACCACGTTCGACAAACTCTTATGAGGGTCAGTTTCTCTCTCCGTGATATGAAGTGTTTTAGTAAAACTAAGTAGTTTAACGATTTTAAGGCTCACATTGTCATTGCACAGCTTAGACTTTACGTACACACGTACGAATGAAATAAAAATTTATTACTTTTTATATGAACTCTTGTGAAAGCTAGTTTTTTTATCAATTTAAAAAGTAACTAATATATTTAGAAATTATTTGAAATTGTAGTAAAAAAAATAACCTTTTATTTGTTGGGACATCGTGATTTGTCATCCAATCTGTGTTACTACTACTTGAACGCAAATCATTAAACGAAGAATAATATAAGAATTGGCTGACTGTTAATCAAAATAAAGTTGTTACTTCTGTAGCGTCCCTGAGGAATCTATAGAAAATTTACAAATGAAAACACAACAAAATTCTTATTGAAGTTTATAAACTTAATGATAATATCAAATCATCAACAAACATAATATCAAAAACTCTTAATGGCGATTATATATTGTGAAATAGACACTGAAAATAGAAAAGTAACGATAGCAACTGGGACTTGATCCTCTAGTCTTACCAGGACTGGTCCCTGGACTATGTCTTTCTGTCATATTTTCATTTAAAATTGTTGATCAATTAACAAGTTAAAATATTAGTTTTACCTGTGTTTCTGAGGTGACATCCAGTTGTAGTGTCTTCAGTCTTCCAGAGCAGTCACTCTTGAGCATTTCGGCATCCAGGTTATCCGTTTTGGTGGAGAAACCAGCGAACACCACAAAGCCGAGGTCGTCCAAGCGGCGCGCGATGGCGTTTCCTATCACATTGTCACAGCCCGTGATGAGCACTGCTTTCCCGGCTGCGATTACCTGTAAATTAAATATACAGCCATATTAGTAAGTGATCAAATTGTAATCTTCTGAATGTGGGATGAGTTTTCACAACACCAGTGGCATTATTAACTATCTCACCGGCCATCTCAGGCCAACTTCTGTTGCGCAATCAGGCGAAGATTAATGCTAAATTACCATTTTCCATTAATCTTTACTACTAATCGGTTTACATTATAAATATCAAAAAATATAATTTAGATAAATTGAAGCTTTTTCTGCCGTTTCTCTCAAGTAGAGTCAAAATAAAATTGTTAAATACATTATTAAAAATAGAAGCGTAAACTAATAATTTCTTTAACACAAATGTATGACCGCGTACAAGAAACAACTATTTAAAAAATATAACATTATGTCTAAAATTATCCGCGACAGTTTCCCTTGATTAATTTTTTTGAAACCTTCGCGAGGGTGTCACTAAAGTTTCATCGCAATCGGATGAATGGTTTAGCAGAGTATAAGGCACCAAAAAAGAAACATTCTTTTTAATATGTTAAGATTTTCATAATTTATTCGAATAACGCCAAGAACTTATGCTCACGGTATTCTAAAACTATCCCTATCAGAGGAAACGATCCGCAATCCACACATCTCGCTTTTGCATTTCGACATTCATCTAACAAAGATTTTGTTTATTTTTATGCGTAAGCAGTAAACAAACATAAGATGTATGGCGACTAATGTCAGAGTAATTTGCTGGGTTGTGGCATGGGAGTGGGCCATAGTTCAATCTAAGCATATCTGATGAAGCCCACAGAATAACAAAAGATTGCAGATCTCTCATGGGGTGTCATCCCATCCAACCATAGATGCTCTCTTTTATACTTCATATTATTAAACTCGTAAATTTACATAGAGGGGTGCTGGTAGTTGATGGGAAATATTGTCGGATGTAATATAGGATAGAAAATTTAGACATGGAATAACCCAAACTAATAATGGAGGCAATTGAAACCCATAAAAACCTTATTAATATTTTATTACTTCTTTTTAAAATAATTAACCCTTTTTACTTGTGTTTTGTTATTGGTCGGTATTTCTTGGGACCTCTTCACCACTCTGTACAGTAAAGACTTGTGTGATTTTTAACTTAATTAAAAAGGGAAATCTTGTATTAGACATACTACCGCATGTATTTTAATCTTACCGTTTTAATATTATTAATTATTTTTTTATTTTTATATTTTCTTTAAAATGTCTTTTTATATTTGACCTGTCAGTGCCGAGCCCACGAGCGTAGCTTGTTCGATTCCTCTGCTGGCTAAGTCCTCCATCACAACACAAGCAACATTTTCGGCTTTCTGTGGTGGTAGTAGTAGATTTTCAAACATTGTTGGCTTATACGTAACCCGGGAATGTTTGTCTTTCTTTTAAAAGAAAAAAAATAATAATTCCCTTAATTTTTGTTTTTATTATGGTTCATGTATTTTTTTAACTATTATTTGAATTTTTGTTTCTACATCGATTATTCTTTTTTTTTGGGGAGTCTATTGTCTTTTTATGTCAGAAATATATATTTTTCGCAATAATTTCTTAAAGTTTCACCAATCAATACATCATTGTATGAGAAAATAAAACTTATGAATTTAAATGAAACAGAACAAGACAAGATTATTTAATTTTTTTATTGTAATTAAGTCGCCGCTACCCGAATTTCTACCGATTTTTTTTACATATCTGCCATAAACATTTGCATTTTTAAGCTCTTAAAAAAATATATGTTATTTTTGAAGATAATATCTATAAATTCCCCACGCCGCAAAGCAAATTATATGAAATTACCTCGAAAGAAAAAAACAGCAAAGTATGCTCCGAAAATTATTATTTTCAAGTCTGTTGCAGTTATTTTACAAGTTATATGTATGAAAAAATTCACAGTGTTTTTTAATGCTGCTTAAGACAGCCCCCAAAGGATTTTTTTCTCTTTTAAACGAGTCGTGTTTCATTAAGCATTTTCACAATTTTCGCATCGATTTTATCGCTTTAAATATTAGCGCGCTCCTCTAACATTCGGAATTACATATCTCTCCATCTCCTTCTTTTTGAGCGCGGCGACGGCGCCTTAAGTCTTCTCAGTTTCTCGTTAATTACCAGACACCATGTATATTTTTTCCCCTCCATACAAATCGGCTTATTCATATTTTAGTACAAATCCCGCCATAAAATGTACCGAGTCGAGGCTTTACTTAGTCTAATTCCATGAGCCATGGTGTCTCTTTGTATTTATTGTAATGAAATCACGTACCGCCTCTGTGATGAATGAAGCATGGGGGAATCAGAACTACAACTTGGGATGTAAATAATAATGGGACATGTAGAAAATGGCGTGGAAGTTGGGACTTTGAAGTTTATGAGGCTCCCACGCATTTTGCAAATAATATTGGGAACGGGTTGAAAAAGCACAGCAACAAAACATCGGCTAATCAGACAATGGGTTGTTTGCGAAAAGCTTTCAAAAGATGTCGCCACCATTGCTCAACTTCTTTATCTATTCAATAGAGTACCCACGCAATTCTGCAGTTTATGATAGTATTGTGTGTTGTTCTGAGTTGTATTCGGCGTGTTGTGATTTTCATAAACGTGAAATTACGGTATGGGGAAAACTAAATGATGTGCTTTAATAAAATCATAAAAATTTGTTTCGAAAAATTTAATTTCAAATTTACCGCACAATATTATTACACTCAATTTGGGAGGCGGTTATGTGTACAGCCCGGAACAATTTGTTGGATAACCAACACCCCTGCTGTAGGTCAGCCTAAATGGTTCGCTAAGGGTAGCCGGGTTCATAGGGTGTGGATTGTCTAGGTCTTGGCGGAGAATGCGTTTGTAGACCTATTGCTTGGCAAGCCAAATTGATTTAATCTGGACCTATCCAGCAGGACCCACTCCTCCCATCGCCTTGTACTGCAGTGGGAGGGATGGATTCATACGTCTATCACTCCTGGACACATTGAACCACCCCTCAAACCCTTTTCCTTCCCAGAACATCCTCTCCATCCTTTCCATAAAAAAGACCATCCACACGACATCCCCAAAGACGTCATACACCCTGAAGGAGGAGCTAAAGTAATAAATGTAACGAATGCATACTATGTTAACACTATTAAAAAGTGGCTTAGAACCGCCCATTTGAATTTGTAAAAAAGCGTCAGTTTATTTTGTCAAATTTCTCAACAATGATCTACGATTAAATAAAGTCATCAGTTTTGATTTTTTCATAAGAAGCAATTACTTTGTGGTTAGACATTATATTATAAAAAATAAAACCAACACTTTGTATTTAACCACGAATTTATTATTTTATATATCGACCGGTTTCGCTTCGATCAAGCTTCTTCAGGATACAATAATAACTAAACATTAACATCACAAGTTACCAACAGTTAACGGGATTCAATTAAATAATAAAAGTTTGATGTATTCAAATTGTGACTAGATGTGTATTGTTGTCTCCCTCCCTCTAATTGATTATCTATTGTACCGCTTTCAAATACTTTGTCTCTGACTAACTATGTTCTATGTCTTAATGTTTAGTTATTATTGTATCCTGAAGAAGCTTGGTCGAAGCGAAACCTGTCGATAAATAAAATAATAAATTCGTGGTTAAATACAACGCGATTGTTTTATTTTTTATGTGTTTTGATTTTTGTGTTGAAAAGCTCAGTGGGAGAGTAGTAACGCGTGGTTCAAGATAAAGTGGGTCAATTCGTATTGTTTGATTTCGGTATTTCCAGGTATAGTCAGGTAATTCCCAATATTCATATTTGTTTGTGTTCCCTCTTATATCTCAATTTCTTTCGCCTCACAACATTTCTTAGGAAATTAGAACCTTTTGTGGTACAAAAAAGATCGGAACGTATCAAATCGGTTAAATAGCTACCGAGATGCCGTATAAATATATTGTGAAAGCTTTTTCTTGTTTCTAAATCACATCGAGTGTCAAGTGGCTGACAGATCAAAGATTGGAGCGATATTACAATATTTCACCCTAAAAGCTTTACAAATTTGCTTAAAATACTTCACGCATTTCCAATAAAAGATGAGGCAATATTTCAGGAATAGCTCACTTACAGCTACTTTAATAAACTTAGCGAATGTTCTTAGCGGAACACTTGGCGTAGGTTTACTCAATTTCATTTTACCAACATCTTTTTGTATGGGCGTTCACTTAAATTCACGCAGTTCGCTAATACGTAAACGCTATGCGATGTATAATATGTGGTGAGACTACGTATGATCGCGTGAGACATGTGGAGATTCGCAAAGAGTGCCAGACTGATATAAGCGTAATGAGTAAGATTAAAAAAGGTATGTTTAGATGGTTAGGGTATGTAGAACGATTGATCGAAGAAGGGAGTGTTAGGAAAATAAATTACGTGAATGTAAATGGTAGAATAAGTAGGGGACGTCCAATAAAGACATGGCACGATCAGGTGAACCAAATACTTGGTTCGGGCCATGTCAACAGTCAGAATGAATATTAAGGAGGCAAGGAGTGGATGTCAAGACCATGTTGTTTGTTGTTTGTTTAAATTGAATAATCATATAACAGGCCACTTGCATGGATTTCATAATGACTTGTAAAAAATCGTGTGGATAGATTTTTTTACTAAGATTACGAAAATGTTGGCAAAATTTTTTAGAAATGCACAGTTTTTTTTTTTTAAATAAACAAATCCATATTGGCTCGTGACGTCACTACATGAAAATGTCCCGTTTCCGAAATATTTCCTATTAATTTTGTAAAATTCCACACTGATTTATTTTTTTACATGCCAACACTTTGATTTCATACGAATTTTTGAATTTGACATTTAACGTTCACTAGATTTATTGTTTGTTCTCTGCGAACTCATAATTTGGTTTGACTGTTTGACAGATGTTGTGAAGAGAACTCCGTACGTTTATGCTGTCTGCATGTGTTTTAGAGGTATAATGGTAAATGGTAATGGTGTTGATTTTAACAAAATCAAATTTTATAATATTCTTATTATTTTTATAATTTACAAGTACCTACAAGTATATTACATTGGATTTAGTAATATAGACGTTGAACATGATTTATGATCAATAACATGGATCAAGGAAAAAATATTGATGAGATGTAATATTTTTGGTATGCCTCGTTATTCTCCTGTGACATTCGTGTGGAAAATGTGCTTTTTTAAAATGATTTTCGGCTATGCAATTATCGTTCTTTCGCACCCATAAAATTTTGTCCCGTCTTTCCGGTTTATAAAAAATTGTCTGATTTATCGGATTGAAATTTACGATTAAAAAAAAATACAGAACGTCTTAGAATATTTTCCTAAACCGAAAAAAAAAATGTGATGCAAGTGGCCTATTGAATTTATTAAGAAAAAAAATTAAAATGGAGTTCTACAAATTAAAATTAATAACACTAAATGAATATTTTCAATCATCTTTATAAAAAAAATGTTAACCTTAGAGAAAATTTATAGTACCTACCTACTGTATTTAACATTATTATTATCTATGTACCTCCTATAAATGTGTCGGCGTAGGTATTTCGCAGTGAGGCAGGCATAGAATAATCCAGCGAAATCATGTTTTATCATTACATAAAAACAAAAATAAAAAAAATCATTGAAATTTTTTCTTGCACAAAAAACATTTTATATGGAACAGCATTCAATTACACGAATATCTTCTTTAAAGCTCCCAGTCGTTCGTATCTCAAAAATTACAATAAAATGCGCTAAATTTGCCTTGCTTCTAAAGACACCAGTAGATCAACTTTGGTATAAAAATAAAGCATTATCATACTGAATAATTCCAAGAAAAACCGAGCAGCAGATAATACTAGGCCGTGAAACTAATATATTATAAAGTGACATGACAAGAACCAAAATAACACTCTTCGAGCAGAATATTTATAGCTGACACTTCTTTTACGGCGATTAATTTGAGCTTTTCACGGCGATTAATTTGGTATTGATGTTTCTTATTTATAGAAAATATAAAAATGTTCAGGCCAGGGGTTTGGGTAGAACAAGTTAGGTGAGGTTAGGTTAGACCATGGTTTATTAGGTTAAGTGGGTATTTCACCACCCGAGTAGACGCTATAATCGTATAACTTAGCCAAGTTTTCTGCGTAATGCAAGTAGGTATTAATATTTCCAATGTTATTCCCATCAATGTAATATATCATTGAAGAAGATGATAATAATAATAAACTAAACGAAAATATTAAAGAGAACAAGACAGAAAAATAGAAAGAGATAATGGTCGCATCGCTCTCGTTAAAAATTGAATATTCATTTAGACTTTTATAACAAGTCTAGAAATAAAATCGGATATATTTATCCGTGACGCTATCCAGCTTACAAACCGATTCTTAGAATGATTGTTTCCAATAAAAAGGGTAGTTGCCTATGATATGGAAAATAAATTAGTTGAAGATAATACTTATTGTTAATTCTAAAATTTTAAATATGAGATTGACTATTATGACAGCTTGACGGTAGGGCGCAATGGTGGAATTGGTAACGCACCTCCTGGATAGACGAAAGGTTCTGAGTTCGAGTCCCAGTTGCGACCATTATCTTTTTCTGTTTTTCTGTGTCTTGTTCTCTTTCATACATTCGTTTAGATAATTATTATTATCTTCTTGTTCAATGATTAATATATTTATTCATTAATATACGTTATCAAGAGGATTTAAAAGCCCCTAAAAAGGTGGTTAACTAATAAATAAAAAAAAAACCCTGATTCGTTTATAAATAATGACATTTTTTGATTAGTGCAATTTGATAGGTATAGGTAGTATTGCGATTATTTTGGGCGCGCGCTGGCAATGCGCGGGATTGGGTATGTAGGCGTTTATGTTTGTAATATCTACGTCAATCGTGTTTTTGTTTCATAAAATGGTCAATTTATTATTATACTTTTTTCAATTTATTTACAACTTTCGTCAGTTTTGGTAAAGAAATTTTAGAGTAATTGCACGTACTAAATAAAACTTTCTTTTTGTTAGAAAATGCGGTGGTACCTACATATATTCATTTTTTTCTTTTTTTAAAGAAAGACAAACATTCCCGGGTTACGAATAATATTTGAAAATCTCCTACTATCACCACAGTAAGCCGAAAATGTTGGTTGAGTCGTGATAGAGGACCGCCAGCCGAGGAATCGAACACCGGACGCCTGGGTGGGACCAAAATGCAATGCAAACTCAGCCACCCGTTCGCGAAATAAAATTAAAACCATAATAATTTGAATATTATTATGGTTCTGATTTCATAAACATTTCTAGATGAAGTTATGTTTTTTTGTGACATAAATGTCTAATGCAAATATCGGTAAACGTATCAAAGGAATTAACGTTTTAAGATGACCAAGCGATGCGTTAAAATATCATTTTTTAATATTAATTTTTGGGAATTAAAAGCTGACGTCAAAAAATATATATATTGTATGAACGAGGAAAAAGTAAAGTGACAGTTTTCTTGCAAAGTCCTTAAATAATAACCGTTTTTTTTAAATTTTGTTTTTTTTTTTTAATTTCTCTACATTTTGATAAAAAATGCTTGTGGTAAACTTATTTTCAACTTTTTTGTGATTGAAGCCTAAAACATGGTAATTTTTAAAAGCTAAAGTGTATTTCAAGCATAAAACCAAAAGGTAATTTTATCTAGTTTCTAAAATAGTATTTGTCTTTGAATAAATTTGTCCATAAATAAAAGAATAAATAAAAATAAATGTAAATTACAAGCAGACGCGGCCAAACGTTGCTTTGGCTAACGAAACACACATGCCATTACCCAATCTTTGTAACCAACGCCATCTGATAAAACAAATCCACACCGCCCGCATGCCAGCCCGCTCCCTTTATTTATATATTTCAACCAATTTACACAAAACCTTGACAAATTATATACATAAAGACCTTCCCCATGAATCACTCTATCAACTGGTGAAAACCGCATGAAAATCCGTTGGGTAGTTTAAAAGATCTAAGCGCCCAGACAGCGGGAGTGATTTCATTTAATACTATGTAAAGATAGTAAATTTAAAATACCTTGCAAAAATTCCGAAATTCGATAATGAATTATTAATAACGCTGCACACATCTGCCCTGATGATGGACACTGTAGTAACGCTGTCCGAAACGTTGGCTAAAGGAGAAGGTAGCGCAACACGGCATAACACTCCAAAAATAAATAATAAAAAAAAAAAACAAAAATTAATACAAAACCCACTTTGACTGATAAGCTATGTAATTTATCCAAGAACTATTTTTTGACAGTTTCTAATTAGTGAGGTTTTCACATACACGGTAGTTTTTTTCAATTTGGGAGGCGGGAATGGGTACCGCTGCCCCGGGAACCTTTATTGGATGACCAACACCTCTGACATAGGTCATCCCAAGTGGTTCGCTACGTTTGGTGATTTAGCAGGGGTGCCCGGGTTCATGGGGTGAGGTTTGTCTAGGTCTTGGAGGCGGATGATCAGGACACACTGAACCCCAGATTCCTACCCACCCCTTAAACCCTTTTCCTTCCCAGAACTCTCCTCTCCTTCTTTCCTAAAAAAACCTCCACACAGCATCCCCAAAGATGACATATGCCCTGAGGGAAATGATTTTTCTCAGGGCCTCCTGTGTGGAGCTCATGTAAAAAAAAAAGTTTATCAATTGAATAAAATATTCACGAAGTTCTTCTAGTAAGTTTATATGTGTTTGTTTTATTTAAAAAAAAAATTATAATTTAATGATGTCTAATTTTGGCTTTCGAAAGCATGACATTGGAAACTTAATCCAAGACCATTAAATTAGTTTCAGGGACAAAAAATTGCTTTGGGAAATGCGTCACTAAAACGCATACTACTAAACATTCAAATTACCCTTGATGCCTTTTCCTCTGTCTAGCAATTCTTAATTACAGGATAAAAATAAAAATCGCTTTTTTTTTGTAATCAGAAAAGTCTCATTTTTTCAAATCCCATTCTCGTGTCAAAGGGAGCGTATTATCTTTGCATTTTATTCCAAAAAAGCAAACCTAAAAATGAAGTTAAACCGATATCGTATTCTCGGAATTATGCTTTAATAAGTCGATGTAGTCAAAGTGTATTCACGAGATTAAAATTTTTTTCAATGGATTTTGTGAAAATCTACATAGGAGTGTAAAACCTTTCTTCCATTACCAGGGAAAACCAGAAATATGTCATTTTTAAATCAGATTTTTTGACGAATTGACTCTTTTCCACAAAAAAATATAAATGGATTTCGAAAGATTGTTCTTTTACCTAGCATTCGCATGTTTTAAATTTTGAGAAAAAATGTTTATTTTTAGTATAATAAAGTTATACCCATAGATCGTCGGCAGATTTGTTAAATTTTCAAAAAAGTATTTGTATTATACCACACCCATTTCAAATCAAATAATCATGCAGTAAAATAAATCAATGGATTATCTAGGTATCGCATGTTTTAGAATTTTCATTTTAGTTTAAATAAAATTATTAAAAAATATATACGTTTATGTGTTTCTTGACGAAAATTGGTCCGTATGTGTATTTATTTGCGCACTTACAAACTAATATATTTCAGATTTTTTTAACATTCTCATTTAACTTAGACATTATTGAAAAATACTAATAATCAAAAAATATCGCTCCCGCATATCCCATCCACCTTTCCCCCTTCCACGTCCCCTTCCGTGAACCCCCTCTTCTGGATTCCCTTCCCCATCCCGCCTACCCTCCCAGCCGCTAAACCACCTGAAATACACACATTCTTCAAACTGCCCGCGTGCCCCCTATTGCAATTTTTTTTACAAATTTCATAACGCCTGAGCTCATTTTTATACATGGAAATCATTGCGGACATGCGCACATCAAATCCCCAAAGTTTCGTCGCATTCGGATGAATGGTTTAGCAACGCGTAAGAGACAAACGAAGAAACATTAATTTTTATATATTAAGATATTAAATGGATAAAAGAAATACTGGTTAAAACATTGTTTAAATACATATGTAATGGTATTACTGTAGCCACGCACCGTCGCAGCTACGATCAGACTATAAACATCCAACTGATTTACACACCGTTCCATCTCAGGTAACTAGATGCATATTATCACAATGAAATAAAATAAAATAAATAAAATTAGCCTTTATTGCTGTTAAACTTACAAAAGCCTAAGTTGAATAGATAAGTCATAAACCTCAACCTAAGTTGAATAGATAAGTCATAAACATCAACCTAAGTTGAATGGAAAAGTCATAAACATCAATCTAAGTTGAATAGATAAGTATGTTTTTCTTCATTTTAACGGATTGAAAGTATATAGCCGTAAGATTAAATAAAAAAATCCGAAATAATGAATTGCTGTTCCTTAATCAACATTCTACGGATTATGGATATCATTCTCCTTTATCCAGAATGTCGAGACTTGTCAAGGCATTGATTTTTTTTGATGTAAGCCTAAATGACTTTCGGCAGTCGATAAGCAATGTGTAAAATTACAACCTTTTAAGTCCACCTTCAAGCTACTTGTAGTTATCTTCTATAATGTACTTTTATATTATACGTAAATTGTCAATGCTCTTCATTTATATGTACTTTCATTTCATTGTAATCTCTTGTTTTAAATTCGTATTATTGTTATGTTGTTAATAGACTATTTGTCCGTAAATAAATACTTCAAACTTAGCAAACATACTTTGTAGCCTCATTAAAATATAATGAAAATCAAATTACTTTGTTTAAACCACTATAAATAAATTATTATAAACAACAATTATTAGTGACCGACCGATGTTCGGGTTCGGTTTCGGTTTCGGTTTCAGCAAGTTTCGGTAAAAAAATCTAGTTTCGGCATCAGTTTCGGTTTCAGCAGATTTTCTGCCGAACCTTCGGCCGCACCGAAACTCTGCAAAAGATCTCAATAAATGGTAAATTTAGTATTAAGGATGTTGTGATTGTAAACGCAATTTAAGATGAAGTCATAGTAAATAATGCAAAATCATATGTTTTTGTTTTGAAAATTTGATCGCTTAGAAGTATTGTAGATGCTTCAATTAAATACTGCGTGTAGAACATACCTTGGCCCTTAAAAATATCGGTCATTTTTTTAATAAGTTTTTTAATAAGCCTATAAAAAAATAAAGTATAAGGTCTAAAAAACACACTTTCAAGTCCAAACTCTCCTATTTATAAACCCCTTTTCGGATATGGTTTTATTGTGTAATGTGGCAAATTCAGTTTATTTTATAATAATCGCAAAAAAAGTTGATATTTACACCCAATCTTCCCAAAATAAAATAAAATATGCATTTTCGCGTTGATATTTTACAATATGGTCGCTAGTCGACGAATTCGGTTATTCAAAGTGACCCCTATGGCGTCCACCGAAGAACTACTGTCCACGGCACAGTAGTGAACTAGTGGATCGCCTTAAATTAAAATACTCAATTCATGAGGTCCTTCCTTTATAATGTACATAAGTGTTGATTATTGACAAATTTTTGTTCCAAGAAATAGTTAACATGTTTGTTAATTTTTAGTAATATAAAAAAATATTTTTTTTATCTTCATTTAACACATGATAACTGTTTGTATAAGTGTAAAAAGATAGCCAAATTTCAGTAAATAATAGATTTTTAACAAGTCTAAACAGTTCCGGTTTCGGTTTTGGCCGAAACTGAGACAGTTATGTGATTTCGTTCTACATAGGTATAATAACCAGAAATATAAATATCAGAATCACAGAACATTTGAGATGCTTAAATAATAATAATTTTTCAGAGTTTGCTAATTACCTAATTTCCACAGATCACACTTTTAATAAGGACACAAGGCTTAAAAGTCTTCACCGTAACAATAAAAGCAAAAAATTAGATAATTTAGAAGCACAAGAAATCAGAAAATCCCTAAATAATAATGCTAGTATCACCAAATTAATTTATCTTTCAGTCCCATTCTAAATATTATTCCAATGAACCACTCTGTTCTTTCCAGGAATCCCGCAATTACCCCCACCCCTTTGCTCACCTCCCACTCAAACACCTAAAATTTGTACATCTGTCAACATTCTGTATCATAGTTTAGTTATAATATTCTCCTGACGAAGGAAGGGTGCTTCTGAAACCGGTAGTGTGTTTATATAATAAAAGTGGTCTACAACAAATTTATATGTGTTTTTATTGTAAATTATGGCGAGCCACAAAGTTAATGCTTTTTACAAATATGTACCAACTTTATGTTTATGTTGGGAAGGCATCGTAAGTGCTGAATCTCCCACTAGGTGGCGTCGAGACATGTGTACATTTTTTGGTGAAATACTTTAACTCGTCAAATATTAATTATTATTTTTTTAATTGATAAACTAATGTTTAAGACAAGATTTTTATACATAGCAGCATAAAGGGTAACAATTATTATACGCAATAATTATTAGCCTGAAACACTCATCAACGTCGAAAAATCTCCCGAGAAAAGATACATGCCGCCGACGGGACTCGAACCCGTAAATAATCACACTTATCTTACTCAACTAGCAACAGTTGAGTAAGATAAGTGTGTAACAGTTCGCGAGAAATCAGTTGGCCATCCCTAACTAAACTAATCGTGCACATGATGAAATCGGAATTCCGACATCAAAGAGAATAATTGCGGATGATGAAGTAAATATCTTTTCATCAGTCTGATCCAGCTTTGAATTAGGAATGAACTGATACATGCCGCCGACGGGACTCGAACCCGTAAATAATCACACTTATCTTACTCAACTAGCAACAGTTGAGTAAGATAAGTGTGTAACAGTTCGCGAGAAATCAGTTGGCCATCCCTAACTAAACTAATCGTGCACATGATGAAATCGGAATTCCGACATCAAAGAGAATAATTGCGGATGATGAAGTAAATATCTTTTCATCAGTCTGATCCAGCTTTGAATTAGGAATGAACTGATCATCGGCTTAGGGAGGCGATGTAGGTTTCATTAAAAATTTAAATTCTCTGCAAACAATCATTCTTTTCTCTCTTTATTTTTATATTTTTACTTCTCGGGGCGAATTTTGTATTGTCTGCTATTCTCGCCCGAGGTTTAGCTGTCAGAGGTTACAGAACGATTTTGAATTATTCGTTTCTTAATAAAAAAGCTTTCAGACTTATTTCATAATAATATTTCACGAGTAGGCCACTTGCATGGATTTCATAACGACTTGGAAAAAAATCGTGTAGATAGATTTTTCTACTAAGATTGTGAAAATGTTTAAAAATAATTTTGGAAATTTACAGTTTTTTTTAAAGTAAATAAATACGTTTTGTGGGCTAATGACGTCACTACATGAAAATATTCCGTCTCCGACAATATTCAATTAATTTTGTAAAATTCCACACTGTTTTTTTTTTACATGGCAACACTTTAATTTCCGGCGAATTTTTGAATTCACACTCAAAATTCACTAGCTTTATTGTTTGTACTCTGCGTAGTTTTGGTTTGGTTTGACAGATGTTACAAAGTGAACACTGTACATATTATATTTTCTGTAGCTGTCTTAGAAGCGTAACGGTAATGGTGTTGATTTTAACAAAACCAAATTTTATATTATACTAGCTGGAACTCCCTACATGTCCTTTCCCATTCGCCCCGTTCCCCTTCCGCCTCCGCTTCCTCTCTCGCGTCCCCTTTCTCTCCATCCCGCCGCCTTCACCTTCCCTCTCCCCACTCCACTCCCACCCTTCCCCGTCCCGTGAACCCCCCTCCCGACTTCCCTTTCCCTCTCTCGGGTTCCCCACTCCCCTCTCCCGCGAATCACCTACCCGAGTTCCTCTCTCCCCTTTCTCATTTCATACAGTCAGTCGCAGTACATTCACTTTTCAAACAGCTCGCGTGCCACCTATTACAATTTTTTATACAAATTTCATAATGCCAGAGCTCACCAGTAGTTTTATACAAACTTTGTCTTGACAATGACGAACACAAAAAAAGAATTATCCAATATCAGTTTCAGTGCCGGCAACCCGGGCGTTTATTTATTTTTCATTTATTTACAAAGTTTTATTTTACCCACCTCACTAGACATAGTCTGTTCCGAGGTAGGTAAATAACATTTTATATTTATTAAAAAGGATATGAATCAGAGTAGATATAATATTATAAAAAGATAAAAAGTAGTATAAAAAGATAAAAAATGATAGAATAAAAAAAATTATAATGATAAAAAAAGAAGTATAAAAAGATAAAAAACAATGTGAAATTATATGCCTATATGCACTTTGCCTATCTATGCCTACTGGTGCAGTAGTTCGGAAGTTACGCGCGTACATACATTTGGGCTATTCGTTTTTATTTATATAGATAGATAGATAAACAGATAGATAGGTAGATAGAATATAGGAGATAGATAGATAGATAGATTATTATAATTATAATTTACAAGTAAAAGTTTATTACATTGGATTTAGTCATAGGTATATAGACGTTGAACATTATAATGATTAATGATCAATAAGATGGATCAAGGAAAAAAATATTTATGAGATATAATATTTTTGGTATGCCTCGTTATTCTCTTGTGCCATTCATGTGGAATACGTCGTTTTTTTAATGATTTTCGGCAATGTAATTATTATTTTTTCGCATCCATAAAATTATGTCCCGTCTTTCCAGTTTATAAAAAATGGTCCGACTTTTGGTATTGAAATTTTCAAAAAATCGCCAGTGTTTCAAAATACGATTAAAAAAATATACGATATGTATTAGAATATTTGCGTGAACCGGAAAAAAATGTAAAAAATGTGATGCAAGTGGCTTATTATTCGTTTTTTATTAAAAAATGCTTTTAGACTTGTTTTACGATATTAATTCACGAGTAATTAGGTTATTTATTTTTATAATTACGGATTATCTAATAATACCTCGACCTAAATAGAATGGATCTGACCATGGATTTAAAATAGCGGTTTGCAACGTGATAATGCATTAATAATGACGTCAAACAAGCTTTCATGACGTCTGAACTGGACGTTTGAATTGCACTGACCTCCTTAATAGGGGTTAAAAAGCTGATGTGGGTTAAAATTAATTTTCTTTGTGATGTAGCCTTTTAACTCTTAAAACTTACGTAGCAATCAACTTAAAACATATGATGAAACAAGGCAAAATCATTAAACTATTTACCCATGAGAGATTTGATTTATCTTTTGTACATAAAAATGAGGGTGACCCGACAATTGGTCCGGCGATATTTGGTCCGGCGACAGTTGGTCCGGCGATATTTGGTCCGGCCGACAGTTCGTCCGGCTGACATTTGGTCCGGCGACAATTGGTCCGGCGACAATTGGTCCGGCCGAAAGTTTAGAAGATGTTTTCTTCAAGTAAGTATGCAAAGAGGATATACGGCCGTACAACCATTAATTCAGAATTGTAACGTTACTTGAAATGGCTTTAGCCGAGTTTGATGACTATATCTGAATAGCCAGGTACATTTTCCACATCTCCTTCCCCTCCCCACCACCTTCAGCATCACACCATACCAAAATTGGGGATGCCATAGTCTCACTGGCTCGAGACGGTTGGGAGCAGTTGGGACTCTTGTGTTATATTCAGATATAAAAGTTAAATTACACGCAAGTAAGAATCTTTAGCGTTTTTTTGCTAAGCCGACTGCACGTATAAGTATGTCGTATTTTGTGACTGCCACATGCTACTTCGGAGAGTCGATATTATTAGTAAAAATAATTTTACAACGGATTTTCACTCAAGATGCCTTCAGATATAAGTATATCGACTTTGGTTATACGGCCGTATATCCTCTTTGCATACTTACTTGAAGAAAACATCTGCTAAACTTTCGGCGGGACCAATTGTCGCCGGACCAAATGTCAGCCGGACGAACTGTCGGCCGGACCAACTGTCGCCGGACCAACTGTCTTGGAACCAAAAATGAGTGTCCTGGTGTGGGTTGGTTTTTTTTTAAATAAATCTTCAGTTTCACTTCGAAATTGATGAAATTTTGCCGACGTAACTTTCAAAGAAGGAGAAGATAGTTCGCTGTCTGTACAAGACTTTGAAAAACCACTCCTGTCCTCATTATCAAAATGCTGTCTTGTGCTAGTAGACGCATCACTTTTTAAAATCTGATAGACTACTAATAATTAAAATATATTATATGAAACTAATATGACACTTATTTCTACTTTAATTTATTTGACCGTAACCGGTTTCAGCTTGTTAAAGCCATCTTAAGACTCGTTCGGTAATAATTAAAGATTTAATAATACATAATTTTATATTCTACGTAATGGTTTTAGAAGGCAAAACAGCGTAATAATACATTACAAGGCAGAACTTCGTAATAATACATTAAATGGCAGAACTTTTTTACAAATAAACTGTTTGTATAAATTAAATAATAATATTATTTACACAAAATAAAATTAATCAGAGTGTGTAAATCACACACGGTAAAAGTGAAACTAGAAACTAGAAGGTGTTGCTTTCTTTTCTTTTGCCTGTTTATTTTAAAGTGGCTTGAAGATTGGTATTGATTTCGCAAAAAAATATTTTTTTTCTTTAGGATTTCGTAGGATTCGAACCTACGTTTGCTTGATGTCTGTCTTTCTGACTACTGACTTGTCAGGCGCCTTGCCCACTGCGTTATCGAAGGCACACGCCAAATCGCGAATTTACCGCACTATTATTATTTTTTTTTTTACATGAGCACCACCCAGGAGGCCCTGAAGAAAATAATTACCCTCAGGGCCTATGTATTTTAAGGAAAGGAAGGAGAGAGAGTTCTGGGAAGGAAAAGGGTTTAAGGGGTGGGTAGGAATCTGGGGTTCCGTGTGCTCAAACCTCACCCCGTAAACCCGGGCACCCCTCCTAAATCACCAAACGTAGCGAACCATTTGGGGTGACCTATGGCAGAGGTGTTGGTTATCCAATAAAGTTTCCCGGGGCGGCGGTACTATATTATACTACAACCGAGTATTTGTGTAGAACTGAGTTGTGACGCATTTCCGTTTCATTCGAATTTAAAATCACTAACGGCGCCAAAGAAGTTACACTACAAAAAATGTTTTACTAATTTGCGTAATTCGATTCCAAACAAAATATGCACCTGAATCATAGGTGTAGGTAGGTATTTATTGATACAATATTATTGTAAAGGTCCGATATTCACTGTCACCCATCGATATTATAAGAAGCTAGTCAGTAACGAGAGTTTCTTTCAAATGCTCCATGATGACGTGGGTATGACCTCTGGCTGGTTTTACTTTAATACCATGTACGATGTACGATAACGAGCTTTCAGCAGTACAGAGTTGCCTTTTATTCTGGAATCCGTGGGTAAAATACGCCCCCATCGCAGGCAACACGTGCCAGAAGTTTTGACAGTTGGCCCCCTAATTATTACCTGAACCAATGTTGGGTGTCAGGGCACGTATCGGGGATGGCGACTGATGAATATTCAATTAAATATAACGAGGTTTTGATAACAATCGAATTTCTGTCATTTATAAATACACGAAGTACTGTAATAATAACTGAAAACATGCTGATTCTACGATTTTGAAAGATTGTGTTATTTTCAATTGTTGATTATTTGTAGCACCTTCAAGAGTGGTAGATATTCTCAGTAACGCCCCTAAAACGTGGCTTGAAATAACATGGTGTTTTTTTTTTAAATGAAAACTTCTTTAGCACCGTTGTGACTTGAAACTCGATGAAACAAAAAAATAGCGACGCTAAAAAGAGACAATCACATACATCTATAGGATTTAGCCCACGAGATAATGAGATAGTATAATCGGTCTGCTCTTTGTGCGCTACTTCGTAGCCTCCTACTCTTATTTACTTTATTCTGCACATTTCACTTCTACCGCGTATGAATTCCATACTGATTTTTTTAAATATCGAAACAGTTTTGGGACGATTCAATAACCCAAGGTCCTGTCCAAATTATCTATATGTCATCTCCTTCGTTTTTTTTTTACAATAGCTCCACACAGGAGGCCCTGAGAAAATAATTCCCCACAGGGCGTATGTCATCTTTGGGGATGCTGTGTGGAGGGTCTTTTTTGGGAAAGGAAGGAGAGGCAGTTCTGGGAAGGAAAAGGGTATAAGGGGTGGGTAGGAATCTGGGTCAGTTTGTCCAGGAGTGATGGACATATGAATCCATCCCTCCCACTACGGTGCAAGGCGGTGTTCCGAGAGAGTACGGCTGGAGAAGTTAAAAGAACTCCTTCAACCCGATCATCTTTCCCGATCCGGCCTGCCATACAGCTGGTGGACAGACGCATCCGCCACCAAGACCCAGACAAACCTTATCCCATGAACCCGGGCACCCTTGCTAAGTCACCAAACGCAGCGAACCACTTGGGGTAACCTATGGCAGAGGTGTTGGTAATCCGATAAATGGTTCCCGGGGCGGCGGTACCCATATCCGCCGCCCAAATTGTTAATCGTTAATCCCTTTTTCTCACTTACCTGGAACGAAAGAAGACTATCTACCTACCAAGACCAGTAATAACTCACAACATGTCGTATGCCATTCGAAAAACGTAATTAAACTAAGATCGGAACTCTCGCAAAATCGTCTTTGAACTCGAATCAATGTTGTATGAATTGTGCAACGCTCAGGGTAAGTGTCGTTTCTTAGTCTAGTTCCATCCATTGAAAAATTGGATACGTTTTAAGATTTTCAAATTTTCGTTCAAATTTTCGTATTTTCGTTGTTTGTTTTTGGGGTGTTAAGCCGTGTTGCGCTACCTCCTTCTTTTGCCAACTTTGAACTTGAACTTGAACTTTCTATTCCTTTCCGCGGCAATGACGCCACTGCTTGTCATGGTTATTTTGTACTGCTGAAAGTTAGTGGAACTGGTGACACGGTATCGCCTCGAAGTAAATAAGCACACATTTTAGCACTAAAAATTACACATCTACCGGATCTGCCCTGACGATGGACACTGCAACGATGTTCGAAACGTTCGTTAAAAAAGGAGGTCTAACAAATCATTAACGAATAAACCAAACAAACGTTTAACTAAGTGAACGAATTCTTTCCTTATTCAAACTATATTGTTAACCAATATTAATGCAAATTTTCAAAAAATCAACGAAATGAACAAATTATTTTTGTATGAAAACTACGCTAATTAGCGCGTAGTCCGGCGACAGTTGCGCGGACACCATAGCATATCTCTTCTGTATTTGAGTATCTTTGGGTAATACTTTATCCTTCTCTCATACGTACCCATTGATTTTAACCAAAGGGGTTCAGGGTCCGTGTTCACGAGGTGAGGTTTGTCTAGATTCTAGATCGAGAGCGAATGCATCTGCCCAACTACTGCATGGTGACCTAACCTAGACCATTCAGCCGAACTTTCGCGACCCATCGCCTTGCAGTGGGAGTGTTAAATTCATACGCCCATTACTCCTGGACACATTGACCTCCAGATTCCTACCTAGTCCTTATACCGTTTTCCTTGCCAGAACTTACTCTCCTTCCTTTTCTTAAAAATACCCTCCACACAGCAAGATATTCAGAAAATACTAACAAAAAACCTGTACTTTGGCTCTTCAATCAGCAGTCTTACACGTACGGTTATTGGCGATAATATTCGATATAATACCTGTTTCAATAAAAAAAATGTGGTACTACCCTGCCCTTTACTACCTCGCGTTCGCCTTCTTCGACTTTGACGATAGTTTGACAGGGTTGAACGCGGGTTGTAGGTGACCTATCGTAAGGTAAGTGATTGGTAAGGGTTACTCAATTACATAGATTCCGTAGGGAATTACAAAGGTGAGTCAATTGAAGGAAGAAAGGAAGTTGACCTCTTGCTGCAGTTGATGTAACAGATTTCCTGAATAACCTAATATTAAGAAAGACTTCATCTTTAGTTCCATTTTACTTCAATATAAGATGATGGGGAGAGTTGTAATTCAGTATAAGAAGAACGAGTTTATTATATGAATTTTATGAGAAAAAAATATAAGTAATACGAGGTAGGTTAATTTTATTTCAATTCAGTTAAGTTCTTCCTATAATCATAGGCATCC
Source organism: Limnephilus marmoratus (assembly GCA_917880885.1). Lineage (NCBI taxonomy): Eukaryota > Metazoa > Arthropoda > Insecta > Trichoptera > Limnephilidae > Limnephilus > Limnephilus marmoratus. The sequence continues at coordinate 49,158,191 of OU862921.1, read as the reverse complement.
AGATTAAGAGACCAGGCCACCAGGGAAAGGGAAACACAACCAAGTTACGCGCAGAAGGGAGGCTGCGGCGTGACCGTCTTACTTTCTGTGATTGGTCAACAAATTAATCTAAAAGTATATAGGCAACAGGCATTAAACATCACTATTTTGTCATCGAAAATGAAATCTGCTCACGAATTACTAGTCCCTTTAACAATGTCGCGCAAATTGATGGTTGCGTAAAATTTTTACTACAATTACCAAATCGGGTAAAAAATAGTTCTGCTTGCTTCCAAAATGGAAAATTTTGTTACACTTTTGAGACACGTTTACTAATCTTTACATAGTGTGTATAAAGCAATGTCGCTCCCGCTGTCTGTACGCTTAGATCTTTTAAACTACGCAACGGATTTTTATGCGGTTTTCACCAATAGAATGATTCATATGGTAGGCTTAGGCATATAATTTGTCAAGGTTTTGTATAAATTGGTTGAAATATATAATATAAACAGGCAGCGGGCTGGCAAGCGGGCGGTGTGGATTTGATATGTATGCAAATTAACAGATGGCGTTGGTAATGGGTTGGGTAATAATAATAGGTTGGGTAATGGCGTTGTCAGTACAGCAACCTGTGGCCAGGTCTGCTAGTGCGTTTTAATTTACCCAACCCACCTCACTCATTACGCGTAGTAAGCCACCTCACTTACTATTGAGTATTAAAGAGATTCTTGCTTGTGTAGCGTAGTACTGTATCGCAGGACTACTGCAGGGCAAGAGGGGACTATGGGCGTGTGCTCTTAAATATTTTGAACCTTTTGGTCCACTATCAGTGTGTACTAGTCCTGGGTCGATCGATCATTTTACACGACCCGGGTCGCTCACGATACACTGGCGTCACGAGCGGGTCGCGAAGACCCGCTCTTTTCGGGACACAAAATACGAAACTCGATAATCGAGTTTCTCACGCCAGTTGCCGCCAAGACCGGTCAAGTCATAAACGACCCGAAAAACCCACAATAAAACAATAAAATTGCTGTGATGTAGAGTAATTAAGTATTTCATATGGAAAGAATACGATAGATGGCGGTAAGCATGTAGCTTGCACCATAGCTCGCCAGATGGCATTGGCGTACAAGAAGCAGTCTCAGAGATATACTTTGCGAGCTCCCGTGGCAAGGCTCCAGAGATTTACCTACCCCCGAATAGTAAACAGTCGTAGCTAACCAGCTAGGTTATTCCAGTAAATAAACACTTTTATATTCAAAGAACCGTATTTAATAATTACTATCTGCCGAGGAAAGGGCAGACATAACAATTGGCGCAGCCGTATAAGTATAATTGTGTGGAAGTTACGCGTGCGAATAATAATTGGTGCTGGACACGGAGGACTAAGTCACTGCTGGAGTGACTTGCAGTTTTGGCAAGGAATCGGAAGAGATTCTGCTCGAGATTAAGGAGCATTTGGTTCCGTGGCTACGGGCTGAATAAAAAGATTTTTGTTTTAGGAACAGAAGTGAAATACCGCAAGGAGGCGATCTGGTTGGGGATCGTTGGATTAATCAGAAGTTTCAAGGTCAAAACGGATCATTGGGTTAATAGTTTCAAGGACGAATCTGTGGATCATTGGATTAATCAGAAGACAAGGATAAAACCCAGAGGGAGACCAGAAGAGTTCCTGAGATAAGTATTTTTGATTCTTTGAGAGGGATTATTTGTTATTGTTTTCTTGTTGATTTTTCTTTGCCGATTTATTTGTTGGGAGTTATGGAATCGGGTAGAATACCACCGTTTTGCCATCTCTCCGGAGACTGGGGGTTGTTTCGACTTCGGATAGAGCAATTTTTCGTGATCCATGATGACAAAGCGTCTGTGGAGAAAAAACGGGCTTTTTTATTGAATCTCCTAGAATCAGAAACGTTGACCTTACTAATTAATCTGTGTTTTCCAAGTAAAGTAACGGACTTATCTTTTGATAAACTTTTAGCGCTTCTCGACAAACATTGTAACAAAAATCGTTCAGTTTTTAAAGAACGGGAGAATTTTTTTTTAGCGAGGCAACAACAAGGCGAGACGATAAGAGATTTCGCGGTTAGACTTCGTTCTTTAGCAACGTATTGTCAATTCGAAACGAGGCTTGAAAAAAACCTCATAGACATGTTTGCAATCGGGTTGTTACCGGGACGCGCGAAGGAGAAAATTTTCGTAGAAGGGCAAACGTTGTCGTTTAATGAAATAGAAGGACTTGCAGTTAGTATGTCAACTTTGGATAGTGCTAATACAGTAAAATCAGAAGTAAACCTAGTAAAAAAACGAGTTACTAGCGATGGGTTCAAGCGAGATCAGCGTAGGGAACGATCGATGAGCCCCAAGGGTAGTTTTAACACGAAACCAGCTTATAGGTTAGGATCAAATTCAGGTACGAATTTTAGATCACCCGTGGGTAGTGTTAAAAAACAGTGTTTTATTTGCAAAAGGAATGATCATCTATCGTTTGATTGTAAATTTCGTAATGCGAAATGTTTTAAATGTAAGGGCGTTGGGCATTTACAGAAATTCTGCAAGAATAATCCTATAAATCCCATTTTTGAAAATCACAGGGATAGTAAAGTTTTAGTTGCGTCAATTAGTCCGATTACTGCTGAAATTGAAATTAATAACAAGAAGTTTACGGCAATGATTGATTCCGGTTCATCTTTATGTGTGATGCCGGAGGGTATTTTTAAACGACATTTTAGTTCAATCATTTTGTCACAAGACAAGCGGATTATTTCAGGTTATGGAAATAATCGTTTAAAAGTCGTAGGAAAGCCGATTTTTGATGTGAAATTTAAGGGTAGGAACAAAAATATTAATTTTATTGTAGTAATAAAAGGAACAGAATTAATTGTGGGAAGAGATTTTATGGAATGTTTCGATCTTGGGATAACTTCTCAGGAGACAATTAATTTAGTGACGCCGCAAATGAGGAATGGAGAAAAGTTTATTCAAGATTTCCCGGAAGTGTTTTCGCAAAAGTTGGGAAGATTTAACAAATATAAAGTCCATTTTAAAGTAAACCAGGAATCGGATCCAATTTTTTTCAATGCAAGGCCGGTTCCTTTTTCTATTAAAGGGAAGATCGAATCCGAATTAAGATCGATGGTAGAAAAAGGTATAATCTCCCCGGTTACAAGTAGCGAGTTCGCTTCTCCGATTGTTCCGGTGGTCAAGAAAAATGGAGATATAAGAATTTGTGTAGATTACAAAAGGAGTCTTAATTTGATTTCCAATTTAGAGAAATATCCGATGCCAAAGATTGAGGAGGTCATACATAAGGTTAGTTCGGGCAAAGTTTTTGCAAAATTAGACCTTAAGGAAGCATATTCACAGTTAGAATTAGCGGATCATTGTAAAAAGTTTACAACTATTAACACACACTTAGGTCTGTTCCAATATAACAGGTTGGTTTTTGGGTTTAAATCGGCTCCGGCCATCTTCGCAAGAACAATATCAAGTTGTTTACAAGGTTTAAAAGGCGTAGCCTTTTACCTAGACGATATTATTATTTCAGGGGTCGATGAACTTGATCTGTATAATAATATTTGCGCGGTCTGCGAGCGGTTGAAAGAATGTGGTCTATGTGTCAATACTGGGAAGTGTCAGTTTTTTGTTAAATCTATAGAATTTTTGGGATACGTTATTTCGGGAAGGGGCATTGAACCGCAAAAAGATAAATTGGAAGCAATTAAGAATGCGCCGTACCCATGCGACGTGCATCAATTGAGGAGTCTTTTGGGATTTTTAAATTTTTATCGGAACTTCATTCCGAACATGTCATCAATTTTAGAACCTTTGCATAATCTTTTAAAGAAGAATGCAAAGTTTGAATTTGGGAAGTCATGCATTGACGCAGTAGATAAAGTAAAGTATCTAATGGGTTCTGATAGAATTCTCACTCATTATTTTCCCAACCTTCCTCTTAAGTTATATACAGACGCGAGCAGCGTAGGCCTCGGGGCCGTGTTATTGCACACATTTGCGGACGGTTCAATGAGACCGATCGAATTTGCATCAAGAAGTTTGTCTAGTGCAGAGAAGAAGTACAGTATTCTAGATTTAGAAGCGTTAGCTATTGTGTTTGGTTTGAACAAATTCTTTCAATACCTATTCGGTCGGGAGTTTACTTTATGCGTAGATAATATGCCTTTGATGAGGATTTTAGGGGAACACAAAAATATTCCAGTTTTGGCGGCTAACAGATTGCAGCGTTATGGCATTATATTAGCCGGATTTGCGTATAAGGTAGAATTTGTTAAGTCATGTCATAATCATGCGGATTTTCTATCTCGGCTTCCGGTAGAAAATTCTCAAGAAGAATTTGAAGATGATTATGGATCAGATTTTGTGTGTTATGTAGATAAATGCGAGCACATAGATATCAAGCTCATTTCCACAGCTATAGAGACAGACACGGTTATTCAGGAAGTTTTAACGTGTTTGCGTAAGGGCTGGCCAAAACGAGTTGGTCGAGATGATGTACTGTGGAGATTCTGGGTTAAGAGGAACGAAATGTCCATAGTCAAGGATTGCCTTTTCTGGCAACATAGAATTGTCATTCCGAGTTCCTTACAAGAACATGTGCTAGAGTTATTACACAGATCTCATTTAGGAATAGTTAAAATGAAGGGCCTAGCAAAAGCTTATTTTTGGTGGCCATCACTAAACAATGACATTGAAAAAATGGTTCTAAAATGTGATGATTGCGCGGCTATGAGGCCGGCACCTTCTAAGAGTCATTTGTCAGTGTGGCCGAACCCTGGGGCAACTTGGAGTAGGGTGCATGTAGACTACTGCGGACCGGTAGCAGGAAAAATGTTTCTTGTAATTTGTGACGTTTTTTCCAAGTGGATCGATTGCTTAGAGGTTCCAAGGGCGGATTCGTTTAACACGATTAAGGAATTGAGAAGAATTTTCTCTAATTTTGGTAACCCTGATTGCATAGTTTCGGATAATGGAACAGCATTTTCTAGTGTAGAGTTTAAAGAATTTCTTAAAGAGAATAACATAGAATTTTTAAATTCACCGGTAAAATTCCCTCAGTGTAATGGACAAGCTGAAAATTCAGTTAGAACGGTAAAAAATTTTTTAAAAAAAATTATGGTTAGGAATAATTTTCCAGTAAATTATGAAAGTAGATTATGTGATTTTCTATCGGATTATCGAAATTCGCCACATTGCACAACGGGATTAGAACCGGCAGTCTTGATGTTTGGTAGGAGACTGAAATCAACTTTCAGTAGTTTAATTCCTAAAACCACTCAGGAAGATGTGTCAGAACAGAGAAAAATAGCTAACGATAATATAAAAAGGAGTCAAGATAATCAAATAAGGAATTATGGGGGCGTAAAAATTAGGAATTTACATGTTGGACAGAAGTGTCTGGTCAAGGACTTCCGTCAGGTGAATAAAGTTGGTTGGGTTAGAGGTATTGTAGAAAGGAAAGTGGGTAAAAAAGTTTATATCGTTAGGATCTGTGGTACTCCGTTGACTTGGAAGAGGCATATTGATCAGTTAAAGAGTTTATCTGTGAAATGGGAAGAGGAGAGTGAAGATAATAACCCACCCACCACGTCTGAGGTCACGAAATGCGCTTCAGACGAGTTGGAGACCTCAGCTTTGTTGAAGGGGCTAACGTGGAGTTCTCTTGATTTCAGATTACCAGCGGATGATCGAGAGCAAACTACTCAACTAAGACCTTGGGAAGGAAGGCTCCGTTCAAGGCGTTCATAAAGGTCCCTCCCAGAGAAACAGAAATATTTAAGTTGAAATATTTAAAATCATGACTATGTTTGGTTGAATTTAGTGTATAAAATCGTGTATAAATGAAAAATTTGAAATCCTATTTTTTTTGTCAAATTGTATAACTTCTTTGAAAAGAACATGTCTTGTATTTATTGTAGCCAGGGCTTGAGGTTAGGTGGGGGAGGGTGTGATGTAGAGTAATTAAGTATTTCCTATGGAAAGAATACGATAGATGGCGGTAAGCATGTAGCTTGCACCATAGCTCGCCAGATGGCATTGGCGTACAAGAAGCAGTCTCAGAGATATACTTTGCGAGCTCCCGTGGCAAGGCTCCAGAGATTTACCTACCCCCGAATAGTAAACAGTCGTAGCTAACCAGCTAGGTTATTCCAGTAAATAAACACTTTTATATTCAAAGAACCGTATTTAATAATTACTATCTGCCAAGGAAAGGGCAGACATAACAAAAAAGTTGGCCAAAAAGGGCACACAAATAAAGTTACAACTCAAACCTTGGGGATTAACAAATATTGCGAATTTTATGATTATAGGAGTTCCTCTTAGGTTGGGTTATAAAACGCTGACAGTAAAAAACACTTTACATTTTTGGGAACTTACTTGAAGTAACCGTGGGATAATTTTATTTGCAAAGGAGAAACTACGTGTAACCATAGATGTCATGCGTGTAATTAAAGTAACATGAATATTACGAATAATTATTTTACTTACTTAATAGAAAAAATCGCATTCTAGAACAAACAAATACCAAGATACGCTCTAATTAAAAACGACCCCGTGTCTAGTTGAATATTCAAAAATCGAATATACTAAATAATCCCGCGTTGACGTGACACACGCGCAGGAAGCAGGATACTGTTACGTCAAGCACGTGTGTGTTGATCGGAAAGCGGCGACCGAATGTGTCACAGCAGGGATGTTCTGCCCAAAAAAATTATTTCCCCAGATTTCGAGGTGAAATTTCCCTAGAATTTCCCTAGATTTCCGGGGTACCACATTGGTAAATCAAAACTCGCGTCGAGGGGGGGGGGGGGGGGGGGGTTGTCGGACTTTGAAATAAAGGACTTAGAGTGTTATTCCTTTTATATATAATAAGTTTTTTTTGTATTTCTTCGGCATTAACTGTAAAAATTTCGAGAAATTTTGTTTTTAAAATTTTTATTTTCTATGTATATAGGTTACATAAATAATTAAATTAAAAAAAAATTATGATATTTAAGTAAAAAATGCATATAGGAAATAAAAATTAATACAAAAATCATAATAATCACATTTAAGCGATTAACTACGTAGTCACCTGATTGTATAACACTGATCCTGTTATATTATGTTAATTAATATGATTAATTAATTGGAAAGGTATCGGAACTTGGTAGATGTACTTATAATACTGTGCTTTTTCAAATAAAACCCTTTTTGCTAAGTGAAATAGTAATTTCAAAGTATGTAATACTCACCACTGAATTAGAAACGGAATTCCAAATAAAAAACACTTAACAATCACCGAAAAAACGGAACTTACAACTTAATTTTTTTTTCAGAGGTCCCCATTAATCTTTTTAGATACACAAGATCATTTTGAGTTGTCAGTGTTAAAAATATCATTGTTTGATAACATTGCATGTAAGGACATCAACAATATTTAAGATTCATGGGAATCCCAAAAAAATATATAATACCAGTAATATTGTCATATGTAATAAAATTTTTGCCAGAGTTCGAAATTTCCCTAGATTTTGTGCTGATTTCCCTTTTCCCTAAAAAATATTTTTCTCCCCTAGATCTAGGGAAATTTCCCTAGACATACCATCACTGTGTCACAGTTTGCAGTTCTCGCTGTCTCGCCACTCGCCACATTGGCAACCGGTGACCGCCGGTGAGTGTCGTGAGTCTTGGGGTGCGGGAATGAGTTGTAGTTCGCGGGTCTTGAGACCCGGGTGCTGAAGAATAAATAACCCACTCGATCTTTGGCGGCTCGTGAGCGGGTTTCGACGATCATGTCATTCACGATCGACCCAGGACTAGTGTGTACAAATACATACAAAAGTGCGCTCTTAAAAATTATTTGCCTGTACATCATACCTATAGCACAAAAAATATGATATTAACATTGAAGGCGTTTTTTTAACTGACTAACATGGATAATAACAAGCTTACCAAAGAAACTTGTATAAATTTATACTAAAAACGACTGCGAAATAGTTAGAGGGTGTGGTTTAAAAAAAAAATTATGTTCTTGTAATTTAAAATACTGGTTACACATTATATATTATCAAGGATTATTTTTAAACAAACTAACTAATGACGATGAATGTCTCAAAATCTCAGAATACAATACATGTTTTAATAAATAAACACACATAACACGGTTTTGCCAGAGCACGGATTAGCCATGTTTCTCAAATCCCTAATAGAGTTTAAGTCCCGGATTAGCTGGAAATTGTTCTTGATTTTAGAATTCTAGTTACACAACGTGAAACAGAATAATAGTTAGCAGATATTCTCAAGAAGTTGTTGCTAGAATACGCGAACACCGCGTGGGAGCGGAATCGGGGGCAGGTGTGCTTTCCCCCATACAAATACCAAATACAAAGACAGAGAAAGAGAAGAGAAACACGAAAGGATATGAAACATTTTTTTAAACACCGTTGCCATTACAGAGTGCCAAAATTTTACCTGTTAAGGCAATACTAAGGCACAAAATTATAATTCAGCATATATTACCCCCCAGCATAAAGAGAAATTAGAACATAAATACAGCACTAGATTCACGCGCAACGACGGGTTAATAGTTCCGAAATTTAATAATAAGTACGGACAGAGAACGTTTGAATACAACATACCGAAGATATAACCTGACACTTTAAAGCAATGTAATTCTGAATAAGGTTAAATGTATGGTGAAAAATTGGCTATCGGAAAAAATATATTTATATTGATATGTATGAAAAAACGAACGAAAAATTTTTTAATCCGTAGATGTAATATATAAAATATAACTTTAAATATGTATATGTAACTAAACTATAAGCACCTGTTGACAAGCCAATTCAATTGGCTTAGCAGGACTGGTTTGTTGATATGTCTTAACTATTCTTTCAATAAAAATATTAAAAAAAAACATATATCTAGCATAATTCTCACTCGACCATAGTTGTCAAAGTTACTCCAGTTGTTGGTAAAAATGATTTTTTTAAATCGTTTACTTCTTCTTCTACCCGTTCTTCTTCTGCTATACCAACTCCTATTTCTTCATCTGCTTCTTCAGATACCTTCTCATGTCCAAGATAAGCTGTCATTGAATTATTCGCCCTGTAGATAGCTGCCCAGAATAACTCATCGAAACTCTCAGAGAGGGTTGTTTGACAGAATTTGATCAATTTATCATGAAAATGTTCAAGTTCTGTGAAAGTCCTACATAAGTTCTGATATTTTTTAAGTATTGTGAAATAAATGAAGAAATAATAACAGAACTTGAACACAACAAAAAAAGAGATAGATAAAGTTGGAGTCAAGTAAAAACTAGAGATTCGAGAAATTTAGTGGATGTTATTATAATCGACACATTCACTCAAGAGGTTGGGAGAAGGATAAGTTGGTTCTTTAGAAAGGAATATGGGGTTTGTTAGTAGATGATGATTGATATTGATTTTGATTATTGGCAGAGGAGAAGATTGTACATGTTTCGATAAGAAATTTGATGAGATTTTTTACACATTTAATGTTTCTATTTTGAAATATTCTAGGCTATTCATTAGATACTAATGTCATTTTTCGCCTTTAGTGACGAAACTTGGAACTGTTTTTCAAGAATATTTACTGGTATATCCTTTAAGAGTTCGTTTAAAATTTGCAAAATACCCAACTATATAAATCTCAACTAAATACTATTTAATTATTATTTGTTTTAATCTAAACAATTAGGCACCCATGGGATATCATAATCTAACGTTATTTGTGTCCAATGCCTCTTTTGTATAAAAATATGTCAAAATAACTATGTTGGGTGCTGAACAGACTTATTTGAGAGATTTTGCATTTTTGCTTTGAAAATGTGATCTTCACTTTTTTCCTTTTAAACACAGATTAGATTTTTTGGGTATTGCACTTAAATAAAATAAAAGTATATTATGACTTGACGCCACTGAAAGCTAACTAATTCTCAACAATATAATAAGGTAGGTAGATTTAATTTATGCTTTAACTGTCGAAACCTGATCTAACATAACATCATTCCTAAGGCGGCTTGTTAGTTGCGTCATCCCATAAATTCCGACAAATATTTATTCTAAACATGGATCATTTTTAGAAAAAAAAAACTCTAACACGGTAATATCAAATATCTTTTTAGACGTAGGAGTAAAGCATCAAGTTTACATATATATGATGTCTGAGATGATCTTTATATTAAGCACATTTTCAATACTCCTAAATAATAAAAAAATGGAATTTCCTAATATCTAAATGGTTTCAGAATGCGAAGGTCTTCTTACCTTTGGTATTTATAAAGGGTAAGTGTACTTAAATGGTTTAGTTAACAGTGGTTTCCAAACTTTTTCGCAGTGTGTCAATTTTTTTAAAAGCACCCATGATTTTTTTTGCAAAGATCATTGGGTAAAATAAATAAACACACATTTTAGGTCAGTAAAAAACTTTGATGACACTAAAAGTTAGGTTGTCAAACTAAATGTAAATGAGTGGATTCAGCTCATTAAATAACGATTAAACTATAGCGCGGCGCCCCAGAGACGTAGCCACGGCACCTCAAGACGCCGCGGCGCACACTTTGGGAACCACTAAGTTAAGTTAAGTAAATTGACCAATTGTGGAAATATCTTTGAGGTGTTTACGGCTAATTGTATTTATTTACCGGAAAGTGCCTGGCATGATTTTAAATGCCTCTCCCTGCGTGTCCTTTCCCATGCGTCCTCGTTCCCGCCCCCGTTACCCTCCCGCGTTCTCTTCTCACCACACGCTCCCCTTTTATCTTTGCCGCCTTCCCTTCCCCCGCGTCACACTGTCCCGCGAACCCTCTCTCTCTCCCACGTTCTTCTCCTTCCTCCCCGCGTTCCCATTCCATCTTCCGCACCTTTCCCTTTCCTCGATTCCCCTCCTTCGCTCCCTCCACTTTCCTGGATTACCGTTCCCCTCTTTCCTCTCTGCCGCTAAACTATATGAAATACACCCATTTTCAAACAACTCGCGCGCCACCTACTGTACAATTTTAATACAAATTTCAAAATGCAGGAGTCCACCGTTGAATACAGAAACCTTCCACAACAACTCGCCAAAGTTTTTTCGCAATCGGACGAATGGTATAAGAAATAATAATAAGGGACAGGTAATGAAAGATACAATCATTTTTAAATACATAGTTTTAGTATCTTGTAAAATACCGTTATCAATTTTAGCAGATTGAATATTATTATTAGGTAATCAAAATATCACGTTTCAGCGTAGAAATATATAATATCTTGCAAAATGAAACGATGGCAACACAGATTTTTAACAATTTCCAATGGAGGCTGATGAGGTTTAAGTTAATTGCCAATTGCCGTAAAAGAAAATTCAAATATGAGGAAAAACAATTATTATAAGCAATAATTATCAGCCTGAAATATTCATCTACATTGAAAAATCTTCCGAGAAAAGATACTTGCCACCAACGGGACTTTCTGATTGCCGGTCAGGTGCTCTACCACCGAGCTATGTCGGCTTATCTAATACCCGCCAAATAATTCAATATATACTAGTGTTTCATTCAACAATTACTGCTTATTACATTTTTCCACTTGAAAACAACCAAAATTTGAAAATTTATCTGCCAATAAGGGCGTATGGTATAGAAAGCTTCAAAAAGAACCCTTTAAAACACCATGGTTCACTGAAATCAATCTGAAGAGATCAGAAATGAGAGTCATTTTTAGATTAAGATCCGGACATGCACTAATGGGAAGAATATTGTGTCTGTTAGGCCTCTCTGATTCTCCAATGTGCTCTATATGTGAAGAATTTGAAGACATTGAACACACTTTCACAAAGTGCATTAAATTTGAACAACAGAGAGTAACAATATTGATGACCTCAAACCCATCGGAAATTCATAATTTGATAGCTTCAACCGACTACTATGCCATTTCAAGACTCATGAAATTCATTAGATCGTGCAACATGGAAAATATATGATACATTGTTTTATAAAGATGCATACATATATTAATATTGCAACATTAATATATAGGATATATTTAAAAAAAAAAAAAAATGAAACCTTAAAATAAATAAAAAGAGATGAGGCAAAAAATGACAGCAGTATGCGAGTCAGAAGCCTCGATTAAATATTATAATATAAAAAATAAACTTTATTTTTGTGAGAGAGGCATTGTTAGTGTTAAATCTCTCGCTAGGTGGCTTCGAGACAAATTATGTCAAGTGGAAAAATGTAATATGCATTAATTTTTTAATGAAGCACTAGTATATAATGAATTATTTGGCGGGTATTAGATAAGCCGACATAGCTCGGTGGTAGAGCACCCGACCGGCAATCAGAATGACATTGGTTCACGTCCCGTTGGCGGCATGTATCTTTTCTCGGAAGATTTTTTCAATGTAAATGAGTGTTTCAGGCTGATAATTATTGCTTATAATAATTGTTACCCTTTGTGCTATGCATAAAAATCTTGTCTTAAAACGCTAGTTTATTAATTAAAAATAATAAAATATGAAGATCGTTTATGCACTCGTGAGTCTCAACATCTGGATAATTCTATTGCTTGAAAGCACAAACTCCAAACTTCCTAAAAGCAAGTTCCACAGTGCACCTCAAAGATGTTATTACAAAAATATAATTAAGATGCTACTCAAGATCTATGGAGAGAGATGTGGTAATCGTGGACCTCAAAGGAATTCCATCTTTGTCTTTGGACTACATATGTAGACTCCACAACATTGATGAGTGATGGCTAACCTACTTTTGCTGAAGAATTCTATTGAATGCATGTTGGAAACTTGGCTCCCTGGCAAAGTTAATATGTAAACGGAACAGAAATAATTAAAAGTGACAAGTAATGTGTAACAAGTTACGCATACCTGTTAAAGTTTCGTGGAAAGTTATTCAACCAGTGATGCTACGATGAAAAAACTGTCACCTCAAACACGAAGCGAAAATATTGCGCATTTTAAATAACAGGTGCAAATAAGTTATTCTGCGTTTTAACCATTTATTTTGTTACATTAGTTTTTACCACGAACCTGTCTAAACAATAATTTTTTAAAATATAAATTTTAACGCCTTATTTTAAAACTTCCACATAAAAATCAAGTTTACACCAGTTGTGTAATCCCATACACTCACAATACCTTGTTTTTTATTGCACCAAAAACCCATTTAATTTTCATAATCCTTTTATGTTTGGTTTAAAACTTAGTACTAGTTTAGAAGTAGATACGTTTTAAGATTTTCACGGCCAAAAGTACTTTCGTTATTTATTTTTGGGGTGTTATGCCGTGTTGCACTCCCTCCTTCTTTAGCCAACATTTCGAACATCGTTGCAGTCCATCATCAGGGCAGATCCGGTAGATGTGTGAATCTAACAATTTCTACCGCACACATGATGATGGACACTGCAACGATGTCCGAAACGTTGGCTAAAGAAGGAGGTAGCGCAACACGGCGTAACATCCCAAAAACAAATAACGAAAAAAAAAGTAGTTTAGTTTTAAAACTGAGTGCCCGGCATGGGTCGCAATGACACAAAAAAGAAAGTGCTTGTGTTTAAATTCTACTTATCGATTGACAGCTGTGTGTGTGAATCCAAATTTCTTCCCTGCTATCCCCTAACGCTACTGTGTCTCCTTTGCAAACCCTCCTTCTTCCCCAGCCCTCCGTCACCTCTCCCCTGCGTGTTCCTTCCCATGCGTCCCCTTCCTCGCTACCGTTCTTTTCCCGCGTTCCCTTTCCCTACCGCGTTCTCCCCTCCCTCTTTCCACCACCCGTGAATCTTGCTCACTTTCGTGAAGCTTGCCACTAAAATACAGGAAATACACACATTTTTTAAACAACTAGTGCCATCAATTGCAAATTTTTGACACAAATTTCATAGCGCCAGAGTTCAACATTATATCATTTCATCACCAGTTCATCGCAATCGGCTAAATGATGTAGGATAAGAGACATATTAAGGAACATTAATTTTTATATATAAAATTATAAATCATTGCAGCAAAAACTTTCAATAAATACACAAAATAGGTTTAATAAAATAAGTCGAATTCGTCAAATATTTTAAGTTGATTTTCACGTTTCGTGTAAGTTCTATTCAAGTTCTGTGATTATAGTTTTATGAAGCAACTGGCCTACAATGGTATAAAAAACAGAACTTACGAAAACGTGGAAATTAACTTCACATATTTGATGAATCCGTCAAATATTTTGAAACAACCCGTCCTAAGGGTTTCACTTGAAATAAGGCTGTCTAGAATATGTTGGTATGAGAATACAACGTTATAATATGATATTTAAATAAAGATCTCGTATTTTATCAAAATGTATGAGAGTCTCTAAAATAATGGTGAGAAATGCGAGCTATTTTCTCTTTGTTCCCACGTCAGGTCTTACCGTGACAATACATCGTTACGTGTTCTAATAATGGGGATAAATGTAATCACTTTTTCACGGTTTAACACCCCCGAAAAGATGAGTTTTCTTCCAGCGACCCAAATACCCCTACCACTACCTACCTATCTGCCAGTTAGCAACGGCATCATTTGTGTCACCGAGATAACGAAATCGACATAAAAATACAAACCGAGAAAAATCTATTTTTAGCTGCGTAAAATCGTGTTCATCTTTCCCACATTATTTAGCAACACATTATTTTTTCCGGAATCGAGAGACTGAGGCAATAAAAAAGTGGAACTTTCTGATATTATGATAAAATATGATATATACGTATATTATGAACATTGTTTTATTGAGTTTTGTTATATACGGTGTCCGGAAACTTGTTGGGTAAGCGGGAAACTTTTGAGAGGATATTAAAAAAAACTTTTTTTTTCTGTCTATGTTTTACATTTACAAATCTATTTTAAACTTTTCATTTTAATTTTTTCGGGCTGAAAATCTTTTATAGCCGAGTCTACGCTTCGACGCACTTTAAAATACATTAAATTAATAGCATTAAATTAATACCATAAGGTCCAAATCAAATCTCTCCTAAAAAATCGAACTTCGGACCGGATTTACTCGAAAACGAAAGCTCACTCAAAAATGATCTGCAGTGATTAACCTAAAAATTAGAAAACAAAGAACTAAAGTTGGAGATGCTATCTCTGAAGAACATCAAGTAAATCTTGGAGTTACACAAGGATCTGGTTTGGGACCGCGTCTATTTATTATATACATTAATGATATAGTGAAGAGCACAAAGTATTATACCGTCAAACTTTTTGCAGATGACACACTTTACACATTATTGCAAATAATATTGAAGATACATTGCCAAAAATTCAAAGGAAATATCTAAATTGTTAATTTTAAATAAAATGAAATTAAACGAAACTAAAAGTAAATTCACGGCACTAAGTAAAAAACTTATTACAATAAATACTGACAATCAAAATATTAAAGAAATAGAAAAAATTAAATACTTGCGAAATATATTCGATCACAAATAAAAACTTAACTGAAACTATAGAATGTTAAGTAAACATTTGCAAAAATGTTACCGTCTTAAACTGTATAAAGTCAAAATAAAATCTTAAAACAAGAACATTGGTCTAGGTACAATACTAATGTACAATCCCGCCTAAATTACTGCACATGTGTAATTTCTACATATGAGTTTTAATTTTGCAAGTTCTAAGTGATAAAATACAAGATAAAATAATGGTAAATGATTCAGAACAGAGGTATGAGGTCTATATTGTGATGTAGCTGATGCACTAGAATAAAAGCATTACAACGTCTACTCTATATTTTAGGGGTATGACGACGTTATAATAGTCTAGTATTTATTTTTTAGTTTAAAAAAAAATTGGATTACAAATATGTTAAAAAGCATTTGAATTAAAAGTATAGTTCATGGTATTTATCGGTTATCTAAAACAATATTTTGCGTAAAGGAATTAAATTTTCAAAGAACTCCCTTTAAATGTAAGACGAATTTATCGGTAATCTAAAACAATACATATTTTGCGAAAAGGAATTAAAATTTTCAAAGAACTCCCTTTAAATGTTGAGAAAGCTAAAAGTCTATCGTTTTTTCTCAGTTTTTCGTGGGTTATATCTGAAAGTTGTGAAGTCAAAATTTTAGTACGTGGGTAATAGAATATTATTACAGCAGTTTTATATATAGTACATAGTTATAAAAGGTAAAAAAAACTTCCACAGGTACAGTACGCGTCTTAATTTTTATTAATACCCGTTCGCCCGTGCGTCCGTAGGCTTGACAAGTTATATCGGGGTTTTCTAAGCACGTCTTTGTTTTATTTTTAGTTCGGCGGATAAATATGAATGATACGGCGACTCCGTGCGAGCGGCGGGGAAAAGCAAATAGAGGTACGCTACTGGACGCGACCGGTCCCGGGCAGCGCGGGCTATCAGGGGCGTAACTAAGCTCCCGGAGCGGGCTTTTTATTTATGTTAACGGTGGTCGCGTTTACCGGTTCTGTACACGGAAACTTAACTATATTGTCTTGTATAATAAACATACATTTAGTCATTGAAACTTTCGCATTACCAAAGCGATGTTAATATAGTTCTCTTGGTTACATTGAGTTATACACAGAAAGATGATCTTGCGTGAATTCGCACAAAAATTACTCTGTTATTTGAAAAAATATAAGAGGTAATAAAATAAATTTAATATTCTCGGGTTTTATACAGGTGTAACAGGATGTTCTCAAAAGATTTTTACTGGCGATTCCTGAGTAGGTATATTTGCAAGATGTCATTTTGGCAAGAAACAAATTAGTTGCAAAGTTCTGTCTTAACTTGAGAGTTTTTTCTGCGTGTAAATTTGTTTGTATTTCCGTTTTCAGTTCAAGATGGTGGCCGTTTTAATGTTGTAGTAAAGGATGTTTTGCAAATTTGAAAAGGTGTTTTTCTGGGCTTTCTTGGTCGCATTTTTTGAAGTTTGAAGAAAAAATGAAAAAAGGATTTGTCATTAAGTTCCTATTTGAAATAAAATAAAAAAAAAAGATTTTCGTAATCCAGGAGGCCCCGAGGAAAATCATTTCCCTCAGGGACTATTCCATCTTTGGGGATGCTGTTTGGAGGGAGTGTGGAGGATTATATCTGGAAAAGGAAAACGGTGTGAGGGGTGGGTTGGAATCTGGGAGTCGGTGTGTCTATGAGTGACGGACGTTTAAATCTAAACTTCCCACTGCGGTGCAAGACGATCAGTCGGGAGAGTTTTGCTGGAAAGGTAAAAAAAAAGTTCCCTCAAACAGTCTCTTCAAATCCGGCCTGCCACTCAGTAAGTGGCAAACGCATCTGCCGCCAATCCTCACCCCGTGAACCAACGGCAGAGGTGTTGGTTATCCTATGAATGGATCCTGGGGCGGCGGTACCCGTACCCACCACCCAATATATATATAAATATATATGATTTATAATTTAGTAGTTAGTTAACTAAGTACCTACTAACTCGGGACGCGGGTATGGGTACCGCCGCCCCGGGAACCATTTATTGGAACACCTCTGCCACAGGTCTTCCCAAGTGGTTCGCTACGTTTGGAGACTTAGCAGGGGTGCCCGGGTTCATGTGGTGAGGTTGGCGGCGGATGCGCTGCCCAAGCTGCGAGGCGGGCCGGATCGAGAGAGACTGCGACCCATCGCATCGCCTTGCACCGCAGTTAAAGGAATGAATCCATACGTCCGTCACTCCTATGCACACTAACCCCCGATTTCTATCCACCCCTCCTACCTTCCTATTCTTCCCTTCCTTAAGATCCTCCACACAGCATCCCCTAAGATGACATAGGTCCAGAGGGAAATTATTTTGTTCAGGGCCTGAAGTGTGGAGCTGATGTAAAAAAAACTAACAAATGTTATGATTTCAGGAAAAAATTATGGCTTTGATTTAATAAAATATAATAATTAGAGACGCTTACTGAAGAACTAATTAGGCGACTTGAGGCATTCGAGATGTGGATCTACAGAAGAATACTTAAAATAAGCTGGATGGACAGGGTTACAAACGAAGATGTTATGGTTCGGATGAATAAAGAAAAGGAAGTAATTAAAACTATAAAAATCTGAAAACTTCAATATCTTGGACATGTGATGAGACATCCAAAGAAGTATGAGATCCTGCATCTCATAATGCAGGGAAAGATTGCCGGAAGACGGGGCCCTGGAAGAAGGAGAACCTCATGGCTGAAAAACCTGAGACAGTGGTTTAGCCAGTCTACCGTAGAGCTGTTCCGGGCCGCAGTAAACAAAGTCCGCATAGCCAACATAATAGCCAACGTCCCTTGAACGGACAGGGCAAAAGAAGAAGAAGGATAATTAGAAAATGCATTTTTGGACATACTGTTCACAGAGTTACTGGTTATAAATCATTGATTTAAATCTTCTTTGTTGTATTGAAATATTTTCCTGTGGTGGATTTAGCCATACTCGTATGTATCTCGCTCAAGCCGAGAAAACACCCTGCCCACCATGACTGTCTCTTATTCCTATTGTAAATATGAGCAATATTTTATTTAAATCCCGATCCGGGAACATTCCCAGTATCCGGCTCGGGAAGCTAGCTGGGATGGTGGCTGCATTCTTTTCTATTTTTACTCTGCAAACGCCGTGAAATCGGAAATTCTCAGAAGGAAGAGCTGACATAATATTATAAATTGCATATTTATAAATAATAAATTTCAAACATAAATGCAAATAGCTTGGTATTATTTGAAGTTACAACATAAATACCCGTATATCCTATCCTACTAAAATTATAAAGGCGAAAGTTTGTATAGATGTATGGATGTATGGAAGTATGTACGTTTGTTACACTTTCACGCAAAAAAACTGAATGGACTTAAATAAACAAATAGTACCTTGCTTCTGATGAAGATAAAAAACTATTCAGTTCAAATAATAAGTAAAATAAAAAACTATTTTATGCGAGTCGCTGCATCGCGTTTTTAATTTTAATCGTGTGTTTACAGATGTTTCCACTTAATTGAGAACAACCCGGTTACAAAAACTCACTAATCCTACTAATATTATAAAGGCGAAAGTTTGTATGGATGTATGTATGTTTGTTACTTTTTCACGCAAAATATACTGAATGGACTTTAAAAATTCTTTCACTAGTACAAAGCTACATTATTAGCGAGTAATATAGGCTATATATATTGGTAAGTTCTGGCGTTATGAAAATATTTATCATAAGTTTTCTGTCCCTAACAAAATCGTGTTATTGCAAAAGTTAGAGGAAAAGCAAAAGCATTGGCATCGTAGTTAATATCTATCTTTAAAAATGAATCGCCGAAATGAATGTACGCGCATAACTTCCAAACGATTGCATCAAATTGGATAATTATTTTTTTTATAAAACTACTGGTGAGATTTGGAATTATGAAATTTGTATAAAAAAATTGAAATAGATGGCACGCGAGGAGTTTGAAAACTGAATGTACCGGGAATTAATGTATTGAATGCGTGAGGGGGAAGGGTGAGGGTGGTGGGGGTGAGGGGCCAGGGGGTGGGAGGAGGAGTGAGGGGTGAGCGGGAGAAGGGGTGGGGTGGGGGTGGCGGTGGGGGGGGGGGGGGGGTGGGAAGTAGGGGGGGGGGGGGTCAAATTGTAGTCGAAATTTTTCTTATACATTTTAATAATTTTGTGGTTTTAACTTTCAGATTTGAATATAAAACATGGTATTTTCTCTTCCAAACACCGTTTAAATCACCATTTAGATCTAACGATAGAAAAAGAAACACACTGATTTCTATGAGACCTTTCCGAGTTGTTCCGAAAAGCGAACAAATTAGCCCAAGGGGACTTAAATTAAACTGGTCCAAAATTATTTACAATGAATATCTATTCGGACTTAGCGTCCGTTCTAAAGAATGGTTCTGTGCTAATCTGGAGCAGGAGAAATGCAAACTGAAGGTGCCCACCCGTAGATCAGATATGATCGGCTGTCTTCGTAAATTTTCGGGAATTAGACCCAAATGTCCGACAGTTGTCTTGTACCATTAACAATGACATCCATTGAGATTCATTCAAACTACACAAAACTACATATACTAACGATATCTGTCGAGAGACATTGAAACTATATACATATTACATAATATATTCCGGTAAATTTTCGTCTCAACGTAGCCGTTTCACACCTAGTGAGATGTGCAACACGTTTAAAAGTATGCAATTATAAATCATTGTTTTAAAAAAGTTACTTGCGAACATATTAATTGAGACCGGCTTTTTTATAGAAAGATGTTGCTCGAAATATTTTTCACGAAGTGTTGAGATAGGTAGGTACCAGATTATTTATAGAAAGTTATTGCTGGAATTATTCTTCATTTAAAAGTGTTGAGATAGTTAGGTACCATAGTTTTTATAGAAAGATATTGATCGAATTATTATTCATTTAATGTTGAGATAAGTAGGTACTAGAAGTTTCATAGAAATATATTGCTGGAATTATTCCTAATTTAAATGTGTTGAGATAGGTACGTACCCGATTTTTCATAGAAAGTATTGGTGGAAATATTCTTTATTTAAATGTATTGAGATAGGTAGGTACTAAATTTCTTATAGAAAGATATTGCTCGAATTATTCTTCATTTAAAAGTGTTGAGATAGAAGGGTACCAAATATATAATAGAAAGATATTACTCGAATTCATTAAATGTGTTCCTAATTTAAAGTGTTTGTAAAGACCAAGGCATGTTTTATCTGCTCTCCACTTGTTTTTTTCTAAGAATATAATTTCCGTACCGTATAAGTGGAGGGAAATTATATGCTTAGAAGTGAAAATCAGTGAAGAGATTATAGGGTTAGAGAGGTTTGTGTTTTATACACTGTTTATTAAATTAACGTGAAAATATTAAACAAGAGAGGAATATAATTACTTTAATCAATAGCACCGTTGAGTGTAAAACACGCCATGTAATAATTATGCTAATAATATTCCTAAAACATGTGGCTCGAAAACATACGACAAAAAGAGACTTTAAACTATTTTCCCCGACAGCTGTTCATATTTCATAATACGAGCTTACCCTTTGAGAATAAAGTTTTTGCTACTTCGAGTATCACTCAACAATATTTTCGATCCGTTGTTACCAGTTATTTACATATTTTCAACTAAACAATTTGAGTAATTTCATTGTGCATTGTTTAGACTGAGGTCTCATAAATATATTTGCTGGTACTAAATCGCGTAAATTGTTTAAAGTTCATGATTTAAAAGTAAAACTATGTATCTCGCAACAGGTGCGTGGGCTGTTCGCTGCAACTTCCTTTTCAGAATTTATTTGAAATTTAAAAAGAGGCTTTCATTTGCAGAACAAACTCCGTCCTGACGTTGATTTACGGTAGAAAGTTAACTCGCAACTTGCACAAAGCCTGGAATGAGAGTAAAGATAAGGAATTGTTCAGGAAACACGCAAAGTTAAATAGGAAACAAGGATTATTTATCAGTGCCGTTACAAATTCAGGATTATACTAATATTTTTCTGGGACATAATATAGATCAATAATTATCGCAGCGAGCTAATTTAATCAATTTGTTTATATATCATTGAAAAAGAAGTTGACAATAATAATCTAAACGAAAATATGAAAAAAACAAGACACAGAAAAATAGAAAAAGACAATGGTCGCAACTGGAACTCGAACCCAGACTTTTCGTCTAACCGGGACGTGCGCGTGAACCAATTTCGCTATTGCCACCTTCTGTCAAACAGTAATATTTGTCAATCTCATATTTCAAATTTTAGAATTAACAATATTATCTTTAACTAATTATTTTTCCATATTACGGGCAAATACCCTTTTTATTGGAAAAAATCATTCTATGAATTGGTGTGTAACCTGGATAGCGTCACGGATAAATATATTTGAATATCAGTTATAAAAGAGAGTTCTTCTTATAAAAAAATGATTATTTATATATATCGTTATTTTTTACATTAACTCCACACAGGAGGCCTTGAGGAGAATAATTTCCCTCAGGGCCTATGTCAACTTTGAGGGTGCCATGTGTAACGTCTTTTTGTAGAAAGGAATGAGTTAACCTGGGTGTCGAAGAGACTCATGTTATGAGAGAGGGGAAATATCGAGGCCGACAAATCATAGGTCACCCCGAGTGATTCGCTACGTTTGGTGACTTAGCGGGTGTGCTCGTATTCATGAGGTAAGGTTTATCAGGGTTTAGGTGGTAGATGCATCTGCCCACCAACTGCGTGGGAGGCCGGATCGGGAAATCTTTTGATCTCTCTAGCAGAGCTCTCTCGGAGAATCGTCTTGCAGTGCAGTAGGAGGGATGGATTCATACGTCCGTCACTTCTGGACCCACAGACCTTCAAATTCCTATCTAACCCTCACACTATTTTCCTTTCCAGAACTTCCTCTCCTTCTCCTCCTTAAAATACCCTTCCGGCAACATCCCCAAAGATGAAATTGGACATGAGAGAAGTTTTTTTCTTCAGGGCCTCCTGCGTGGAGCCAATATTAAAAAAAAATAACGAACTGTAATAATTTATTTTTAAATTCACGTGTTATCTAAGAACATAAATACGTATCGGGCTAATGTTTTAGCAAAAACATTTATTTAATAATGTTTAGTATGATACCAATGAAAAACATGAAATGCACATAAATTGGTAGTCAATAAATGGCACAAAACCAACATACATCGATCGTTTTTGTCTTATAACTGGGGCAAAACATTTATTATCGAGACCGGAGAAATAATACCCTGAATCCATTTCCCGGAACTGTTTTCTCAATCATCTTTTAAATTCAAATAGGAGGTGGATAAATCGTAGCGAACAAAATAACTTCTGTGGGGAAAGTAAGACAAAAGGGCGAATTTTCAATGCGGTTCATGAATAATACAGCGATTTCTCTAGCCTCGGAAGGGCAAAAAGAGACCGTGGGTTTGTCAACCACGCCAACAAAAACTGGGGAAAAATGGTCAAAGCTCGATAATGAATTTATTGATACAGTTATTTGTCATTTATTTGTACTGTCAATTATAAGTAGAAATCATTTTAATTCTTCCATGATAAAGGCGAATTGAGAACTCCAGTCCAATTTTTAATTTTTTTTTAATGAATAATGACATTCTTACTTAAATAACTGCATTTTTTAAATTTTTTAAGTTTAAGTTAAGTTGTCAAAGTTTTAATTTTTCAAGATCCCCCGAAACCACCGTATGCATGTCGAATCGTGTGACGTCAACACTCCTGAAAAGTTACTATAGGTTCGGGCAATCAGCTCATCAACTGCCGCAATTTTGAAATTCGGTGTTCGAAGTATTCTCCCTAGAAGTAGCATTACTTTTTTTTTGTGCTGTAGTTTTTGAATATTTTAAATAATAGAGATAAACTATGTTTCAAAAAAAGGTAACTAAGAGTTACCTTTTTTTGAAACATTATTTAGGCCTAAATAATGTTTCAATAAACACAACAACTAAATCTCTATAAACAGCATGTAAATTAACTAATAAATTAATACGATGGCTTGTGTCATACCTACATTTCCTTACAATGACTTTACGGTGACGTCACCACAAGGAACAGTGACGTCACCACTAAACATTTTAATAATACCAACATGACGGCGTGTTCCATGAAAAATTTACTTTTTAAAATTTTTTTAAAAACTCTGCATTTAATATTATTAAATAAAACTTATATATTCAGAATCAGTTTAACAATATTTTTGATAAACAATATTATTAAAAAAAAGATTATATAGGTATTGAAATAATACCTAATTAAATGATGTAATCGTATTGACGGCCTCTGTGGTCTCTTATTGCACCTTGAGGTGATTTTTCACAAAAACGGCGCTTTATAAATTATCCAATTATTATTATTATTATTATTATATTAAATCTTGGTCGGATATATTTCTATTGATGATAATTTGTTGAAGTTTAATTCGTATTATGTTTAAAGTTATTTATTTTTTTACATTTTCATAAGATTAATCTTATTCTGAAGAAGAAAACTTTGTTTTCGAAACATATTGATAATATTGATTATATATGGTGGTGTTTTAACAAATTTTATTGTTTTTATTAAATTAAATAAAAACAATGTTCAACATAGTTTTGAAGGATGAATACCTACTTGGAGCAGGTGGATGATTTTGAGTACTTGGGAAGTATGTCTACGAGAGATGGGAAGGCTGATAGAGATTTTGAAAGAAGGGTAAATGCAGGTAACTCCATTAATGGAGGACTGAACGCCGTTGGCGCCAACAAAAAACTTTCAAAAAAAGTGAAGCTAGCCGTCTATAATGGAGTGTTGGTACCTAACCTGATGTATGGCAGTGAGGCGTGGAACTGGCAGAGGAAGGATGAAAGTAGACTGAATGCTGTAGAAATGAGATCCCTGAGGCGTATGTGTGGTAAAATCATGTACGATCGTGTGAGATACGTGGAGATCCGCAAAGAATGCAAGGCTGATGTAAGCGTGATTAGTAAGATTAAGAAAGGGACCCTCAGATGGTTTGGGCATGCAGAGCGAATGCACGAGGAAAGGAATGTAATATGACGAAAATGTGAATGGTAGAAGAAATCGGGGACACCCAAGGAAGACATAACACGACCAAGTGAATCAGATACTAGAGCCGTGTCAAGAGAGTAATAAAAGAGCATATTATATGAGACGATGTATGAATGTGAACGAGGCAAGGAGCGTGTGCCAAAATCGGATTGTTGGCGGTCCGTCCTCTCTTACTTAGTTAGTTCTGTTAAAAGGTTTTTGTTAAGCGCAATAGACACAAAAAATGGTTTCATTTTATATACGCCTGGGCTTCACATAAATATATTCACTTCCTCTTCGCGGGGTGCAGTCTCTGCTTAGGAGCGAAAAGCTTCCAACGATCTTTCGAAATCAAAGCCCCGAGCAGAAGTCGAAAATAAACCTATAAGTGTTACATAATTGCAGCATCTAATCTGGGAGATCTCTCGTCGTAGGTATATCGTCTTCCCACTTTATTTGACTCTGGACCTCTGGACCTTAATCCAAACTATTATGTCAAACATCACGGTGATATTTTTTGACAGAAGTTGGTTTACGAGTATTTTACCGGTGCTAAATTCAAATCGTTTCGTCAAACTTTCGTAGTTAATTCACAATTATCTTCATGTATTACATTATTTTCTATGCGTTTTACTACCAATCAAAAATATGTGGTTTCGATGGTTACATGACGGTTGATCCCCCGACAGTTGCCTCCCGGCATACTTATATATATAATATACAGTCGGTTTAATGCGCCGCAACTGCGCTCAAATAGAAGAAGATGGAGAGATATCTAATTACGAATGTTAGAGGAGCGCGCTAATATTTACAGCGATAAAATCGATGCAAAAATTGTGAAAATATTTAATAAAACATGACTCGTTTAAAATAGAGCCAAAATCTCTTGGGGGCTGTCTAAAACAGCATTTAAAGAAACACTGTGAATTTTTTCATACATATGTATAACTTATAAAATAACAGAATCAGACTTGAAATAAAAAATTTCGCAGCGTGCTTAACGATTTTTTTCTATTGAGGGAATTTCATATAATTTGCGTTTCGGCGTGGGGAATGTATAGATATTATCTTAAAAAATAATACATATTTTTTAAGAGCTTTAAAACTTCAAATGTTTAAGTTTTAGGAAATTACGGAATACCTACTCACATAAAAAATATAACATAAGTATATATGTATAAGTATTCATGAATAACAAAAGTATTTATTCATTTATTTGTTTTAATGTTATAAAAGTACATTCACAGTTTAAAGAAACTGTGACTGTCCAACTAGGATGGTCTCCTGTTCTAGGACAGTCAAATTGACTGGTTTCGTTTACATTAGGTATTTAGGTACATGAGCATTCATATATGTAGTATTAAGTAAAGTTAACATTCACAAGATCATAATATATGATACAGTAGGATAGTAGTAGTAGACTAGGTTCTAGAATCAAGCATCGAATATAGAAGAAACAGTGTTTTCGAAAAGTTCAGTATTAAAACATATTTTCTTTCAAAAGCATCAAGAAAAAAGTACTTGTCTTGTTTATATACTGTACATACCAGTGTTAAAGTAAACAAATCGACACTGTAAATAAATGCGTAAAGCCTCGATGACACGGGGCGAGTTTACAAGCTACTATCTAATAAGTTTAAAAGCGGATAAATCGGTGAGTGAGATTGTCATGATGACACACAAAACTGTCCACTCGTTCAGCAGCGTAGGAAACTGAGGTTGCTGCTAGCACCAGTAACAAGAATAACGACGCCTGCGTGAACTAATTCTGTGATGTTTGACAGTCGAAATCAGCTGTTAATTGGCAGCCATCTTGAAAAACATAAATACACCAATCACGAGCAAGCGGAGCAAGCGTGAAGCGAGTAAATTTGACGACCTTTCAACTTTTTTCGTAGATTGTCAACAATCTGCTAATTAGCAAATAACACTATGACACTGAGTGAGTTTACTCACAGATAGTGAATTTCCCAGATAGTAGCTTGTAAACTCGCCCTGTGTCATCGAGGCTTTAGATATACGTATCAACTTATATTGAAGGTATTTTTAGAGTCCATTTTAAGTTTGAAATTGTTAAATAAAAAATAAAAAATTGATTGTAATTTTATAATAACTATTATTTCGGGGGGTCTGTCAGGTTACTGATATGTTTGATAGGTTTTATGGACATCCCCAAAAGATTTTCAAGACTTCTATTTTGAATGGTGGTCGTCCGTACTTTTTCATCGCAATCTTGACATTGCGATTCTTTGGAACGAGGGATAAATAATATGAATACCATATTTTTGAATGTAGCTAAAATAAAATTATTTCATTATTCTAATATGAATAATAATAATAATAATTGGATAATTTATAAAGCGCCGTTTTTGTGAAAAATCACCTCAAGGGCGCTGTACAATTTATTAGGAATGCTTAGGTTCTAACTAATTTTACTATTTATAAATGGATACAGAAACATACTTACCTGGCTGGTCACTTCCGATAAACACACTTTAATTAGAAAGTTTATGGAGAAGATACGGCTTTGCACGCGGAGGACATTACAGTTAACACACTGGACATTGCATGATTTTACATTATTTGCTTCCCTAGTATTACATTTATGAATAGATTAGTTGCAAAAGTATCTAGAGTTGGTATTTATTTTAAAATACTGGAGAATTTAGGACTGTTAGAGATTAGTGGCAAAAGTATTGTTGATATTTAGGGCTCTTTAGGGCTGGAGAATGTTCATGAAATGACCTTTTTTTTTTTTTTTTTTTTTTTTTTTTTTTTTTTTTTTTTTTTTTTTTTTTTTTTTCTTTTTTTTTCTACGTTTTTACAGGTTAGTTATTTACGGTGTCGAGGGCATTGAATGTGAAGGTGAAAGATTTTGAGTTTATGGATACGACTGTCTGAAAAGGTGAGTTTTAAGTCTAGCTCTAAATTCCGCCGCGTCTGTGATCATTCTTAAGTCATATGGCAGTCCATTCCAGGCTTTAGGTCCTGACACTCCGAAAGCGCGCTCACCGAACTTAGTATCTGGTGTGCGCTTTGGTTCCTTTAACCTTCCGATAGCTGATGACGCTGCTGACCTCAGGGTTGACTGACGATAATTGGAATTTTCTGGAATACACAATTCCGATAAGTAAGCCGGAGCCATTCCGTTAAGGGACTTAAATACCATCCAGCAGAGCTTAAACTGGATCCTTTCAGGACATTTAAGCCAGTGTAGATTTTTGAGATGCTCTGAAATGTGGGAATATTTAGATACGCCGGTGATAAGTCTTGCCGCAGCGTTGAAAACGGATTGTAATTTGTTGACTTGATATTTTGGAAGACTTGCATATATTCCATTGCAATAATCTAAGCATACCATTTATTGGATAACCAACACTGTTGCCATAGATCACCACAAGTTGAAAGTAACGTTTGTTGACTTAGGAGGGGTGTTCGGGTTGGTGGGGTGAGGCTTATTGAGGTCTTGCTGGTGTATGCTTCTGCCCATCAGCTGAATGCTGGGTGAGATCGGGAGATCCTTTGACCACTCCAGCCATACTATCGACCCATCGCCTTGCACCGCAATGGGAGGAATGGATTCATACGTCTGTCACTCTGCACACACTGACCTCCAGATTCCAGCCTTAAGAGTACCTTTTCATAATTTCTTCCCCATCCGATTTCTAAAGTTGACATAAGCCTTGACTGAAATTATTTTCCTCAGAGCCTCCTGTATGGAGTTTGTATTCACAAATTTACAGTGAATGTTTTTTCTTGCGACCTCTGCCTCCACAGCCAAGGAGCTATCAACTCTGCCACGACGTCGTGGTAGAGCTGTTTTATTTTTTAAGACACTACAAAAAAAAACAAAATATAAATATTGCAAGAATAAATTTATCTTGCTTTTTTCAACGATATTTTTATTTTCGGTGAAATAGAATTTGACGCGTCACGGCAATGCAAACACGGTGCGGTGCACGGACGCGAATCGACCATTGGTCCGCAGCAGTGAGATTACTTCGCCCACTCCTGTTTATTACTGGACGTGAAATGTGGCAATATAGTATTATGCACATCATATCGCGCTGTATTTTTATATTCGGATACGGTACACAGAGCGGGAAGCAAATCAAATCTCTCCAAAGCAACTCTCTCGACGATTTCAACTCGTAAAATTCTCACAAATAAACTTTATTGTTTGATGTTCGAATATATTGCAGATAGGTCAGCCAAAGAATTTGGAACACGACTGATAAGTGGCGCTGGGGACTTTTTCTATTTTTTGTTTTTAAGAACTCTCTTATGTGACAGTTTACAACACTCGTAAAGTATTTTTACAGCAGCCATTATTGTGGATTTACAAGCATTTTATATATTGCGTATTTTCTCCTTTCTTGAGCCAACGTTTCGGACGGATGGTTTTCATCATCTTTCTCCCAAAACTACCAAAATCAACCATTAACGGATTTTTGCAAAAAAATAACATGAAACGAAAAAAATTATATATTATAAGAGTAAAGTATGGTGTATGAAAGCAAAGACGAAAATCAGAGAAAATATAAGTGACTAGTCACAACTTAGCTACTCGCAAGCAATATCATTCAATTTGGGAGCCTGGAATGGGTACCGCCGCCCCGGGAACCTTTATTGGATAACCAACACCTCTGCCATAGGTCACCCCAAGTGGTTCGCTACGTTTGGTGATTTAGCAGGGGTGCCCGGGTTCATGGGGTGAGGTTTGTCTAGGTCTTGGAGGCGGATGACCAGGACATACTGAACCCCAGATTCCTACCCACCCCTTAAACCCTTTTCCTTCCCAGAACTCTTCTCTCCTTCCTTTCCTTAAAAAAACCCTCCACACAGCACCCTCAAAGATGACATAGGCCCTGAGGGAAATTATTTTCCTCAGGGCACCCAGCTCAGGTAAAAATATCGATTTTATTTCTTCAAAATTGCTTTAACATTTACCTCATTAAACGCGAGATGATAAAATTATGTCGTGTTTGAAATCATTTTTTTGATCGTCAGTATTAATAATTTTTTTTTTTTTACATGAGCTCCACACAGGAGGCCATGAGGAAAATAATTTCCCTCAGGGCCTATGTCATCTTTGGGGATGCTGTGTGGAGGGTGTTTTTAGGAAGAAGGAGAGGAGAGTTCTGGGAAGAAAAAGGGTTTAAGGGGTGGGTAGGAATCAGGGGTTCAGTGTGTCCTGGTCATCCACCTCCAAGACCTAGACAAACCTCACCCCATGAACCCGGGCACCCCTGCTAAATCACCAAACGTAGCGAACCACTTGGGGTGATCTATGGCAGAGGTGTTGGTTATCCAATAAAGGTTCCCGGGGCGGCGGTACCCATACCCGCCTCCCAAATTGTATTTTTTTTATTTTATTTTTTTTTATTTAATAAATTTTACAAAAATTTCATGTTTTTGTGTATAAATAAAGTTTTTTGAAAAAAAAAAAATATACATTATTTAATACGTCTTACACCTTTTTTTTGAGCAAAGCTCGTGTTAAAAAGGCGGCGACAACGAATGTAGATATTAATTTTTATATAAGTTTAAATAATATATAATTTTTTTTATATACATATAGATCAATTGATGGATAATTAACAGTATACAAAGAAAAAAAAATCGTATATATAATTAAATGCATCTATAGTTTTATATAATATATAAAACATAAGCAGAATGAAGAGGATATAAAAAAGAAAGGTGAAAATTAAAGAAAGAAAAAGGATATCAGATATTACAATTGTGTTTATAAATAAAATATTATAAGATGTAGTGATTGTGATAAGTTATATATAAAGAGCTTTAATTGATTTTTTGAATTTTTTATAATTTGTTTCCAATCTTAAATTAACTGGTAATTGGTTAAACCATTTAACTCCAATATATTTATAGTATTGTTGAGCTGTGGTGGTGTTACAACGCGGGACAGTCATAGAGCCCAGGATATTTGTTCTAATGCTGCTTGAAAAAGGAGTGAAGCTCTCATTTTTGAAGCAATCTTTGTGTATTTGTAGAATTGTAATTTTTTTATAAATAATATGAAGTGAAGGTACTTTAAAATCTTGAAATAATTTGATAGTGGGGTAATCATATGGCTTTTTTAAAATTATTTTTATAATTAATTTTTGAATGATTTCCAATGGTAAAAGAGAAGTTTTGAATGCACCGCCCCAACCAACAATTCCATACTGTAGCACTGATTGGATTAAGGAAAAGTAAATAGTTCTTAACATATTAATATTTAAAATGTTTCGAATTCTAATGAAAATGTACACTAATTTTCTTAGTCTCTCAGCTGTTGTGCTGATTTGCATCTTCCTCTTTATGTTACTGTCTATAGTTACCCCAAGGTATTTAACATTGGTTTTAATAGTGAGTACAGAGCAATCAGGTATACATATATATGAATTTGAATTACAATTATATGAGTGTATACATATATTTAGATTTTCAGGGGTAGCCTTTTTAGTCACAGTGAAAGGAATTACAAAAGTTTTATCTGTATTTAGAGATAGTAAATTTTGATCAAACCATTTTTTAATTAAATTTATATCTGATTCCGCCGCTCTCTGAGTTTCATTCCACGTTGATCCCTCAGCTAAAATTGCTGTGTCATCAGCGTAAGATATTATTTTGGATTTAATGGTGAGTTTAAAAATATCATTAACATAAATGATAAAGAGAATTGGTCCCAATACTGTTCCCTGCGGGATTCCAAATTTACTGATTTGAGAATCGCTGAGAAAACCATTTAATTTGACAAATTGCTCTCTATGAAATAGGTAATTTTCGATCCACGTTAGGGCATTATTGGTTATACCAATTTTCTTTAGTTTAGAGATAAGATTCGAATGTGATATACTGTCAAAAGCTTTTCGTAAGTCGACAAATATTCCAATACATTTTTTTTTGTTATCTAAAGATTTATATATTTCAGATGTTAGGTCTACGATGATGAGATGATAAGATGTTACGTCTATTTGCTAATAATATCTAATCAAAATAAGCGTGTAAAAAAATCTAAAAATGTATTGGTTTGTAAAACCGAAATAAAAGGCAAACTGAAGTATTTTCATCACAAAATACATGCCCAGATATTTTTTATTGATTTTAATTGAACTACAACTAAAATGCTGAAAAGTTGCCGTCATTAATAATTTATTGATTTATTTTATTACATGAATAAATGATTTGATATCTTTCGAAATCAATTTATATTTTTGGTGGAAAAGACTTGATACGTCTATAATAATTAGTCACCTCACACAAATATAATCCTCTATCTCTTTATTAACACCACTACCTACCAACCTGAAATTTTTGGTAAAATATTTTTGCTTTATTGAAAAATGTACTTTTTTAAATATTTATAAAATATGTGTAAACTATTCTGTCTCGACAGGATTTCCTGTGAGACAAGCAAGGCCAAAAAAAATTTTTAACCTTTTTATATAGGTGCACATAATAACAAAAAAAAATCGAATTCTCGGCCGCTGGCGTATTCGCATAAGAAAAAAGTCCAGACTTGGATTTTTTTTTTGAGTTTATTAACTCTTTAGAGAACGAAAAGAATAATGTACCTATTGTTTGTGGAACAAAAGTAAATAACAAAACTTAGATAAAAAACAAAGAACCATTTTTCATTAAAAAAATCATATTCTTTTTGTATTACATTCGAAACAGTTTTTACTCGGCTCTTCTAGTTGTAATTTTTTACTAGAATGTCTAACATAACCGTACAAAGCTATAAAATAATTTAATTAAAAACTAAACAAAGAGTAATGTACAAGTTTTTTTTTGCGAAGACACAAAGCCTAATTTGTGTGTTGTTAATACGATCGCCATCTTGTACAATTAGTAAGATGAGCAATAGTCAGATGTAGGTTTAATGTTTATTACTTGGCCGGTTTAAGACATTGTCAGAACTAAAATGGAATTGGTTTAGAATTTCAAAAGGTGATTGACATTTCAAATCAATAATCAATATATGTTATAAAAGAAAGTCCAAAAAACGTGCGGCTCGCAAAAACTCAGAAACGAGTCCCAGTACGATCAAGGGAGTTATATGGTGTGGTAGATCTCTATCCCCCTCCAGGATGAGGGGTCCCATTTTTTCCAAAAGTGCTTGCTTTTGATGGTATAAGAGCTGGAAGTTTCGCTTTCTAGAAATTTCAAGAACAGTCTTCTGGAAAGTTCTAGTAATAGTCGATAAAACTCTAGAAAGTTCTGGAAGGAGTGGCGGAGTATGTCGGTGAGCCCAGAACGTTCTCGAAGGCTTGTAAACGCTCTGGAAAGTTATGGAAGGAGAGAGTTCTAGAAGCTTTCAGAAATGTGTGGCGCTGAGTGTAGAAGCACCAATCAAGAACATCCCGGAACATTCTGGAATATTGTGGAATAGGGAATCAGGAACATCATTGTAGAACATTCCAGAATACTCGCGAATATTGACCTATGCGAAGCCGGGTACCCCAGCTAGTATAATAATAATTTTTTAATCTAGCTTCAAAAGCGTAACACAAAACTTGTTTCACGGCGAAGTGAATAACATTAGTACTTGAGCAAGGTCAAATAAGATAATACTAATGAATCTAAACGAAACATGACTGACATAGAACAAGACACAGAAAAAAAGGTAACGG
Organism: Limnephilus marmoratus; assembly: GCA_917880885.1. NCBI lineage: Eukaryota > Metazoa > Arthropoda > Insecta > Trichoptera > Limnephilidae > Limnephilus > Limnephilus marmoratus. The sequence continues at coordinate 49,125,047 of OU862921.1, read as the reverse complement.
TCGTAACTGGGAATCGAACACAGGATCTCTTTTACCAGGATAATGTATCAATCCACTGGAGAGATTAGAGAATAGTGGATGTGTCACAATGGGCTAGTAACTAAATCATTGGGACCTAGTTTTTTACGTAATTTTTGCCGATCTCACATTTTAAATTCAGAATTAACAATATAATAATCAACTAATTTTTTCCATACTTTTGACAGCTATCTTTTTTAATGTTTTCTCAGTTCTAATGAATTTATTTCAACGGCCTCTGGCCTCGAGGGAAAATACTTTCGAACAGCAATTCGAAGGACGCGTGTACAAATCCCGGCGTGTGCAAATTAATTTTATTTGATTAATTTGTGTTATTTAACAGTTCATTCAATTAAAATAATAAATAATATATTTGGGGCATGTTCCAGAGTGAAAGAAATTCTTAATATCGCACCGATGTAAGACTACCATTGAAATATTGCTTAAAATGGCTTTAGCGGAATTTGGTGAGCAGATCTGAATAGCCACGTACCTCCCAACCTTCCTCTTCTCCATCTCCTTCCTCTACCCACTACTTTAAGCCTAACAACATACCCCAATTGCGGATGCCATAGTCTCACTGATTTCCAGACTTGTATTAGGACCCTTGAACGGTGTTCACATAAAAAACTTGGATAAGGTGTCGGTTAAACACATCCGAATTTTATTTATTTGAAACGGCTATTGAAAGACCTTAAAAAATATTTTTATTTATGTATATGACATTTTATTTATGTGGTATATCACAAAAAAATAAAATTAATATATGTTATTAAAAAAAAGTCCTGTAAAACTGTCACGTGGCTGCATGTCCGCAGTTTTAACGAAATAGTGTGTACAGGTATATTTGAGATGATGCTCTCTTTCTTAACTATGGTAGTTAATCGTATTTGATTTAAAATAAAAACATTTTAAAGACATGTTTAGTTTATGTAGAACTGAAAGCTACGTACGTGGATTCTGTGAAGTATTGTGTTTCACATTCAATAAGAAATATACGATTTTTTTCCGTCAAATATCAACATTAGAGTGACATCCGTAAATTTGAGAACACTTTTTCATATAATGCAGTATACCTACCATATCGTATATGCGATCCCATTAAGACTAAGCTTAAAGCTCAAAAGTTCTGTTTGTAATCAATAGCCTCGCCGGCAAACGGAAGCTAAACAAAGTTCCGAGATGAATCAAAACAAACAATTCCTCCTGGCACTTTTAGTTTACTCACAAATCGGCTCCACTACAGACTCCATATACATTAAAGCATAGACAACACAACATGATTATAAATCTTCATAGATGAAAGAAAATTAGGAGACAGTAGCAATGCGATGACACCGATAAATTAAGTAATAAATGTACATGTGAAATAAAACTCTTTAAAACAAAAAAAACTGATAAACTCATCTGATTTTGGGGGGTATGATTTTAGCAAAACAAAAATGATTTTAACAAAATCAATTTTACAAATATCATCTTTCGATGACATGAATAGTTACAGTCGGAACACGAAAAAGGTTTTTCTTCAGTGAAAATACTAATAAATCATTATTAAAGTCTGGAGGACGAAAAAGACTTCGATCTGCAGTCGCACGGCAATCCGATTGGTCCCCCGTATACCAATAGGAATTAGAGAAGTGCTTCCTTTTAAAAGTACTTAAGTTCTTGGAGCAGGTCCCGGGAGCCACTCCCGACTCGCGAATGGCCCGAGCGCGCAAAAGAAATCGAACGCGCAACCTGCTTCCTACTCGCAAATGGATCGAACCGAGACGCTCGGGTTCCACCCTAGCCGGACCTTGGAGCCGGAGCTCGCAAAAGAACTCGAACGCACGACCTACTCCCGAATGGCTCGAATCGAGACGCTCGGGTTCCTCGGAGCCGGAGCCCGCACGCAAAAGAACTCGAATGCGCGACTTACTCCGACTCGCACATGTGGCTCGGACCGTGACTCATGGGTTTGACTTGACGAATGCGAACTGCCAGCGTCTGCCACCGTGCCGCGTAGCGCCGCCACCCGACTGTGGCTCGGCCCACAGAGTTCCGGCTACAAGTACTGTACCTGGTTCTTTGGGAGTAGTCGATTTGAAAAGGGAGTAGGAGTAGGAGCCGCTTCGCGCGAAGAACTCGAGTTTAAGAGCCCACTCCAGCTGAACCTACACATCGCTAATAGGAATCAACCTTTATCACAAGGCACTCCCTTGCGTCGCGACGAAGATCATCCAGATTATTCTACTTTAAGCTGCCGGATAATAAATACACTCTCTTGTAAATCGTACTTGTTCGCTCTCCACTTTCCTATAGAATTGTTCGTATTAAATATTAAATTGTGGTGCGTTATGTTCGTATGTAATTTGTTAAATAAAATTGTAAGTACTGTATCTACGATCTGCTTAGTTGATTTACCACACATCACACACACGTAAACTTAACCTCATAAAAGTAAATATTTTCTAATTGGTAGGACCAACATAGATATGGTAAAGTTTTTTTAAAGAAGAATCCCTCTGGCTAACAGATGCTCTGAAAAATCTTTCAAAATAAAAATTACAAATCTAGACACACAAAAGGGTCAAATCCAATATCAATCGAATAATTAGCAATGAAAGTAAGGGAGACATTGTGATTATTTATGTATTGTTTGAAACATTTAAAGAGTGATACAATTATCACGAAATTGGGATATGCATATCATCTCTCCAATTAAAAATGTACACAGCATGCTTAAATCAAGGTTTAGTTTTTACTGCGTGTAGATGCTTCTAGTGAAATAACAGAAATGATAAAAAATAAATAAATAAATAAAACATATTACTGTGTCGTGTATGTGTGTAATTTCCAATATTAATACAGTTAAGTTGTGTTGGGTATCTTCCAAATAAGTTGATTTAATAACTAGTTGATTTACTAAGTTATCGTAAATATTACAATGAATATTAAACTGGACAGATGTTTTTTCTAGACTATGCTCTAAGTACTAGCGGACGGGTAGTACCGTCAAACTCGTTGATGCCTTCAGCACCTAAGAATCTAAGACAAGTTCGTACCAAAGAGACGAACGATGATAGGTGGTAGTCTTGTGATATCACACTAAACTGCCATCTGTTGGGATATGGCAAAACTTCGTAATACTAATTATGCTATCGACATCTATTGAAAAAAAGCTGAAACTACATTAATAACCAATACACAACACATAGTAAGTATACCGTTCAGAGAATGAGAAGAAAAATAGAAATAAAACAAAATATTAAGATGTGTTAGAGCTAAAACAGAGGTAAAATTGCTCTCTCACTACCTCTTGCTTATTTAAAAAAAAACACAAAACTTTTAGTTGATGACTCCTGTGCTGAAATGTAATTCATTTCAGCACAGGAGTATCGTGATTTTGAAGAGGTGAATTTTACAGTGTCCGGACAACTCCGAATCATGCAACTTCAACACCTTCTTTGAAAACTCCTTAAAAGTGATGAATAAAAAATTTACAATATAAAACACATATAAATTTGTTGTAGACCACTTTTATTTTATACACACTCTACCGGTTTCGGAAGCACCCTTCCTTCGTCAGGAGAATATTATAACTTAGAGAGAGTTATAATATTCTCCTGACGAAGGAAGGGTGCTTCCGAAACCGGTAGAGTGTGTATAAAATAAAAGTGGTCTATAACAAATTTATATGTGTTTTATATTGTAAATTATGGCGAGCCACAAAGTTAATGCTTTTTACAAATACGGAATAAAAAATTGGTTGGATAGTTTACTATTTTATGTTGGTTAGGTTAGGTTGCTATTTTTATTTTCAAAGGGGTGTTGAAATTGAATCTGAGTTGTCATAGAACAGATGTTTACACATGGTATCAAATTTATTAAAAAAAAAACGGCGACCATATTATGCAAAACTAATTATGATTTCTTTATACACTCTGTTATTAAGCAAATACTAATTAGATACATTCCAGACAAACACAATGCCCATAATGCCTTTTCTACACCCACTCCTTCCTAAGTTGTATCCGCAAAACGATATTTTCCCGCTAATAGTAACAATGCGAAAACTAACAACCAAACTCGTTAAATATTATCTAGAAGTATCCAAGACATTATCTATCGGTGTACAAAGTCCTCATCCTTTATAAGTTTTTCTTCAATTTGAAAACATGATTGTAAATCTCTTAGAGTGTATTAAGATATCACCAACACACCTCGAGGCCATAAACGTAATGGTTATTTAAAAGTCCCTCCGTGGCAGTTTCAATTTATGTTGTGGCCATTAAAGATCAATTATTGTGCAACGATGTTCGCTAAGCTCTGCTCGTTTTGTGTTTAAAAGTGCATTGTTAGGGTGGCCGTAAATCTGTTGTTTTTACCTTGGCAAATAAAAGTTTATTGTGGTTTACCAGGCGTATTTTCAACTTATTTTTAAAGCTTTTATTCGTATATTAATACCGTTTTACGCTTGTGTACTTTCATTAGGAATTTATATTTTTAATATTTTTAATGAGTTTCAATTGTGCAATCCAGTACGGCATTGGCATTTTGTGGGTTTTAAAGGGGGAGTGAAAAAAGAGTGGAAAAATGTAGGTTACTGAAGAAAGTCTTCTAGGTAATTCCAAATTAATATTCAGGTTCTCCCTACTACATTGAAAGACTTAATCATTTATTCGAGGTATTTTATTGGCAGTAAACACAATGCCGTGTATTTTAGTTATTTGTTTTTGGGGTGTTATGCCGTGTTGCATCTACCGGATCTGCCGGATCTGCCCTGATGATGGACACTGTAACGTTGTCCGAAACGTTGGCTAAAGAAGGAGGTAGCGTAACACGGCGTAACATCCCAAAAACAAAAACGAAAACCAATTTTCGACGGCCGGCGTGGTCGACGGGTAAGGCTCTTGACTCGGCGTGGGCAAAGTTTTTTTTATTTGAATTTGTGTTATTTAGCAATTAAGTAATTCATTTAAAAAAAATAATATACCGTATATTTGCGGCACGTTCCAGAGTGGAAGATACTCTCAGTATCGCCCTGGTGAAAGACCGCCATTCAGAATTGAAACGTTGCTTGAAATGGCGTTAGCCGTGTTTGGTGACCAGATCTGAATAGCCAGGTACTTCCCCAGCTTCCTCTTCCCCGTATCCTTCCCCTTCCTACTACCTTCAGCCTCATAACATACCCCAATTGGGGATGCCGTAGTCTCACTGGCTCCAGACAGGAGCAGCTGGGACTCTTGAGAGGTATTCACGTAAAAAAAAATGTATATATATATATATAGACTTTGGAATTTTGTGAGTTTTGAAGGTTGAGTGAAAAGAGAGTGGGAAAACAAAGGTTCTTAAATATGTATCTTGCCTTACCATTCATTAAGTGTTTTTTAAAGAAAGCCTTCTAGGTAATTCTAAATTAATATTCCGGATGTTCTTAGTACATAGAAAGACTTAATGTGTTGCAGGTACTTTTTTTGTAGTAATCACAACGCCGCGCCCCACGTGCAATTTTCCCCCGAACCAATTATTATCATCCGAAGAAAGTCCAGGAAACTCCATGGTTAAACGAAAATATGATACCAAAATAGTATTTTTTTATAACATCATGAAACCCAAATACGACAGCGTCCTTACTAATGACAAATGACAAATGCTATGGAAAGATCCGATTATATATTTTTATTTTATTTTAATACCTTACAAGAGTCCCAGCAGCTCTCATCTGGATTCAGTAAGACTATGGAATCCCCAATTGCTGTATGTTATGATTCTGAAGGTAGTAGGGAGGGGAAGGAGATGGGGAAAAAGAAGGGGGAAATTACTTGGTATTCAGATTTGGTCACCAAACACGGCTAAAGCCATTTCAAGCAATGTTTCAATTCTGAATGGTGGTCGTACACCAGGGCGATACTGACAGTATCTTCCTAACTGGAAAAATCCTAACGCCCTCGCAAGCAATCCGGAGGACGCGATTTCAAATCCCGGCGTGATTTTTTGTTTCTTATCTCGTAATTTAATTAATTTATAAAATATATTTAGCGTATTTGCGTCACGTTCCAGAGGAGAAGATACTCTCAGCATCGCCCTGGTGTAAGATCACCATTCAGAATTGAAACGTTGCTTGAAATTACTTTAGCCGTGTTTGGTGACCAGATCTGAATAGCCAGGTACTTCCCTAACTTCCTCTTCCCCATCTCCTTTTCCTCCCCATCTCCTTTCCCTCCCAACTACCTTCAGCCTCAGAACATACCCCAATTGGGAATGCCATAGCCTCATTGACTCCAGACGGTGACAGTTGGTACTCTTGTGACGTGATTACATAAAAAAGTCTCTGATTTTCAGAATCGTCATTGCTTCTACGAATTCAAACATATATGACACTTTAGATATTCCACCATGTTTTGTCGGATACCAAGATTTAAAAATCATTCATCGATATAAATTCATTATAATATAATCAAGACGTATTATGTGTGCTTCGAAGTATGTAAATTGATTTTAAGGCTATAGTTCATGTTATGATAAAGTCTAATTTATAACGATAATCTTCATTACAAAGATAGGAATAACAAACTTTAATAATAGCTTACAATGTACCTCCCTGATATACATAATATTTATTAAAATAATATAACCATTTGCAAAGTAGGTAACGTAAATACGTTATATATCATGTTATTAGAGATTAATATTATTGCAAACCACAGAAGCAAAGTACTTCTTAAAATACCTTTCACATTAATCTGCTTCATTCAGCATGTATTGAACAAAAAATACTTTCAGTTTCATTAATAGTAGGGGAGGTCCTTGCACCTCCGGACTCGTTGTACCTAAGGACAACCATAATACGACCAAAATATTGCCACGAAAGTACTTGTAGCGCCATCTACATAGTATCTCACACCGTATAACATACGAAAGGCTATCAGCGATCAGTGAAGGACGGTGTTTTTGTACGTGCAAACTATTTTTAATTACCTGTTGAGATATTCGATTTTGTGCATTTTAATGGCTTTAATTTTCACACGTAATTTAAGTCATCAAGGCAGGAATTTGTACCTCGGGACACAAATTTTTGTACCTTAGGACTGTCCCATGGACTGTTCATGACGAAAATATTTGTTTGGGCTGTGGTGAAAATTATTTTGATTATTCTAATCATATTAGTCTATGATTTAGTTCCTTCATTACTACAGTTATCTATGGGCTCTTCGGTCACATGATCTCGTTTACGAGTTGTGATCGAAAGGTAAATGTAGTGAATCATTAGAGTTTAACAGCTCCGCAGATCAAATCTAGCTTACAGCCTGGAAGGGTGTTTGTCCTCAAAAGTATTATTATAAATTACCATGCGTCAATAAACATTCACTGTGATATAAGAACCTTTATGAACCTTTTCAATAAGCATCCAATAGTTACCGGAGAATACAGGACCCAGTACTTACTAAATTACGAATGTCTCTGGAGAGAACATAAGAGAATTACAATTGGATCGTTAAACCATAGTGTACTAACTCATTTTTTGCAATTTCTGAGTAAAGCCCCGTTCTGATTGATCAAGTATTTTAGTCGAGTGGAGAGTATTGTAGTAACTAAACGCGTCCGAACACCGTAATTTTAGTAGAGTGATAGAGTCAGCTCTTTAGTAGATTCAATCCATTTCGTTCTATTTTTTCGGGGAGTAGGAACCCCCACCACGCGTCCCTGCGCACTGACAGGCGCGAACCGACCGTTTTAGCAGTGTTCATTTGTGAACGCGAGGAAATGTCGTAGTAATAGAGCGAAGATGGTACCCTAAATTTATTTTTTTTATGCAGCTATTAATCTCTTTTCGTGTCCATAGTTTATTTATTTTCATATTAATAATTTATTCTTCCACCTCTTCTAAAATAAACATTAAAATAAGCATGAAATAAGCTTAATTAGCGTGTTTACTTTGCTATGTAGCAACCCATCATCCGCCGTCATCTTGCAACGGGCGGCGGGCACAAATGTACTCTGCTTGAAAGTAATGCGAACGGTTTTCGGCGAGTGTACTCGCTACTGGACTTAATACTTGATCAATGTGAACGTACCAAAGATATTGAAATATAAGTAGATGTGCTATCTGCTGTTTTTACTATGTGGGTCTGCGCTTCCGGGTGTCGCCGATATTGTTTACCAATTAACAAATAAACTAAAAGAACAAAATAAATAATTAACCAATAAAACAAACGAACGTTAAACTAAATGAATGAATTCTTTTCTTATTCAAAATATAATGTAAACCAATATTAATGCACATTTTCAAAAAATCAACGAAATGAACAAATTCTTTTTGTATGAAAACTACGCTAACTAGCGCGTAGTCCGGCGACAGTTGCACGGACACCATAGCATATCTCTTCTGTATTTGAATATCTTTGGAACGTACCTTTAGGGCTTGAAGTGAGGGCTCCAAATCAAAATCTAGCTCTGCCAGAGGGAAACAAACAGCGAAATCCTGTCTTGACTAATCATAGACAGTTTTTCTCTGATTAATTCTCTCTTGATTATGATCTAGAGCCCCGATTTCAAGCTATAACTCAGAAATTGCAAAATGTGATTTAGGACACTATTGGTTAAGACGATTCAATTTCTTGCTATACTTTCCGTTACTTGAGTGTTATTGGCCACATTTTGGCTAATTTGGAAAGACCCTCAATTTGAAGAAATATTTTAAAACATTTTTTTGAATTATTTCAAAAGTTCCCTCTCATTGTATACTTCGTTTAATCATACAGAAAATTAACTTTGTCCACTTTTTAACAATAGGTATCTCGCATCTCTTCTGAATTCTTTGTTATAGCATTTCGCGAACCGAAATTGTGGAAATATTTTTTCTTACAAATCGTTGAACACGTGTCACATAATAAAAAAAAACGAATATTAACTAGGCTATAGGCAACATGTAAAAGTCATAGTATTTAATTTTCTCCAAATAGATACCACGTTTGCCAATTTTAAAGTAAATAATATGCAGTTTTTATGTGTTTGTAAATTTGACGATTTTTTAATATTTTTTTATGAATCTTAAGAACGTGGGACGAACAGTTAAATAAAAGTGAATTAAATGGATCTCTAACATTATAATCAGTTTATATGTCTCCGTATTTAAATTTGGAGTTGTGTTTTTTTTAACGAGATCGGACGCTCATGAATCCCGGATGCTAGATGCATATTTCAATTATTAACGAACGTCCGAGTGGTTAATATTTGACTTATAAAATTATTATTACCAGTATTCCATTAAAATCAATTTGTACGCAGACTAAGTTAAGATATTTAAGTACCTAGTCTGGTTGAGCGCCAAATACAACACTGGGGAAAAAATGATCAGAAACCGATGGAAACTTTTGTTGGGTTGTTGCAAACTTTCGTCACATTTGATGAATGTCATATATGTAGTTGGTATTCATTAAATACCCCCATTAAATGCCGATTCTTGGTCCCTTTCAGCTTTAGATCAAATTGTAATCATTCGTCCAGCGTAACGGTCATATGCACAACGATCAAAACTGATCACAACGATCAACACCTAAAGCTGACCGAAAATCGGTGTTCAACGGGGACCGCTCAAATGTCTAATATTAAAAATGTTGATGATCGTCAATTTGATTGTATAGTAGCTAAGAACCGCAGCGCGCTAGTTCAAATCCGCTCTCCACATTATTTAAAAATTAATGGTAAAATTGTGAGCAGGGCTTTACAATTTGGGAGGCGAGGATGGGTACCGCCGCCCCGGGAAACACTTATCGGATAACCAACACTTATGCTACAGGTCACCCCAAGTGGTTTCTACGTTTGGTGACTTAGCAGGGGTGCCCTGGTTCATGGGGTGAGATTTGTCTAGGTCTTGACGACGAATGTGTGAACCCATCTAACGCGTGGAAGGCAGGATCAGGAGAGGCTGGTTGAGGATGACCTTTTAACCTCTCCAGCCGTCTTATGTTTTTTATATGTATCCATGTGCATGATTATGTACATGTATTTATGTATGTGTGCATACATATGTATTTGTAAATACATATGTATTTATATATGTATGTCTGTGTAAGTTTACGTATATATGTATACGTACCCGTCTCGGAACAGACTTAGTCTAGTGGGGCGGGTTACTTAATTGTTTGTACAAGATATTATTACAATAAACGCCCGGGTTGCTAGCATAAAAAAAAACTCTCTCGATCCATCACCTTGTACCAGGGATGGATTCGTACGTTCGTCATTCCGGGACACACTGGACCCCGGATTCCTCCTACCCACCCCTCATACTTTATTCCTTCTCAGAACTTCTCCCCTCCATAAAAAAACCCCCACACAGCATCCCCAAAGATTACATATGCTCTAAGGGTTTTTTTTCCTCAGGGCTTTCTGTGTGGAGCTAATGTAAAAATGGCTATTTTTGTAGGTATGAACGACAATAATGAAACTAAAAATCATGTCGGGGTCACCACTTTTAATCCAAATACAAAAAAGAGTTATAAAATTTCTTCAAATGCAGTAACAATGTAAAAAAACATTGTTCAATGCATTTTGCACTAATCTATATACATGTGAAACATGGTGTCACTCCCGTACCAGCTCAATAGAACGACTCCGGATCCAATATAATGATGCTTGCAGAATTATATTTGGATACAGAAGATACAGCAGCGCATTTTCAATGTTTACGGAGCTAGGACTACACGGATTCGCCGGTCTGATGAGACACCGGGTCACTGGAGCCAGGATGCGGCTAATGGCTTCCGATAACACAGTGGTGATCGCAGCCTTCCAGCACCAAGCGCCACTCCTGAGCGAGCTCTGGGCCCGAGCTCACTCCAGACCACGTCCTACATTATAATTGCTTATTTATTTTATTTCTATTATCGCTTATGTCTTTTATATTTGTTTGTTCTATTTACTTTTTTTTACTTTATCTGTTGTGTAAATATGTACAACTTTATGGGACGTGTGGGATTGCACTATCCTCCCCACATCCTGGAATAAACATTATTATTATTATTATAAATGTGACAAGAGTTTGCAACAATAAGAGAGACTAAACCTGAAAAGAAGTGTAGCAAGATAGGGACTCCTAAAGGCGTCTTGCCGAAGCAACCCCTGACTAGACTAGGAAAATAGTATAGAATGGCGATGACATTAAACCATTTCTTACTAAAAGAGAAATATCTATTTTTATATCTCGTTCTCATTCCGCCCACACCGAATGTTAAGGAATATTTTATGATTGTCGTAAAAGGTTTATTCTTTCAAAGTGTGAGTGCGTCGAGGCACCGCACGCATTTTCTTCTCAAGTTAACCGCCGCTTCTCAAACTTAAGCAATGCTTTAGACTCGAAATGTTAAAAGTTGGGTCTTTAACTTTTTTAGGACAATTTTCCAGATGAACGCTATTGAATTATTAATATCATATGTATATTTTTTAATATGCATAAGGCAGCTTATGCAACACATCCCAAACAAAAAACGATTACGAAAAGGTAACAGAAAATGAAAACGAGAAATATTGCTATTTAATGTTTGCAAGTTTAATTTAATTTTTATGATAATTTAGGTATATAATCTTGACGGTGCCTTCGAAAGGCGAAGTGTCAAGCGTAATATTTATTATTATTATTTTTTACATTAGCTCCACACAGGAGACCCTGAGGAAATAATTCCCCTCAGGGCCTATGTCATCTTTGGGAATGCTATGTGGAGGGTCTTTTTAGGAAAGGATGGAGGGGAAGTTCTACGAAGGAAAAGAGTATTAGGGGTGGGTAGGCATCTGGGAGTCAGTGTGTCCAGGAGTGACGGACGTGTAAATGCATGTTCCGAGAGAGGATGTCTGGAGAAGTCAAAGGGACTCCACCAAGCACTCTCTCCCGATCCGGCCTGCCATGCAACTGGTGGGCAGACGCATCCGCCGCCAAGACCCGAACAAACCTCGCCCTATAAACCCCTTGGGACCACTTAGGGCGACCTATGGCACAGGTGTTAGTTATCCAATAAATGGTACTTGGGGCGGCGGTACCCAAACCCGCCTCCAGAATTGTAGAATTATACCGCATGTTTATAAATTTAAATAAAAAAAATATTAAAATTAATCAATTCGGCAGGCGGGTATGGGTACCGTCGCCCCGGAAACCATATACTGGATGACCAATACCTCTGGTGTAGGTCACCACAAGTGGTTTGCTATGTTTGGTGACTTTGCAGGGGTGCTCTGCTGTAGGTCACCACAAGTGGTTTGCTATGTTTGGTGACTTTGCAGGGGTGCCCGGATTTATGGTGTGAAATTTGTCCAGATCTTGGCGGTGAATGCGTCGGCCAATCAAATGTGTGGCTAGCAGCACCATTTAAAATTTTTATATTAGCTCCACACAGGGGGCCCGGAGGAAAATAATTCCCATCAGGGCCAGTGTTATCTTTGGGGATGCTGTGTGGAGGGTCTTTTTTGGACTGAAAGGATAGGAAGTACAGGGAAGGAAAAAGGCATGAGGGGTGATCCACAAATTTCTTCCCACCTCACATACCCTTTTCTTTCTCAGACATCTCCTACTTTCTTTCCAAAAAAAACCCTCCGTACGGCATCCCCTAAGATAACATTGGCCCTGGAGCTAATGCAAAAAAAATAATAGTTCAAAAAGATTCTCCCAATCAAAACACGACATATTAGCTCATTAGTTACATTTAAAAATTTGTCTTTAACTTTTCATAAAAATAAATATTCTTCATATTAACCACAAAAAACGCTTAGATAACTTAGAAGCCTTGGAAATAAAAAAAAAAAAACCCTTAAAAATAATGAATCTATTATCAACAAACCAAAAATATTATCTTACAGCACAATCATGGATATGTTCCCCCACTCACTCTTCATTAATCCCTAGCAACGCCTTCACCCCTACCACAATCCTTAGTAATAATACTTTGTTCCCACCCACTGTTTTGTAATTGTCAAATCAGTATACGTTTGCCCTGGGGAAGGAACGGTCGTTCCGAAACCGGTCGGCTTTAAACAAATATACAAGTGTAATTCTTATTAACCATTATTTAATTATTATTAATTGACCATTGTAATTCTAATTCTAATTTTCTAACCATTGTGATTTCTAATTGTAGAATTCGTTAAAAGATGGAGCCACTTCCGTAGGCAACTCGCAAAGGGACGAGGCAAGCATAAAAACCACGATTTAGCGAACTTTCTATTCCTCTCCGCGGCAATAACGCCACTGCTTGTCACTGTTATTTTGTACCGGCGACTGTAGTGGAGCTGGCGACACGGTATCGCTTCCAAGTAAATACGCACACATTTCACCAATAAAAATTACACATCTTCGCATCTGCCATGATGATGGACACTACAACGCACTGTCGAAACGTTGGCTAAAGAAAGAGGTAGCGCAACACGGCATAACACCCCAGAAAGAAAAAATGAAAATACTTTTGGCCGTGAAAATCTGAAAACGTATCAAATATACAAGTGGTTCAAACAAAGTAACATTGTTTCATTTATTTTCATATAAGAATTATTGAGATTTTGTGGTTTTGTTATTTTATAAATTTCCAGAAAGAAAACGCTTTTCAAATTTACTGATGCCAGATCTTCGAGATTTTTTGTTGCTTCAGAAAACAGATTTCATCTTCGTACTTAAGATTACAAATAATAATGCTAGTCTGTGAAATACCAGCTTAAAGCTGTTTTGTTCGACGCATCCATTGTACTTTTATTTATAGCTCTAATTTTATCTACTGTTTCGATTGAACAAAAAGATCATTTCAACAGTTTCAATATTTTCAATCGTTCAATTATAATAATAGATGTAGCTTTGGCTCAATGACATGGTAGGCTTAGGAGGACTATCAAGCCTACATTGTATGGCAGTAGTAATCTTAATAATATATAAAAAATGTATGTTTCTTTGCTTGTCCCTTATGCGGTACCGAAACCATTCATCCGATAGTAATGAAAAAAATACTGATTTTGTTTTATTTTTATAACTGTCATTGTCATGTATTATGTAAACAAAAACCAAGATAACAGCCAGTCTGTAAATTGCTATCTCATCATAGGCGTTTCACACCTAGTGAGATGTGCAAAATGCCATTACTGTAATAAAACAACAAACGAGTGTGCTTTAGACCACACGACTGAAGTAAAACTACAAGACAAACCTCGCCCAATGAACCCAGGTATCCCTGCTAAGTTACCAAACGTAGCGAACGGGGTGACCTATGACCTAGGGGTGACATATGACATTGTGGTGAAATATGACCATGGGGTGATCTACGACCTTGAGGTGACCTACGACTTTGGGGTGACCTACGACCTTGGGGTGACCTACGAACTTGGGGTGACCTACGACCTTGGGGTGACCTACGACCTTGGGGTGACCTACGATTTTGGGGTGACCTACGATCTTGAGGTGACCATCCTTATTCTTATCCTTATCCTTATCACTTCCCAAGTCAAGCGTGCGTTAAGGCCCGACCTTTCACCAAGCAATCGATTACCGTTCGCATGACATTTTTTGTAACAATCACCACTTTTAGTAACAATCATCACTTTTCGTAACAATCACCACTTTTCGTAACCATCACCACTGTTCGTAACACATTCACCAGCTGACCCCCCAAGTCGAGCGTGCGTAAAGAAATTTTACTGCAAAAAAGTGAAATCTTTCTGCCCCCGAAGGTTTCTATATATAGTTTTTTTTTTTTTTACATTAACTCCACACAGGAGGCCCTGAGGAAAATAATTTCCCTCAGGGCCTATGTCATCTGGGATGCTGTGTGGAGGGTCTTTTTGAGGAGAGGAAGGAATGAACATTGGTCTTGAAGAGACCCATGTTGTAGGAAGGAGGAAACACAGAGGCCAGCAAATCATTCCACAGCCGAGCTCTTGAACACAAGAACGAGTCGAAGAAACGACCCGTTCTCATGTGACAAATGTCAACTGTGTACAAATGTTGGGCACGCGTTTGGCGTGTTTCCCGACTATGCACCGGTGCTGAAGGGATCAATGATGCTAGTTCCTCGGAGCATCTTCCATTGTAATACCGGTAGAACAAGGATAGCATTCCCACCCGACGCCTGTGCTCTAAAGATTGCAATCCGTCTGTTAAGATGGGAGAATCTATCAAACGGACCGCCCGTTTCTGCACAGAGTCGAGGGTATTTTTCAGGTATTTTGGAGCTCCAGACCAGAGGTGGCTGCCAAATTCAACCGTGGGGCGCACTTGCACTTTGTACAGGGTTAGCAGTTGTGCACTATTAAAGTATCTGCGGGCCCTGTACAGTACGCCCAGTTTCTGAGAGGATAATTTTACTCTGGCTTCGATGGAGCCCCCATACCTGAGATGGTCACTTAGGGTTACACCAAGTTAGTACATAAATAAATTTAATGCTAGTACATAAATAAATTAAACACGATCAAACGCAACATATAAACCAAGGTAATTTGGCAAAAGTTCTCTGGGACTTTCAGTAATAAGTTATGTTTATAATATTATTGAAGATATATGAAGTGGCAGAGTTAAAGAAGACCATAAGTAAAAATATCATTTGATTAATGATAGTTGAAATAATCGAAGCAAGTGACCAGTTCAGGCACGGGGGCTCCCTCGAAGCCAGAGTTAAGCTAGCCTCTCAGAAGCTGGGCGTACTGTACAGAGTATGCAAATACTGCAGACCTCAACTGCTAATCTTGCACAAGTGCGCCTTGTTGAATTTGGCATTGGTTCTGTTCTGGACCCCCAAAATACCTAAAAAGACACTTGACTTTATGAATAAATGGGCGGTCTGTTCGACAGATTCCCCTATCATAACAAGCGGATAGCAATCTTTAAAGTACGGGCGTCAGGGAGGTGTGCTGTCCTTGTTGTACCGGTATTATAATGGAGGTACTCCAAGGAACTAGAAACGTCATTGACCCTTCGTCACCGGTGCATTGTCGGAAAACACGCCAAACGCGCGCCTAACATTTGTACACGGTTGACATTTGTCACTTGAGAACGGTGCTTCAACGATTCGCTCTTGAGTCCATCAGCTCGTCTGTGGAACGATTTTACGGCTTCTTTGTTTTCTCCCTCCTACAACATGGATCTCTTCAAGACCCATGTTCACTCCTTCCTCTCACCAAAAAGATCATCCACACGGCAACTTCAAAGATGCCATAGGCCCTCAGGTTAATATTTTATTTTTAATGTGTAGAGATAAGGTAAAAAGAAAAATCAAGTAACATCATGCTAGTTATTCCATCAAAAATCAACCAAAAAGATTTGGGGGACTTGGGTGATTATGTAAGAATGATGTTTAATTGGAAATTTAAATCATTAATGAAGAAGATAACACTAATGCACACTTACGCACTTGAAGTGAAATGACACAAAACTGCGCTATACAAATATTACGTTATTATTATTATTAATAATAATCTTAAACGAAAAAAGAAAAAAGACTGAATGCCATAGAAATGAAATCCCTAAGGCGTATGTGTGGTAAAACCATGTACGATCATGTGAGAAATGTGGAGATCCGCGAAGAATGCAAGGCTGATGTAAGCGTAATGAATAAGATTAAGAAAGGGACGCTCAGATGGTTTGGGCATGTAGAGCGAATGAAATGAGAATATATCACGCAAATGTGAATGGTAGAAGAAGTCGGGGATGCCCGAGGAAGACATGGCACGACCAAGTGAATCAGATACTTGAGTCGGGCCATGTGAAGAGTCAGAATAATAGAAGAGCATGAATGAGACGATGTATGAATGTGAACGAGGCAAGGAGTGTGTGATAAGTTCGAGTTGTTTGGTGGTGAGTCCTCTCTGCCTACCCCTGCGGGGAAACGGCGTGATGGTTAGTTAGTAAACGAAAATATTAAAGAGGCTTACCGGGACAAACGCCTTACCAATTCGGCTACTGCCACCTCTTAAATATCTGGAAATTTATATTATCTATCACATTCCTCTTATATACTTTTTGTCGGCAGCGTAAGTAATTGTGAATTCGACAATCTAATTTACCGGTAACGCCAATATGCCCACACTCGTAGTCAGATCATTTTAACAGTTCATAAAATTAGTGATATTGACTGTGAATATTCAAACATCTCAAAATACACTGATTGTATAAAATAGAAATAACACATCTCGAGTAAACCGCACGTTCAGAAATAGAAAATCATCATGATTTAGCCCACGTGATGTAATAATATTTGCACACATCACGGCCCACGTCAGTAATATATCACAGCAGACCGATGGAAACTGAAAGATTTCTGGGAACCTTAATACTTCTTCGTCATGGACGTTTATGCTCTCACAGACTTTTTACGGAACAGTATCAGTGGATAAAGATCTCCTAACTTTCATCTCAACATCGTGTTTCCTTGTGTTATAGTTTATTGTACAATCTCTTCGAGATTTCGCATGAAATTTTTCGTCCCACCCTGCCTCACTTTATCTTAAACCCTCAGGTTAATTTGTTCGGTTTTCGGAACAACTTACAAAGGTTTCACAGAAATCGTTGTGTCTCTCTTACCAACATGGACAGAAATATGTTCTTAACGGCGCGTCGTTAGAAAGAAAATCATCAAGCTTTATAAATAATTATCTATCTAAAGTTTAAGACCGCAACATTTTTAATCAATTATTATTATTTTATTTATTAGCGTTAAAAACAGTCTGTATAAATTCATAAATGACATTGATTATAATATTTATGTCATTGACCAATAAAATAACGACAAATTGAAATTTAGATTAGGGAACGTACCCAAACTACGTGACCAACTTTTTGCAATTTTTAACCCCCCCCCCCCCCCCCGGTGACCAAAATCCTAAGGAACCCGCCACCCATTTGTATGGAGCGTGACCTTTTGAAGACCCCCCCCCCCTAAAAGTGTCACGTAGTATGGGTACGTTCCCTTACCTATCTTCTTATATATAAAAATGAATCGCTGAATGTGTTGCTAAGCGCAAATCTCGAGAGCAGCTGAACCGATTTCGCTAATTCTTTTTTTAGAATATTCCTTGAAGTACGAGGATGGTTCTTACTGAGAGAAAAATTAAGAAACTTGCGCAGAAAATTGGATATTTTCAAAAAACCTAACGACTATTGCATGTTTGACAGTTCGCGTGTTTGAGAATGACATGTTGCAAAACAATGATTGTTAAATCAGGATTCTATTTTTAACTAGCTAACTAACTAACCATCACGCCGTTTCCCCGCAGGGGTAGGCAGAGAGGATGGTAGGAGGCGTTAAACAACTCGGTCTTGGCACACACTCTTTGCCTCACTCACATTCATACATCGTCTCATACATTCTCTTCTATTATTCTGACTTTTGACATGGCTCGACTCAATTATTTGATTCATTTGATCGTGCCATGTCTTCCTCGGGCGTCCCCGACTTCTTCCACCATTCACATTCGCGTCGTATATTCTTCTTACACTACTTTCTTCGTTCATTCGCTCTACATGCCCAAACCATCTGAGGGTCCCTTTCTTAATCTTAATCATTATGCTTACTTCAGCCTTACATTCTTTGCGGATATCCACATTTCTCACACGATCATACATTTTTTACGACACATACGTCTCAGGGATCTCATTTCAACAGCATTCAGCTTACTTTCATCCTTCCTCTGCCAGTTCCATGCCTCACTGCCATGCATCAGGGTAGGTACCAGGACTCCATTGTGGACTGCTAGCTTCGCTTCTTTCCACAGTTTTTTTATTAGCGCCAACGGCATTTAGTCCACCAATAATGGAGTTACCGGTATTCACCCTTCTTTCAATATCTCTATCAGCCTTCCCATCTCTCGTAAACACACCACACAGATACAAAAACTCATCCACCTGCTCCAAGTATTCATCATTCACAACTATGTTGCATACTGTTTTCGTAATCTCTCTTTCAAACACCATTACTTTAGACTTACTTACATTCATCATTAACTCGTTCTTCATACATTCTTCATTCATCCTAGATACGAGAGACTGTAGAACTGTAGATTTTCCATAGTGTTAGAAATCAGCACCGCATCATCAGCATACAACAGGCAACATACTTTCAGATTACCCAATTTCTCGCCCAATCCCACCTCTTTCAATCCATGTATAGATTGAATAACCATGGTGACATTACGCAGCCTTGCTTAACACCTTTTGTGATGTCAAACCACCCCGTAAAATCACCGTTCACCCTAACACACGCAACGCTTCCCTCGTACAGAGACGCAATTGCCTGTATGAGATTTGTATTCACTCCATGCTTGGACATGGACTTGGATTCTATTTTTGAAAATCTTTAAGTTGATAAATTTATTTAAAGTAGGTACTCCCCTGATAATTTGAATCGAATCAAGAATTTTAGATATTTTAAATAGGTACCTATGTTAGTAACCAAATTTAATATGCATCAAAAATGGAAATTTGAATAAAAATTGTAAAAGGTGACACGCGGGCTGTTTAAAAACTGAATGTACTGGGATTGAATATATGGAAAACGGGAGGGAGGGAGAGATGGTGGGGGGGGAGGCGGAATGGGAACCCTCCTTACACCATGCGAGCGAAGCCGCGGGAAAAAGCTAGTACCTGATATAAACAATTCTGATAAAGTGCATCTTCTTACTTAAATCCACAAAAGGTGATAAATGAAAATTTTCAAGGGTTTACATTTAAATTTTGATGGATACCAATAATATCTTTCAGTAAGTAATTTTATTCGACTTCGAACTGCTAAAAGTAGGAGAGAAAATTTTGTGATACTTAAAATAAAAAAAAAGAGAAATACAGAAATCAATGAAACAGTTATTAGTTAAAGATTTCGCATTCAATAGTGTTATTTTTTATGCAAGCTGTGAATTTATCAATGTTTGTGTTACACACATCGATATTTAGGCATAATCTGTAAAATGTGCTACAGCTTCTTCTTATAAGTACATTTTCAAGGTAATTTGTGTTGCTCTTAGGGATATAAAATGTGTCCGGAGATCGATATGGACATCTGAAATGAATATTTTGTATTAAGTATGGGCTATCAACGAAGTTATGAATAATCTTATAGAGCATTAATAGGTCATTTTTAATAACGTTTATAATATATTTGCCTAACAACATACATGTTTTGTATTTATTTTTTTTCGATATCAGAAATTTTAGTTAGAAAAAAAGTAAGGTGAGTCAATTTTAGATTTTTTTATATTTGCATTAAAAAAAATTATATTTATGAAATTAAATGTTTATTTCGAATTATAAAATTTGGAATCGTATTTCATCAGCTTTTCATTGACAGTTTTTTTTAGTTTTGGATGCGTTTAGAAATATTCCACTCATTTGGATTTTATCGCAAAGCGGAAATATTTTGACCTTCCGACAAAATAGGCCCGAGGGCTAAGGGATTAATGATATTTAGATAATGCACTTGAACATCGAAACAGCTGTCACAATGAAATCTAAATTACTTACACAACTAGATAACATTATTTACTTGAAATTAAAAGAAACGAAAGTTGGAAATCCACGAGTTAAACACAATAGGCGCTTTTAGTTCTCTAAAATGGCCTGGAAAGAATCTCCTACTTGTGATCTCACTAAAGAAAACACTCATAGAACATTAATAAATGCATTCACTCTGAATGCGTTTATTTATGTAACGGGTATTCTGCCCAGTTGGACAGACAAATGATCACATTGTAATGTATTGTAATATATATGCATATGTAAATAAAATAAATAAATAAAAAAAAATAAAAATAAAAATAAATAGTATTCTCACGTTTACGGAACTGCGGCGATACAAAGAAGGCAATAAAAATCCTTATCTCAATAATCCTGCAGCTCTTTCTTACACATTGAATAATGTTGAAATAAAAGATGAGATACAATGTACCTACGTATTTCTGTTTTCTCCAAAGTACTGTTTTTTCCTTTGGAGGAAACAAACATACGTATATTAAGTGTCTCATCTTTTGTCTCACCATTATTTAATGTGTAAGAAAGAGAAGCAGCATTATTGTGATAAAGAACATACGTCTATTCCTTTTCGAACCGTCACCGTTCCGTAAACGTGGGAATATTAAAAGCGCCTGATACTAATAAATATATTAGCAATTATCATTACAAGAGAAGTAGAGGCAATATTACTATATTATGTCTTTTAGAAAATGTAAATTCGTGGCGGAATTCAAATTCAATGTTGTTATGATACCAACCACCATAATAACATATAACTTCTTTAACCATAATACTACTGGAATGTAATCTAAACATTGCTAAATACTTGTTCGCAGAAATCTTTAAATAAATTTCTCTTCACTGGTTAGCAAACAATAAACTTAATTGATGTGTTTATTTTTTTTAATAATTTGACTAATACAAGGTGGCGCAAAATTATTCACCTTATCAGAAGATGTTATAATTTTTGCAAATGGCGTCGTATGTCAATCATATTTGACATTTGTGAACTAAACAGCTGCAGAATTCAAACAAACAAGCAATGGAGCGCTATACTCTATAAGAGCGTGGAATAATTGTGTCGATTTTAGCTTTAATGCTTTTTTATTTAGTGTCGAAAGTCATCATGGGCGATGAGGCGCATTTCCACTTAAGCGGTTATGTCAATAAGCAAAATCTTCATTTCTGGGGCACTGAAAATCCACGTATGATGCACGAAGAGCCATTACATTCATTCGAAGCCACTGTGTGATGCGGCGTTCATGCGGGAGGAGTGATTTGTTAAGGATGGCATTACGGTCACTGTTACAGGCGAACGCTACAGGGGCATAATAAGCGGCTTCTTACTGCCGGAATTAGATGAGCGGGGATTGGTGAACATATGGTTTCAACAAAACGGTGCAACCGCACATAGCACGAGCCGCAATGGATATTGTGAAGGAAGCGTTTCCTGTTCGCGTAAACTTACGTTTTGGCGATTTGGCATGGCCAGCAAGATCACCCGATTTAACCATCCCAGACTTCTTTCTTTGGGGCTACTTGAAGTCGGGGGTTTATGCCAATAAGTCTCAGATAATCGCAGCCCTTAAGGAGAATATTCGACAGGAATGCGAACAGCTATCACCGGAAATCTTGCGGAAAGTTATGGAAATGCGATAAAACGGGCACAAACGTGTATCTACACTGGCGGCAGCCACTTGACGGATATCATCTTTTCCACTTAACAGAAAAAAATGTAAAAGTCCAAATAAAGATTTCCATTACTAAAAATCTTTTTTTTTTATTTAGTAAATTTACAAGACGAAAATGAAAACATTATAGCTGGAGATTTTAATATAAATGTCAAAGCAAAGGCAGACATATACACAAAAAAATTGAAATATATTATTCAAGCTGCAGGGATGAAACAACTGGTTAAAGATTTTACACGAATTACCAAAACCTCGAAAACAGTGATTGATCTTGTAATCTCAAATAAATTCAACTTAAATATTAATATACTAGATAATCCTAAAATTACCGACCATAACATCATTCAGATTCTATTAAATGACAGAGAAAAATACAACTCCAGCAAAGAAACAAAAGTAATAACTTTTAAAAATTACAAAAAATATGATAAAGAAATTTTCATTCAGACCTTGGAGGCTATTAATTGGAATGAAATAAATCAAATGGAATATAACAAAAAAGCGGACCAGATGATATTAAACTTAAAAAAATCTATTGATGAAGTAGTCCCAGAACAGAAGATACATAAAATAAATAATAATAAGTGGTACACAAAAGAACTACGCAAAATGCAGCACGATAGAGATACATTTTACAAAAGAGCACGCCTTACTAATAATACTATGGATTGGGATAACTACAAAAAAGCGAGAAACGAATACTCCAAAGACATAAAAAGAACGCATAATGAGTACATAAAAAATAAAATTAACTCAGAAGAAGGGGATCCCAAAAAAAATTGGAAAAGCATAAAAGAATTAGTACATGGCGAAAACAAAGACGACATAAAAATTGTAAACTTCCCAAAAGAGATAAACGAAGAAAACATGGCTAATAGCTTTGATAAATATTTTATTGAAAGCATCACTCAAATCAACAAATTAATACCCAACATTGTTGCTAACCCCATAAATGAAAATAACGACTCAAACAAAGAATTATTGGTCTTCAGAAGAATAAATGCAGAATATTTATTTAAAGTCTTAAATGAAATTAAATCAAAGAATAGTTCAGATGGATTAACTATTAGTATAATAAGGGATGCTTTTCCAGTAATTGGATCTACACTATTAAATATTATTAATGAAACGATTGAAGAAGGAAAATTTCCACAGTCATGGAAACAATCTACCATTATACCGGTTCCGAAGGTTAAAAATACCAGAAAATGTGAAGAATTTCGACCAATCAACACCTTACCAAAATATGAGCAGATTCTTGAAGTGATAATAAAAGAGCAAATTTTACAATACCTAGATAAACACAATATTCTATGCCAAGAGCAATCAGGATTCAGATCTAATAACTCGTGTGAAACAGCATTAAACGTAATTGTCGAAGAATGGAAGGAAGGAATGAATAGTAATAAATTTATCTTAGCAATATTTTTAGACTTTCAAAGGGCATTCGAAACTATAGATCGAGAAATCTTAATAAGAAAACTTAAAGAAATTGGTTTCTCATCTATAGCCATTAAATTAATAGAAGAGTATTTGAAAGACAGAAAACAGATAACAAAAATAAATAATCAATTCTCAAAACCAATGGAAAATAAATTAGGAGTACCGCAGGGATCGGTCCTTGGACCCCTATTGTTCATACTCTATATTAATGACATGGTGAACATATTTTCAAAATGCAAAGTACGACTTTTTGCCGATGATACACTTATATACTTAATTGGAGATAACTATGAAGAACTAATAAATATTTTAAATAATGAACTAGATGATGTATCAAGATGGCTAAAAATAAATAAGCTTAAATTAAATACAAAAAAAAACAAAATATATGGTGATTGGATATAAGAAGACATCCAGTGAAAGCAAAATTAAAATTGATGGTGAAATTATTGAAAATGTTTCTGAAATGAAATACTTAGGAGTCATATTAGATTCCAAACTAAACTTCAATAAACATGCCGAATATACCCACAAGAAAATTGGCAAAAAGATATCTTTTTTGGGAAGAATTCGGCCTAAAATTTCCAGAAAAACCGCCATCACCATTTACAATTCAATTATTGCTCCACACTTCAACTACTGTTCAAGTATCCTTTTCCTTTGTAATGAAAGAGAACAGAATAAATTTCCAATTCTCCAAAACAGAGCAATGCGAATAATACTCCGAAGAAATAGATTTTCAAAAATAATTAAAATGTTAAAGGAACTTAATTGGTTAACAGTGAAACAAATACTGACCTTGAACACGTTGATATTTATTCACAAAATATTAAACAACATGTTACCAAAATACTTCACAAATAAAATCGTATACAATAAGGACATTCACAGACATTACACAAGGACTTGCAAGGAAATAAGATTAAACAAAAAGCACAAAACGAATACGCAAAACAGTCTGCTGTACAAAGGAATTAAGTTATATAACACACTACCAGAAACTCTTAAGTCCCCACCAATTGAAAAGTTCAAGATGGATTGTAGGAGCTACATAAAACAAAAACAAAAAATTTTGTGATTTCAAAAAATTTTGTGAATTTAAAATATTATAATTTAAAAAAAAAAACTGCAATATGAAATATTATAATCAATTAGAAATTTGTAAACTTAAATGTACAAATTACTAAAATAAAATTCAAATAAAAAAAAAAAAAAAAAAGTTATTCAAAAACAAAACTGGATGATTAATTTTGCGCCACCCCGTATATGTAAAAAATAAAGTCAATGTCAATGAAAGCTTTTCTCTTCTGAAATATTGTTGTACTATTGTCTGGATAATGCTGTTATATGATGTCGTAATGCAATACATTTTAAGAAAAATACAGAATGTTAAGGCTCGACCAACTTTAATCAGTGATTCCTGACATTAATTGACGTAAAAAAAGTTAACGAAATTTTGACAAAAAAACATGTACAAAATAGTAGCTAGTGGACGGTAAGGGTACATATGAGGGATTGAGCGGGTACTCAGTTAAGTGGCCACTAACGAAACGTTACTGACGCCTTAGTTCGTATTTGTCCAACAGACCATTAGAAAATTTTACAGGAGGAGAAAGTTTTCTTTCATTATTTCAATGAAACATTATAATAGGCGTAAGATAAAGCCATTTCCGTAAAGGTAAAGGTCTCATTATTTTAAATAATTCTTAGTAAAGTGATTAACTATGATTTTTTATACCTTATTTTAAAGTTTAAAATGGAAATTGAACAAAAACTAAAATGGTCTGTTGGACAAATAAGAACTGAGGCAACGAAAATGTAAATTTTTGTTTTGTTTGTTTGTTTTTGATAAAAAAAAAACCATCAAAATGTAACAATAGCGATTCCACAATTTTATTAAAAAAAATTACGTCAAGCAATTTCAGATCTCCCTAAATAACATTTTTATAAGTTTTTTATGTGTACGATGCATTCACCGTCACTTAATGAATGCTGTTATTTTAGAATATTTTGTAGGTTATGTGATTTAAAATTATTTTAATTAATTTTGTACCTTACATTTTTTTTATTATTTGTAATTAATTTAATTTGTAAAGAATTTTTTTTAATGCCGGCAACCCGGGCGTTTATTTTTTTTAAGTATCGTATATAAACAAGTAAGTAACCCGCCTCACTAGACTTTAACTGTTCTGAGACGGGTACATGTACATAAATTTACAGATGCATACACTTACACATATATACATACACATATATGTGAGTGGTAGGGTGGTTAGTGTAATTCCACATATCCCAAGTATAATTGGCAACTGAGTACAACAACAGTGATAAAACAGAACATGATAATTGATGAGTGCAGCGAAATGCTGTTTTAACTCGACCGTTTTCAATTTCGTCTGTCTGTAAATTTGTTAGTACGTTCCGTTCCGGTTTAAAGGTGGTGACCATTTTAACGGCTCAATAAAGATTCATATTTCAATTATAAAAGAGTCGTATTTATTTATTTTATTTACTTATTCCCATTTTTTATTTTTTATGGTACCAACCTGCCATAAGAAAGATTTAAAAAAGAATTGTCATTGAGATAGTGAAGTTTCGTTGCAAAATTTTACATTCCTTAATTGAATCAAATAAAAAAATAAGCAGATAAGTATTTAAGTGCCTACTCACTAATTATTCGATTTCAGAGAAAATGTTTAATTCTTTAAATGCGAGAAAATTAGATACGTACTTTTTTAAACGGGACGTCGACTGTTCACAGAATTACTTGTCTAGTTTGGGTTAAATTGGGTTAGATGTTTGTTTTTCACTTTTCACTTTTCTTGAATGTTCTTGCCAACTATTATGGTCCGTTGTTCCGTAGGGAACCCGCTTGCGCAGCTCTGATGTAAAGTGTGGACCCTAAACTTTAAGTTTTGAATTATGGAATTCAAAACATCGTTTATGTGAAAGCACTATGAAATATAAGGTGATTATTATAATCATACATTTTTTACCACTTTAGTAAATCGACGAAAAATACAAAATCTTACCTTGAGATTGTGGTAGAACCACATGGCGCCAACTGTCGATACGGAGAACCAGAGAAACAGCGTGAAGGCAGACACCTGCGAGATCCTGAGTGTGTTGAGGAAGGTGGAGATGATGACGGCGAGCGCGTGGCAGAAGAGGATGGGCGTGAGGCAGCGGTCCACGATGTCCCACGGGATCTCCCGGGGCGTGTTGGGGTTCCTCAGCATGATGGAACCGCGCCGCGACGCCCGCCGGTTCTTCAGCGAGGTGCGTCGAGTCACATCTGGCGGAGGCATCTTGCGTACTTTGTTACTAAGATGCTTTTAGGAATGTAATGCTTTCCTCAGGATTAACCTAAAAAAAAACAAATAAATTAATATAATATCAAAAGTTTCATAAATATCAAAAGTTTAACAAAATGCATTACCTAACCATTAAAACTAAACTTAAGCTCAAGCCAGCCTAATCTAATCACACTAATCATTAAAACTAACTCAAACCCAACCAATTCAACTCGATTTGGGAGGTGGGAATGGGTACCGCCGCCCCGGGAACCTTTATTGGATAACCAACACCTCTGCCATAGATCATCCCAAGTGGTTCGCTACGTATGGTGATTTAGCAGAGGCTTTCGGGTTCATGGGGTGAGGTTTGTCTAGGTCTTGGAGGCGGATGACCAGGACATACTGAATCCCAGATTCCTACCCACCCTTTAAACCCTTTTCCTTCCCAGAACTCTCCTCTCCTTCCTTCCCTTAAAAAACCCCTCCGCACAGCATCCCTAAGATAACATAGGCCCTGAGGGAAATGATTTTCCTCAGGGCCTCCTGTGTGGAGCTTATGTAAAAAAAACACAATCTGAACTAACTAAAATTTAAAACTAAACCTAAACTTACCTGCCTCGAAACAGAAGTTGTCTAGTGAGGTGGGTGAAAGAAAACCATGTACATAAATGAAAAAAATCAACGCCCGGGTTGCCGGCACTGAAACTGAACTGAAACCTAAACCCAATCTAACTAAATAAGCAACACAACTAAACCCAAACCCAACCGAACCTTACTAAATATTAAAAATAAACCAAAACCCAAGCTAACCTTACCTAACAGTGTGAATTTATTATGAACTGTATTTTGGCTTTGCGTAGAAAAAAAATATATTAATACGATCCATCAATGGTTTCATAAACATTTTAATTTCAACGAAATGTATTATTACCTCACCTAATTAACCTTACTCATATTTAAACTGAACCTAAACCCGAGCTAATCTATCCTGAAACAACGATTTTTTTTTAATGACAAATATTCCAATGTTACGAAACGGTTGGTTTTGTGTTTAGCCATTAAAGGCATAATAATGGTAATGAAATTAATTATACTTTAAAA
The DNA here is from genome assembly GCA_917880885.1 of Limnephilus marmoratus. Classification (NCBI taxonomy): domain Eukaryota; kingdom Metazoa; phylum Arthropoda; class Insecta; order Trichoptera; family Limnephilidae; genus Limnephilus; species Limnephilus marmoratus. The sequence goes on along the minus strand of OU862921.1, from coordinate 49,097,052 downwards.
CGTATTTCTACCCCATTTTTGGAGAAATCAATTTAATTAAATGAAGACAATATTAGCGAAACTCAATCGAAAATCTGGAGACAGAAAAATCAGAAAAAGATATTGGCTCCACTGGGACTCGAACCCAGGACCCTTTGCTTACAGGCAAGTGCTCTACCGAGTCCCAGTGGAGCCAATATCTTTTTCTGATTTTTCTGTCTCCAGATTTTCGATTGAGTTTCGCAAACATTGTCTTCATTTAATTAAATATTATAATTTGAGATTTTACTCATAAAGTTTAAAAAAAAAAAAAAAAAACAATTTAATATCAATAGACTCAAATATACAAAAAAGATTCATACATTCTACTTATCAAAAAAGAAAGAATTTTTTATAAGAGGTGTTAATCCAACGGTTGATTATGAATTAATGAAATTGATTCGATTAAAAATCTAAGTTATCCGCTCAGAGTAATTTTTTCTTACCACTATAAATATTTATTTTAAGTGGTGAAAGCGTAGGTATTAGATAAATGAATGCGGTAAAACCGATTCAACCGGTCGGCTTCCTCGGAAATAAGAATAAAAGCAAATACGAGAAAAAGTTTTTAGAGAGAGTTTTATTTTGAGTAGAATTTTATAATCTCATATTAGACAGTAGATAACTAAATTAGCCTTTATTTTAAACCACCCTCGACGTCTGTTTATCTAATGTAACCGCAGTTTTATCATAATTTTCTGAATAAATACGTCTTTCACATAATAGATCCGTATGAAATATAATTGAAAGCGTGAAAATGTCACTTCGAATAGCTACAATAGAGTGATTCACAAGGCAGGTATATAATTTGTCAAGGTTTTGTGAAAATTGGTTGAAATGTATATAATATACTTATATGTGGTGAAAGAGCGGGCCGGCAAGCGGGCGGTGTGGATTTGATTTGTTTTCAAATTAACAGATGGCGGTGATTATAAAGGTTGGGTAACCACCATCCAGTAGATGAGGTTGTGTTTCGTTAGCCACGCGTGTCCGGGTCAGCTGGTTATAAATTAAAGTCCTACGCCGTGTCAGTCTGTCTGTTCGCGATAAACTCAAAAACCACTGCACGGATTTTCATGCGGTTTTCACCAATAGATGGAGTGATTCATGAGGAAGGTTTAGTTGTATAATGTGTCATGGTTTTGTGTAAATTGGTTGAAATATATAATATATAAAGGAGAATGTCTTGGTAAGCGGCAGTGCGGATTTGATTTGCATGCAAATTAACAGATGGCGGTGGTTATAAAGGTTGGGTAATAGCTTTGTCAGTAGATATCGTTGTGTTTCGTTAGCCACAGCAACGCATGACCGGGTCAGCTGGTAATAAATAATATAACAAGGCAGAGCCACAGGGTTGGCGTAGACAACAGTTATGATATTTATTACGGCTGTTTCTGAATTTTTTATATTTTTCAATCTTCTTGAATACCCGGAGCGCAGAGCAACTGAAGAGATGTTATTATGCACTTTTCCGAAGCTCAAACCACCTTCACAAATTATTGCTCACGCTCGGTAAATTTATCTTCAGATCGCTATTTGAGTTCTTCAAAGTTTTTCCACGTAGTTACATTAATAATGATGAAAAACTGCCAATAGCAACGATGGAATAATGTAAATTTTTCACCGATATTCAGAACTGATTTGAGAGTATATTTTCATCGGCGAGTTTTGATAAACAAATCTTACGGAAATAAATATGGTAATATAGTTGAATGGTTTAGATTGGTTTGCTGAAAAAGTTACTAGGAAACTTCTGTTTATATCTGACAAATATATTTATTTCACATTTTCACTACGACGTTTTCGATAATGTATAATCTAAGTTTTTTTAAACTAGCTGGTTCAACACTAGTGTGTTGCTATGCCATTTAATAAAGAAATTGTTTCTCCCTGCGTGTCCTTTCCCATTTGCCGTTCCCCTTCCGTTTCCCCTTCCTCTCCCGCGTCCCCTTCCCCTCTCGAATTCCCACTGCGCCTCCTCCACCTTCCCTCTCCACATACCAAACCTCCCCCTTCCCCCGTCCCGCGATCCTCTCTCACGAGTTCCCCTCCCTCCTCCCGGGTTCCCCTCCCCCAGCCCCCCGCGAACCCCTATCTAAGTTTTCCCTCCCCGCACCCCCCTCCCCCCTCACGAATTCCATACATTCAGTCCCGTTATATTCAGTTTTCAAACAGCTCGCGTGCCACCTATTGCAAATTTTTTATACAAATTTCATAATGCCAGAGCTCACCAGTAGTTTTATACAAACCTTGTTCTGACAATAACGAACACAAAAAAAAAGAATTATCCAATTTGGTGCAGTCGTTCGGAAGTTATGCACGTAATACATTTCGGAGATTCATTTTTATTTATATAGAAAATAGAAAAAGAAAATAGATAGATAGATAGATAAAATTGATAATAAATTTTCTCTTAAGGCGATCCACTAGTTCACTACTGTGCCGTGGACAGTAGTTCTTCGGTGGACGCCATAGGGGTCACTTTGAATAACCGAATTCGTCGACTAGCGGCCGTATTGTAAAATATCAACGCGAAAATGCATATTTTATTTTATTTTGGGAAGATTGGGTGTATAATCAACTTTTTAGGGATTATTATAAAATAAACTGAATTTGCCACATTACACAATAAAACCATATCCGAAAAGGGGTTTATAAATAGGAGAGTTTGGACTTGAAAGTGTGTTTTTTAGACCTTATACTTTATTTTTTTATAGGCTTATTAAAAAACTTATAAAAAAAATGACCGATGTTTTTAAGGGCCAAGGTATGTTCTACACGCAGTATTTAATTGAGGCATCTACAATACTTCTAAGCGATCAAATTATCAAAACAAAAACATATGATTTTGCATTATTTACTATGACTTCATCTTAAACGTGACTTAAACATTATCGTTCTACCATTCAAAAGTCATGACCAAATCAAAGTTAATTTTTAGCACAAGTATTTTTTTTCAATTCTTCATGAAAACAGTAGATTCTTAAAAGAACCAACATTATTATTGCTTCATGGTTAGTAGATTTATTTTGATCATTAAAACGTAGTACATAAAATAATGCATTGTTTACAGTTCTCTAAGAATATTAAAACAAACGGATAATGGACGAGACGTTTACGACATTTGATTCTGTAATATTTAAATCACATTAAGCTATTTTATTGCTTTGTTGCAATAAGAATGATAAATAGATTTAGTTATGCAATTGTAGACATTTATTAGTTTGGCACTTCATCTTAATAATATATAAAACAAAGTCGGGTTGGTTAGTACACCATTTATAATTCGAGAACGGCTAGACCGATTTTTATGATCTTTGATTTGTTGGATTTGTCTCCGCCCCGAATAGCATGTATATACGTAACTATTTAAACATCGGAAAAATTCACGAAAAAAAAAGTTATGAAGAAAATTAACTTGTTCATACATTTTGTATGGAACGAATTCTCATGTTTTGAAAGCGCTGCAATATTGTGATAACTATAATATTGAATAGTGAGTGAATTCCATAAATTCAAAAACCTCAAATGTCAATGCGCTGATTGTTTTGCTTTTGTTCTTAAACATATATTACTGTCCCTCTTTCTTACACACTAAATGTCAACAGTCGAAAACGAGACAAATGGTGAACGTATGTCTGCACCCCCCCAAAGGAAAAATAAATCAATATTAATATTATGAATGTAAAAGTGCACGAGTTTGTTTGTTACGCAATCACGCCTAAACCACTGAAAACATTTTAAAAATTCTTTCGCCAATAGAAAGCTACCTTATACGCAACTGAAATAGGCTGTATATAATGGTAAGCTCTGGCGTTATGAAATTATATATATATTAACATATTATATTTATTATTCGTTTAATAATATTATAAATGCGAAAGTGCGCGAGTTTGTTTGTTACGCAATCACCCTTAAACCACTAAAAAGATTTAAAAATTTCTTTCACCAATAGAAAGCTATATTATATGCGAGTAAAATAGGCTATATATAATGGTAAGCTCTGGCGTTATAAAATTATAAATATTAAGGGGGAGTGGAGTGGGGAGAGGGAAGGTGGAGGAGGCGGAGTGGGGACGCGAGGGGGGAAGGGGATGCGGGAGAGGAAGGGGAGACGGAAGAGGAACGGAACGAATGGGAAAGGACACCCAGGGAGAAACAATTTCTTTATTAAATGGCATAGCAACGCATGCCGGGTACCAGCTAGTATAATAATAAACAACGATTATGATGATATTTACTTACTCACGATTTACGTAAGTTATCAATTCTATACTAAACAATGATTGAAATAACATTTGCTAAATACGAATTTCATTTAAATATACATAACTTACCCATTTGTGTGATGTTAAATGAGGTAGGTAGAGAATTTAACAATAAACATCGATTGAATAATGTTTCCTACGTGGTTGGTGAAATTTTGAATTTAAACATTCATTTTACATGGACTACGTGATAAACGAGACGTTTAAATGAATCGCTCTCTCATAAGTTGCCGTATTGTGACACTCCTTTGCAAAGTATTTTCGTACTATTTCGAGTTTTAGCAAAAAGGTTTTTACACTATGGAAAGAAAAGTATTTTAACAATTCTTAACTTTATCATACCGATTTTCGCACTGTAACAAAATGTGAATATTGGTACAGAAGGTAGAGATTTAGATGAATATTTTTATACTAAAAATATTTGTATTAATCAGCCGCAATATTGTTTGAACTTCAGGTAGAAACAAAATTTAGCTAAATACAAAGAAAATTTGTTCGATTGCTCACAGAAACAAAACTCTCGACCGTTGTACTCCGGAATCATGGCGAAGATTTTAAATTAAATTTTATTTTTTCATAATAGCTTTAAAATATCTGTTTAATGTGAAATAAGGCAAGATGTCATATTTATTTGCAAAATAATTTTCAATTATTCAACTAACAAAAAAGTTTCTTAAAAAAATCAAGACCTAAAAAAAAAGTTTAATTCAGGATTGAACCTTTCTCATCAGGGTCTTACTAAACCGAGTGAACGCCGCTAAACCTAATCCAAATCCAAATTGGATGGTACGAAGATTTATTTCGAATATTAACTGCTGTAATTTTTTAAATATAACGTCGACCAATATCAGAAAAATGCATGTAAGTGTGCGTGTGTGTGTGTACCAGAAAAAATTGGCAGAAGGTATAATCATCAACAACGAGTCATGATAATACCTTCGCGAATAGAGATAGGATGTCGTAAAGATGGTTAGTTTCCACATCCAAGATTTGACGTGATTCATTCACGAAAACAAGATTGAAATTCAAATAGATGTATTTAAAAACAAGTACTGAAATCGGAAAAAAAAGGTTGTTATTACTAGATATTAAAACCCAAAAGTGAAATAAACGCTAACTTTGAACTAAATATCAAGGATTAAACAAAAGGAATCCATCTCTACAATTATCTACATATTTTGTTTTTCACTAATCACTGATTGCATAATGCGTACAAAGGAGATTTTCGTATTTCAGAATGAACTTATCTTTTCGAAGAAAAAAGAATTTAAGAAATATCCGTAACATGATGTTTTCTCAGTTTGTTTTAGATGCAAAAAATCTCTCCAACAGGCACCGCTAATCAGAAGATTAACGTTTCGTGAAATTTAACGATCACAATTTTTCCGGCCATCGGCAGTTGCCAGTGAAAGGCAAAATATCCATAAATTTTTAAATAGTTGAGTTGAAACTTTTGTTATCAGAACCATTTCAATTTTTATTACGTTATTTATTCTTTTCTTTTTGTGCTATCAAGCAAACGTAGATCTAGTGGATCTTTTCGTCCATTAGTTTTTGACAGTTTGCATTCTGTGTTTTTATCTGACCAAACAAGTAAGTGATAGGAAATGACAAAAATTACCATAATCAGATTAAATTTGTTATAAAAACACAAAAGAAAATTATTATTGATACAAACTTTATTTGAACTCAAATCCTTCCATAGATATTTCTTCAGCAAAAAATAACCTGACGGCAAAATATTTTTGTATATTCTCGTAAATGAAAATATGTTTTGAGATTTTTACGGCGAGAAGTATTATACTGATTTGTTCTGGGGTTTTAGCCGTGATGCTCTCTCTCCTTCTCTACTTCCTCCTGAAATTCTAAGAAGACCCGAAACGAATAGATCAATCCAAATTACTGAGGCAATTACAGTTCTTAAAAATCTCATTAATATTAATAAAGACGACGGGGTTAAGCTAAATAGTCCTTGGGATTCGGTAATTGACGTCTACACCAAAACTAAACGCAGAAAACCATTTTAAATTAGACTGTAATACCAGTTTTTAGAGGATTGGAACCGGCAACACATTATCCATCTATATACAGAAGCACACGCTTCACCATTCGATTACACGTCTGCCCTGCAGATGGACACTGTAACGTATGCTAGCGCAACACGGTCTAATACCCCAAAAACAAATCTGATAAATTAAAGCAAAAATATTTTGCTTGTGCAAAGGAGATCTGCTAAGTATTGAACCGCGATCCCTGTTGTCCAAAATGGTAAATTAACTATGTGTTTGTAAAATTTTCAAGCTTTTGAGAACTTGTGGAAGCATTTAAAAAAGCCAAAAAATATTGTGGAAAGTACGTAAATAAAATGGGGTGTTTATCTTTTATTTGAATTGCTATATTATCAATTTTATAGGAATAACTTTTGAAGGTTATACCAATAAATGCAATATACACCATTATAGAAAATGATAATTTTAATGAATCTAAACGAAACGTAAAAGAAAATAATAAAAAGCAATGGTCAAAACTGGTAATCGAATCAAGTATTTCTGTCTTACCCTGACAGCGCCTTGGCAGAATCGGTTAAGGGTCTGGCCCTGTAAGACAGTGATCCTGGGTTCGATTCCCAGTTGCGACCATCAACTTTTTTTATTGAAGTGAAAAATTCTTGAGCAATCGATAAAACGAAAAATAGCGACACTACTGAGACGAACACATACATCTATAGGATTTAGCCTGAGAGAGAATGAGATAGTATAATCGGTCTCCTCTTTGTGTGTTGCTTCGTAGTCTCCCCCCCTCTTGTCTACTTTAGTTTTCTGAAGGTTTCGCTTCTTTCGCGTGTGACGTTGTACATAGATCATTATCTTCTTCTTCGATAACATAATTATCATTAACTTCTGGACTCCATAGCGTGTAACAATATTGTGCTGTGACTCCTACGAGGTGCTCTTTAATTCCGGTTAATTATTATTACATAACACGTGTGTAAAATTCCTTACGGATGAGTTACATCTCTTATGCTTGAGAGAAAGTTCTGAAGCAACAATGTAACAGTCTAATTATGTTGCGAATACATTGTATAATCTGTACACTGTACAAGCATCATCGTATGTGGGCTCTAATTCAGAATGCGGATCGCTTCTGGCCATTTCTCGTTAAAGGAAAGATATGAGAACATTATATCTCTCCCACTGAAGTCTAGCAAGTTTTAGAAAGTCGTTCCTTCTGGAATAAAAATTTCAGATTTTAGTTGATATTCGCAAGCACGCTATAGCCTATATATTCTTTTAAAATTGCTGCATTATAAATAGAAAAATAAATAAGAATTGGTTTATTTCACCTTAAGTAAAATATTATACTTATTCAAAAGCAGAAAAAATTATTTTGTGGCACCATTTTCAAACAAAACTAATAAGTAATTAGGTTGAACAACTTTTATTGTTAAATCAATCAAAATGTCTCGTAAGCAATACTTACGTTATCAGAGTTTACTTAAAACAAAAGTATTTAGTTAATTTTAAGTAAACAATGATGAAGTCGTTGCTTACGAAACATGCTGGTTTTTTAGACAATAAAAGCGGTTAAAACTAAGATTTATTAGTTAATTTATTTTATTTATTGCTTCTTCACAATTTAAATATATTTTAGCGTGTAATTATTAACTCTATTAGGGTTCGACTGTAACGGGATTAATTAATCATGAGGAAGGAAGTGCACTTCTGAAACCGGTAGAGTTCTATTATAATAGAGAGGTTAAACCCAAATTTTTGTACTAAAATATAAAAGTGGTTCAAACAAAGTTAAATTGTTTCATTTATCCAAATTTTTGTATTTATATTATTATCAACTCATTTAGAAATGCAATATTAATAATAAAGTAGAATAGTGGTGTGTCTGGCATTTTTAAATTTAAGTAGCATTTGAATGCAACTGTTTGCAAACTGTTTTTATTTTTATCACGAGCAACATGCACTGCCTTAAAGTATATGTTTTTACAGATTAACCTATACTTTTGACAGCAGAAACCAAGAAAATAAGCAAGTAATTTTTTTCTTAATTTTCATATGTTAAAAAATATTTCAAATTTTTCTAAAACAAAATTAACTTTTATATTGAAACTAGGGCAAAGCCGGTTAGTTACTGCTGATTTAATTTAGCCGGCTTTTGGTTTTCCTTCTAAAGCTATTTCTGTCTTCATATTTATGTAATGTAGTCTCGCTCGAACTGGCCAAAACAGTCAGAGTGATTTTCCGTAAATAAATTAGACGTGTACGAGCAATTTCACAGTTCACAAAAATCAGCAATCATTTACATTGTTGTTGTCCGAAACCTAACATGTAAAATATTAAGCTTTTACTCGGAGAATCATGCCAAGAAAACTATTACGTAAACTTCAAAGTATTTGAGAATAAATGCAAGATCATGGAAACCTAAAATAAATCTATTAAAAAAAGAGAATTCTTTCTCTTCGAATTAATTTTGATTAGATTATAAATGATTGGTGGAGTATTATTAGTTTTATGGCTGCGGTGGATCTCGAAGCATCGTAAAAACGATGAATTAAATTCAGCAAATTTTACTTTCATTGGCCCAAAAATAACCTTTTCTCTCTCTCTCGTAATACTTGTGGCACGTAGTTCCAGAAGTTTTCGATCAATCGCTTGTGAAATAAAAATTAACTTATCACATTAACAAATACAACAAACCGTTACGTCCACACTTGAGAAAAATAAATCGAAAACAAATAATAAACACGCCACCACAACCACAATGACTGTTGATGTTTTTTGAGAGATATTACAACAAGCCGAGCTTTTCGAGTTCGTCCAATCAACAGGTTATCGGGTTATAAAACGCAAGAACACCACGATATATTTATTGCACAAATATCCGTGCTTTGTTAGTAGAAATGAAACACTTTACAAACGACGAAGTTAAAAAACACTCGCGCCTCTGAGAAGTTTATTTAAACAACGTTTTTAATTAGGAAGCTTTTATTTCATCAGCTGATTGATTTATTAAGAAACCCGTTAAAATCGTTGAAGCTTTCACTTTAAATTAGCACACCAATTTCCATTAGCCCAAAAGCTTCTAGATGGTTGTAGAATATCACATTTTCCGAAATGTTTTCTTAGAAATTAAAATGATCTCTTAAAATAAACATTTAGATCTTAATTTAAATAGCGTAACAAAATACTGACTGGAGTTTAGTAGATCGATAAATCACATTAATTTTCGTGGCACCAAAAATAAATGAGTAAATCGCTGTGATTTTTACGCATGAATTTAATAATAAATATTAAAGCTCTATTTATGATCGTTTTTTAAATTGTATTAAAACCACCTTCAAAAGCTTATAACTAAAACTTTTTTTACGCACTGGTGCCCTTAGGGTAGACGAATTAAGCCCGGTCGCGGGGTGAAGTTAGCACTGTCCTTTTGATTTCACTGTCCGGTTGACCTCACTGTCCGGTTGACCCCACTGCCGGTTAAAACTTTGTAAAATCACTACCTTTCGCAGATAATGCCGGGTATTGGCCGGTAGGTTGGTCGGTTGGTTGCAGGTATTCCTGAGAGTTGGCAGCTGCGTCGCGCCGCCGGTTCAGCGAGTATTAATTCTGGACGCCTCGCCGGCCGGGCAGGGCCGCGAAAAGGTGACTAAATGCCATCGGGAACAGGGTTTCCACAAACCACTTCATATAAAAAAATTTCGTATTTTATTAAATTAATTTGTGTTATTTATTTATAAATGTGTTACGATTTAAAGACATTGACCCCACGAGAGATTAGTTGTAAACTTTCACCCTTTGTCATGAATGACGTACCAAAAAAATAAAAGCCCTTTCACCGTTTCTAACTCCCTAGAGGACCATCAGAAGACTATCAGTTGAAAATAGTAATATAATCAAATTGGTAATTGGGTAATTATTAATTTGGACTATTGATAAATTATGAAATTTTTTTTAAAGAAAGCCAAACATTCGCGGGTTAGGAATAAACGGACAATGTTTTGAAAAATCTCTTACTACCACCACAGCAAGCTGAAAATGTTGGCCCAGGAATTGAATACGGAACGCATGGGTGGGACCCCAACGCGATGCCCACTCAACTACTGACCGGTCAAATATCTTTTGTATATTTATTTTACAGTTAAATTAATCATGTATAAGTATATTTAATTATGAAAAAGAGATTGTTTATAACAATTTTACATTACATACACATTTAACATTAACTCCAAATAGGAAGCCCAGAGGAAAATAATTTCTCTAAGGGCTATGTCATGTTAGGAGATACTGTGTGGAGGGTCTTTTTAAGGAAAGGAAAGAGAAGTTCCGGGAAGGAAAATGGTGTGATGGGTGAGTATAAATCTGTGGCGATGTGTGTCCAGGAGTAACGGACGTATGAATCCATCCCTTTCGCTGTGGTGTAAGACTGTGGTCGAGAGATACGAGCTGGAGAGGTCAAGGTTCAAGAAAAGTTTTCCTTCAACTTGTCTCTTCCGATCTGGGTGGTCACGCAGCTGGTGGGCTGGTCCGCCGCTAAGACCTGAACACACCTCACACGATGAACCCAGACAACTCTGCTCAGTGGCGGCTCGTGACTTTTGGGCGTGTTAGAGTGGTAATATTAAAAAATGGCATTATTGATATTGAAAAAAAAATTTTTTTTTTTGAAAATCGGTTTCTTGTCTGAAAAATTTCCACTGGAAATTTCAGTTAGGCCCTGCTAAGTCACCAAACATAGCAAACTACTTTGGGTGACCTTTGGCAAATGGTTCGTGTGTGGAGCTATTGTAAAAACATGGGTCTCTTCAAGATCCATGTTGTACTAGGTTTTGATATAAATTATTTTCCTCAATGCCTTCTGTGTGGACTTAATGTAAAAAAATACATTTTTAGCGCTTTTTAAGGGCTGAAAGTGGCACGAGGACTTTTGTGTATTGAAAGTGCTTATATCAGATGCCAACAGATGCCAGCATGGAAAGAGCATATATCAATCGCCAACAGATGCCAGTAGAGGTAACAGTGGCTGTCGAGAGCGTTCAATCGCCAACTACCCAGCAGATCCAATTAGCAAACAGTATGACAGATCGCGCAACCAGTAGTATAATTATTGTAAATACGTAAACTCACCCAGTTTGCATCAAGGACCTATTATTATTAGTAAGTAACCCCACAGAATAAATATTATTTAATATTTATTAAATGAAGATAATATTAGCGAAACTCACAGAAAAATCAGAAAAAGATATTGACACCTCTGGGACTCGAACCCAGGACCCTTTGTTTAGATGGCAAGTGCTCTGCCAACTGAGCTAAGGTGTCGACATCAAATTCGGTCACTTTTAACTGTAATAACTTAACTTAACGACTAAGAACTACCAACATTATCTTCATTTTCTTAATGCACGTATTTATAACGCATTTATTTATTATTGGCTGCTATCTTTATATATTATTGCAAGGTTCAACTAAATGCTTGAACTAAAAGTTCTTAGTCGAAGTATGATACAGTTTAAAGTGACTGAATTTGATATCGACACCTTAGTTGGTGGAGCACTTGCCATGTAAGCAAAGCGTCCTGGGTTTGAGTCCCAGAGGTGTCAACATTTTTTTCTGATTTTTCTGTCTCCACATTTTCGATTGAGTTTCGCTAATGTTGTCTTCATTTAATTAAATATTATAATTTGAGATTTTACTCATAAAGTTAAAAATGAAAAATATATAATTGTGTTATATAAAATGTTAGTAACACAAAGATCACAAAAACTTTTGCGAGGGACATAATATATTTTTCAGATTATTTTCTTTCACAACAAATTAAATAATTCAAATTATATAAAAAAAAATACTGTAACCTTTCCATACATGTTAGTGGCAACCTTGTTGTTTCGGTTCCGTGGAGTCGGCGCGCCGCCAAGAGTGAAGAGTTAACTGGACGCTCCACTTCTGCTCGCTGTAGATCCAGATTTAATCCTACTGCACCAGACAGATCATCCACATTCACATCATAATACATAACCCACACACATCCTCACTACACCGCCTCGTAATTACTTATTCCTGGTATTAAAGATAGTCCCGATTTACTTATCCTAATTATCTTACGTATACCAAATAGAAATACTCGATCAAGTATTTTTAACCGAGTCATTTAAATACGAGAACTTGCAACCTAGAGCATGCAGTTAGCAACACTTTCTCAGAAATATTTTTTTAAGTAAAACTTCTTTACTCACGCTCGACTTGGGGTGTAAGCTGGTAAATGCGTTACGAAAAGTTGTGGTTGTAACGAAAAATGTCATGCGAACGGTAATCGATGCGAACGGTGATCGATGGCTAGGCGAACGGTCGGGCCTTTACGCATGCATGACTTGAGGAGTGATAAGGATAAGGATGGTCACCCCAAGGTCATAGGTCACCCCAAGGTCGTAGGTCACCCCAAGGTCGTAGGTCACCCCAAGGTCGTTGGTCACCCCAAGGTCGTAGGTTACCCCAATGTCATATGTCACCCCTAGGTAATAGATCACCCCGCTCGCTACGTTTGGTAACTTAGCAGGGATACCTGGGTTCATTGGGCGAGGTTTGTCTTGTAGTTTTACTTCAGTCGTGTGGTCTAAAGCACACTCGTTTTTTATGTGAATACCTCACAAGAGTCCCAGCTACTCCCGTCTGGAGCCAGTCAATAAATATCGCACAAGAGTCATAACGGCTCCCAACCACCTACAGCCAGTGAGACTACAGCATCCCCAATTGGGGTATGTTGTGAGGCTGAAGTTAGTGGGGAGGAGAAGGAAATGAGGAGGAGGAAGGTGGGGAAATACCTGGATATTCAGATATGGTCACCAAACACGGCTAAAACCATTTCAAGCAGCTTTTCAAATTTGAATGGTGGTCAGTATCTTTCACTCTGGAACGTGCCGCAAATATACTTTATATTATTTTTAAATTAATTAATTAATAAAACAACGCAAATCAATTAAATAAAATTTATTTGCACACGCCGGGATTGTACCTCGCGACCTTTGGATTGCGAGTCAATAACATTACCCCTTGACCAGGGCGGCCATAATAAATAAAGGCTATAATAACATACCTCATAAATCAGTAACAATGTTATTATTCTTATGCGTGTGATCTATTTTATAATTTCTTGCTTTAATATTGTTCCACTAAATTATTATAATATTATCACATGTTAAAAATATACATAAAAAGTAAAACGATCACCTTTGCAGCTCGATACTTGATTTGTCTATAGGTACCTATTCACCTCTCTATTGACACATTTTTTAAACTAACATCTTTTAACACGTGTCCGAACGAGTAGGCCTAACTCTAACATTACGAATATAAATTGTTGTAACTTTTTTTTAGAAGTCGTTGTGACCTGTAATTTCAACGCATATGTACATTTTTTTTGTTAAATTATTCATTTATACGATATTTATAAAGGAAAATATAAGAAAATTTAAATTACTGCAGTAAGGAATGAAAAAATACATCATTTTTAAAAATTTATTAAGTACTCTACCTACATCTATATTAATTACGTTCCAACGCTCCAGATTGGTGGGGGGAATATTATAAACGTTATAGAAAATAATGCTGGTAGGAAATATTATGTAAACAATATTCAATGACTTTAAAGGCCCGCGCACACAGGGAGCGGTAAGAGTTCTACGTTCTAGTGACCGTTGACCGCTCGAGTTCCAACGTTCAAATTCTCGCGTTCTAGTTTCGTTTGGGTCTTTGCACATGCAACATGTCACTAGAAAGTTCGTCATCCGATGAAGAATTATTGCTCTTGTGGATAGTGTTGAGTACCTCATACAAGAGGTACCTCAAATGTCCCATACAAACACGTAAAATGTCCCCCCACCTCACACAATGTATTTGTACCAACTCTTTTTCTTTGTATTACTACAAATGTCATGTCACGTTGTCGCACATGGGACAAATATGAAGGGGGGACAAACATGAGGTGTGAGGTAGTTGGTTTATTGAACTACATTCATGTCATGTCACGTATGGGACAAATATGAAGTGAGTTGGTTGGTGTATTGGGCTACATGTCATGTCACGTTGCCACGTATGGGAAAAATATAAGGTGAGGTGTGAGGTGTTTGGTGTGTTGGACTGCATGTCATGTCAAGCACCGTATGGGACAAATGTATGAGGTGGTGAGGCGTGAAGTGTTCATATATTGTATGACATTTTTGTATTAGAACCGTGAGGTGGTTGGGGTGAGCCATTCGTATATTGTGAATACCGCACAAGAGTACCAACTGTTCAAAAAAAATCTTTTTTTAAAGTATTTTTTTATTGTAAATTATTGTTATGTGAATACCGCACAAGAGTCTCAACAGCTCCCAAGGGAGGGAGGTTGAGGGAGTGTTGAGATGAGGTGGAGGGGGTTAGTGAGGGGGGGGATCAGAGGGGGGTGCAGGGGGGGGGAGAGGATGGAAGGGGGTTAGAGGGGGGGGGGGGTGGGAGGGTAGGCCTTTTTTATATCCATTTTTCGTATTACAAAAATAACAAACACGGGAGACGGGTATAGGTTCCGCCGCCCCGGGAACCATTTATTATATAACCAACACCTCTGACATAGATCACCCCAAGTGGTTCGATAGGAGAGTGGTTGAGGGAGTCCTTTGACTTCTCCGGCCTTACGCCTTGCACCACTGGAGGGATGGATTAACACGTCCACAGCATCCCCAAAGCATTCCAGAGCACTTTGGAAAAACGCCACCGGAAAAACACTGTTCCTGAAATTCTTAGCCACTCCACCCCCCCGTAAGAGAAAATATTTTGTCTCGCTCGTCTCAACGCCTCACCTCAAATGAGGTGGGACACCTCAGCACCTCATTTCGATATTTGAGTACGTCATACAAACTCATCCTGATGTCGTGTCCTACCCAACACTACTTGTGGAGCTTAGCAGCTTCGAAAAAGAAAAGGAAGTATTGGGTGCACCCAATAAACACAACGCGAGAAGAACAAGGCGAATTTAGTAGTATTTTCAGGATTTACTTAAAGATGAACAACGATTCTATATTTATTTTCGAATGTCGATTAATAGTTTTAATGAATTGTATAACATCATAAAACCTGATATCGAAAAACAAAATACCAACTGGAGGAACTGTGTTTCATCAAAAGAAAGGTTGACTGAATTTTTAAGGTATGTATTTATTTATTTAGGATAAGAAAAGACATTAGAGTATTTAGAAATAATAACAAAATATACGAAAGGTTCATTTGTTAATCGAATTATATAACGAATACGATATGTTTTCGTAATATTCTGTTAGGTTTCCAGTCAACTGTCATGTTTGCAACCTCAGAAATCGCGGCGTTCAGGCGTTCCCTGTCCCAGCGGGAAAAGAACTCTTAGAACGCGACGTTCCGCTTTGACCGCCGCGGTCTGACTGCCCGCTGTATGCGTTGTTGTTATAGATTCGATACATTCAAATGAACGCCGAACTCGGAACTCCTGACCGCTCTCCGTGTGCGCGAGCCTTTAATATATACAAATAAAATCTCAGAAACAACAAAAATACTAACCGACAACAATAATAAAAAGTTATTTTTATTCTACATAGATAGTTTACATTAAGTGGATATTATATCATTAATCTTTATACAAATTTAGTGAGCGAGAATGAAGTATTCTTTGTAAAATTGGCTTCAGAAAAAAAATCTGGGAACATCCAACGCCATTAGTTGGTAATTGAATATATTAAAATTTATCTATGCTCTCATAAAAAAATGAACACATTACTTATTTATGTAATAAAATTAAAAACCATTTTATGTTTTCTAAACCACCAGGAACAAGCTCATTAAAATAGACTTAATCAACATTTACATGGCTCTTTGCCAATCAATGTTAGATTACGGTATTATTAGATGGGGCAGGGCAAATGACCATATACTCGTACTAAATCCACTAAATGACAGTTAGACAAATAAATAGCAACAGTTTGAGATGTACAGTGCTTGCTTATGGAATGCAGCGAATATTTAAAAAAATCTGATTAAAATAAGGAATTAGGCTGAGACGAGGATTCAATAAAAAGATGCACAAATATCGCGAGCAATTTGTTTGCAACCAAAATAGTTGCCAGTCCATGATTTTTTTTTACCTCGATTCATCTGTTGCCAAATAATCTGGCTAAGTTCTTCGTGAAAAACAATTTTTGAGAACAAATTTAGTTTTCGAAACATTTTGATAGACAGATGGATTAAGAAAAATGTTTTGAAGATTCCGGTAGCCTAGAGTAGGTGTGTTTGTTTGAGTCACACGTAAGCCATGACATACGTAAGTTTCGCTTACTATTATGTCACTACGAACTGTATTGTATCTACGTACGTTATGATGTACGTTCTGTCGCTACTAACACTTTAATACCATTTTATGTATTCGTGTATATGTATTAGGATTGCAAGCATATTAGTACTATCCGAGTAATGTTACTGCTTACCCGAGTAATGCCCTGCATTTCCACTGTTCATATAATGAACGTGTAAGAAACGTTAGTATTGCAACCAATCATCTATTTATTATGCAGATTGATAGATTAATTAGTTCTTCGATCTCGAATACGTTCCGATTCTCGCGCCGTTTCGACTCTTACTAATTAGAGTGAGGGATTCCATAGGTTAGTTTTTCACCTCGCCGTGACCGCTCAGGCTTAGATGTGATCCCTGGAAGGGATGTCATAGCTATGACGGCCGATAAGAGGTCAAGTTTTAGTGCTAGAGAGCGAGTTGCAACCCGGTGCCTACCACGTTACTTCTAGAAGGACTGACCCAAGAGACCTTCGATTTCAGCTAACCCAGAGGGAGAAAACACTCGTTGAAACCCTTTTGTTAAAACGAGGGGTTAGGAGGACCGACACGGCCTTAGTGAACTCAGGAAGTTATTGATAAAGTTTATTATAATGTCTTGCTGTAAATAGGTGTCATACTTGCAATTGATTGTACACAAAATAAAGACTAATTGTATCATATCAATGAAGAAGATAACAATAATAATCTAAACAAATATATGAAAGAGAACAAGACACAGAAAAAGACAATGGTCGCAACTGGGACTCGAACCCAGACCTCTCGTCTAATCTGGACGTGCTATGTTCTCTTTCGTATTTTCGTTTAGATTGTTATTGTAATCTTCTTCTTCATTGATACATTACATTGATGGGAATAACCTTCAAAAGATATAAAAGAGAGTTTTTCTTATAAAAACTTGACTAATTGTATTCACCGTTAAAATTCAGCATGTATTTAAAAATTCCGTTACAATATTATCTACAACAAAACGAAACAATATATTATTGGTATCTTTTAGTAGATTACGTTGTTTGAATTTAAGACCAAGAACGATTAGTATGTTTTTTGAAGCTTTTGCCCTCAATATTTAGGAATTAACAATTTAAAATTTAAAGAATGATTCATGAAAATTCATATGCTCTAACATATTAAAAACTGTGGCTAACCATTGTTTCATAGAAACGCAATAAAAATGTTACACATTTGAAAATCTGGACGGAAAGAATCTTTCTTATTTAAAAATTAACGTAAAGAAATAAAGGAATTTATGATGAAACGCCTCAGAGAACAAAGTTTTAAAATAATAAAATATATCTTTTAGATTGACAGCGTTATGCAAAGAGTTTATATCTTTTCAGTAACATAACTTTTGATTTTCTGAAACAGAAGCTCCAAAACGTCAGGAAATTGGGTTACTAAAGCTACTGGGGTGACAATGTTAAGTTAAAACGGTTCTATTTCATAATTTAAGTTGTCATCATCATACAGTCATCCTATTTCCCAATTTCAGTCGAGTATAATGTCAAATTAAAATAATCATGATTCATCGTAGCTTTGATCATTTTTAGGTCACTGTGATGATACTGTTAGAAACCTATTTAATATTTGCTTGATTTCGTACCAGGAACTTTCCATACCTATTGTATATTATAAAAATGTGAATGGAATATATTTTTTTGTGTGATCAACTCAAATAATTGTTTTCCTCAAATCACTTGAAATAATTTTAGTTAGGTATAAATATATGACATACCTGGCATTATTTATGGCCTCCAAATTTGCAGCTGAATTTCAATACCCTTTTTCTCCGTTTTTCGTTACCTTTATCCTGTACAGCGGGGGTCTTGTGAGGTGTTACATAAAAACAATTCAACAGGTAAGAGCAACACGTAAAGCGTGCACACGATAATATTTAATATTTAACTGGGCTTTATTCTTCGCGTCACAAAACCATTCAATAAACATTTTACACTTGAACTACTGTATATGGCAAATGTAAGATCTCATCGCGAATTTGCATCTGTCATTTGGAATCCTCAATACCAAACTTGTGTTAACCGTGTTGAAAACATTCAAACAAAATTTTTGAAACACCTGTCGTATCGTTTTGAAAATCATCAGTGTAACCCTATCGCTTTTCACAAACGGAGGGAAATTTTTGATATACTGTATACCTTATATTATACTTTATTTCATATATGTACAACATTTTACATAGACATACGTACAAATCTCTTTGCTTGGGCGTATCTGCAAAACTTATAATGCTCTAAGAGATATTAACATTTTCCATTGTACCCTTAAATCATTTAAAATCAAACTAACCTTCCAATGCACTTAAATGAAAACTATTATTTCTAATTTATTATTTTCTTTTTAATAACTTTTTACTTGACTCTGTGTACTATTATTACTTAAACTATTATTTCTGTATTGATTATCTTTTTAAAATAATTTTTACTTCCACCATATACCAACCATAATTGTTTTGATTCATAATCACATAATCAGTAACCACAACAAAATATTATAAACGAAACTTAACTGGTATAAATTATATTCACTATTTAATCTACAATTACTTTACATACAACAGTATGCTTCCTAAATAAACACAAAGAAAAATAAAAACTTGTATTTCCATTTAAATTCTTTTTGACACCTACATTTCTTTCAGCAATCATACTTATTCCATTGCTGAATAAAGTTCTGCCGACTGCCCAGGATTCTTACATTCCTGTGATCCAATGGAACTACGACATGTAATTGTATTGTCGTTTTTATAAATTAGGTGAAACTTTAATGCTCTTTTCTGATCACACTATAAAAATGCTGCAAAGATTCGTTATCAAGAAGCAATTTTATAATAGGTGGTCAAGAAATTGCTATAACATTGTTACAAGTTTCCAATATTTGTTAGTATTATTAGAGTTGTGCACTTCAGCGGAATGCGACTGTCGTAAAATAATAAAATATTATTGCATTTGTATTGAGTCGCTTTCAAAGTCACCTTTTATTACTGAAAACCCATTAAAGAATAAATGAATTGTGTTTGATAACACACAGGAATCTGGGAATGTTGTTTATTGACTCGATTTAAAACACTGCCAACTTCTAAAAATATTGAGTCACATTCACAAAAACATAAACAATCGCATTTATTTGATCTAAAATTAAATAAATTCTTGTTATATATTTATCACAAGGTAAAGATAACTTAACGTGTGGGTGTTAACAAAAATAAAAAACTAGTAAATATAAATATTTTCGTTTTCGAACTTCAAGCAAAATTAGAATCAGCTGTCTTCGAAGATCTGTTATCTGTTGTCTGAACGCAACACCTGATTAATGATTTCGATGGTCTTCAATGCCAAGAGTTTAGGTGAATTTGTTGGTTTCTAACCTCAGATCAGAGTGACTCATGACTAGTCACCTAACTCATGATCCTGTGAAAGATTATTTAAAGATAATTTAGAAGAAGACAGCGCAGGTGCTAAAAAATGTTTTACTGTTGTAACCTGAACCTAAAAGGACCTCGACAGAGCTACTCGAGAACATTTATGAAAAATGAACTTACCACTTAAATAATTATTTGTTGAAGTAAAGATTCTTACGTTTACTTAAAAGTTTGGTTTTATATGTGTAAATATATAAATAATATTTTTTATACGTGTAAATTAAAGTGAATTCTTCAATACGATTCAGCTTTGTAAAATCTTAATTATATATATTGACAAATCTTATTTTATTTATTTGAGAAAGTTGACAGCAAATCAGAGATTACAAAATAATACAATAATAAGATGTTAATTATGCCAATTATGAACTTTCCACTGATTTTATTTTATTTTATTTTATTTTTATTTTATTTTATTTAAACGCCCATTACATACATTGTTATAAGTATTTTTACATTAACTATATGGCATATAAAAGTTTAAGTACATATATGAATAAAATAATTATTATATGTGTAGTACCTACATAAGTGTTTTACAAATAATATAGAATACCATTATGGAGAACAGTTTTTTTTTTTTTTTTGTACTTACAAACAAAAATAACGGGATTGAAATTAATCAGCATTAGTAGGGACTTAAGCATAATCGAAATATAAATTAAATTACAATATTAATTTGTAAAGTTACATATATATATTAAAGTTAAAAAGTTTAAAAGAAAAGAGTGAAATAGATAGAAGCTAAAAAGGGTTTTTCACTATGGAATGGTGAAGTCATACATTTCAGCAAAGTGTTTATGTAGATTTCGTTTAAGCACTGCTACGGAATCTCTAAATATATCAACGACATTACCAAATTTATTACCAAAATTTTGTATTCGATTTAGGGATATGTGCGCTTGATAATTTGTTTTGAAATTGTCACAGAAAAACGTAGAATTTTGTCTGGTATTTTTGGAAGGTACAAATAATTTTATTGTGGCCAGAATTTCAGGGCTGTCGATTCTATAATTAATAATTTTATTTAGTAGAACAAGGTCGGAGATAATTCGCCTATCTGACAGCGTAATCAAATTTAGTTGGTGCATCAGCTGGATATAATTTATATTTTGGATTGGAATATTTAGTTTAAAGTTAATAAATCGTAGAAATTTGTGTTGTACCCTTTCAATATTGTTGGAATGTATTTTATAAAAGGGGGACCAAATAGGCAATTTATACTCTACTTGACTTCTTACTAAAGATGTGTACAGTGTTTTCAAACATTCTAATGACTTGAAGTTGCATGCGGTTCTACATATAAAACCAAGCATTTTTAAGGCTTTATTTGTGATTTCATTTACACGCGGATTGAATGTTAACTGTTCATCAAATATAACACCCAAGTCCCTGATTTGAGTGACAGCTGTCAATTTTACGTTATTTAGCGAATATACATAAATTATATGATTTCGTATTTTACAAAAACGAATGACCTGACATTTTTTAATATTAAGAAACAGAGAGTTGATGATGCACCAACGATATAGTTTATTTAAATTAAGTTGCAAAGTATAACAATCGTCTAAACTACGTATTGTTTTATATATTTTCAAGTCATCTGCGAAGAGAAGAACTTCCACATCTTTAAATATGCTAACAATATCATTAATAAATAACAATAAAAGAATTGGTCCCAGGTGAGACCCCTGAGGAACCCCACTTGTGGCTTCGAAAACGTAAGATTCCACAGATTTTATTTTCACACATAGCTCTCTTTTACTAAGATAACTATCAATCCAACTTAATAGATTACCCTTGATGCCCAACATACTTAATTTTTGTACAAGGATATGTCGCCTTACTTTGTCAAAGGCTTTGGAAAAATCAGTATAAATTGAATCCACCTGATGCTTCAAGGCAAGAGAATCAGTTATGTAATTTTCGTATATGATCAAGTTACTTAGAGTGGATTTACCTGTGATAAAGCCATGCTGGTTGGGTACAATAATATTATTAATTTGTTTAATAATGACATCTAGGACTAACGATTCAAATAGTTTGGGAATAGCGGACAATATACATATTGGTCTGTAGTTAGATACATCTCTTTTATCTCCCTTTTTATGAATAGGCGTAAGATAGCTTTTTTTCCACTGATTTGGAAAACACCCTGACGTCAAAGACTTATTAAATAGTTTAAATAGTGGATAAGTCAAACTGCGAACACAAGATTTTAATATGTTGGAGGGAAACCATCCGGTCCAGCGGATTTATTAGTATCTTATGCTTTTATAGCCTTTTCTATAGAGTTTATTTCAATAAAACAATGGTTTAGGTTAAGTGATTCTTCAAGTGATATATCGTTTGGGATTTCATTATCAGGAATACTATCATCATAAACACTTTTGAATAAATCTGCAAAAAGATTGACAATGCCTTCGGTACTGTCCGCACAATTGTTATTCAGATGCATAATATTTGGTAAACTACAGTAATTTTTTCGCTGAGCATTAGAAGAGTTCCACAATTTTCTTACATTATCATTAACCTCCATTTCAATTAAACTAATATAATCATTATAACATTTTTTGGACAATTCTTTGCACTGCCTTCTTAAGTTAGTAAACGTTATATAATCATCTACGTTTCTAGATTGCTTATATATTCGGTGAGTTTGTTTTTTAGTATAAATTAATTCTTTTATTTCTTTTGAAAACCATGTGGGGTAAAAGGATGCATTAAAATTAACTTTTGGAACATGACGTTCTTTTGAAGTGTTTAGGATTGAATAAAACTGTTGGACTTGATTTTCAATATTGTTTTCATCTTCTAGAAATGACCAGTCTATATGGTCAAGATAATTAATAATATTTGTGTAATCAGCTTAATTAAAATTGTACGATGAAGTTTTTAATTTCTCCAATTTTCTGATGATAGTTAATAATAAAGTGTGACATTGTAATGGTATTTTCTTAGTTTTATTTTTTAGTTACAAAATATAAAAAGGGGGGGGGGGAGGAGGAACATAGGAATAGTATTAAGAGGCAAAGGACGGGAATAGGGATTGAACTTTCTAGTTTGAGTCATGTTGCTTGGTGAGTTTTCGTTTTATGTCATGTAAAGTTGAGTTAAAAATGTCAATGTTGTAATAATTTAAGTTAAATGAGTGTGTGGATTTGTAGATAAATGAGTTCTGTTTGGAGTTGGTCTTGCAAAGAGGGAGATTAAAAGGTAAGCGACTGCCTGCTGTTGCGATTCGGAACATGGAATGATAAGGCGTTGAAGAAGATCAGGACAATCGATTAGGTTATGTGTAATTTTAAATAACATTACCGAATCTGCTATATTTCTTCGACAAGTTAAAGGTTGTATTTTGAAGAACTTTGCAGAGTCTTCATTACTAACATGAGATCGAAAAGAAAGAAAATTGAGGTACCTTAAAAATCTATTTTGAACGCTTTCAATTCTATTTTTGTGCACTGCATAGCCTGGGTTCCATACCTAAGATGCGTATTCAAGGATACTACGAACATATGAGAAATACAATGTTTTGAAAGTAGTAAGGTCTTTAAATTGTTTACAGGAGCGGATTATGAGACCAAGCATAGAAGATGCGTTAGTGACTATATGGTCGATATGTTTATTGAAATTCAGTTTACTATCAAGTATAACTTTCGAATTTGATAGACAACAAATTATTTTCGAATTTGATAGACAACGGTACATGATTAATTGAGTATTCATGGATTAATACGTTTTTATTTCTAGTAAAGCGCACGATGAAGCACTTAGAAATATTTATTTCCAGACAATGGGCGTTACAATACATGCTCAAACGTAGCAAATCATCTTGCAGCTTCTGACAGTCCTCGATTGAGTTTATAGGTGAAAATATTTTCATGTCATTTGCATACAGGATAGTTTGGGAGTTAAAAAAACAGTTATCAACATCATTGATATAGATGTTAAATAATAATGGTCCCAACAGGCTGCCTTGAGGAACTCCTGATGTAACAGTGACAGAATCAGTGATAGAAGCAACCACTACTATTTGCCTACGGTTGGAGATATAAGAAGAGATCCAACGATAAAGATTGCCGTGAATAAATGCCGTGAATGATCTTAAATATACTTCGCGTACCCCAGTTTTAAATATGTAAAAAAAACATCTTATCACAATCAATCAACAACTAAATTCTTATATCACTTACATACTTTTTATGCTTTTGCTGATGTTTTATACTATTTATAAGCCTATGTTTTATTTACTTAATATTCTTTATATGCCTATATTTTATGTTCTATATATGCTTGTGCTACATATTTTGTATACGCTGATGTTATATATTCGCAACAACTATATGTGTACCTTATATACCTATGTTTATGTTGTACATACTATACATACTTTACATACATACTTTTATTTTATATTCTATATACGCTCGTATCATATATTATCTATACGCTTATATTATATTTTTCGTAACAACTATTTGTATACCTTATATACCTATGTTTGTGTTATATATACTATATATGCTTATATTATAAATTCACAACAACAAAAACCTTATTTCACAAAGCTAACACTATATTCTTATGCTTATGTCATATATTCATTGTGTGCTTATATTATATATTCACAACAACTATATTTACACTTTATATATTTATGTATATTTTATATATTTATATCAACTAAATCTCTATCTCATAAACGTACCAATGTCACTACAACTTGGTTGTTAATAATTTATGCAAAACAAAAAACCAGAAAATGGAAGACATAGCAGATTTAATAGATAACACAACACAAATCCCATGTATATCTACCAATGATTCCGAAGTAGTACGTCAATTATTATTAACTAATTCAACCCTTACGATATTCTCTATGAACATAAGAAGTATAAACAAAAATTTTGATGAACTTCTTATTCTCCTCACTGATCTTGTCTCAGATTTTGATATAATTGTCTTGAGTGAATGCTGGATTCAAGGAAATTTCATCCCTAAAACGATAAGAAACTACAATCACTATAATACTCTACACAACCAAACTCAGAACGACGGAGTCATTGTATACATTAAAAATCATATCTCTCACTCAGTAAAAGAGATCAAAATTAAATATGCAAACTGTCTACAAATTCAAATTGATAATCATATAACACTTCTTACAATGTACAGATCTCCGAATACACATAACATAGCCCCATTCATACATTCACTGCAAGAAATTTTATCAAACATTGAACACTGCCAAAACACCTTTATAATAGGTGATCTTAACATAAATATAATTAATAAAATGCACCCTCAAGCAAATGAATACCTAAACGCACTAACTTTATTAGGATATTTTCCAGCTGTTACAGCACCAACTAGAGAATCAGACTCAAACACTAGCAGTTGTATAGATCATGTATTTGTTAAGAGTGAATTAGACACCAAATCCATTGTCTATCAATCAACTGTTACAGATCACTATTCAATCATCACTTCTCTCTCGCATAAAAATCATAAATCACCACAAAATACTTCCCCTCAAGAAAAGATCTCATTTGAAACTCTCCTAAACAGTGTCTCTAAAGAAAACTGGGAACTTATCTATTCTTGTACCGATGTCACCTCTGCATGTGAATTATTTATAAATACCCTACGTAACCACTTAACCGATGCTACATCATACACAAAAAGTAAAAAAAAAACGATCTGACACAAAACTCAAACCATGGATCACTGCAGGAATTCTCTACTGTATCAGAAAGCGCGATAAGATTCATAACTTCTGTAGAAAAAATCCCCACGATTATGAATCTCTCTTATTCTACAAACGTTACAGAAATAACTGCAAAAAAATAATTGACAGTGTTAAAAGAGATTACTACCATAAACAAATCAGTGAAGCTACCGGTGATAATAAAAAAATTTGGAATATCGTTAAAGATATAGCCAATATTAATAAAACCAATACACCCATTGTTAAGATTAACATCGAAGATCAAATATTACATGTCAATTCCGACCCCGAAAAAATTTCCGACCATTTCAATCAATTTTTCTCCAATATTGGATCTAACTTAGCAAAAAATATTTTAGACAGACACAACGTCTCGGACAAAGATCTTGCAAACAATATACCCCTCACTAATCTTAGCTATAACCCTTTCCAATTCACTCCCACTACTGACACAGAAATTTTAGAACTAATCTCATCCCTTAAAAACAGTAACTCTGTAGGTATAGATCACATTTCAACAAAAATCATCAAACATATCCAAAAATATATAGCCTCACCTCTGAAACATATAATCAATCTAAGCTTTAAAACTGGTGTATTTCCTAACTCCTTAAAACAGGCCACAATAATCCCAATATTCAAATCAGGAGACAAACTATCTGTAAATAACTATCGACCGATATCTTTACTTAGCACAATATCTAAAATCATAGAAAAAGCGGTGAAGAATAGACTCTACAAGTTCCTTGAAGATAACAAAATATTATCGGACAACCAATATGGTTTCCGCAAAGGTAGGAGTACCTCAGATGCAATAGCCGCCCTCACAAAAATAGTTTCTTTTAATCTTGACTTTGGTCGAAAACCGCTTGCTGTTTTCCTCGATCTCTCAAAAGCATTTGATACGGTCTCCCATCCCTTACTGCTTAAAAAACTTCAACAGATCGGAATAACTGGGATACCCTACACATGGTTCGAAAACTACCTAACAAACCGAACTCAACAAACTGTTATCCACTCTGACAAAATAAATAAAAGCAAAAAATTATCCATATCTTACGGTGTACCGCAAGGCAGTGTACTAGGACCACTCTTATTTCTTTTATACATCAACACACTATGTACCATGGATATTGGAGGTAAGATTTTATCATTTGCCGACGATACAGTCTTAATATTCGAAGATGAAACATGGCAAGCAGTTATTAATAAAACTAATAATGGCCTAATAAAAGTGAGGCATTGGCTTGACACAAATCTCCTTACACTCAATATTGACAAAACACAATATATGACGTTTTCCATACGCAAACATAATTTTCCCAACAACTGCCCTAAACCAATAATTCACTCGTGTTCACTAAACATGCACCCACACCTACCCGGAACCCCACCTATTACAAATTGCACGTGTCCTACCCTTAAATCATCTAAGGAAGTTAAATATCTGGGCATAATCATAGATGACCAACTACGTTGGGAAGCACACATAAGTGACACAGTGAAAAGACTCCGTAAGCTCTGCCATATATTCTGCTCTCTTAGATCCATCTTAGACCTTGTGATGAATGGTAACTTCCAATTTACGAGAAAGCCCACGGGAATTTTTTTTAAGATGAAAAGTGCAGTACTACGACATCTGTATGGTCAAATTCAAACTTGCTCGAAAATAGAGGTATTTTTAAGTTGTTTGATGTATTATAGTTACCTTAAATATACACAGATGGTGATGAGATCGATATTTAACGGGAACCCCAGGTTTAGGGACAATTTTAAACGCGAGAGTTGAGACAACCAATTAAATAGCAGGAAAAGCAATTAAAAATCAACTCAGCCTATCAGCAAGAAGGGGGTCGTGCCCATTTTGAACACAAAGGATTGTACTTTGACCCTAGTGATTAGTGAAGAAATTTATGGTCTAGACGTTCCCACAGAGATCAGGGTTGAATGAACTAAGAGATAAATATCGAATTATTCAAGGTTTTTAGTACAACGAACCCAAGTAATGTTATTAATAAAGGGTACCTTCAAGGGGTCGGGAGACCTTAGTTTCGAGTGCATTAGGGCGTTTTTAGTTGCGGAAAACACACTTGGATAACGATAAAAAAAATTTATCAGTAATATATTGAGGGGAAATCGCGGGGACAACGGGGCATGCTTGCGGGAGGGTTCTCAATTATAGAGTAACTACATATGACGGCCGAGAGGCCAAATTCGAGGAAAAACGTACTAAAGGAAAATGAATATACATAACACAATGGAAAATTATTTTTATCAATTCTAGACGGAACGGAGAGATTAGGAAAGCGAATTGGGAAGGAAAATTCAAAAAAATTTAGAGTTTAAGGATTGAACAAGAGGACGAAACAAAGGTTTGGTGCAGTAGCAGGTGCTTGGAAAGGAATTGGAATAGTATACCTAGGGAGGGGTGGAAATACTGCAAACATTGCGATAGATTTAATTCATAAAAAAGAGTCATTTTACGTAATTAAAGTAGGGATCATAACATAAAGTTACACGAGACTGCGAGGGAAAGTGACACATTACAACGGTTGTCGACTCCATATGTATATTGTTGATATAAACAAGGAATATTCGAACATGCCTTTTGTTTATTTAAGGCCCATTATCCATTAAAAAGGGTCATAAAAATTAACATTGCTCTTGCCTAGTATTTAGATTATAGAATTTCCGTAAAATTTAATTATAAACACATTAAAATGGATTTATCGCCAGGTATGTAGAAATCGTAATGTATACACACGTCAGGGCTTGCAGTTTATGGGATTTTGAACAAGAGAGAGATGGAGAATTGGGCGGAATTTGATCGAAGTAGTTAACTTGACAGATATTCCAGGATAGGAATAGTTAGTGGGCCGGAAAACACCATAAATAATATATCAAAAAAGGAAAAAAGGGTTTTAGCGGGAGATGGAATCACGGCAAAAAGGCAAACGTCAAATTTCAATAAGGGATCATTGGGTTAGGAGTGGGGGGAGAGAACGAAAAACCGACATAACCGGAAAACTCAGATAAGGAAATGGGAAAAACTCAAAAACGTTATAAGTAGAGTAGATACGGAACCAGGATATGATTCCTTATTAACAACGAAGGGAAAATCATTTAAGAATAGTTGTTAAAACACCGTTACTTGAAGGAAATTTAGGTGGGAAAAGCGAAAAGTTGAATATGCCACATAAATAATGGAAATACGGTTCTGAGACATAATTGCTTACGTAGACTAGGGGAAAAGAAATGAATTTCGTGGAAATTCATACAGGACAACTAGCGTTTAAAACTAGAAGACCGAAAAATCTACGTTTCGCAAATAGGTATGCCAATTTAGAGTATAGTTTTAGCAGATCACTTATGGGCATGTTTCAAACTGAGGAAAAAAAAACAGATTAAAAACATGTTTATAAAATATATTATGAAGACAGAAGACATGTGGAAAATGGGCAAACTGGATGGCAGCTTACTAAGTCCGGGACTACAAACCTTAGGGAAGCGAGACAAAGTTGTGGGACGAACCCCGAATTACGGAGAGGAAAAATCGAAAGATCTTATGTAGGAACAAACGATAACGAGATGGGGTTTTCAAAAAATTTCGAGTGATTACAGATTATAATTCCTCGTCAAGGAATATACGATTATGCCCTTTTGGAGCTGTGATGGGTATAAATTAGCGTGTTTGGGATTATTCGGGGAGTCCTTCGACAACTGGCAAGGTTGCTTAACACGTCGCGCGTGTCGTGAGAATTACCCTGGTGATTAATTAATAGAGTTTAGAATCAGTTCATACTTTGAAAATACAGTGGAAAAATAGCATCAGTTTTACACTTTAAAAATACAGTGGAAAAATAGCATCAGTTTTACACTTTAAAAATACAGTGGAAAAATAGCGTCAGTTTTATACTTTAAAAATTCAGTGGTAAAATAGAGTCTACAATCAGTTTTATACTTTGATAAAACAGAGAGTGGAGTGTCCGGGTACGGTTAATCGTGCAATTTAACGGAGTGTATGATCTTATAATAAATCTAAAAAATCAGTGTTTGCAATAGCCTCCGATTCAAAAAAAAATCTAATAATTAATTAATTAATTAAAAATTCAATGCGGAAGGAGAGTTTAATAGAGTCTTTGAATTGATTTAAATTTGTTCTAATAAGGTTAAAATAAAGTTATTTATTCCGAGGTTATATAAAGAAAATTACAGTCTAATAAGTTTTATTAAATAAAAATTTACGTTAAGTCGAAAGTTGGAAATTTTATTACGAGATATTAATTATCGTTAGGTGACAATGCAATAATAATAATTGATTTATAATAATAATAATTTAACGGAGTGTATGATCTTATAATAAATCTAAAAATCAGTGTTTTCAATAGCCTCCGATTCAATAAAATCTAATAATTAATTAATTAATAAAAAATTCAATGCGGAAGGAATTTAATAGAGTGTTTGAATTGATTTAAATTTGTTCTATGAAGGTTAAAATAAAGTTATTTAGTCCGAGGTTATATAAAGAAAATTACAGTCTAATAAGTTTCATTAAATAAAAATTTACGTTAAGTCGAAAGTCGGAAATTTTATTACGAGATATTAATTATCGTTAGGTGACAACGCAATAATAATAATTGATCCGAAATCTGGAAAATACTTAGCCGAAGTTTAAATGAATAATCCAAGTGATTAATTTGCTGCTAAACGAAAGTGTTATAAAATAAAGTGGAAGTGGTTCTTTCAGTTCTGTTGTAATTTGAGTGACGAATAATATTTAGTTATTCGTTATAAAAGTATTCTAATTAAAATTGGAAAAATAAATAAAACTTTAACTTTGTCCTTAATTGAAATAATTCAAACTTAAAGAAAATCTTTAGTTGTTATGGAAAAAAAATATATAATTTAAATTGAGAGAAAAAATAAATAAAACTTAAATATTTTATAAAGTGGAATAATACAAATTTAAAGAAAATTCAAATTAATAAATTAATTTATTAAAGAGTAAATAGGTATAGATATATATCAAATAATAAAATAATATTCGAGCGAACGATTATTAAGAATCGATTCTCTTCTTTAGATTGAAATCAAATATGGGAGAAGAGGGGAGGGGAGGTATGGATTGTCGGGGTTAATTAGGTAGCATCGTTCTTCTTCAATAATAACGGCAGATAATAAAGGAAAATGTGAGGATTTTTTTTACATCAGGGATCTATTCAAAGGAGAAAGGAAGGAGATGAATTCCGGATCTTGTAGGATTAAATCGTTAAAAGTGGGAAACCGAAATAAAAGTGCGATAAGTTACACAGGTAGTCTGGATGCTCTAATAAAATTCATATCGATGATATTACCCGATGGAGCTGAATTTAAGACATTAGAGCTTTGGTGAGTCCTTACAATATTTAAGCTTTTACAGGTTTCTGTGGATATCCTGACACTGATGAACGTAACGCCAAGTAAGGGTAAGTTAATAACTAACCAATTTATTAGCATTCGCATGTCACACCTCCCATACAGAATGAAATGTTGCTAAACAAATACTTAACACATAATTAGATAAGTAAATACCTATCGCTTCTTTTCACTAGCACGATTAGGGTATGGTTATATGACCTTCGATAGTGTAACAAAGATTTCGATTTGAGTTCAAGGCGATCCATTGACCCAGTCACCTAAATTCATTAACGAATAAACAAAACAAAACTTAACGTCAGGGACAAGTTTATCAATTATAGCTTGCGATGAAATCTGCGGTCAAAATGTGAAGGCGACATTGATGTTAAATTCACTCAATTTTAAACGACTTATCTGTACTAGAGCGATCGCCCATAGGTAACATTGTTTTAGCATGCAAAATTTTCGCAAAGTAAAGTACTGCGACTAGCTTCAAACTCTAAGAGAGCTCATCACAATTATTCAGGAGGTCATTGATTCAATGACAACTTGATTTATCTCATTTTTAAATCTTTCTTATAGGAAGTAGGTATCCAAGAACCCATAAATACCCATTATCCTAAATACCTAACACACGAGGAGCTAGTGACCTCATTTAAACAACACTGGTGTTCAAATACTCATACAGTCCTGAATCCTAACTTGTCTTCGAATGTAAGCTTCAAGGCTTCTGTATGTAGGTATGAGCCATCTGGAAATGTAAGTGTCAACCTTTCTCGAACGGACGGCTTTGATCTTGTGGCGGTATTGTCGAGGTGGGCATGCGGGGAAGAGGAAGGACGTATGCGGACAGTACGCTGACGCGGCATTAAAGCCACAGGTTATTTGCATACCGTGAGTCTTGTCGAACCTGAAAGCAAACATAAGGTTCACGAGGTGAGTTTTATGTCAGCTAGTCAGAGGTGGAGTGTAACGCTGGGTCGGTCACGTGGGAGGAAGGATCTGCCCGTCACAAGCTTACGCCACATTTAACGGATAGAGGCATGATAAGGGAAGACATGAAATACCCCTTCTAGACTCAGTAGAGTTAAATTCAATCCGGCGGAGATGGAAGTCGGAGTGAGGCAGAAAAACGGCATGAAGACTTGGTATTCCCCCATCTGGCGTGAAGAGCCCCTTTCGTAACAAGAGACGCTCGTCGAAGAGAGTAAAACTCGGACTTAAGGATAAGCTTAGCAAACGTATTCGGGAGAATCCGGTTTGAAATTGTTGTTCATCGGTTTTCACTTGGTTAGCGGAGGAGCCGACTTTTCAGCAAACATATTATCCCCCTCCCCATATCCATCCATTCCTGCTCTTTCAACAATTTTGCGAATACTAACCAATAACACTAACTATGTATACAAAACATTATGTTAGGGGAAGCTGCAGACAAGAACTCCAATTGAGAAAACCGGACTCTCGAATACGAACATTCTACACTGGTAAGGTAAGGTTTTTATTCCTTGAAATGATGTAATTTATTAACTGTTGTTTATGTTATCGATGTATCAGCGGTGATAGGAAGAATTAAATAAACACACTAAATTCCTACGGAAATCAAATAGACACAAAGTCTAAGGCGGGGTTAGTTTATCAAACTCGGTAAAAGATACTCAAATAATAATAATTAATAAATCGGAAGATTCTCACCCTTTCTCTAAAAGAATCTATGGGTTACCACACGTAATACATTATCTTCTCTACATATGTGTGCATATTAAGTATGCAAACAGATGTAAAATCTAAAACAAAAAAAATACACAACGCAGATTATAGAAATAATGTGAACTAAAATCTTAAATCTTGATTACTGTGAGAAAATCGCAGGGATTTAAGAAGATAGGGTAGGTTTAGCTAGATTATAAGGTATAGGGGTTTAGAAATCACGAGCCTGAGGTAGAAATAAACCGAAAGGAGGGTTGAGTCAGGCCATCATACCTAGTGGTGTGATCAGTAGGACATAAGGGTAGAATTATGAGCGTGGCTACGAGACAGGAGCTACGAGATTTAAACTACGAGGTAGAAGCTTAGAAAAGTAAATCAGCTAGGTAGGGTTCATCACAATTGGTGTCAAAAGCCAAGGGTGGCGGACCATTACAACCTAAAAACCCTTAGAAGCGTATATTTTGCCCTTTTTCAATCCATTGCAACTTACGGTATTTTGGGATGGGGTGGTTGCACAGAATCCGTCATTAATCCAATAATTACAGTTCAAAAACTAATACTGAGAATCATATTTAAATGCCAACCTACCCACCCCTCTAATGTGCTATTTACTAAATTTAAGGTCTTAGATATTCGCCAACTATTCACTAAGACAAGCCTATCCTACATACGGAAAAATAACCTACTGGTGGCTCCACAACATCAAGCCAAAACCCGCTTTTCATCAAATCTGGGATGCATGGTTCCAAAAACTAGAACCACATTCGCTCACCGACAATTTTGGTTCATTGCCCCCAAAATATACAATGCATTGAGCACCGATATAAAATCAAGTATTACCATACCTTTTTTTACTATTCGTGTTCAAAATTGGATATTCGAAAGGGGACGAGATTTCTTTAAAGAATATCTGACTTCCTAACCATTATAAAGGAAAAGAAAATAATTAAATTAACTAAATAAAATATCATACTTCACACCTTTTTCTAACCTGACTTCACTGAAATCTAATCTAACCTAAATATATACTCTTCTAGGTGATTAATTACCTACCTTGACAAACCTCCAGAAAAAATTTTAGCTTTCATAAAAAAAAAAAAAAATTATAGATTAACATATTTAAATCTTACTTCTTAGTATTTTATATTTTTATATAGTTATATTTTAGTATTTTATATAGTTATAAGTTTATATTTTAGTATTTTATTTTTTATGTATATTTTATATAGTATTTTATTTTTAACTTCTTTCAAACATTTTCTTTTTTATAATTATATATATATATGTATATGTATATATATGTGTATGTGTATGTAAGTGTATATATATATAAATGTATGTATATGTATATGTATGTGTGTTTGTATGTATTTGTATGTGCATACGTATACATATATCTTGTACCTACCTTAAATATTTTTATCTTTTTTCTTTCTCTTGTTTCTAATATCTTATAATTTATATTTCAAACCTATATTTTGTTCTAGTTCACACATTGTATAATTTATATCATGTATGATTACCTTAACACGGGCATTAGCCTAGTATGGTAATCAAGAAAAAAAACATAAAAGTGTATTTTCAAAAATTGTATGAAATAAAAAAAAAAAAAAAAAAAAATCAATTTTAAACATTAATCATCACTACCTTAGATATAAAAATATTATTTTGGCAACATTCCGTTCCAATTTTTGCTCAGTTGCGCTCTAGGACCTCGAATAAAATGACACTAAACTTTAACCCCTTCGGACGATTCACTTTCCTGTGCCTAGACTGACATTTGCTCAGTTGCACTATATGACCTCGAATAAAATTTCACCCTGCGTCAACATCCCCAGACATTTCATTTTCACGTGCCTAGACTAGCTTTTGCTGTTGTACTATATGACATCGAATAAAATTTCACCCTGCGCCAACACCGCCAGACATTTCATCTTCACGTGCCTAGACCAACTTTTGCTCAGTTGCACTATATGACCTCGAATTAAATTTCACCCTGTGTCAACACTTCCAGACATTTCATCTTCACATACCTAGACAAAATTTTGCTCAATAGCACTCTACATAGGACCTCGAATAAAATATCACTCTTGCCACAGGTCACCCCGAGTGGTTCATTAGGATTGATGATTTAGCAAGAGTGCCCGGGTTCAAAGGGTGAGGTTTGTCTAGGTCTGGGTGACACATGCGTTTGCCAACCTCCTGCGTAGCAGGCCGGATCGGGAGAGACTGTTTGATGGAGACCTTTTTACCTCTCCAGCCGGAGTCTCTCTACCCACCGCCTTGTACCGCACTGAGAGGGATGGGTTCATACGTCTGTCACACTGAACCCCCAAATTCCGACTCACACTTTTCCTTCCAAGAAATTCCTCTCCACCCTTTTCCTAAAAAGACCCTCCTCATGGATTCCCCAAAGATGACTGAGAGCAGACAGACCAACTCGTTTCACCTGTGGAGACACCACACGTCGAATAGGTACTAAAACTGACCATTTCTGTTATCGTTTTTTTTTCGTAACAATTCAGTGACTTGCGCGCATCATAACTCTGAAATGCAACCACTAAAGGCCGCCAGACCAACTTGTTTCATCTGCGGAGACGCCATGCTTTGAATATGTACAAAAACTAACCATTTCTCTGATCGTTTTTTTTTGCAACAATGAAGCCTTTTGTAATCTCTATAACTCGCAGTTGCAACCACCGAGAGCAGGCAGACCGACATCATTCACATTAGGGGGATACTCTACAAACTATAAAAAAAACTACACTTTTCCCATGCCCAGACCAACTTTTACTCAGTTGTAATCATTTCAAAATCTTCAGCAAAAAAACGGCAGCACATATCCAGAAAATGTTCTTTTCACATTAAATAGCTGACACGATAATGTACTCTGGAAATAAAATCTTTTTATCATCTTTACGTAATTCGACTTGGCAGGAATTCAACGAATCTACATTGAATTACCGTTTTCGTTCTTTCCTATCAAAAGTTCAATCTTAATGAATGGATAGAATTGCGTATAACTGCTCCAAGATGATCTAATCGATGCTTAAAATATAGAATCATAAAATAAAATTATTATTAACGTATTGTATGAATCATAATGTTATGAATGTTATAACATATATATTGCTCGAGATTTTTTAATGTTTATTTTGAATATTCATTATAAAAAAAAACATACCTTTAAATTTGGATATGGAGACATACAAACGGGTTATAGTTCTTTAAAGCCAATGAATTCACCTATCCTTTGTCGATTATCACATATTCCAAGGATTTATAAAAAAATATAATGAAATCGTAAACTTCTACTTAATTACTTAAAAATAAGGGAAAAATTTCCAAAATTGGCGGCAAAGCAATCCGAGGTGTTTTAAATAGTGCCATATTGTGGAAAAAAGTGCTCCAGTGGATAAGGAAACGTTCCACACGCCTTGTGTTGTGTAACGTGTGCATTGAATCGATGAATCCGATAATACAAAAACAGGAAAATACATTTAAATACAACTTTAATAGTAGAAACCAAATGTTTCGAAGATAAAATTTCTCCCGTCAACAAATTACAGTGCTACACATTTAAGTTGATGGTGGCGTAAAAATAAATTGACGCTGTATCTTGATATTTTGATCTGGCTGTCATCGACTGTCGTTAAGGGAGACGTGCATGGATACCGCCGCCACGAGAACCATTTATTGGATAACCAACCTGCCATAGGTCACCCCAAGTGGATCGCTAGAGCTGATGACTTAGTAGGGGTGTTCTGGTTTCTTCGGGTGAGTTGGGTATAGGTCTTATTGATGGAGCCCTTTTGACCTCTCCAGCTGATCTCTCTCAATCCATCATCTTGCGCCGCAGCAAAAGAGATGGATTCATACGTCCGTCACTCCTGGATACACTGACCCACTCCTCATACGTTCTTTCTTCCCAGAACTTCCTCTCTTTCCTTTCCTTAAAAAACCCTCCACACAGCAACCCCAAATATGACATGGGCCCTGAGGGGAATTAATTTCCTCATGGGCCTCCTGTGTGGGGTTAATGTTATGAAAAGACGACAGCATCCTAATTTTTGGCCAAATTATACGTGTAGCACTGTAAAATCTTAAACTATTCTAGTTTTGCCACCCTCGTTCGAGATTGAGCTAAAAAATAAGGAATGAACATAACAGGTTTTGCCTTACTAAAAAACCCAGTGAAAATTTTATTCAATAGACAAACGGCCGCGGATGTGAAAGCATTACTAATTAAAAAATTGTTCATGGAAAGAAATACACATTGTTTACACAGCCTGAGAGGGTAGTTTATCTCTGTTTTATTAATGATGTCTGAACGAAAATTTTCCAAAGTATTTTTCTTATTTTCGAAGGTGTCGTAAAAACAAATACCATTTATGAAAACTAGATAAAATTAGCTTTTAGATTTGTGTATTTGAAATACACTTAATTTTAAAAAACTGCCATATTTTAAGATTCAACGCGGAAAAAAAATTCTTACCAAACATTTGTGATGAAAGTGTAAAGAAATTTATAAATAAAGAAAATTAAAAAAATACAGTCTTTTATATAATGAATTTGGAAGGAAAATGTCATGTAACTTTTTCCTCGTGCATACAATAAAAAAATAATAAAAAATTTCAAAGTTTTTTTTATTGCCAAAAAAAAACTTAAAAATTATACCGACTTTTATAACAGATTTCTTGCATCTCTAAAGACGTTAATTTCTTTGATACATTTAGGAACACATGTATTAGATATTAATATTAAAAAAAAACACCACTTTTATGAAACTTTCATAAAATAAAATACTTTTTTTACATTTCAATTTGTACGATTATTGTTATTACAACTTGACACAAACTTACGAAAAACCACAAAAACACGGTAAATATATCAATTATATGAATCTAAGAGTGAATTAGTCATAATAATAGAAATTACAATCACTTTTAAGCAATAATACACAAACATCGGCGGAGCGAAATTTTTTTCGCGGTTAAAATGTTTTCAGCGCGAACGATGAATGCGCAGGCGCCGCCACCCAGCGGCTATGAATGAAAATAAACAAATTAATATGTACACTATAAAAATTACTTTGTTTCTAGATATTTAAAATGCATTTTAAGAACAAATCTTATTAGTAATATTTCGTGTTTTAGTGTATATTAGTTTTATTCATGTTGCGGCAGCAACACTGGTTATCGGTCGTGCTGTGGTTTTTTTTGGTAAGGCTGTGCGTTTTGCCTCATTTTCCTCAAGTTCCATTATTGGTATTGTAATAGTCATTAGCAAAGAAATATAGACAAGAAAAGCAAATCTGAAAAAATACCGGAAGGATAAAAATTTCCACGATTATTATCTGTCCACCATTTTTGAAACCCAGACATCTGGTAAAAAGAAGCTTTCCACTCTTTTTTAATTAATTCATCTTTATTAATTCTAGATTTGTAATGTACTCGTAATGTCTAATTTGTAATGTCCTATGCTTGTCTCACTAGGAAAACCTGTGTTGAGAGCAGGCGCTTTAAAACATGACCAGTTTATAATTCAAATAATAACACAAAATTACGTCGAGCAGTATTAATACCATAAAATCTGCGTGGTTGAATTTCAGAACCCAGCTTCGAATGCATGTCTGACGTCACGCCATACGCGCCGTGCCTCAAATAACATCTGTATACGTGGAATTTCACACAAAGCTACTGTTATAATTCGGTTTCGATTTCAAGAATTCGTCACAAGATGTCACTGCTTCCATCAGCAGGTCTCCCCCTAGGTATAGCTGCTACGAGTTTGTGAATGTGTAGTATCTCTCCGGATATGGAAAGATTGACGGTAATACACATTGTGTCAAGCGGCTAAATATTACATATGACGACATTACTCTATCTCGGTTACTTTGTCCCGGTGACTAGCTACACTGGATGACAGTGGATCCGAGGAACGGGCTGTTTTGGAACCAGTTCCTATTGGATTAAGCGGGTTTTTAACAGCTAGTATAAAGTAGTAATCACCATTATACCATAGAAAAAATACATACTTATAAGTTTGTTTTCATAATATCTTTGATGTTGGATCTTTCTTGGCTGGTAATCCAGGATTTTTGTATCAGATTTACATTTAAGCTTGTTATGAAGCAGTGCTGAAATCATTACCTTTTCTCATTTTAAAATATGAACACTGCTTTATAACGTCGAACCTAGCGGCACGAACTATTGAGTTAATTAATTGTTGATAGTTACAACGGGAGGACTGGCAACACAAGTCGTTATGGAAGGGGTTAGCTTTTTTCTTTTCCGGGTCCGGGAATGGAATCCACTCTCGCCGGCATGATCTTTTGGGCTAGATCATGGCTGTGACAGTCATGTAGTATTAATTAATTAAAAGGGACAAAGTATTAAAATTCAGTCGATTGGCGCGTGAAATTAATGTGGAACAATCTTTGATACGTGATGTAAAAGTGCACCAAAGATTTCATTCAATAATGTCGCGAGATTGGTCTCTGCGGTAGTTCGTATTATTCGAGAGGTTTACCGAGAATTATTGAGGCGATCGGTAATAGTATTTACGCTGCACGAGACGCGCCGGAATGTACTTGTCGGGTGCTGACGATAAGAATGCCTCATCAATCGCGTGGAGAAAAATAATTCCGCTCACCGGCTTGTATTTAAAATTACACGTACGGTAATACTAACGGTCCCGCTTGCTTGCTATGTAAGCCCCGTAACATCGCCCCTTGGAGTTCCACTTCCCTTGGAGCCCTGCTTTGCTGTGAAGGTTATCCGATTATCCTTGCTGGTCATCCTGTTGCGAACTGGCCGATTATCCTGTTGCGAACTGGCCGAGATGAGGATCGGCCGGAGGTCCTGCCGATTATCCTGTTGCGAACTAGCCGAGATGAGGATCGGCTGGAGGTCCTGCCAATCATCCTGAGGCGAACTACGAGACGCGGTTCTGTTAGGAATATTCTGAATTTAGCTAGTTAGTATAACATCAATCGGTCCCTGAGGGTGAGTAGATTCTGTTTCGTTTATTGTACCTGACACTATTGAAATAATATACGTTCTTTTGCATTTAAATTGGAAATGAGATACCTGTTGTTATTTAATTCCCTAACACGCTGGAGATCACATAATATGCTCACTCCTGAGATGAAGTTTCATGTTTTTATTCACCACGGGCATAATTCTGCACAAAGGCAGTATTTTGGCGCTCGGTTCAACCGAAAAGTTCGTGGTGAAACCATAATACATACAGTATTAGCCTATACTAATATTACTATACTCAACCCTTAATATCAGCGTAACAAGCTACATTATGTTTTGTTGAAGTGCATTGTATCATTTTACTACATCCTAGTTGTACTCTACCATCATGACACGGGCATGAGCCTAGCATGTGGTCGAAAAATCCACGGATGATGTAACCATTCAAAGCAATAAATAAAGAACAAAAAAATACGATTGTGCTTTAGACCATACGACTGAAGTAAAACTTCTGCTCCATCTATGTTAGTGGTTCCCAACTGGTGGTCCGTGAACCACAGGTGGTCCGCGAGATCTAAAATATGGTCCACGAAACATTTATTCATTTACTACAAAAACTGAATCGAAAGGTATCCAAAAGTTGATTCGTAACCGTTTTGCTATTAATGATGGAGACGTAGCTGAAGAAGTCCAAGAAGAACACTTTGAATTGCAAAGCGATAGTAATTGGAGTACGCGTTTAATTACGCGATTAAAATTTTATCATAATTGTACCTTGTGGTCCCTGTAAGAATAAATAAATGTTATAGTGGTCCCTGGTCAAAAAGGTTGGGAACCACTGATCTATATGATAGGAAGAGAGAAAGAAAATGTGCGCGCGCACTACTCTCTCTTGCTCCTGCAGTGCAATATAGACAATAGGCCTGCACCGTTGCTTAAATATACGAAACGTAACTGGCTGTGAGAGAAAGAGAGAAAGAAAATGTGTGCTCTTACCTCTCTCTCTTGCCCCTACAGTAATATACGAATCGTAACTCACTCTCTTTCTATCTTCACTAACTTATATCTCCCTCTCTCGTCACGCGTTCGCCAGCTTACGCCCCAATTCAACGTGTGTGAAGAAGTTTTACTTTAAAAAAGTAATAATATTATAGTGTAACACAAAAAACAGAAATAAAAATGAAAACTTACATGTTAAAAAAATTGGTTATTACATTGAAATTCAACGGTGAATCCTCAATATCATTATGCTTGAGTATCTGCCGCCCTCGTTAAAGAATGCATCGACAAGGGGAAATATCAGGCATTGCCATTTGCAGGATTTTGTGTGGAATATTAATAGGGAAGGCTTCGCGGCTTGAATGGAGGCTGCTTAGTATTCCCACCTCGCGCTACGGAGAGAGCTTTAAAAGGGCGCTGAGAGGTGCGGAGGGGCGATTATCGTTGAATTTTTCAGTGCCGCTTTTTAAATTGCGGGGGATTAAATTATTGTATGCTGAAATTAAACAGCTGGGTTTTAGGTTATGCATGTGTAATACTTTAAGTTAATTTATAAACATTAATAAACTTTTGAATGTAGCTATAACTTTGTGGTTATCCATTACAGATAAATGAAACAATGTTTCTTTGATTGAACCACTTATATATTTGTTTTAAGCCGACCGGTTTCGAAACGACCGTTCCTTAGTCAGGGCAAATAATATTAAATACTAGCTGGTACCCGGCAAGCGTTGCTATGCCATTTAATAAAGAAATTGTTTCTCCCTGCGTGTCCTTTCCTATTCGTCCGTTCCACTTCCGCATCCCCTACCTCTTCCGCGTCCCCCTCCCCTCTAGTGTTCCCACTCCGCTCCCTCCACCTTCTCTCCCCACTTCACTCCCCCCTTTCCCCCGTCCCGCGAACCTTACTCTCGAGTTCCCCTCCCCCCTCCCAGGTTCCCCTCCCCCTCCCCCTCACGCATTCCATCCATTCACCTATTGCAATTTTTTTATACAAATTTCATAATGCCAGAGCTCACCAGTAGTTTTATACAAACCTTGTCCTGACAATAACGAACACAACAAAAAAAGAGTTTTTCAATTTGGTGCAGTCGTTCGGAAGTTATGTGCGTACATACATTTCGGCGATTCAT
The DNA here is from genome assembly GCA_917880885.1 of Limnephilus marmoratus. Taxonomy (NCBI): domain Eukaryota; kingdom Metazoa; phylum Arthropoda; class Insecta; order Trichoptera; family Limnephilidae; genus Limnephilus; species Limnephilus marmoratus. The sequence goes on along the minus strand of OU862921.1, from coordinate 49,055,018 downwards.
TTTTATTTATATAGATAGATAGATAGATTCTTCAAATTAACCATAAAGGAAAACGCTTAGATAATTTAGAAGCCTTGGAAATTTAAAAAAAATCCCTTAAAAATAATGAATCTATTATCGTCAACAAACAAAAAATATTATCTTACAGCCCAATCATGGATATGTTCCCCCACCCACTCTTCATTAATCCCTAGCCACGCCTTCACCCATACCACAATCCTTAGTAATAATACATTGTTCCTACCCACTATTTTGTAATTGTCAAATCATTGTACGTTTGCCCTGAGGAAGGAACGGTCGTTCCGAAACCGGTCGGCTTTAAACAAACATATAAGTGGTACAAACAAAGTAACATTGTTTCATTTATTTACATTAATAAACAATTGATATACTTGGTGTAAGTTGAACAACTCAGGTACGGGGGCTCTAACCCCGTACATATCGCAAGTACGCCCCTTCGGTTGAATTTGGCAGCCACCCATGGACTGGAGCCCCAAAATACCTGAAAAAACCCTTGTCTCGAAAAAGACGGGCGGTTTGCTTGACATATTCTCCTATCTTAACAAAAGGATTTCAATCTTTAGGTCACAGGCGTCGGGGGAAAATGCTGCCCTTATTCTATCGGTATTCATCTGTGTACATTTTGTATATGTGCATAGTCGACATCTTTTGCCACATGAGAACGGATCGTTTCTGTGACTCGTTCTTGAGTTCAACAGCTCGGTTGTGGAACGAATGGCGTATGTATTTCCTCCCTCCTACAACATGGGAATCTTCAAGACCCAGGTTCACTCCTTCCTTTCCACAAAAAACCATCCACACAGCTTCCCCATAGATGAAGTAGGCCCTGATTTTAGTCATGGAATCAATATAAAAAAACAATAAAAAACGTGTAAAACAAACAAAAAAAAACAATACGCAGGCATTGTACTAATGGAATCAATACAAAAATCAAAATAAAAAGCACCACTAAAAACAATACATTTTAAGACTGCTTTTTTTCATTAAGTTTTATTTTCAGTATGTATTCAGTACAGTACCTATATTGACACAGAGAGCACGTTCAATTTTGCGCTCAATTTTAATTAACATTCTATAGTTGTTTTAGTCAGTGTAACTAATAATTAAACGAGCCACTGAGTGACTGAAAGTCTAAGGAAGTTGTAGTGCAAATCTGCAGAATTCTAATATCTAACTGAGTGAGCATTATCAATATTATTAAAAGTCAAAACAATAAGTAATATTGTCACCCAAGTTACTACCGCGCGACACGGCCGACTGTAGCAAGTAACTCAAGTCACTTCACCTTAGAATCAGGATAAACCATCTCCATTTTTTTCCAAAAAAAAAAAATTTTTTTTTTTTTTTTCTAAGTTAATAAAATGGACTCACAGGGATTCATCAGTCTGGCGAGAGATGCCGTTGAGGCTCTTACTGAATTAATAACAGACCCAAGTAGCAAACTAAACAAGGATCAAATTGCTAAAATTATTCCAAGAACCAACGCTATTCTTGGAACTATTGCACAAATGGCTGCAAAAATGGCAGCACTCGAGGGTGAGCTAACAGCAACCAAAACATTAACCTCCAAACCCAACTCATTAGAATCTACATGTGAAGCGGCCGATGAGCTTGAAGAAAGAAAGATTAGGGCAAATAATCTTATTATTATAAACGTTCCTGAAAGCACTAAACTAAACCAAATTGAAAAAATTGAGGATGACAATCTACAAATCACAACTATTCTAAAGAAAATAGACAACAACATTGATCCAAATTCCATCAACACTTTTCGTCTTGGAGCAGTGAGGCCTGACAAATCAAGGCCCATTAAAGTCATCTTAAGAAACTCGACTGAAGCAATGACTATCCTCCGAAAAAAAAACTATTACCTGAACAACTCCCCAGTGAAAATTTTTTCCGACCAAACACCAAATCAAAGAAAACACTTGTTGGACCTACGTCAAACCATGGAAAGTCGGATCCAGGGAGGTGAAGTTGGGCTAACTATTAAATATATCAACAGTAAGCCGACAATAGTTAAGTCAACTCCAAAAAACTCAAAGACATCAATGGATATGGCCAAAACATCCGGGGCTGCCGCACCAAACTCTTAAAGTTGCAAACAACTATTCCATTACTTCAAAACATCGATGTATTTCTTCTTACTGAAACCTGGCTTGATCCTGATATTCATACAGAGGAACTTGGATTTACATCTTACAACACCTACCGCCTTGACAGAAATCCAGCCACCAGCAATAAAACCAGAGGAGGAGGAGTTCTGATATCCGTTAATAAATCACTGTCGACCACTAGATTAATTTGCAAACATCAAGACGTGGAACAGGTATTCGTATTACTAAAATCTAAATCAAATAAAATTCTATTGGGATGTGTCTACATTCCTCCAGGATCCAACATCACAGTCTACAGAAACCATATTGATGACCTCGAAACCTTCAAAAATAAATACCCTGATGCCAGAACAATTTTATTTGGTGACTACAATACCCCTAGCATTGATTGGATGAATAAAAACTCTTCTAACAACTTAAACCTGCCAGAAAATGCACGCGAAATAATAGATATGACGAACTTACTCTCTCTACATCAAGTCAATCAAGTCTATAATAAATATAATCGGCTTCTGGATCTGGTATTCTGTAGTGATCTCTCAATTCATATTGTTAAATCGGTTGATGAGCTCCTCCCCCTAGACTGTCACCACCCCGCTCTAAGCATAACCATCACGACGAATAACTCACCAGACAACACAACTATTCTGCCTAACCTTACTTATAATTTCTCCAAAGCTGACTATCCTAATATGAACCAATATCTTGCAAATGAAGACTGGTCCTTTCTTCACCACAACAATGATATTAACTATAATCTTGAAATTTTTTACACAATTATTAACAGGGCCATTGAAAACTATGTACCACTTTCACACTTCAAAGAAGCAAAGTTCCCGAAATGGTTCAGCCGTGAGCTAATTAACCTAGTTATCTGTAAAAAAATTGCACACAAAAACTTCAAAGAATCCAACTCCCTTAACGACTATAAAATATTTCACAACTACAGAACTCAATGTAAAAAACTGTCAAAAATATCGTATTTTAATTACATAAATGATATCGAAAAATCTATTCCCTCTAATACACAAAACTTTTTCACACATGTTAACTCTGTTAGAAAAAACAAACAAGGTTTACCCATCTCAATGCACTTCAAAGAAAAGATTAGCACTGATATGAAAGTGAAGGTTAACTATTTTGCTGATTATTTCAAAAGTGTCTATGACGAAAATATCCCAGACAATTATGTACCACCTCCTTCCCTTAATGAGAGCATACATATCCCTGCTGTTCACATCAATATAAACGACGTTATAACTAAAATTAAATCTCTAGACAAAAACAAGAAGGCCGGACCTGACAATGTGCATCCCAATATACTTATTAATTGCATTGCTTCACTGGCTGAGCCAATTTGTTTATTGTTTAATCAATCCCTCAACACAGGATGCTTCCCTGACATTTGGAAACGTTGTTATCTAACACCTATATTAAAAAAGGGTGATAAAAGTGATATCACTAACTATAGACCAATATGTAAGCTATCTGTAATCCCAAAACTCTTTGAAAAACTATTGCTTGATCAAATTTCCCCATGTATTAACCATCTCATTGTTCCAAATCAACACGGATTTTTGTCGGGCAGATCAACTCTAACAAATCTTTCGTTATATAAAAACTATATATCAAACGCATTAGCTAACAAAACTCAAGTCGATTCTATTTATACGGATTTCATCAAGGCCTTCGACAAAGTTTGCCATAAAATTTTACTGGCTAAGTTACGGAAGCTAGGTATTGATGGAAAACTTTTAGACTGGTTTGCAAGCTATCTATCTGACAGAGTACTACTTGTTAAAATAAATTTGTTCCTTTCCAATCAATTTATAGCTACCAGTGGTGTACCACAAGGGTCTCATTTAGGCCCAATTTTGTTTCTTCTGTTTATAAACGATATTGTTGATATATTTGATAAAGATGTAAATGTGTTGCTTTTTGCAGATGATTTGAAAATATTTAAAATAATTAAAACTGTTGAAGATTGTCTCTGTCTACAGAATAATTTACACAAGTTAATTAATTGGTGTTCTGTTAACAAACTTTTTCTGAACATAAATAAGTGTCATGCAATAAGATTTTACAGAATAAGCCAACCAATTATTCATCCGTATGTACTCAATAACTCTACCCTTACCTCTGTCGAAGAAATTAACGACCTGGACATAATTTTTGACTCTAAATTAAACTTTATATCCCATATAAACACAATCGGTAATAAAGGAATGAAAATGCTTGGCTTCATTCTTCGAAATTCCAGAGGTTTTAGGAATATTTCAACACTAAAAATTTTGTATACATCCTTAGTACGTAGTCAAGTCGAATATAACTCCTCGATCTGGTCCCCCCATTTTAAAATTCATTCAGATTCAATCGAAAAAATTCAACATAAATTTCTAAGACATATTAATTTTAAACTCGGTATTCCCATTGAAAACATTAACTACAATTACTTGCTGATAGAATTAAATTTATTAAAACTCTCAGATCGAAGAATTATATCCGACTTAATATTTATGTTCAAAATTGTAAATGGTAGCATAGACAGTCCTGATTTAACTAAGCTCATTGAATTTCATATTCCCACGAGAACTACTCGATCTAAAATCCTGTTTAAATGTAACAATAATAAGACTGAGTATACTAAACACTCCCTTTTACCTAGGTTACATGATGTTACTAATAGATATGCAGATATTGCAGATCTATTTAACTGCACGGAAAGTAGGTACAAGAGGGCTATGCTATCAAATCTTTTTAGTCATTATTAATTCTATTTGTACTATAGATTTTTGTACGTAATTGTCTCTCTGGTGTCATTTCTAATTCAAATGCCACAATCATTTGTTAAACTATTTTTTTTTATTATTTCTATATTACTATTTTTCATTTTGTGACATGTAATCAGTTCTTATGGTATATGTATACCGTTGAAATTAAATAAATAAATAAATAAATAAATTTTCACCACGTGATAGGGTTTTTCCAACAGCGGCGCTTACAAGTCTGTAATAAGAAAATAAATTTGCCGTACATGTAATCGTGCAATGCTTTTTATTAAGTTAAATAAATTATGTTACGTACGTTTAAATTTTCCAATATATATACTCGTAACTCCTTGTGAATGGAAAATATTACAGTCCTATACTAAAAAGAGTAGACTTATTTAGGACCTACTCGCATTTAGATGTAGGAATCAGAACCGATACGGCACAAGTACTACTGTGAAAATCAAAAGTACATTAAAAATTACAATAAACAATCTTTCGACGTAAGTAAAGAAGCCGTGTAAACAAATTGCGATTCGCAACCTGTGTGTTGGACGGGCCTACTGTCGAATTTGCCCTATCAAAGTAAAGCAGAAGAAAAATAATGAGGGAATCTTAACGACGTCAGTGAAGAAAGCGTGTAAACCATAGGTTCCCAACGCGTTTCAGACTTTCAGGGGGGCGTTAGGAGACCCAGAGAAACCCATAGCTAGTTTGCTAGCACATATCGAAGAAGTCGAAGACATGCTAAAAGAATACGAACTGCACATGGTGATGATGGAAGAAATTAACCAAAATGAAACAACATTTCAGGACTATTCGACAATTAGATGCGACTCATTTAGCAGCAGGCACACAGGTGGAGTTATCACATTAATTCTGTAGTGTATGTGTGTGAGTGTGTAAACAACATCTCTTACAAAGTCACAACAAATGCGGTACTAGATAAAAATAATACCTGGATACCTACTGGCTATTGAAGGATTTTAAGCTGGGAACCTATGCAGCTATTTATCATTCCCCAAATCAAAATGATACAAAATTCTTAGATTTTTTTGAAGAATGGTGCCGTTAGCAAATAAATACAAGAGACTTGAAAATCATCTGTGGAAATTTAAATATTTAATATAAAAAGTACATGATTACAAATCGTCATAAATTGCCTGGGTAGGAAGCAACTTGTCAAAAATTATACAAGAATATGAAAAAACTCTAAAGCCATGATTAATTTGGTAATTTCAAATGACTTTTACGCGGAAGTTAATGCTGCGGAAGAATTCAAAATCAATCTGATCACGAAACAATTATTACAAAAATTAGATACAATAGTCTGAACACGAAGTATAATGTATATATAATATATATCTTATATATACAGGCATTAAAAGAACTATAATAAGGATAAATTGTGTACGGCATTACAAAACAAAAAGTGGATCTGCGATAACCAAGGAAATTTAGACAGAAAAGCCGATGAACTAATAGGACACCTGAAAACAGTAGTAAATGAACTAATGCCTACAACTAATATATCTTCTCTTATATATAAAAATGAATGGCTTAATGTGTTGCTAAGCGCAAATCTCGAGATCAGCTGAACCGATTTCGCTAATTCTTTCTTTTTCGAATATTCCTTGAAGTACGAGGATGGTTCTTATGAAAAGAAAAATTTAGAAAATTGCGCAGAAAATTGGATAATTTTAGAAAACCTATTACTAACCTAAACGACTATCGCACGTTTGACAGTACGCGTGTTTGAGAAGGATATTTTGCAAAACAATGATTGTTAAATAAAATTCTGTTTTTGAAAATCTTTAAGTTGATAAATTTATTTAAAGTAGTTACTCCCCTAATAGTTTGAATCGAATCAAGAATTTTAGATATTTTAAATAGGTACCTATGTTAGGTACCAAATTTAATATACATGAAAAATGGAAATTTGAATAAAAATGGTAAAAGGTGGCACGCGAGCTGTTTAAAAACTGAATGTACTGAGGAGGGTTGGCGGTACGAGGGAGCGGTAAAGGGAAGAGGGAAGGCGGGGAAGGTGAAAGGCGAAGACGAGAGGGGGGAGGGGAACCTGGGAGGGAGAGGGGAACGTGGGAGGGGGAGGAGAACTCGGGAGAAGGGTCTGCGGGACGGGGGAAGGGGGGGGGGGAGTGGAGTGGAGAGAGGGAAGGTGGAGGTGATGGAGTGGGAACGCGAGAGGGGAAGAGGACGCAGGAGAAGAAGATGAGGCGGAAGGGAAACGGGACGAATGGAAAAGGACACTCAGGGAGAAACAATTTCTTTATTAAATGGCATAGCAACACATGCCGGGACCAGATAGTATTTATATATAAAATGAATTCCTGTTTCCCTTGGTCACGCCTTCATTTCACTTTTTTTTTAAAGTTTCCCAATACTTTGTAGAAGGTTCTTACGGGAAGAAAATTTAAGAAAATTGGATAATTTCAGAAAACTTAACGACTATTTTAACTTCACACGTTTGACAGTTCGCGCGTTTGACGAAATTGAATTGTGTTTTCGAACGTTTTTTTTGTAAAAAAAGAATTATCTATGGGTTATTTAAATTACCGATTTTTTAAATAGATACCTACGTTAGCTACCAAATTTGATTGATTGTTCTTGTAATATATAAAAATGAATATTTGTTTTGAATGAAAAGCGAAAATTTGAATAAAAAAATTGTAATAGGAGGCACGCGAAATGTTTGAAAACTGAATGTACTGGGACTGTTATATGGAACGCGGTAGGGGGATTGGCGGGACGGGGAAGTGGAAGAGGGGAGGGGGTAGGCGGGGAAGGTGGAAAGGGAACGCGGGAGGGGAAGGAAATGCGGGAGGGGAACAGGGAAACAATTTATTTCTTTAAAAATGGTATATCAACGCATGCCGGGAACTAGCTAGTAGTATATTAAAAGATACAAATAAATAGTATACCTACGAAATCCCTAAATCTTCCAAAAAAACAAAGGGATACAGCTTATAAAGCCTGTAAAATACAATTTCCAGAAGAAAGGTGGGAAACCTGTAAGAAACTTAGAAACATGTAAAGGTACAGAAATAAAACACACCAAAAATTCGTATTCGAGGCTAAAAATTATTACCTCTCAAAGAGATTAAAAAAAATGTGGACTACACTTAAAGAAATTATAAGTGGCAAACAGAGGGAAAACATTAAGGAAGTTCGGTTCCCGATGGAGTTGAAGATGATAAAACTAAAATAGCCAAATTTAATACCAAGTGTCGAAAACATAAATAAAAGTATTTCATTATTCACAGATACTTCTTCTCAGTCATCGGAAAGAAGAGAGAATAATAATATTTTCAGGTAACAGTGAGTAGGTATTTAATGAAAATTTTTAATACAATGACGCAAAAATCATCGACGTCTGGAATTACTATAGGCATAATTAAATTTAAGTAGTTGCACTAATAAATTAATCTGTGTTAAAGTAAATTTTTCCGCAGTCGTGGAAAACTTCCATAATAACACCAATGCCCAAAATAATAAATGCTAAAAATTTCGAAGTCCTCAAAAAAATAAATGGATAACTTACATATGAACAAATACTAAGATTTAGAAGTAAGGTAAGATTTTACGCGTGTCTATACCGCTCACCGAACCTTAGCGTTTCAGATACGTCCGAACTCTTCAAACATCTAAGTAATACTATTGATGACCTCTTGCCCCGCTTCCCTACGGCAGAGTTTCTGGTCCTGGGGGACTTCAATGTTCATAACGAACCTTGGTTAAAGTTCTCAGGACCAACGGACTCGGCTGGACGAGAGGCGGAATCCTTTGCCCTCTGCCATGGACTGGAGCAAATGGTTCAGGGGCCGACAAGGGTTCCTGATGTCCAGACTCACCGCTCCAATCTGTTAGATTTGTTTTTAACCACTGTGCCACACGGCTACAAGATTGACGTCACAGCGCCTTTAGGATCGTCCGACCACTGCCTGGTGACGACGTCAATCCCCGTAACCTTCAGACCGCCAAACGAGCGGCTGAAGAGAAAAGTGTGGCACTATAGATCAGCAGATTGGTTTGGTCTGCGGGCACATTTTAATGCTTTCCCGTGGTCAGCTGTCTGTTTTCGGACCTCGGATCCCTCAAGATGTGCCCAGGAAATTGGTGAAGTCATCACATCCGCGATGGATGGCTTCATCCAATCCACTGTTAAAGAAACTGGTGTGGGCTCAAAGCCGTGGTTCAGTCGACAATGCTCTGAAGCAGTGCGACGAAAAAACGCGGCTTACCGAGCCTACAACACATCTCGAACGTCCGAAAACAGAACAGAATATAACAAAATGGCAAAGGAAAGCAAGAGGATCATTAATAGGTCTAAATTCGAGCACGACCTGCAGATCAGTAGAAAGCTGGCTGCCTGCCCGCACGGCAGCAGAGCGTTCTGGTCGCTTGCGGGCTCAATAGGTCGCAATTTCTGCAAATCCAGTCTGCCACCTCTTACCAGACCTGACGGCTCTCTAGCAAATACCGCCGCCGAAAAGGCTAACTTATTAGGCAAAATGTTCGCGGAAAACTCGACCCTCGATGATCAAGGTGCTACCCCGCCGTTGGTTCCTCACTGCGGTTTTCATATGAAAAAGCTGAGGATCCGGCATCGGGATGTACTCCAAGTCTTACGAGGGCTTGATATTAATAAAGCTAGTGGGCCTGACGGAATACCTGCCCTGGTATTGCAGAGGTGCGCTGCAGAAATAGCTCCAATTTTGACGAAGCTTTTCAAAATATCTCTGAAGTCTGGTTCTGTGCCCTCTGGTTGGAAAAAAGCGATCATTCACCCTATTCCAAAGAAGGGTGACCGCTCCAACCCAGCCAACTACCGCCCCATAGCGATCACATCAGTTCTGTCTAAGGTAATGGAACGTGTGATCAACGACAAACTGCTCACATACCTCGAGAAGAACAAAATTATTAACGACCGTCAATACGGATTCCGGCGGAACCGCTCGTGCGGTGATCTTCTCGCGTATGTGACGCATGTTTGGGGGCGGTGCCTGGAACGTTTTGGTGAGACCCAAACGGTTGCACTGGATATTTCCAAGGCCTTTGACCGAGTTTGGCACCGAGGGCTTGTCAACAAACTGCTTTCTTACGGACTTCCCGCATCCTTGTGTAAGTGGATTGCCGACTTTTTGAGGGAGAGGTCGATTCAGGTGGTTGCTGACGGTTTCACCTCTTCTTCGCATTCGATAAATGCTGGCGTCCCACAGGGATCGGTTCTGTCACCGACTCTGTTTCTGTTGCACATCAATGACCTCTTGTCATGTGCACCGATTCATTGTTACGCGGATGACAGTACAGTCCATGATAGCTTTTTGTTTGACAAGCCCCCAAAGGGCACACAAACTCCAATAGCTCGGAGGGCTTTGAAGCAAAGAATGGACGGTTACCTCGAGAGTATTTTCTCTTGGGGTAAGAATAACCTCGTCGAATTTAATGTTTCAAAGACCCAATCATGTTTGATAACGTCTAAAAGGGATCGAAATGAAAATCTAGTCTCCTTCAACGGAAGCAACCTTCCGAACAGGACCTCCATTGATATGCTTGGTGTAACTCTAAGTGACCAGCTCAGGTACGGGGGCTCCATCGAAACCAGAGTTAAGTTAGCCTCTCAGAAACTGGGCGTACTGTACAGGGCCCGCAGATACTTTAATAGTACCCAACTGCTAACCCTGTACAAATCGCAAGTGCGCCCCACGGTTGAATTTGGCAGCCACCTCTGGTCTGGAGCTCCAAAATACCTAAAAAAAACCCTTGACTCTGTGCAGAAACGGGCGGTCCGTTTGATAGATTCTCCCATCCTAACAGACGGACTGCAATCTTTAGAGCATAGGCGTCAGGTGGGAATGCTGTCCTTGTTCTACCGGTATTACAATGGAAGATGCTCCGAGGAACTAGCATCATTGATCCCCTCGGCTCCGGTGCATAGTCGGGAAACACGCCAAACACGCGCCCAACATTTGTACACGGTTGACATTACTCACATGAGAACGGGTGGTTTCTATGACTCGTTCTTGAGTTCAACGGCTCGGCTGTGTAACGATTTGCCGGCCTCTGTGTTTCCTCCCTCCTACAACATGGGTCTCTTCAAGACCCATGTTCACTCCTTCCTTTCCTCAAAGAGACCCTCCACACAGCATCTACAAAGATGACATAGGCCCTGAGGGAAATTATTTTCCTCAGGGCCTCCTGTGTGGTGTTAATGTAAAAAAAAAAAAAAAAAAAAATACTAGAATCCATAGTTTTATTTAACAAATACTAGAATTTAGTTTATGGAAAAAAATAACATTCTTGTAAAACAGCAGGGTTTAGAAACAAATATTCATAATGGAAAACCAGTATGGATCAGAAGAAAAATACTAAAATACTAATAATAAAATTAAAAATAGAAAACAAAGAAACAAAATTGGAGATGCTATATCTGAAGAACAACAAGTAAACCTCGGAGTTCCTCAAGGATCTGTATTGGGACCGCTCCTATTTATTAAGTATATATATTAATGACATAGTGAAGTGCCTAAAGTACTGTTCTATCAAACTTTTGCTGATGACACACTTTTATATATTATACCAAATAATATCGAAGATGCATTGTCAAAAAAGGCTTTTTTTTAAATAACACTTCTATATTATATATTAAAGTTTTTTTTTCTTCGAATAAACTGAAAATAAATGTAACTAAAAGTAAATTCATGGTATTAGAGAAGAAACTCAACGAAATTACTACCCTTAATATAGAAAATCAAAATATTGAAGAAGTAGAAGAAATTAAATACTCAGGAATCATAATCTATAACAAATTAAAACTAAACACTGACTTTGAAATGTTAAATTAAAAAATTGCAGAAAAGATTAAAATGAAAAAGAAAAGTAGGATAAAGGGAAAGTTAGACGTCAAAACACGGAAATTGGTGTACAATACCACTGTAGCGTGTCACGTGAATTACTGCACAAGTGTAATCTTTCTGAGCAATAAAACCCAAGTAAAAAAAATAAAAATAATTCAGAACGGTTCCATGCCAAATCAGAATTAAACCATCTCAGAAACACCTCAGAAAGGTCATTAAAAGCTATGAAAAAATACATTTAAATTTAAAATTGCCAGTACCTAATCCTAACCTATACTTAATCAATATTTTTTTTATCATCACTCTTTAATGACCTTTATGAGGTACTTCTGAGTTGGTTTCATTCTGAGTTGGCTGGTGACCAAATAAAATATACAATAAAAAATAAATAAAAAAACGCATCTTGCCCCATCCTATCTCCCTCCCTCCTCTCCCCCCCGCCCTGTTAGTAAATATAATCGTGACGACAATTGCTGTTTCAGATTTACGAGTTGGGGGGCGTTAGAAAAAAAAATATTCTCAAAGTGGGCGGTGGGCAAAAAAAGGTTGGGAACCTATGGTGTAAACAAACATGCGCCCGCGGCACGGCGTACTGGACGGACGTACGGTAGAGGTAGAATTCATCCTAGCAGGCCTAGAGATTCGACCTTTCCGACGGGTTCATTTTAATTAATTTTGAAGAACGTGTAACTAATATTTAAGATGTTTCAAAATTAATACCTTCCGAAGTTATTAATTCATAGTCTAGAAAAATAAAATCTGATGCTCACCGCTATCTTTAGTAGTACAATGAATTACAATTTTTTAAAGGCGTTGTACGTTAAAAAATGATGGCAACGTATGTACTGTTTTAATGAAATTTAAAATATAAGTAACTCGCATCCTTGTCAGGCATGGAAATAAAAATGATAATCCAATTACTAATTCGCCGGAATAAATTGAAATGTGAGCCTTGGGAAAACCCCCGATAAAGGTGGTTATGTCTCGCCTTAAATTTTAATTTATCTTTTTTATATAAGAATACCGCACAAGCGTCCCAACTGCTCCCGTCTGGAGCCAGTGAGACATGGTATCCCCAATTACGGTATGTTGTGAGGCTGAAGGTAGTGGGGAGGGGAACGACATAGGGAAGAGGAAGGTGGGGAAGTACCTGGCTATTAAGATCTGGTCACCAAACACGGCTAATGCCACTTCAAGCAACGTTTCAATTCTGAATGGTGGTCTTACACCAGGGCGATACTGAGAGTTTCTTCCACTCTGGAACGTGCCGCAAATATACTATATATTATTTTAAATGAGTAAATTGTGAAATAATACAAATTAGTCAAATAAAATTTATTTGCCTCGCCGGGAATCGATCCCGCGACCTTTGGTGTGCGATTCAAGAGCCTTACCGCTGGAATACGCCGGCCGTCAAATTATCTGCTACCAGTTTCGATACATCCGTGTCGTTCACTTGTAAAATTAAAATTTAAACTAGTACGGAAATGATTAGATTTTATTAGGTGGGGTTAGAGGGAGAGGTGATTTTGGGCGAGAGAGAGAATGGTGGGAGAAGTCAACGTAAAATGGGAATATAGTTAATAAGGGTTATTTACAGGGTGCTTTTATTTTGCTAACTTAATTCATTATTGATTTTATAATGCTATTAATAATTTTTGATTATTGAAATAATTTTATGAATTAAAGTTTATTTTGTAGGTATGTACCTACATTATCACTTGGCTGATTTCTGTACATAACTGATTTATGTTTTGAAAATGACACTCAAATTCAAAATAAATTTTTGGACAGGATTTCATGCACATACATCCGAAAGTAGTACAGTATGTTTGGTGATTTGTTACACTTTCTTTCAAACTTTTTTTACGTGAATTCCAAATACTCCCGCCTGGAGCCAGTGAGACCACGGCATTCCCAATTGATGTATGTTGAGAGACTGAAAGTGATTGGGAGAGGAAGAAAATGGGGAAGAGGAATGTGGGGAAGTATCTGGCTATTCAGATCTTGTCACCAAACACGGCTAGAGCCATTTCAAGCAACGTTTTAATTCTGAATGGCGGTCTTACACCAAGGCGATACTGAGAGTATCTTCCACTATTGAATGTGCCGAAGATAAACTATTTATTATTTATTTTTTTATAAGGAATTTGAATATATGAGATTGAGAATTACGACGGTTTGATGGAAGGTGGCAATGGCTGAATTGGTAAAAGTGCACGTCCCGTTTATACGAAAGGTTCTGGGCTCGAGTCCCAGTTGTGACCATTAACACTTTTTTTTTTCTGTGGCTGGTTCTCTTTCATATTTTCGTTTAGATTAGTAGTTATCTTCTTCTTCAATGACGTGTATTATTTATTGAAAAATAATACAAATTATACAAATAAAATTTATTTTTGCATACCGGGATTTCAACCCGCGATCTTTTAGTCAAGAACCCCTCGACCTTGGAGGTCGTTAAACTAATATTACGGGTAGCTGCATTAAATTTTGTACACAATTATTTCTCGTACGGAATAAGTAAGTTCTTACGAATTATAATCAGATTTAAGTTTGCACGCAGCTTCTAACATTTCCTTAATTACATGTCTTTCAATTCTACACCACTAAATTCTAGCAACATCACCCAGAATCTTGCTTCTTCGCACATTTACATTATCTTTCCCACAACTCAATTTGCATTCCTCTTGTACTCAGCTCGTTGCAATCTTCCTTTGAAGCTGCACCCTTGCACTCCATTCCGTTCACAATCTTCTTTATGTTTCCTTCGCTTCCGACAAGCAGTTCTACCGGCTAATTTGTATCCAGACATATTGTCTATCTCTGACAGAAATGCTAAAGCAAGCGGTTTGTCCTAAGTGAACAAATCTTGAGAACAGAGATATAAAAATAGAACGGAGAAACAGAATGTACGAAAGATCTGGTAGTCATGATAATCGAAAAAAAAACAGTGTGTGCAATTCACACGCGTTAATAATTATAATAACGCAATATTTGTATAGCGCAATTTTGTGTCATTTCACTTCAAGAGCGCTTAAGAGCGTTTAACCAGCCAGTGGACGAAAATCCACATTTCGTCGAAAGTTGTTCTTACGATCGTGCAGGGCGGTTACAATGAGAAAGATTAATTATTCTCCGTACCAGCTTTCTTAAATTATAACTCAATATCGAATTTATTTCAATCCAAATTATATATAATAAATCATTTATTATATCATCAATTATATCATTTATACCTTCATCCAAAAATGCTGAAAGGCGTGATGATAAAACCATTAAAATAATGTACTTTTTGTAATTATTTTTTGATTATAAGTATTTATCATTTTTCAATAATGTCTAAATTTAATAAGAATGTTAAAAAAATCTGAAATATATTAGTTTGTAATTGCGCAAATAGATACACAAATGGACCAATTTTCGTCAAGAAACAAATGTACGTACATATTTTTTAATGATTTTATTGAAACTAAAATTAAATTTCTAAAACATGCGTTTGCTAGATAATGTATTGAATTATTTTACTGCATGATTATATTATTTGAAATGGGTGTGGTATAATACAAAATCTTTTTTGAAAATTTAACAAATCTGCCAACGACCTATGGAATAACCTTATTACACTAAAAAATAAAAAAAAATCTCAAAATTTATTACATGCGAATGCTAGATTAAAGAACAATCTTTCGAAATACATTTAAAATTTTTTGTGGAAAAGAGTCAATACGTCTAAAATCTGATTTGAAAATGACATATTTCTGGTTTTCTCTGGTAATGCCCTCTTAACTATAATAAATTAAAAATAATCTTACAGTGCTCCTTACGAGTCCATTACAAAATATCGATTGAATCATTTGAAATAAAGAATTTACAGTATTCACAAAACAATGACAAGAGAACAAAAGATTAACAAAAACAGTTCTGTAATAGCACACAAAGGAAAATAATTATAATATCAATTATAATAATTAATAATAAATTACAATAATAATTACAATACAATAAAATATTTTATGATAAAACTATACTAACAGACAGAACAATTAGTCATAATAGACCTGATATAGTTTTACATGACAAAATTAAAAAAATAACTTATATCATTGATGTAGCTATTCCAAATTCCTGTAATATTCAAAAAACTGTTTCTGAAAAAATTAGAAAATACACAGATTTAGGAAAAGAGATTAAAAGAATTTGGCATTCTCGGACTATAAAAATATTACCATTTGTTATTTCGGCCACTGACATAATACCTAGGAATCTGATTCAAAATTTAAGCATATTAGATTTTTCAAAGAATTTGTATATAAAAATGCAAAAAGCAGTAATTTTAAATACATGTAGGATTACAAAAGATTTTTTTAATATTTATATTGAGGGATCAGTAGGATTTATAGGTTCAATTAGAAATGCCACAGAGCCGAACCCTCTGATATGAAAATATCTGGAGTCGGTGAATTATATTCCCATTTGGTCTCTAGTAGGTTGACATGTTGTTCTTGTATTGTTTTGTATTTATAATACTTATATAGTGCAATTGCATAACGTGGATTCACTAGATGATCATTTGGGGAAGTGTATGAAAGGGTTTAGTTTTTCCTTCTTTTTTTTTTTTTTTTTTTGGTGGGAAAATTTAACCCGGACATTTAAATCTGGTGCGTATAAAAACATTATTACTAGCACATTTAAGGACACAACGGTGTTATTGTCAATGTCTATTATTAAGGACAAAATTAGAATTATTAAACTAAAATATAATATAATAAATTCGGATATTAAACATAAAAGTACAATTAGGAGGAAACCGAAACCAAACAATTACCGGAAACTTGAGAACATGGCTTATTACGTGTATTGAAAAGATGTTAGGATTCATGAGGGAATGATTTTTTAAATAATTTTGTTTTTAAAGCCCGTTTATTCAGCCAAATTCTGGATATTAGTAAGGGCTGATAGAAGTGAAACCTACAGAAAACTAAAGTAGACAAAAGTGAGGAGCCTACGAAGCACTATTTTTATCAATGTGGAGGATTATATTCAAGAATGGAAAGAGATGGGATTGGGCGAGAAATTGAGTAATCTGAAAGTGTGTTGCCTGTTGTATGCTGATGATGCGGTGCTGATTTCCAACAGTATCTCCAACTCGTGTCTAGGATGAACCAAGTATGTATGAAGAATGAGTTAATGATGAATGTAAGTCTAAAATCGTGGTAGAATAATGAAATAATTTTACTTTGTATAAATCACTTATTTGATGTGCAAATCCGACCGGTTTCGGAACAAACGTTCCTTCGTCAGGGAAAGCTTATACTAATTTGACAGTTTCGAACAATGTTTTATTATGGTAGGGGTGGAGCTGTTGCTAGATAATAATGTAGATTGGGTAGGTAGGCATTAGTGTAGAGTGGGTGGGTAGGGGAACAAATCCATGATTGGGCTATATGACAATATTTTTTGTTTGTTGATAATAGATTCATTATTTTTAAGGGATTTTTTAATTTCCAAGGCTTCTAAGTTATCTAAAAATAAATAAATTATTATTTATCTAAAAAAAATAAATAATTATCTAAGTTATCTAAAAATCGTGGTGTTTGAAAGAGAGAGTACGAAAACAATGTGCACCATAGTTGTGAATGATGAATACTAGAAGCAGGTGGATGATTTTGTGTATCTAAGTAACAGTATGTTTATGAGAGATGGGAAGGCTGATAGAGATATTGAAAGAAGGGTAAATACAGGTAACTCCATTAATGGAGGACGTTGTTGCTAATAAAAAAACAGTCAAAAGAAGCGAAGCTGGTAGTCCACAAAGAAGTGCTGGTACCTACACTGATGTATGGCAGTGGTGCACGGAACTGGCAGAGGAAGGATGAAAACGGACTGAATACCGTTGAAATGAGACCTCTGAGGCGTATGTGTGGTAAAACCATGTGTGATCGTATGAGAAATGTGGAGATCCGCAAAGAATGCGAGGCTGATGTAAGCGTAATGAGTAAGATTAAGAAAGGGACCCCCGATGATTTGGGCATGAAGAGCGAATGAAGAAGAAAGTAGTGTAAGAAGAATATATTACGCAAATGTGAAAGGTAGAAGAAGTCAGGGATGCACGAGGAAGTCATGGCACGATCAAGTGAATCAGATACTTGAGACGAGCCATGTCAAGAGTCAGAATAATAGAAGATTATGTATGAGACGATGTATGAATGTGAATGAGGTAAATAGTGTGCGCTAAGACCGAGATGTTTGGCGGTCCGTTCTCTCTGCCTACCAAGGCGGGGAAATGGCGTGACGGTTAGTTAGTTAGTTAAGACAGTTTTAAACTAAGCTTTATTTCACACTAGCTTGTTCCCGCGGCTTCGCTCGCATGGTATAAGGGGGGTTCCCACTCTACCTCTTCCTCCCCTCCCCCCTTCCCACCACTCGCCCCTCCTCCACCCTTCCCCCGCCCCCGTATCATACAATAATTCCCGGTACGTTCAGTTTTCAAACTGCATGCGTGCCACCTATTGCAATTTGTTATACAAATTTTATAATGCCAGAACTTACCAGTAGTTTTGTGCATAAAAAAGAATTATCCAATGACGCCAACATCGTTTCCACGGCAACCGTTTGTTTTGCCTTTCTTCTGACGTTTGCAATAACGCGATTTTGTTAGGGACAAGAAACGTATGATAAATAATTTCATAACGTCAGAGCTTACCAATATACACAGCCTATATTACTCGCAAATAATGTATTGTCTATTAGTGAAAGACTAACTAACTAACTAACCATCACGGCGTTCCCCGCAGGGGTAGGCAGAGAGGACGGACCGCCAAACAACTCGATCTTGGCACACACTCCTTGCCTCGTTCACATTCATACATCGTCTCATACATTCTCTTCTATTATTCCGACTCTTCACATGGCCCGACTCAAGTATCTGATTCACTTGGTCGTGCCATGTCTTCCTCGGGCGTCCTCGACTTCTTCTTCCATTCACATTTGCGTCATATATTCTCCTTACACTCCTTTCCTCGTTCATTCGCTCCACATGCCCAAACCATCGGAGCGTTCCTTTCTTGATCTTACTCATTACGCTTACATCAGCCTTGCACTCTTTGCGGATTTCCACATTTCTCACACGATCATACATGGTTTTACCACACATACGCCTCAGGCATCTCATTTCTACAGCGTTCAGTCTACTTTCATCCTTCCTCTGCCAGTTCCATGCCTCACTGCCATACATCAGGGTAGGTACCAGTACTCCATTATGGACGGCTAGTTTCGCGTCTTTGGACAGTTTTTATTTGGTGCCAACGGCGTTCAGTCCTCCATTAATAGAGTTACCTGCATTCACCCTTCTTTCAATATCTCTATCAGCCTTCCCATCTCTCGTTTATTTGGGAAGTATTAGTGAAAGAATTTTTAAAATCCATTCAATAGTTTTTGCGTGAAATACGTCCATACAAACTTTCGCCGTTATAATATTAGTTGGATAAACTCGACCAGCAAAAGCAAATCAGACCAGGGAATTTCCATGAATGTTTGAAAATGTATCTATTCTATAAAACAACTGTAACGTAAACAGGAATGGTTTTTGTTTCCAGTCCTTGCGGTTTAAGGTTGGAATTGATTTTTAAAGAGTAAAAATACGACTATTCGTTTCTAAAGTTCATTCCGAAATAGTACACCGTGTGAGGTTCCACGTTGATTCTAGTATTTATTACGATGCACTATTTGTTTGTAGGTACTGCAATTTAATTTGCAACACAGCATCCCACAGAGAACGTAGGCAGGCGGTAGGCGACGCTCGACGTGGAGGTAACAAGGTTTCTATTTTAACAAGCACTGTAGCAACCCCGCTTATATCATTAGGATACTTGATATTTACCTTAGCACGTATAAATTTGATTTTTCTATTTATGCCAGCAATTTTATTTAATTTATTTATCTCATTATTTTCATATTACATTTGGTTATAATAATGACGTATTGCCCATCTCACTAGGTGTGAAACGCCTGCGTTGAGATGGCAATTTATGGCAATTTACAATGGCGGTTATCCATGATTTTGTTTAAGTAATATTATGAAAATGACAGGTTGATATAAAATCTTTTTAAATATACAATTCAAGTATGTTACATATATTGAAGATTGCAGTAGGTACATGGTTACATATATGCACACAGAAGGTATATAAAAGGTAAGTATGTTATTAAATACTCGTGAAGGAAATGTTTATTTGAGGTGATCAATGATTTTACTTTTAAATGCATGTAGAGAATTGAACAGCTTTGTTGCATTACATTTAAAACTTCTTTGCCCATAAGAGGTTTGACAAACTGGAATGTTAAAAGATTTTACATTTGACTCTCTTAAGGCTCTAGTGCTTATTCGTTCTTCAAACATTTGTGTATTTTTAAATTGATGAAGCAGATATTTTTTTTATACAATTTTTGCATGTTAGGAACATTTAGTGTCTTTAAAATAAAATCAGTGCTCGTTCTCAACAGGACTTTAAGAATAACCTTCAAAATTAGTTTTTGAATCTTTACTAAAAGCTCCAGGCAAGTATTTGTGGCATTTCCCCAGCTTATAATACCATATTCAAGTGATGATTGTATACGAGCACAGTAAACTTGTTTCAGTTGTTTTATATTTAATATATTTCTAACATTTTTAAAGAAGTAGACGAGTTTCCTCAGTTTTGTCGTTAGTTTTGTAACATGTACGTTCCATTTAAGAAGATCATCTATTTGAATACCAAGATATTTAATACTGCAATACTTACATAAAAGAGTGTTAAATAAATTTTATCAAAAAACGATTTAAGAAAAACCCATACTTTCCCGTATTTGGTGCATTGTCACATCGTCGACATTGTCGTTAAATGATTTTTCGTAAATCAATAAAGACTGTGTGAATTTTCGCCCTGACGATGGAAGGGTGCTTTATAAAAACATTTGTAATTTTAAAAAAATTGGGAAGCGTGGTAAGGTACCGCCACCCAGGGAACCATTTATTGGATAACCAACACCCCTGCCGTAGCAGGGGTGCCCGGGTTCATGGAGTGAGATTTTTCTAGGCCTTGGCGGCAGACGCGTTTGCCGAAGTTATTTTCATATCACACGCACATTTATTTATTTGTTTTAATTTTCTACATAAATAAATAAAGGCAGTACAGCTTTAACATGAGTGAGGCATAATATAAATAAAAGTACAATCGAAATAAAAAGTACGCAAATGAAATAAAAAATATAAGTACAGTGAGATATAATAACAATAAGTTACAATAAAAAAATATATACTTGATACAAAAATATAAACAACAAAAATTTAAAAGTGAGTGATCAGAGGCTTACAAAATTGCAACATTAACCATGTCTAATAACACCTAAGTATTAGTTTCGCATAGTGCCAAACCGCTGTATGGATGATACCTCCTGTACCTCTGCTAAGGGACGCGGGCGTTTGGGCACGTTGCGGCCAGGCCGCTCGCCCGCTCATTCTCGCCGGGACTGCCCCGTGATAGTGGGACAAACTGCCCCCGATATCTTTCTTTTTATATATTTTCTTTGGTTTTAATCATACTTACACCTGTAAATGTTTTTCTTTTTATTTATTATTTCACTCAACTAGATGCTGAACCAACAGGCGAACACATCTACGATGTGTCTTTATCTTGTTAATTACTGTAAATGTAAGTATGCATACATTTTTCTTTTTTACTAACAATCATGCATGCAGGGACATTGGAGGGTCTAGATTCGTTTCAAAAATAAATGTAGCTTCCTTTTTACAAAAAATTAGAGTCCTGACGTGTGCGGCTAAGGAGGTTAAACAATCAGTTTCCTCACACAGCCGTGGGAAAGTGGTGGGTCCCCTCCAATGTACCTCTGCAAGTTGCAGGAGTTCGGAACTGTCCAATTTGGAATTTAATATTTTAGATAAGAAAATCAAATAATTTTTTTTTAATTAACTAAATAATACTACAAGTTATGACGGTTTATAATATTTTAAAGAATTTACTAAGACTTTACATTTAATTACATTAATAGGTTAGGTAGAGATAGTTTAGTAAATTTGTGGACATCATTGAAAAGAAACTTCGTTCCAACTAAAGTTCCACTTTCAAAAGTGGGCTCAGTTTAAAATTTCACGTGTTTCGACAATTTCGACGGCTATTTTTTCTTTCTATATGATGTGACGTTTGTTAGAAATTTCTGCTTTGATCTAAATATTTACAAATTATTAAAATAACCCAAATTAAGAATCTAATAACGTAATGTGGGCATGTTTTTTCCGCCTCCCCGACGTAAATAATTGTGTTTTGTAGTACCTATTTAAGTTCAAACAAATGGTAAATGTTTACAAAATAGGGACACGCTTATTATACACTTTAAAAAATTGCATTAGGTAGAAAATAGTTGGTTTTAAATAATTCAGTAATCGGAATTGAAAAATAATGCATTTTAAAAACGCGAAATTACATTTTTCAAGGACCGCCATGGTATTAATTACGACGGTAAATACGCACTTTTAAAAGTAAAAATCACTATCAGTTAAATAATTACGAGTATAAGTACGTATTGCAATTTTCGGAAATGATACCACAAAAATAATATCACAAAAAGTAACAATTTTATTTATTTTTTATTTTTTTTTACATAAGCTCCACACAGGAGGCCCTGAGGAAAATAATTTCCCTCAAGGCCTATGTCATCCTTATGCTCAACTATGATGCTGTGTGGGGGTTTTTTTTTTAAGGAAAGGAAGGAGAGGAGAGTTCTAGGAAGGAAAAGGGTTTAAGGGGTGGGTAGGAATCTTGGGTTCAGTATGTCCTGGTCATCCGCCTCCAAGACCTAGACAAACCTCACCCCATGAAACCGGGCACCCCTGCTAAATCACCAAACGTAGCGAACCACTTGGGGTGACCTATGGCAGAGGTGTTGGTTATCCAATAAAGGTTCCCGGGGCGGCGGTACCCATTCCCGCCTCCCAAATTAAAAACCTTGTTTTCATGTTCATGAACGTGGAACTTGTGGCACATTTTGTTGCCGAAAATATTTCCACGAAAAACATACAAAAGCTTAAAAAATTACTCTTACAACATTGCATTTTGTATCTCTTTATTCGTATTTCTGTCGTATATGTTTTTATCACACAAACGCCTGCCGCGGGGAGCACAACTTTACTGCGTTCAGCCTAGTAGAGATCACACCAACTATTCTCTTCTTTCAAAATAATAACCTCACAAAATATGACGAAATATTCCAGCATTTAAATAATATTACACGTTCAAAATGTAGAAGCAAACTACAAAAATATTTTAGAACTATTAGGAGGGTATTAGATTTAATGTAATAATCGTAATAGCTCTACCGCACTTATTTGAATCAATGACCAAATACAAACAAGATATAAAGAAATGGATTATAAGTATTGGACGTCACACTACTGCTAACATCTGTAAAATAGATAACAAATAGACAGAATTACCATCTCACGTATGTCCTTACCCTTATTAAAGAACTTAAAAAAGTAAAATCCTATATTTATAATATTATAACTCCCTATATAGATTATTCTCTTCCTTCACCTATATAATGCTCTCTTTATGATATTAACCCTCAATTTTAATCATCTTTCTGTTTGAATTGTATAAATCAGTATGTATCTTACCTTAAATATTCTTATGTATGATACTCATTTATGTACCTCTACGCCTGTCTCAACAC